>JAUMJK010001462.1:0-684546 GCA_033558105.1 Coccyzus lansbergi | reverse complement strand
CCTGAGGGGCTCTAGAACGGTCTGGGGGCCTTTATATGGGTCCTGACATGCTCTAGAAGGGTCTGGGAACCTTTATAAATGCCCTGAGGGGCACTAGAAGGGTCTGAGGGCCTTTAGAAAGGTCCTGAGGGGCATTAGAAGGGTCTTGTGGCCTTCATAAGGGTCCTGAAAGGCATTAGAAGGGTATGGGGGCTTTTGGATGGGTCCTGAGGCAATCTAGAAGGGTCTAGGGGCCTTTACATGGGTCTTGAGGTCATTAGAAGGTTGTGCAGGCCTTTAGAAAGGCCATGAAAGGCATTAGAAGGGTCTGGGGGCTTTTAGATGGGTCCTGAGGCAATCTAGAAGGGTCTGGGGGCCTTTACATGGGTCTTGAAGGTCATTAGAAAGGTGTGGAGGCCTTTAGAAAGGCCCTGAGAGGCACTAGAAGGGTCTGAGGGCCTTTAGAAAGGTCCTGAGGGGCATTAGAAGGGTCTTGTGGCCTTCATAAGGGTCCTGAAAGGCATTAGAAGGGTATGGGGGCTTTTGGATGGGTCCTGAGGCAATCTAGAAGGGTCTGGGAGCCTTTACATGTGTTTTGAGGGTCATTAGAAGGGTGTGGAGGCATTTAGAAAGGCCCTGAAAGGCAATCTAGAAGGGTCTGGGGGCTTTTAGATGGGTCCTGAGGCAATCTAGAAGGGTCTGGGGGCCTTTACATGTGTCTTGAGGGTCATTAGAAGGGTGTGGAGGCATTTAGAAAGGTCCTGAAAGGCATTAGAAGGGTCTGGGGGCTTTTAGATGGGTCCTGAGGCAATCTAGAAGGGTCTGGGGGCCTTTACATGGGTCTTGAGGGTCATTAGAAGGGTGTGGAGGCCTTTAGAAAGGCCCTGAGGGGCTCTAGAAGGGTCTGGGGGCTATTAGAGGCGTCCTGAGGGGGTCCAGAAGGGTCTGGGGGCCTTTTTAAAGGCCCTCAGGGGGATTATAAGGGTCTCGCGGCCTTTAGAAAGGCCCTGAGTGGCATTAGAAGGGTCTGGGTGCCTTTAGAAATGTCCTGAGGGGCTCTAGAAGGGTCTGGGGGCCTTTAGAAATGTCCTGAGGGGCATTAGAAGGGTCCGGGGGCCTTTAGAATGCTCCTGAGGGGCAGTAGAAGGGTCTTGGGACCTTTAGAAAGGCCCTGACGGGCATTAGAATGGTCTGCGGGCCTTTAGAAGTGTCCTGAGGTGCTCTAGAATGGTCTGGGGGCCTTTATAAGGGTCCTGACAGGCTCTAGAAGGGTCTGGCAACCTTTATAAATGCCCTGAGGAGCACTAAAAGCGTCTGAGGGCCTTTAGAAAGGTTCTGAAGGGCATTAGAAGGGTCTTGTGGCCTTCATAAGGGTCCTGAAAGGCATTAGAAGGGTCTGGGGGCTTTTAGATGGGTCCTGAGGCAATCTAGAAGGGTCTAGGGGCCTTTACATGGGTCTTGAGGTCATTAGAAGGTTGTGCAGGCCTTTAGAAAGGCCATGAAAGGCATTAGAAGGGTCTGGGGGCTTTTAGATGGGTCCTGAGGCAATCTAGAAGGGTCTGGGGGCCTTTACATGGGTCTTGAGGGTCATTAGAAGGGTGTGGAGGCCTTTAGAAAGGCCCTGAGGGGCTCTAGAAGGGTCTGGGGGCTATTAGAAGCGTCCTGAGGGGGTCCAGAAGGGTCTGGGGGCCTTTTTAAAGGCCCTCAGGGGGATTATAAGGGTCTCGCGGCCTTTAGAAAGGCCCTGAGTGGCATTAGAAGGGTCTGGGGTCATATAGAAATGTCCTGAGGGGCTCTAGAAGGGTCTGGGTGCCTTTAGAAATGTCCTGAGGGGCTCTACAAGGTTCTGGGGGCCTTTAGAAATGTCCTCAGGGGCATTAGAAGGGTATGGGGGACTTGAGAAAAGCCCTGAGGGTCATTACATGGGTCTGGGGTCATATAGAAAGGCCCTGAGAGGTTCTAGAAGTGTCTGGGGTACTTTAGAAAGGCCCTGAGGGGCATTAGAAGGGTCTGGGGGCCTTTAGAAGGGCCCTGAGGGGCATTAGAAGGGTCTGAGGGCCTTTAGAAAGGTCCTGAGGGGCATTAGAAGGGTCTTGTGGCCTTCATTATGGTCCTGAAAGGCATTAGAAGGGTCTGGGGTCTTTTAGATGGGTCCTGAGGCAATCTAGAAGGGTCTGGCGGCCTTTATATGGGTCTTGAGGGTCATTATAAGGGTGTGGAGGCCTTTAGAAAGGCCCTGAAAGGCATTAGAAGGGTCTGGGGGCTTTTAGATGGGTCCTGAGGCAATCTAGAAGGGTCTGGGGGCCTTTACATGGGTCTTGAGGGTCATTAGAAGGGTGTGGAGCCCTTTAGAAAGGCCCTGAGGGGCTCTAGAAGGGTCTGGGGGCTATTAGAAGCATCCTGAGGGGGTCCAGAAGGGTCTGGGGGCCTTTTTAAAGGCCCTCAGGGGGATTATAAGTGTCTCGCGGCCTTTAGAAAGGCCCTTAGTGGCATTACAAGGGTCTGGGTGCCTTTAGAAATGTCCTGAGGGGCTCTAGAAGTGTCTGGGGGCCTTTAGAAATGTCCTGAGGAGCATTAGAAGGGTCTGGGTGCCCTTATAAAAGCCCTGAGGGGAATTAGCAGGGTCTGGGGTACTTTAGAAAAGCCCTGAGGGGCATTAGAAGGGTCTGGGGGCCTTTAGAAGGGTCTTCAGGGGCTCTAGAATAGTCTGGGGACCTTTAGAAAGGCCCTGTGGGGCATTAGAAGGGTCTGGGGGCCTTTAGAATGCTCCTGAGTGGCAGTAGAAGGGTCTGGGGACCTTTTGAAAGGCCCTGACGGGCATTAGAATGGTCTCCAGGCCTTTAGAATTGTCCTGATGGGCTCTAGAATGGTCTGGGGGCCTTTATAAGGGTCCTGACGGGCTCTAGAAGGGTCTGGGAACCTTTATAAATGCCCTGAGGGGCATTAGAAGGGTCTGAGGGCCTTTAGAAAGGTCTTGAGGGGCATTAGAAGGGTCTTGTTACCTTCATAAGGGTCCTGAAAGGCATTAGAAGGGTCTGGGGGCTTTTAGATGGGTCCTGAGGCAATCTAGAAGGGTCTGGGGGCCTTTACATGGGTCTTGAGGGTCATTAGAAGGGTGTGGAGGCCTTTAGAAAGGCCCTGAGGGGCTCTAGAAGGGTCTAGGGGCTATTAGAAGCGTCCTGAAAGGGTCCAGAAGGGTTTGGGGGCCTTTTTAAAGGCCCTCAGGGGGATTATAAGGGTCTCGCGGCCTTTAGAAAGGCCCTGAGTGACATTAGAAGGGTCTGGGTGCCTTTAGAAATGTCCTGAGGGGCTCTAGAAGGGTCTGGGGGCCTTTAGAAATGTCCTGAGGGGCATTACAAGGGTCTGGGGTCATATAGAAAGGCCCTGAGAGTTTCTAGAAGTGTCTGGGGTACTTTAGAAAGGCCCTGAGAGGCATTAGAAGGGTCTGGGGGCCTTTTGACGGGTCTTCAGGGGCTCTAGAAGGGTCTGGGGACCTTTAGAAAGGCCCTGTGGGGCATTAGAAGGGTCTGGGCGCCTTTAGAATGCTCCTGAGCGGCAGTAGAAGGGTCTGGGGACCTTTAGAAAGGCCCTGACGGGCATTAGAATGGTCTGCGGGCCATTAGAAGTGTCCTGATGGGCTCTAGAATGGTCTGGGGGCCTTTATAAGGGTCCTGACGGGCTCTAGAAGGGTCTGGGAACCTTTATAAATGCCCTGAGGGGCATTAGAAGGGTCTGAGGGCCTTTAGAAAGGTCCTGAGGGGCATTAGAAGGGTCTTGTGGCCTTCATAAGGGTCCTGAAAGGCATTAGAAGGGTCTGGGGGCTTTTAGATGGGTCCTGAGGCAATCTAGAAGGGTCTAGGGGCCTTTACATGGGTCTTGAGGGTCATTAGAAGGTTGTGGAGGCCTTTAGAAAGGCCCTGAAAGGCATTAGAAGGGTCTGGGAGCTTTTAGATGGGTCCTGAGGCAATCTAGAAGGGTCTAGAGGCCTTTACATTGGTCTTGAGGGTCATTAGAAGGGTGTGGAGGCCTTTAGAAAGGCTCTGAAAGGCATTAGAAGGGTCTGGGGGCTTTTAGATGGGTCCTGAGGCAATCTAGAAGCGTCTGGGTGCCTGTACATGGGTCTTGAGGGTCATTAGAAGGGTGTGGAGGCCTTTAGAAAGGCCCTGAGGGGCTCTAGAAGGGTCTGGGGGCTATTAGAAGCGTCCTGAGGGGGTCCAGAAGGGTCTGGGGGCCTTTTTAAAGGCCCTCAGGGGGATTATAAGGGTCTCGCGGCCTTTAGAAAGGCCCTGAGTGGCATTACAAGGGTCTGGGTGCCTTTAGAAATGTCCTGAGGGGCTCTAGAATGTTCTGGGGGCCTTTAGAAATGTCCTGAGGGGCATTAGAAGGGTCTGGGTGCCCTTATAAAAGCCCTTAGGGGAATTAGCAGGGTCTGGGGGACTTTAGATTGGTCCTGAGGGGCTCTATAAGGGTCTGGGGGCCTTTAGAAGGGTCTTGAGGGGCTCTAGAAGGGTCTGGGGACCTTTAGAAAGGCCCTGTGGGGCATTCGAAGGGTCTGGGGGCCTTTAGAATGCTCCTGAGGGGCAGTAGAAGGGTGTGGGGACCTTTATAAAGGCCCTGACAGGCATTAGAATGGTCTGCAGGCCTTTAGAAGTGTTCTGAGGTGCTCTAGAGGGGTCTGGGGGCCTTTATAAGGGTCCTGACAGGCTCTAGAAGGGTCTGGGAACCTTTATAAATGCCCTGAGGGGCACTAGAAGGGTCTGAGGGCCTTTAGAAAGGTCCTGAGGGGCATTAGAAAGGTCTTGTGGCCTTTATAAGGGTCCTGAAAGACAGATACAGGCTGGAACTGCCCTGCCTGGCGCACGCTAGCTTGGGGCTGAAAATTAAACCCTTCTCCAAATCTGTAACGATGCAAACTCTCCCCGCGCAACCTTCTACCCTACGCTAAATCTCCTCCTTGCTGCTCTCGACATTCTGCCCTCTTCCCGGCAAAAACCACAGCCCTCTTAACTTCCTGAGGACCGAGGACCCAAAGCCATCCCAGGCAAAAAACCTCTAACTGCATCAAGTAACTGGAAAAATCCTGCACTGTCACATTGTCCTGGACTATAATACACACACACAAAAAAAAAAAAAAAAAAAAGAGACAGCAAACAGAGTGCTAAGTCAGCATCACACTGCTCACTGCCGACATCTTGTACTAAACCCGCTGCAAAACTGTCAGGGCACCTGCCAAACCAAAGGTTCCGTACATAATCGAGATAACAAATGCTACTACTTTACTCTTCGAGACATACTTAGTTTCCTCCTCGCCGCCAGCCCCTTAAGAGTGAGCCCAACTACCTCACAGGCACGCCAAAATGCCACACGGTCCGCTTACCTCTTCTCTCTGCCGCTCCCGTTACAGGAACATAGTAGTGCCGATAGCCGGGACAAAAGACAGATGAGCTGTGCGGATCAAAATTCTAGGAATTTTACTAGACTTTAGTTACAGCAGTAAACAAAAAGAACTTGAAAAATTACAACCTTTACCGGTTCTCAAAAAGAATCGACACAGAAGACCTAAAAAATCAGAACACTTACCAGACAGTAATGGAGACTGGAAGGACAAAGGCAAGCAGCCGATGAAAAGTTCACAACGGAGGGAACTGACTCCTTTAAGACCTAAACTGGAAAGTCTATGAACATAAAAATCCACACAATGGATAACAGGAACGAGGTACCGACCGCTGTGAGCGATAGAGCAAATCTCCCCGGTAAGTTTGGAAAAATCCCAAGCTCTTCTAAACGAGGGAGGCTCGTGTGCCCACAGACCGGATGAGGAATGATCGCTCAGCTGTTAACTGTTACGAGGCAAAACGATGACCGTCCTCTTCCCTGAGAAATACAGTGGAAGACAAGGACGGAATCCTGCGCTGCAGATAGGCAGCAAATCCATACTTTCAAGTAGCAAAGTATCCGATATTCAGACAGATGAAGACGGGACGGGTGCAAATAAGTCACTCGAACAATGCAATAAGTAGAAGGGACGAGGGAGCAGAGATCTCAGTCCCAGAGATTACATTTTTAAGGCGACCGAAACTTCTCGAGATCAAATTCCTCCGATACGCAAACTGGCAATTGCCACACGAGAGTCCAAATAATCCATACCTCGTGTCTGAATCTGTGTCTCAATCGCATCGTTACCTCCTACTGGCTGCAGAGAGACTGGAACGACAGAAACCTGAATGACGCTTGCATCTGACCGCCAAACCGATCCGAGAAAGTCTGATGAAGCTATCTTCCTTTCCCAGTTCTAAACCATTAAAGTCCTTCCGCACCCCTGAAAAATCAGACAAAGAACTCTGGTTTTTCCTAACAGAACCTGCACTATATTTTAATCCCTTGACCCTTATGAGCTGATATTCCTCGAGAGCTGTACTTCTCAGCCTTTCCCAGGGTTCCCCTGGTCCCTTGCATCATCTACCGACCCACGGAATCGACTTACTCCTCTAGGCAAGTGTACTAAAATCTAAATTGTTATGTCCCGTAAGGAGCCAACTACAAACTGCAGAGATTCTAGGATAAAAACATCGACCCCACAGAATGAGGAACACCCAGAACTGACCCCATAACCAGAAATGCTAAACAAAGACAAAGCACTGTAAAAGAAAAAAAAAATAAGCTTACCTTTCCAGCACACCCTCATCGGCCGCAAGAAGGTAAAGCGGCGGCAGAGCTCTGACCTCGAGGGAAGCCAGAGGCCGAATGAACTCTGTGGGCAAGGCCTGGGGCTTATATACACCCTGGGCCTTCATGCACATCACCTGTGAAGGGGGTGGGGTGAACTATCTCAAAGGTATAAATAGGAAATGGGGAGCACCTGTGTTTTACTGACTATACCTTACATTTTTGCTAAGAACTATGCCGTTATTATGCCCAAAAGCATTCTTATCAGAAATAACAGTATGCAAGCTTTCATTGCGATGCCGCTTCTCGTGACGGTGAGGTGACTAGATAGCAAAGATCTTAGAGCTAGACTTTTCGGTTCCTTTCATTTACTGTACTGCAATACAATTTTTATTTTCTGGCATCCCTATAACCATACTCTTTTATTTTTCTGTGTTGTTTTCTCTTTCTCCCCACCCCGCCCCGCTTCCCCCCGGTCTTTAGTATCTGTCTTGTGTCCATAGTTCTTTTTTCCTTTTTCATCTTTTTTCCCAGTCTGCGGGTTTGTTTTTTTTTTTTTTCATTTTCCCCACAATGTTACTAGCCCAGTCCCTGACTCTCTGCAATGACCAAAGAATTCCAAACCTCTTGCCTGCTTTTGCTCGCGCTGCCTCGACTGCAGAGCACAGCCAAGCCAAGCTAGTCTGCAACCAAACTCAAACATTAAGCTCTGCTTCCTCAGCATTCAACCCCCTCGGCTACTGCTCCAATGGCTTCTCCCACGCTGTTTTGGTTATCCCCCTCCGTGGCTCCAGAGACTAGCAGAAACTACCCTCCTCACCCACCACGCCTAGGGCTGCTATCCCCAAGCCACCTCCCGCTTATCGACTCTGTCCCCTCAACTTAGCTTGCAGAGGGCCACCGCTGAAGCTCTCCTTGGCCAAAGCTGCTTAAGTCAGGTCTGCTTATGGAAATAATCGTGCAGTCACCGGCTCCCTCTTCAGCATCTACAAGAAAAAAAGAAACAGAAAAGTACAGCATCAAAATATGAGACGGCTGCAGGCTTTAGGAGCTCAATTCAAGAAAAGCAGTGCCCGAGCTAACAGAAATTTTTATCCCCCATATGCTGCCAGCAACAAACTGGAGATACTCTAGGATGAATGCATCACCATCCCCCACCCCCCTGCCCAGAATGAAGAATAGCAACAAGTTGCCTCACAGACAAAGTGCTATTAAAAACCAAAAAAAAAACCCTTACCATTCCAGCCCTCATCCGACACAAGGAGTTAAAACACCAGCAGAGCTCCAATCTCAAGGGAAACCAGAGGCTGAATGACCTCCCCAGGCAAGGCCTGGGGCTTATATACACCCTGGGCCTTCACAAGCATCACCTGTGAATGGGGTGGGGCGAACTCTCTCAAAGGTATAAATAGGGTCTGGGGAGCAGCTGCATTTGATTGACTCTCCTTTACATTCTCGGCAAGAGCCCTGCTGTTACTATGCCTGAAAGCATCCTTATGAGAAATAATAGTATGTGTGCTTTCCCTGCTCTGCTGCTTGTTGCGACAGTGATGGGAGGAGATAGCAAACTTTTTAAAGGTGGACTTTTTGGTTCCTTTCATTTATTGTGCTGCTGCTACAATTTTTGTCTCCTGGGATCCCTATAACCCTGCCCTTTTATTTCTCTGTGCTCTTTTCTCTCCTTTTCCCAGTCTTCAGCATCTGTTCTCTGCCCACGCTTTTTTTTTTTCTTTTCCATCTTTGTCCTATTCTGTATTTCTCATTCTTTCCCCCTACAATTTCACTGGCTTGATCCTTGCAGTTTGTTCTTTCTCTGCACCTGAAAATGCTTTGCTTTTCTTTCTCTCTTCTTTTTCTCTCTTTCCATCTCTCTTTTTCTTTCTCTATCCCTTTGTATTGCTCACTGTTGCTGTTCCAGCTTCTACATTCACTCTGTATCTTGACGCTCTCCTTTACTCCTCTTACTGTTTCTGAATCTTTGTGCTAGTCCCTGCCCTTTTCTATAATCCTCTGCCTGTCTGTAGGGCTCCTTGTGCCTTTCAAACTAGTCAGCTCTTTTTTACGTATACATGTAGCTTTATAACACTCTTAGGCTGAAATGTTCCTCTAAGCTTCTGCTCAGAGAACTGCTGTGGAAAAAGTCTGTGTGTTGATATCTTCAAGATGTCTGAAGTAGTAGAGCTTTAGGGCATTTTCTTCCCCTCTCCTCCTACCTGGCCCAGCGCTCTGTAACTCAGAGGCACGGGGCCCGAGCTGACTTGCTTTTTGTATGTGCCTGGGATTCACGGCCCCTGAAACTGGAGCCTGACTAATGATGTCACGGCAGTGGTCATATCGAGTTAGTTCTGTGAGAGGAAGGGCCGCAACTCAGCCGATAGAAGCACAGGCTGTCTCTGTCCTTGATGGAAATGTAGGAGTTTCAGAGCCTTTCCTCTTATGTCTGGAGTCTGCTGTTATAGTTAGCTTCTCTGTGACCGTTTTATTGTTCTTCTCAGCCTGGACATTATCACAGAATCATAGAACAACCAGGTTGGAAGGGACCCATCGGATCTTCTAGTCCAACCCTTCCTATCAAATGCTAAACCGAGTACCTCAAGACCTCATCCACCTGTGCCTTAAACACCTCCAGGGAAGGCAAGTCAATCCCCTCCCTGGGCAGCCTCTGACGCTGCCCAATGACCCCCTGTGTGAAAAACTTCCTCCTAATCTCCAGCCTAAATCTCCCCTGGTGGAGCTTGAGGTCATTCCCTCTTGTCCTGTCCCCTGTCCCTTGGGAGAAGAGCCCAGCTCCCTCCTCTCTGCATCCTCCCTTCAGGTAGTTGCAGAGAACAATGAGGTCTCCTCTCAGCCTCCTCTTCTCCAGGCTAAACAACCCCAGCTCTCTCAGCTGCTCCTCATAGGGCCTGTCCTCCAGTCCCTTCACCGGCTTCGTGGCTCTTCTCTTGACTCGCTCCAGAACCTCAACATCCTTGCTGAGAGGTCCAGAACTGAACGCAGGATTCAAGGAGCGGCCTCACCAGTGCTGAGTACAGAGGGAGAATCACCTCCTTGGACCTGCTGGTCATACCATTTCTGACACAAGCCAGGATGCCATTGGCCTTCTGGGCACACTGCTGGCTCATGGTCAGTCAGCTGTCGACTGACACCCCCAGGTCCCTCTCCTCCTGGCAGTTTTCCAGCCAGGCTTCTCCCAGTCTGTAGCTCTGCGTAGGGTGATGACTAGCCTGATGACTACACAAAAGATGGGGCTGCATGCAATGTTAAGGTTGTTGGGAGAAGGGCAAGAATAGGACCAATAACAAAAAGTTGAAAATGCCCTTTAGAGTTTGCTGCTTCATTGGCTGCTGAGAAATAGCTCAGTCTCTGCGATTTTGCTACTGTATGAGAGAGATCAATGCTCAATTCTATCTAAATGGTGCATGAGAATGTGATTATGTAACACGTAGAATCATAGAAGCAGGACCTGGTGTTTGGCCTTGTTAAACCTCATACAATTGGACTCCAGGGAGGTTGTTCTCCCTCTGTACTCAGCAATGGTGAGACCGATTCTTGAATCCTGTGTTCGCTTCTGGGCCCCTCACCACAAGAAGGATGTTGAGGCTCCGGAGAAAGTTCAGAGAAGAGCAACAATGCTAGTAAAGGGGCGGGAGAAAAGGCCTTATAAGGAACAGCTGAGAGAGCTGGGGGTGTTGATCCTGGAGGAGAGGAAGCTGAGGGGAGACCTCATTGCTCTCTACAATTAACTGAAAGTAAGTTGTGGAGAGGAGGGAGCTGGCCCATTCTCCCAAGTGACTGGGGACAGGACGAGAGGGAGTGGCCTCAAGCTCCACCAGGGGAGATTTAGGCTGGAGATTAGGAAAACTTTTTCATGGAAAGGGTCATTGGGCAGTGTCAGAGGCTGCCCAGGGAGGGGGTTGATTCATCTTCCCTGGAGGTGTTTAAGGCACAGATGGACAAGGTGCCGAGGGGCAATGTTTACTGTTTGACAGGAACAGTTGGACTCGATGATCCAGTGGGTCTCTTCCAACCTGGTTGTTCTATGATTCCATAGATTCCCTGAGGGGCTCTAGAAGGGTGTGGGGGCTATTAGAAGCATCCTGAGGGGGTCCAGAAGGGTCTGGGGGCCTTTTTAAAGGCCCTCAGGGGGATTATAAGGGTCTCGCGGCCTTTAGAAAGGCCCTGAGTGGCATTACATGGGTCTGGTGTCATATAGAAAGGCTCTGAGAGGTTCTAGAAGTGTCTGGGGTAATTTAGAGAGGCCCTGAGGGGCATTAGAAGGGTCTGGGGGCCTTCTGAAGGGTCCTAAGGGGCATTAGAAGTGTCTGGGGGCCTTTAGAATGGTCCTGAGGGGGTCTAGAAGGGTCTGGAGGCATTTAAAACTGTCCTGAGAGGCTCTAGAAGGGTCTGGGTGCCTTTATAAGGGTCCTGAGGGGCACTAGAAGGGTCTGGGTGCCCTTATAAAAGCCCTGAGGGGAATTAGCAGGGTCTGGGGGACTTTAGAAGGGTCCTGAGGGGCTCTATAAGGGTCTGGGGGCCTTTAGAAGGGTCTTCAGGGGCTCTAGAAGGGTCTGGGTGCCCTTATAAAAGCCTTGAGGGGAATTAGTAGGGTCTGGGGGACTTTAGAAGGGTCCTGAGGGGATCTATAAGGGTCTGGGGGCCTTTAGAAGGGTCTTCAGGGGCTCTAGAAGGGTCTGGGGACCTTTAGAAAGGCCCTGTAGGGCATTAGAAGGGTCTGGGGGCCTTTAGAATGCTCCTGAGGGGCAGTAGAAGGGTCTGGGGACATTTTTAAAGGCCCTGACGGGCATTAGAATGGTCTGCGGGCCTTTAGAAGTGTCCTGAGGGGCTCTAGAATGGTCTGGGGGTCTTTATAGGGGTCCTGAGGTGTTCTAGAAGGGTCTGGGAACCTTTATAAATTCCCTGAGGGGCATTAGAAGGGTCTGAGGGTCTTTAGAAAGGTCCTGAGGGGCATTAGAAGGGTCTTGTGGCCTTCATAAGGGTCCTGAAAGGCATTAGAAAGGTCTGGGGGCTTTTAGATGGGTCCTGAGGCAATCTAGAAGGGTCTAGGGGCCTTTACATGGGTCTTGAGGGTCATTAGAAGGGTGTGGAGGCCTTTAGAAAGGCCCTGAAAGGTATTAGAAGGGTCTGGGGGCTTTTAGATGGGTCCTGAGGCAATCTAGAAGGGTCTGGGGGCCTTTACATGGGTCTTGAGGGTCATTAGAAGGGTGTGGAGGCCTTTAGAAAGGCCCTGAGGGGCTCTAGAAGGGTCTGGGGGCCATTAGAAGCGTCCTGAGTGGGTCCAGAAGGGTCTGGGGGCCTTTTTAAAGGCCCTCAGGGGGATTAAAAGGGTCTCGCGACCTTTAGAAAGCCCTGAGTGGCATTAGAAGGGTCTGGGGGCTATTAGAAGCGTGCTAAGGGGGTCCAGAAGGGTCTGGGGGCCTTTTTAAAGGCCCTCAGGGGGATTATAAGGGTCTCGCGGCCTTTAGAAAGGCCCTGAGGGGCATTAGAAGGGTCTGGGGGTCTTTAGAATGGTCCTGAGTGGTTCTAGAAGGGTCTGGAGGCATTTAAAACTGTCCTGAGAGGCTCTAGAAGGGTCTGGGTGCCTTTATAAGGGTCCTGAGGGGCATTAGAAGGGTCTGGGTGACCTTATAAAAGCCCTGAGGGGAATTAGCAGGGTCTGGGGGACGTTAGAAGGGTCCTGAGCGGCTCCATAAGGGTCTGGGGGCCTTTAGAAAGGTCTTCAGGGGCTCTAGAAGGGTCTGGGGACCTTTAGAAAGGCCCTGACGGGCATTAGAATGGTCTGCGGGCCTTTAGAAGTGTCCTGAGGGGCTCTAGAATGGTCTGGGGGCCTTTATAAGGGTCCTGACGGGCACTAGAAGGGTCTGGGAACCTTTATAAATGCCCTGAGGGGCATTAGAAGGGTCTGAGGGCCTTTAGAAAGGTCCTGAGGGGCATTAGAAGGGTCTTGTGGCCTTCATAAGGGTCCTGAAAGGCATTAGAAGCGTCTGGGGGCTTTTAGATGGGTCCTGAGGCAATCTAGAAGGGTCTGGGGGCCTTTACATGGGTCTTGAGGGTCATTAGAAAGGTGTGGAGGCCTTTAGAAGGGTCCTGAGGGGCATTAGAAGGGTCTGGGGGCCTTTAGAATGGTCCTGAGGGGGTCTAGAAGGGTCTGGAGGCATTTAAATCTGTCCTGAGAGGCTCTAGAAGGGTCTGGGTGCCTTTATAAGGGTCCTGAAAGGCATTAGATGGGTCTGGGTGCCCTTATAAAACCCTGAGGGGAATTAGCAGGGTCTGGGGGACTTTAGATGCGTCCTGAGGGGCTCTATAAGGGTCTGGGGGCCTTTAGAAGGGTGTCCAGGGGCTCTAGAACGGTCTGGGGACTTTTAGAAAGGCCCTGTGGGGCATTAGAAGGGTCTGGGGGCCTTTAGAATGCTCCTGAGGGGCAGTAGAAGGGTCTGGGAACCTTTATAAAGGCCCTGACGGGCATTAGAATGGTCTGCGGGCCTTTAGAAGTGTCCTGAGGGTCTCTAGAATGGTCTGGGGGCCTTTATAAGGGTCCTGACGGGCTCTAGAAGGGTCTGGGAACCTTTATAAATGCCCTGAGGGGCATTAGAAGGGTCTGAGGGCCTTTAGAAAGGTCCTGAGGGGCATTAGAAGGGTCTTGTGGCCTTCATAATGGTCCTGAAAGGCATTAGAAGGGTCTGAGGGCTTTTAGATGGGTCCTGAGGCAATCTAGAAGGGTCTGGAGGCCTTTACATGGGTCTTGAGGGTCATTAGAAGGGTGTGGAGGCCTTTAGAAAGGCCCTGAAATGCATTAGAAGGGTCTGGGGGCTTTTAGATGGGTCCTGAGGCAATCTAGAAGGGTCTAGGGGCCTTTACATGGGTCTTGAGGGTCATTAGAAGGGTGTGGAGGCCTTTAGAAAGGCCCTGAGGGGCTCTAGAAGGGTCTGGGGGCTATTAGAAGCGTCCTGAGGGGGTCCAGAAGGGTCTGGGGGCCTTTTTAAAGGCCCTCAGGGGGATTATAAGGGTCTCGCGGCCTTTAGAAAGGCCCTGAGTGGCATTACATGGGTCTGGTGTCATATAGAAAGGCTCTGAGAGGTTCTAGAAGTGTCTGGGGTAATTTAGAGAGGCCCTGAGGGGCATTAGAAGGGTCTGGGGGCCTTCTGAAGGGTCCTAAGGGGCATTAGAAGTGTCTGGGGGCCTTTAGAATGGTCCTGAGGGGGTCTAGAAGGGTCTGGAGGCATTTAAAACTGTCCTGAGAGGCTCTAGAAGGGTCTGGGTGCCTTTATAAGGGTCCTGAGGGGCATTAGAAGGGTCTGGGTGCCCTTATAAAAGCCCTGAGGGGAATTAGCAGGGTCTGGGGGACTTTAGAAGGGTCCTGAGGGGCTCTATAAGGGTCTGGGGGCCTTTAGAAGGGTCTTCAGGGCCTCTAGAAGGGTCTGGGGACCTTTAGAAAGGCCCTGTGGGGCATTAGAAGGGTCTGGGGGCCTTTAGAATGCTGCTGAGGGGCAGTAGAAGGGTCTGGGGACCTTTATAAAGGCCCTGACGGGCATTAGAATGGTCTGCGGGCCTTTAGAAGTGTCCTGAGGGTCTCTAGAATGGTCTGGGGGCCTTTATAAGGGTCCTGAGGGGCTCTAGAAGGGTCTGGGAACCTTTATAAAAGCCCCGAGGGGCATTAGAAGGGTCTGAAAGCCTTTAGAAAGGTCTTGAGGTGCATTAGAAGGGTCTTGTGCCCTTCATAAAGGTCCTGAAAGGCTTTAGAAGGGTCTGGGGGCTTTTAGATGGGTCCTGAGGCAATCTAGAAGGGTCTTGGGGCCTTTACATGGGTCTTGAGGGTCATTAGAAGGGTGTGGAGACCTTTAGAAAGGCCCTGAAAGGCATTAGAAATGTCTGGGATACTTTAGAAAGGCCCTGAGGGGCATTAGAAGGGTCTGGGGGCCTTTAGAAGGGTCCTGAGGGGCATTAAAAGGGTCTGGGGGCCTTTAGAAGGGTTCTGAGGGTCATTTGAATGGTCTGGGAGCCTTTAGAAAGGCCCTGAGGTGCATTAGAAGGGTCTGGGGGGCTTTAAAAGAGTCCTGAGGCTCATTTGAATGGTCTGGGGGCCTTTAGAAAGGCCCTGAGGTGGATTAGAAGGGTCTGGGGGCCTTTAGAATCGTCCTGAGGCGCTCTAGAAAGATCTGGGTTCCTTTAGAAATGTCCTGAGGTGCTCTAAAATGTCTCAGGGCATTTAGAAGGGTCCTGAGGGGCATTAGATGGGTCTGGGGTCCTTTAGAAATGCCCTGAGGGGCATTAGAAAGGTCTGGGGCCTTTTAGGAGGGTCTTGAGGGGATCTAGAAGGGTCTGGGGGCCTTTAGAAATGTCCAGAGGGTCTCTAGAAGGGTCTGGGGGCCTTTGGAAAGGCCCTGAGGGGCTCTAGAAGGGTCAGGGAGCCCTTAGAAGGATGTTGAGGGGCTCTTGAAGGGTCTGTGGCATTTAGAAAGGCCCTGAGGGGCTCTAAAAGAGTCTGGGGGCCTTTATAATGGTCCTGAGGGGCTCTAGAAGGGTCTGGGAACCTTTATAAATGCCCTGAGGGGCATTAGAAGGGTCTGAGGGCCTTTAGAAAGCACCTCAGGGGCATTAGAAGGGTCTTGTGGCCTTCATAAGGGTCCTGAAAGGCATTAGAAGTGTCTGGGGGCTTTTATATGGGTCCTGAGGCAATTTAGAAGGGTCTAGGGGCCTTTACATGGGTCTTGAGGGTCATTAGAAGGGTGTGGAGGCCTTTAGAAAGGCCCTGAGGGGCTCTAGAAGGGTCTGGGGGCTAATAGAAGCATCCTGAGGGGGTCCAGAAGGGTCTGGGGGCCTCTTTAAAGGCCCTCAGGGGGATTATAAGTGTCTCGCGGCCTTTAGAAAGGCACTGAGTGGCATTACAAGGGTCTGGGGTCATATAGAAAGGCCCTGAGAGGTTCTAGAAGTGTCTGGGGTACTTTAGAACGGCCCTGAGGGGCATTAGAAGGGTCTGGGGGCCTTTAGAAGGGTTCTGAGGGGCATTTGAATGGTCTGGGGGCCTTTAGAAAGGCCCTGAGGTGCATTAGAATGGTCTGGGGGCCTTTAAAAGGGTCCTGAGGGGCATTTGAATTGTCTGGGGGCCTTTAGAAAGGCCCTGAGGTGGATTAGAAGGGTCTGGGGGCCTTTAAAATGGTCCTGAGGGGCTCTAGATGGGTCTGGGGGCTTTTAGAAATGTCAGAGGGGCTCTAGATGGGTCTGGGGGCCGTTACAAAAGTCCTGAGGGGTCTAGAAGAGTCTGGGAGCCTTTAGAAAGGATCTGAGGGGCTCTAGAATGGTCTGGGGGCCTCAAAATGGCTGGAATCTGCGTCAAAATGGCCGTCGCCCGATTTAAAAATGGCTGCCGCCTGAACTCAAAATGGCGGGAGTCGGCTTCAAAATGGCCTCCGCCCGATTCAAATATGGCGGCTGCCCGACCTCAAAATGGCGTGAGTTGGCTTCAAAATGGCCGCCACCCTATTCAAAAATGGTGGCTGCCCGATCTGAAAATGGCGGGAGTTGGCTTCAAAATGTTGGATGCCGGATTTAAACATGGTGGCTGTCTGAGTTGAAAATTTCTTCTTTTAGTTTCTTTTTTGTTTTTTTGTGTGTGTGTTTTGATTGAGTGCTTTCTCTTTTAGGCATTGTTTTTGAGAGGTTTTTTTGAGGAGTGTTATTCTGGGGCTTGGCTATGTAATTAATTTGTTTTGTCGCTGGGTGGGTGCTTAATTGCTTGATGGGTGAATGTTTGGGGTGGGTGCTTAATTGCTAACGGGTGAATGTTTGGGGTGGGTGCTCGGGGAGGGTGGGTGCGCCCCATTCTAATGCCCCTCAGAACCCTTCAAAAGGCCCTCAGACCATTCTAATGCCCCTCAGGGCATATATAAAGGTTCCCAGACCCTTCTAGAGCCCGTCAGGACCATTCTAAAGGCCGACAGACCCTTCTAGAGCCCCTCAAGACGATTCAAAGGGACCCCAGACTTTTCCAGAGCACCTCAGGACCCTTCTTCAGGACCCCAGACCCATCTAATGCCCTTCAGGACCCTTCTAACGACCCCAACACTCTTCTAGAGCCCCTCAGGCCCATTCTAAAGGCCCCCAGACCCTTCTAGAGCCCCTCAAGTCCTTTCTAAAGGCTCCCAGATTCTTCTAGAGCCCCTCAGGACCCTTCTAACGGCACCCAGACCCATCTAGAGCCCCTCAGAACATATCTAAAAGCCCCCAGACCCTTCTAGAGACCTTCAGGTCCTTTCTAAAGGACCCCAAACCCTTGTAGAGCCCCTCAAGACACTTCTAAAGGCCCCCAGACTCTTCTAGAGCCCCTCAGGACCCTTCTAAAGGACACCAGACCCTTGTAATGCAACTCAGGGTCTTTCTAAAGGACCCCAGACCCTTCTAATGCCCCTCAAGACCTTCTAAAGGCCCCCAAACTAATCTAATGACCCTCAGGGCCTTTATAAAGGACCTCAGACCCCACTAGAGTCCTTCAGGACCTATCTAAAGGCCCCTGGACTCTTCTAGGACCCCTCACGGCCATTCTAAAGACCCCCAGACCCATCTAGAGACCCTCAAGACCCTTCTAAAGACCCCCAGACCCTTCTAATGACCCTCAGGACCCTTCTAAAGGCCCCCAGACATTTATAGAACCTGTCAGGACCCTTCAAAGGCCCCCAGACCTTTCTAGACCTCACAGGACCTTTCTAACGGCACCCAGACCCTTGTAATGCCCCTCAGGACCCTTCTAAAGGGCCCCAGACTCTGGTAATTCCCCTCAAGACCATTCTAAAGGCCCGAAGACGCTTCTAGAGCCCCTCAGGACTCTTTTAAAGGCCCCCAGACCCTTCTAGAGCTGCTCAGGTCCTTTATAAAGGTCCCCAAACCATTCTAGAGCCCCTCAGGACCCTTCTACAGGCGCCCAGACTCTTGTAGAGCCCCTCAGGGCCTTTCTAAAGGACCCCAGACCATTCTAGAGCCTTTCAGGGCATTTCTAAAGGCCCCAAAACCCTTCTAATGCCCCTTAGGGCCTTTCTAAAGGCCCCCAGAGCTTCTAAGGCCCCTTAGGACTTTTCTAAAGGCCCCCAGACCCATCAAATGCCATTCAGGGTCATTCTAAAGGCCCCCAGACCCCTCTAGAGCCGTTCACGACCTATCTAAAGGCCTCCAGACTCCTCTAGATCCCCTCAAGACCTTTCTAAAGGCACCCAGACCCTTCTAGAGCCCCTCAGGACCCTTTTAAAGGACCCCAGACGCTTCTAGAGCCCCTCTAGATTGTTCTAAAGGGCCCAAGACCCTTCTGGAGCACCTCAGGACCATTCTACAGACGCCAGACCCTTCTAGAGCCACTCAAGACCCTTCTAAAGAACACCAGACATTTCTAGAGCCCTTCAGGACTATTCGAAAGGCACCCAGACCCTTCTGCAGACCCTCAGGGCCTTTCTAAAGCCCTCAGACCCTTCTAATGCCCCTCAGGGCCTTTCTAAAGGCCCCCAGACCCTTCTAATGCCCCTCAGGGCATTTCTAAAGGTCCTCAGACCATTCTAGAGCCCCTCAGGACCATTCTAAAGGACCCCAGACTCTTTTAGAGCCCCTCAGGGCCATTCTAAAGGCCCGCAGACCTTTCAAGAGCCCTTCAACATCCTTCTAACAACTCCCTGACCATTCTAGAGCCCGTCAGGGTCTTTCTAAAGGCCCCCAGACCCTTCTAGAGCCCCTCAGGACACTTGTAAAGGACCCCAGACCCTTCTAGATCCCCTCAAGACCCTTTTTAAAGGCCCCAGACCTTTCTTATGCCCCTGAGGGTATTTCTAAAGGCCCCCAGACCCGTCTAATGCCTCTCATGACCCTTCGAAAGGCCCCGAGACAATTTTAGAGCACCTCAGGACATTTCTAAAGGACCCCAGATCTTTCTAGAGCCCCTCAGGACCCTTCTAGAGGCCCCCAGACCCTTCTAGATCCCCTCAGGACGATTCTAAAGGACCCCAGACTCTTCTAATCCACCTCAGGGCCTTTCTAAAGGCCCCCAGACAATTCAAATGCCCCTCAGAACCCTTCTAAAGGCCCCCAGACCCTTCTAGAGCCACTCACGACATTTCTAAAGGCCCCAAGATCTTTCTAGAACCCATCAGGACCCTTGGAAAGGCCCCCAGACCCTTCTACAGCCTCTCAGGATCTTTCTAAAGGCACCCAGACCATTCTAATGCCCCTCAGGACCTTTCTAATGGCGCCCGGACCCTTCTAATGCCACTCAGGGACTATCTAAAGGACCCCAGACTCCTCTAATGACCCTCAAGACCCATGTAAAGGCCCCCAGACCCATCTAGATTGCCTCAGGACCCATCTAAAACCCCCCAGACCCTTCTAATGCCTTTCAGGACCCTTATGAAGGCCACAAGACCCTTCTAATGCCCCTCAGGACCTTTCTAAAGGCACTCGGACCCTTCTAATGCCCCTCAAGACCAATGTAAAGGCCCCCAGACCCTTCTAGACCCCCTCAGGACCATTCTAAAGGCTCCCAGACCCTTCTAATGCCCCTCAGGACCCTTCTAAAGGCCCCCAGACGGTTCTAATGCCCCTCAGGGCCTTACTAAAGTACCCCAGACACTTCTAGAACCTCTCAGGGCCTTTCTATATGACCCCAGACCCTTGTAATGCCCCTCAGGGCCTTTCTAAAGGCCCCCATAGCCTTCTAATGCCCCTCAGGACATTTCTAAAGGCCCCCAGAGCCTTCTAGAGCCCCTCATGACATTTCTAAAGGCACCCAGACCCTTCTAATGCCCCTCAGGACCATTCGAAAGGCCCCGAGACACTTTAAGAGCACCTCAGGACATTTCTAAAGGACTCCAGATCTTTCTAGAGCCCCTCAGGACCCTTCTAGAGGCCCCCAGACCCTTCTAGAGCCCCTCAGGTCCTTTCTAAAGGCCCCCAGACCCTTCTAGAGCCCCTCAGGACGATTCTAAAGGCCCCCAGACCCTTCTAATCCACCTCAGGGCCTTTCTAAAGGACCCCAGACCCTTCTAATCCACCTCAGGGCCTTTCTAAACGCCCCCAGACCATTCAAATGCCCCTCATAGCCCTTCTAAAAGCCCCCAGACCCTTCTAATGCCCCTCAGGACCCTTCTAAAGGCCCCCAGACCATTCTAATGCCCCTCAGGGCCTTTCTAAAGTACCCCAGACACTTCTAGAACATCTCAGGGCCTTTCTATATGACCCCAGACCCTTCTAATGCCACTCAGGACATTTCTAAAGGCCGCGAGACCCTTATAATCCCCCTGAGGGCCTTTAAAAAGGCCCCCAGACCCTTCTGGACCTCCTCAGGACGCTTCTAATAGCCCCCAGACCCTTCTAGAGCCCCTCAGGGCCTTTCTAAAGGCCTCCACACCCATCTAATGACCCCCAAGACCCATGTAAAGGCCCCTAAACCCTTCTAGATTGCCTCAGGACCCAACTAAAAGCCCCCAGAGCCTTCTAATGCCTTTCAGGACCCTTAGGAAGGCCACAAGACCCTTCTAATGCCCCTCAGGACCTTTCTAAAGGCACCCAGACCATTCTAATGCCCCTCAGGACCTTTATAAAGGCCCCCGAACCCTTCTAATGCCACTCAGGGACTATCTAAAGGACCGCAGACCCCTCTAATGACCCTCAAGACCCATGTAAAGGCCCCCAAACCCATCTAGATTGCCTCAGGACCCAACTAAAAGCCCCCAGAGCCTTCTAATGCCTTTCAGGACCCTTAGGAAGGCCACAAGACCCTTCTAATGCCCCTCAGGACCTTTCTAAATACACTCAGACCCTTCTAATGCCCCTCAAGACCCATGTAAAGACCCCCAGACCCTTCTAGATTGCCTCAGAACCAATCTAAAAGCCCCCAGACCCTTCTATAGCCTTTCAGGGCCTTTCTAAAGGCCAACACACCCTTCTAATGACCCTCAAGACCCATGTAAAGGTCCCCAGACCCTTCCAGACCCCCTCAGGACCATTCTAAAGGCCCCCAGACCCTTCTAATGCCCCTCAGGACCCTTCTAAAGGCCCCCAGACCCTGCTAATGCACCTCAGGGCATTTCTAAAGTACCGCAGACACTTCTAGAACCTCTCAGGGCCTTTCTATATGACCCCAGACCCTTCTAATGCCCCTCAGGGCCTTTATAAAGGACCCCATACCCTTCTAATGCCCCTCAGGACATTTCTAAAGGCCCCCAGACCCTTCTAGAGCCGCTCAGGACATTTCTAAAGGCCCCCACACCCTTCTAATGCCCCTCGGGACCATTCGAAAGGCCCCGAGACACTTTTAGAGCACCTCAGGACATTTCTAAAGGACCCCAGATCTTTCTAGAGCCCCTAAGGACGATTCTAAAGGCCCCCAGACCCTTCTATTCCACCTCAGGGCCTTTCTAAAGGCCCCCAGACCCTTCTAATCCACCTCAAAGCCTTTCTAAACGCCCCCAGACCATTCAAATGCCCCTCAGAGCCCTTCTAAAAGCCCCCAGACCCTTCTAATGCCCCTCAGGACCCTTCTAAAGACCCCCAGACCCTTCTAATGCCCCTCAGGGCCTTTCTAAAGTACCCCAGACACTTCTAGAACCTCTCAGGGCCTTTCTATATGACCCCAGACCCTTCTAATGCCATTCAGAGCCCTTCTAAAGGCCGCGAGACCCTTATAATCCCCCTGAGGGCCTTTAAAAAGGTCTCCAGACCCTTCTGGACCCCCTCAGGACGCTTCTAATAGCCCCCAGACCCTTCTAGAGCCCCTCTGGGCCTTTCTAAAGGCCTCCACACCCTTCTAATGACCCTCAAGACCCATGTAAAGGCAACTAGACCCTTCTAGATTGCCTCAGGACCCATCTATAAGACCCCAGACCCTTCTAATGCCTTTCAGGACCCTTATGAAGGCCACAAGACCTTTCTAATGCTACTCAGGACCTTTCTAAAGGCCCTCAGACCGTTCTAATGCCCCTCAGGGCATTTATAAAGGTTCCCAGACCTTTCTAGAGCCCGTCAGGACCCTTATAAATGCCCACAGACCATTCTAGAGCCCCTCAGGACACTTCTAAAGGCCCGCAGACCATTCTAATGCCCGTCAGGGCATTTCTAAAAGTCCCCAGACCCTTCTACTGCCCCTCAGGAGCATTCTAAAGGCCCCCAGACACTTCTAATGCCCCTCAGGGCCTTTCTAAAAGCCCCCAGACCCCTCTGGACCCCATCAGGACACTTCTAATAGCCCCCAGACCCTTCTAGAGCCCCTCAGGACCATTCTAAAGGCCCCCAGACTCTTTTAAAGCCTCTTTTAGAGGCTCTAGAAGGGTCTGGGTGCCTTTATAAGGTTCCTGAAAGGCATTAGAAGGGTCTTGTGGCCCTTATAAAAGCCCTTAGAGTAATTAGCAGGGTCTGGGGGACTTTAGAAGGGTCTTCAGGGGCTTTAGAAGGTTCTGGGGGCCTTTAGAAATGTCCTGAGGGGTATTAGAAGGGTATGGGGGCATTTAGAAAGGCCCTGAGTGGCATTAGAAGGGTCTGAGTGCCTTTAGAAATGTCCTGAGGGGCTCTAGAAGGGTCTGAAGACCTTTAGAAATGTCCTGAGGGGCATTAGAAAAGTATGGGGGCCTTTAGAAAGGCCCTGAGGGGCATTAAAAAAGTCTGGGGTCATATAGAAAGGCCCTGTGAGCTTCTAGAAGTGTCTGGGGTACTTTAGAAAGGCCCTGAGGGGCATTAGAAGGGTCTGGGGTCCTTTAGAAGGGTCCTGAGGGGCATTAGAAGGGTCTGGGGCCTTTAGAATGGTCCTGAGAGGCTCTAGAAGGGTCTGGAGGCATTTAAAACTGTCCTGACAGGCTCTATAAGGGTCTGGGGGCCTTTAGAAGGGTCTTCAGGGGCTCTAGAAGTGTCTGGGGACCTTTAGAAAGGCCCTGTTGAGCATTAGAAAGGTCTGGGTGCATTTAGAAGTGTCCTGATGGGCATTAGAAGGGTCTGGGGGCCTTTAGAAGGGTTCTGAGGGGCATTTGAATGGTCTGGGGGCCTTTAGAAAGGCTCTGAGGTGCATTAGAATGGTCTGGGGGCTTTTAAAAGGGTCCTGAAGGGCATTTGAATGGTCTGGGGGCCTTTAGAAAGGCCCTGATGTGGATTAGAAGGGTCTGGGGGCCTTTTGAATCGTCCTGAGTGGCTCTAGAAGGGTCTGGGGGCCTCTAAAATCGTCCTGAGGGGCTCTAGAAAGATCTGGGGACCTTTAGAAATGTCCTGAGTTGCTCTAAAAGTGTCTCGGGGCCTTTAGAATGGTAATGAGGGGCATTAGACAGGTCTGGGGGCCTTTAGAAATGCCCTGATGGGCATTAGAAAGGTCTGGGGCCTTTATAAAGGTCTTGAGGGGATCTAGAAGGGTCTGGGGGCCTTTAGAAAGGCCCTGAGGGGGTCTAGAAGGGTCTGAGGGCCTTTAGAAACGCCGTGAGGGGCTCTAGAAGGGTCAGGGAGCCGTTAGAAGGATGTTGAGGGGCTCTTGAAGGGTCTGCAGGCCTTTAGAATGGCCCTCAGGGGCTCTAAAAGAGTCTGGGGGCCTTTAGAATGGTCCTGAGGGACTCTAGAAGGGTCTGGGGACCTTTAGAAATGCCATGAGGGGCATTAGAAGGGTCTGGGGGCCTTTAGAAAGGCCCTGAGGGGAATTAGAAGGGTCTGGGGGCCTTTAGAATGGTCCTGAGGGGGTCTAGAAGGGTCTGGAGGCATTTAAAACTGTCCTGAGAGGCTCTAGAAGGGTCTGGGTGCCTTTATAAGGGTCCTGAGGGGCATTAGAAGGGTCTGGGTGCCCTTATAAAAGCCCTGAGGGGAATTAGCAGGGTCTGGGTACTTTAGAAGGGTCCTGAGGGGCTCTATAAGGGTCTGGGGGCCTTTATAAGGGTCTTCAGGGGCTCTAGAAGGGTCTGGGGACCTTTAGAAAGGCCCTGTGGGGCATTAGAAGGGTCTGGGGGCATTTAGAATGCTCCTGAGGGGCAGTAGAAGGGTCTGGGGACGATTATAAAGGTCCTGACGGGCATTAGAATGGTCTGCGGGCCTTTAGAAGTGTCCTGAGGGGCTCTAGAATGTTCTGGAGGCTTTTATAAGGGTCCTTACGGGCTCTAGAAGGGTCTGGGAACCATTAGAAAGGTCCTGAGGGGCATTAGAAGGGTCTTGTGGCCTTCATAAGGGTCCTGAAAGGCATTAGAAAAGTCTGGGGGCTTTTAGATGGGTCCTGAGGGGGTCCAGATGGGTCTGGGGGCCTTTTTAAAGGCCCTCAGGGGGATTATAAGGGTCTCGCGGCCTTTAGAAAGGCCCTGAGGGGCATTACAAGGGTCTGGGGTCATATAGAAAGGCCCTGAGAGGTTCTAGAAGTGTCTGGGGTACTTTAGAAAGGCTCTGAAAGGCATTAGAAGGGTCTGGGGGACTTTGAAGGATCCTGAAGGGCATTAGAAGGGTCTGAAGGCCTTTAAAAGGGTCCTGAGGGGCATTTGAATGGTCTGGGGGCCTTTAGTAAGGCCCTGAGGTGCATTAGAAGGGTCTGGGGGGCCTTTAGAATCGTCCTGAGGGGCTGTAGAAGGGTCTGGGTGCCTCTAGAAGGGTCCTGAGGGGCTCTAGAAAGATCTGGTGTGCTTTCGAAATGTCCTGAGGTGCTCCAAACATTTCTCGGGGCCTTTCGAAGGGTCCTGAGGGGCATTAGATGGGTCTGGGGGCCATTAGAAATGCCCTGAGGGGCATTAGAAAGGTCTGGGGCCTTTTAGAAGGGTCTTGAGGGGATCTAGAAGGGTCTGGGGGCCTTTAGAAAGGCCCTGAGGCGCTCTAGAAGTGTCAGGGTGCCGTTAGAAGGATGTTGATGGGCTCTTGAAAGGTCTGCGGTCATTTAGAATGGCCCTGAGGGGCTCTAAAAGACTCTGGGTGCCTTTAGAATGGTCCTGAGGGGCCCTAGAAGGGTCTGGGGACCTTTAGAAATGCCTTGAGGGGCATTAGAAGGGTCTGGGGGCCTTTAGAATGCTCCTGAGGGGCATTAGAAGGGTCTGTGGGGCTTTAGAATGGTCCTGACGGGGTCTAGAAGGGTCTGGGGGCATTTAAAACTGTCCTGAGAGGCTCTAGAATGGTCTGGGGGCCTTTAGAATGCTCCTGAGGGGCAGTAGAAGGGTCTGGGGACCTTTAGAAAGGCCCTGACGGGCATTAGAATGGTCTGGGGGACTTTAGAATTGTCCTGAGGGGCTCTAGAATGGTCTGGGGGACTTTATAAGGGTCCTGACGGGCTATAGAAGAGTCTGGGAACCTTTATAAATGCCATGAGGGGCATTAGAAGGGTCTGAGAACCTTTATAAAGGTCCTATGGGGCATTAGAAGGGTCTTGTGGCCGTCATAAGGGTCCTGAAAGGCATTAGAAGGGTCTGGGGGCTTTTAGATGGGTCCTGAGGCAATCTAGAAGGGTCTGGGGGCCTTTACATGGGTCTTGAGGGTCATTAGAAGGGTGTGGAGGCCTTTAGAAAGGCCCTGAGGGGCTCTAGAAGGGTCTGGGGGCTATTAGAAGCGTCCTGAGGGGGTCCAGATAGGTCTGGGGTCCTTTATAAGGGTCCTGAGGGGCATTAGAAGGGTCTGGGTGCCTTTATAAAAGCCCTGAGTGGAATTAGCAGTGTCTGGGGGCCTTTAGAAGGGTCCTGAGGGGCTCTATAAGGTTCTGGGGGCCTTTAGAAAGGTCTTCAGGAGCTCTAGAAGGGTCTCGGGACCATTAGAAAGGCCCTCAGGAGCTCTAGAAGGGTCTCAGGACCTTTAGAAAGGCCCTGTGGGGCATTAGAAGGGTCTGGGGTCCTTTAGAATGCTCCTGAGGGGCAGTGGAAGGGTCTGGGGACTTTTATAAAGGCCCTGACGGGCATTAGAATTGTCTGCGGGCCTTTAGAAGTGTCTTGAGGGGCTCTAGAAAGGTCTGGGGGCCTTTATAATGGTCCTGACGGGCTCTAGAAGGATCTGGGAACCTTTAGAAAGGTCCAGAGGGGCATTAGAAGGGTCTTGTGGCCTTCAAAAGGGTCCTGAATGGCATTAGAAGGGTCTAGGGAATATTTGAAGAGTCCTAAGGGGGTCCAGAAGGGTCTAGGTGGCATTTTAAAGGCCCTCAGGGGGATTATAAGGGACTCGCGGCCTTTAGAAAGGCCCTGAGTGGCATTAGAAGGGTCTGGGGTCATATAGAAAGGCCCTGAGAGGTTCTAGAAGTGTCTGGGGTACTTTAGATAGGCCCTGAGGGGCATTAGAAGGGTCTGGGTGCATTTAGAAGGGTCCTGAGGGACATTAGAATGGTCTGAAGGCCTTTATAAGGGTCCTGAGGGGCATTTGAACGGTCTGGGGGCCTTTAGAAAGGCCCTGAGGTGGATTAGAAGGGTCTGGGGGCCTTTAGAATGGTCCTGAGGGGCTCTAGAAGGGTCTGGGGGCCTCTAGAAGGCTCCTGACGGGATCTAGAAAGATCTGGGGTCCTTTAGAAATGTCCTGAGGTGCTCTAAAAGTGTCTCGGGGCCTTTCGAAGGGTCCTGAGGGGCATTAGAAGGGTCTGGGTGCCCTTATAAAAGCCCTCAGGGGAATTAGCAGGGTCTGGGTGACTTTAGAATGCTCCTGAGGGGCAGACGAAGGGTCTGGGGACGTTTATAAAGGACCTGACGGGCATTAAAATGGTCTGCGGGCCTTTAGAAGTGTCCTGATTGGCTCTAAATTGGTCTGGGGGCCTTTATAAGGGTCCTGATGGGCTCTAGAAGGGTCTGGGAAACTTTATAAATGCCCTGACTGGCATTAGAAGGGTCTGAGTGCCTTTAGAATGGTCCTGAGGGGCACTAGAAGTGTCTGGGGGCTTTCAGATGGGTACTGAGGCAATCTAGGAGGGTCTGAAGTCCTTTACATGGGTCTTGAGGGTCATTAGAAGGGTGTGGAGGCCTTTAGAAAGGCCCTGAGGGGCTCTAGAAGGGTCTGGGGGCTGTTAGAAGCGTCCTGAGGGGGTCCAGAAGGGTCTGGGGGCCTTTTTAAAGGTCCTCAGGGGGATTATAAGGGTCTCGCAGCCTTTAGAAAGGCCCTGAGTGGCATTAGAAGGGTCTGGGTGCCTTTAGAAATGTCCTGAGGGGCTCTTGAATGGTCTGGGGGCCTTTAGAAATGTCCTGAGGGTCATTAGAAGGGTGTGGGGTCATATAGAAAGGCCCTGAGAGGTTCTAGAAGTGTCTGGGGTAATTTAGAAAGGCCCTGCGGGGCATTAGAAGGGTCTGGGGGACTTTATAAGGGTCCTGAGGGGCATTAGAAGGGTCTGGGGGCCTTTAGAAGGGTCCTGAGGGGCATTAGAAGGGTCTGGGGGCCTTTAGAATGGTCCTGAGGGGGTCTAGAAGGGTCTGGAGGCTTTTAAAACTGTCCTGAGAGGCTCTAGAAGGGTCTGGGTGCCTTTATAAGGGTCCTGAGGGGCATTAGAAGGGTCTTGTGGCCCTTATAAAAGCCTTGAGGGGAATTAGCAGGGTCTGGGGGATTTTAGAAGGGTCCTGAGGGGCTCTATAAGGGTCTGGGGGCCTTTAGAAGGGTCTTCAGGGGCTCTAGAAGGGTCTGGGGACCTTTAGAAAGGCCGTGTGGGGCATTAGAAGGGTCTGGGGGCCTTTAGAATGCTCCTGAGGGGCAGTAGAAGGGTCTGGGGACCTTTATAAAGGCCCTGACGGGCATTAGAATGGTCTGCGGGCCTTTAGAAGTGTCCTGAGGGGCTCTAGAATGGTCTGGGGGCCTTTAGAAAGGCCCTGAGGGGCATTACAAGGGTCTGGGGTCATATAGAAAGGCCCTGAGAGGTTCTAGAAGTTTCTGGGGTACTTTAGAAAGGCCCTGAGGGGCATTAGAAGGGTCTGAGGGCTTTTAGATCGGTCCTGAGGCAATCTAGAAGGGTCTAGGTTCCTTTACATGGGTTTTGAGAGTCATTAGAAGGGTGTGTAGGCCTTTAGAAAGGCCCTGAAAGGCATTAGAAGGGTCTGGGGGCTTTTGGATGGGTCCTGAGGCAATCTAGAAGGGTCTGGGGGCCTTTACATGGGTCTTGAGGGTCATTAGAAGGGTGTGGAGGCCTTTAGAAAGGCCCTGAGGGGCTCTAGAAGGGTCTGGGGTCTATTAGAAGCGTCCTGAGGGGGTCCAGAAGGGTCTGGGGGCCTTTTTAAAGGTCCTCAGGGGGATTATAAGGGTCTCGCAGCCTTTAGAAAGGTCCTGAGTGGCATTAGAAGGTTCTGGGTGCCTTTAGAAATGTCCTGAGGGGCTCTAGAAGGGTCTGGGGCCTTTAGAAATGTCCTGAGGGGCATTAGAAGGGTATGGGGGCCTTTAGAAAGGCCCTGAGGGGCATTACAAGGGTCTGGGGTCATATAGAAAGGCCCTGAGAGGTTCTAGAAGTGTCTGGGGTACTTTAGAAAGGCCCTGAGGGGCATTAGAAGGGTCTGGGGGCCGTTAGAAGGGTCCTGAGCGGCATTAGAAGGGTCTGGGGCTTTTAGAATGGTCTTGAGGGGGTCTAGAAGGGTCTGGAGGCATTTAAAACTGTCCTGAGAGGCTCTAGAGGGGTCTGGGTTCCTTTATAAGGGTCCTGAGGGGCATTAGAAGGGTCTTGTGGCCCTTATAAAAGCCCTGAGGGGAATTAGCAGGGTCTGGGGGACTTTAGAAGGGTCCTGAGGGGCTCTATAAGGATCTGGGGGACCTTTAGATAGGCCCTGTGGGGCTCTAGAAGGGTCTGGGGGCTATTAGAAGCGTCCTGAGGGGGTCCAGAAAGGTCTGGGGGCCTTTTTAAAGGCCCTCAGGGGCATTATAAGGGTCTCGCGGCCTTTAGAAAGGCCCTGAGTGGCATTACAAGGGTCTGGGGTCATATAGAAAGGCCCTGAGAGGTTCTAGAAGTGTCTGGAGTACTTTAGAAAGGCCCTAAGGAGTATTAGAAGTGTCTGGGTGCCTTTAGAAGGGTCCTGAGGGGCATTTGAATGGTCTGGGGGCATTTAGAATCGTCCTGAGTGGCTCTAGAAGGGTCTGGTGGCCTTTTGAAGGGTCCTGAGGGGAATTAGAAGGGTCTGAAGGCCTTTAAGAGGGTCCTGAGGGGCATTTGAGTGGTCTGGGGGCCTTTAGACAGGTCCTGAGGTGGATTAGAAGGGTCTGGGGGCCTTTAGAATCGTCCTGAGGGGCTCTACAAGGGTCTGGGGGCCTCTAGAAGTGTCCTGAGGGGCTCTAGAAAGATCTGTGGTCCTTTAGAAATGCCCTGAGGGGCATTAGAAAGGTCTGGGGCCTTTTAGAAGGGTCTTCAGGGGATCTAGAAGGGTCTGGGGGCCTTTAGAAGTGTCCTGAGGGGCTCTAGAAGGGTCTGCGGGCCTTTAGAATGGCCCTGAGGGGCTCTAAAAGAGTCTGGGGGCCTTTAGAATGGTCCTGAGGGGCCCTAGAAGGGTCTGAGGACCTTTAGAAATGCCCTGAGGGGCATTAGAAGGGTCTGGGGGCCTTTAGAAAGGCCCTGAGGGGCATTAGAAGGGTCCGGGGGGCTTTAGAATGGTCCTGAGGAGGTCTAGAAGGGTCTGGAGGCATTTAAAACTGTCCTGAGAGACCCTAGAAGGGTCTGGGGGCCTTTAGAATGCTCCTGAGGGGCAGTAGAAGGGTCTGGGGACCTTTATAAATGCCCTGAGGGTCATTAGAAGGGTCTGAGGGCCTTTAGAAAGGTCCTGAGGGGCATTAGAAGGGTCTTGTAGCCTTTAAAAGGGTCATGAAAGGCATTAGAAGGGTCTGGGGTCTTTTCGATGGGTCCTGAGGCAATCTAGAAGGGTCTGGGGGCCTTTACATGGGTCTTGAGGGTCATTAGAAGGGTGTGGAGGCCTTTAGAAAGGCCCTGAGGGGCTCTAGAAGGGTCTGGGGGCTATTAGAAGCGTCCTGAGGAGGTCCAGATGGGTCTGGTGGCCTATTTAAAGGCCCTCAGGAGGATTATATGGGTCTCGCGGCCTTTAGAGAGGCCCTGAGTGGCATTCCAAGGGTCTGGGGTCATATAGAAAGGCCCTGAGAAGTTCTAGAAGTGTCTGGGGTACTTTAGAAAGGCCCTGAGGGGTATTAGAAGGGTCTGGGGGCCTTTAGAAGGGTCCTGAGGGGCATTAGAAGGGTCTGAAGGCCTATAAAAGGGTCCTGAGGGGCATTTGAATGGTCTGGGGGTCTTTAGAAAGGCCCTGAGGTGGATTAGAAGGGTCTGGGGGCCTTTAGAAAGGTCCTGAGGGGCAGTAGAAGGGTCTGGGGACCTTTAGAAAGGCCCTGACGGGCATTAGAATGGTCTGCGGGCCTTTAGAAGTGTCCTGAGGGGCTCTAGAATGCTCTGGGGGCCTTTATAAGGGTCCTGACAAGCTCTAGATGGGTCTGGGAACCTTTATAAATGCCCTGAGGGTCATTAGAAGCGTCTGAGGGCCTTTAGAAAGATCTTGTGCCCTTTAGAAATGTCCTGAGGTGCTCTAAATGTGTCTCGCGGCATTTATAAGGGTCCTGAGGGGCATTAGAATGGTCTGGGTGCCCTTATGAAAGCCCTGAGGGGAATTAGCAGGGTCTGGGGGCCTTTAGAATGCTCCTGAGGGGCAGTAGAAGAGTCTGGGGACCTTTAGAAAGGCCCTGACGGGCATTAGAATGGTCTGCGGGCCTTTAGCAGTGTCCTGAGGGGCTCTAGAATGGTCTGGGGGCCTTTATAAGGGTCCTGACGGGCTCTAGAAGGGTCTGGGAACCTTTATAAATGCCCTGAGGGTCATTAGAAGGGTCTGAGGGCCTTTAGAAAGGTCCTGAGTGGCATTAGAAAGGTCTTGTTGCATTTATAAGGGTCCTGAAAGGCATTAGAAGGGTCTGGGGGCCTTTTGAAGGGTCCTGAGGGGAATTAGAAGGGTCTGAAGGCATTTAAAAGGGCCCTGAGGGGCATTTGAATGGTCTAGGGGCATATAGAAAGGCCCTGAGGTGGATTAGAAGGGTCTAGGGGCCTTTAGAAAGGTCCTGAGGGGCTCTAGAAGGTCTGAGGGCCTCTAGAAGGGTCCTGAGGGGCTCTAGAAAGATCTGGGGTCCTTTAGAAATGTCCTGAGGTGCTCTAAAAGTGTCTCAGGGCATTTCGAAGGGTCCAGAGGGGCATTAGAAGGGTCTGGGTGCCCTTATAAAAGCCCTGAGGGGAATTAGCTGGGTCTGGGTGACTTTAGAATGCTCCTGAGGGGCAGTAGAAGGGTCTGGGGACCTTTATTAATGCCCTGACGGGCATTAGAATGACCTGCGGGCCTTTAGAAGTGTCCTTATTGGCTCTACAATGGTCTGGGGTCCTTTATAAGGGTCCTGACGGGCTCTAGAAGGGTCTGGGAACCTTTATAAATGCCCTGAGGGGCATTAGAAGGGTCTGAGGGCCTTTAGAAATGCCCTGAGGGGCATTAGAAAGGTCTGGGGCCTTTTAGAAGGGTCTTGAGGGGATCTAGAAAGGTCTGGGGGCCTTTAGAAGTGTACTGAGGGGCTCTAGAAGGGTCTGGGGTCCTTTAGAAAGGCCCTGAGGGGCTCTAGAAGGGTCAGGGAGCCGTTAGAAGGATGTTTCGGGGCTCTTGAAGGGTCTGCGGGCCTTTAGCATGGCCCTGAGGGGCTCTAAAAGAGTCTGGGGGCCTTTAGAGTGGTCTTGAGGGGCCCTAGAAAGGTGTGGGGACCTTTAGAAAAGCCCTGAGGGGCATTAGAAGGGTCTGGGGGCCTTTAGAATGCTCCTGAGGGGCAGTAGAAGGATCTGGGGGCATTTAGAAGGGTCTTCAGGGGCTCTAGAAGGGTCTAGGGACCTTTAGAAAGGCCCTGTGAGGCATTTGAAGGGTCTGGGGGCCTTTAGAATGCTCCTGAGGGGCAGTAGAAGGGTCTGGGGACCTTTAGAAAGGCCCTGACGGGCATTAGAATGGTCTGCAGGCCTTTAGCAGTGTCCTGAGGGGCTCTAGAATGGTCTGGGGGCCTTTATAAGGGTCCTGACGGGATCTAGAAGGGTCTGGGAATCTTTATAAATGCCCTGAGGGGCATTAGAAGGGTCTGAGGGCCTTTAGAAAGGTCCTGAGGGGCATTAGAAGGGTCTTGTGGCCTTCATAAGGGTCCTGAAAGGCATTAGAAGGGTCTGGGGGCTTTTAGATGGGTCCTGAGGCAATCTAGAAGGGTCTGGGGGCCTTTACATGGGTCTTGAGGGTCATTAGAAGGGTGTGGAGGCCTTTAGAAAGGCCCTGAGGGGCTCTAGAAGGGTCTGGGGGCTATTAGAAGTGACCAGAGGGGGTCCAGAATGGTCTGGGGGCCTTTTTAAAGGCCCTCAGGGGGATTATAAGGGTCTCGCGGCCTTTAGAAAGGCCCTGAGTGGCATTATAAGGGTCTGGGTGCCTTTAGAAATGTCCTGAGGGGCTCTAGAAGGGTCTGGGGGCCTTTAGAAATGTCCTGAGGGGCATTAGAAGGGTATGTGGGCCTTTAGAAAAGCCCTGAGTGGCATTAGAAGGGTCTGGGGTCATATAGAAAGGACCTGAGAGGTTCTAGAAGTGTCTGGGGTACTTTAGAAAGGCCCTGAGGGGCATTAGAAGGGTCTGGGGGCATTTAGAAGGGCCCTGAGTGGCATTAGAAGGGTCTGAGGGCCTTTACAAAGGTCCTGAGGGGCATTAGAAGGGTCTTGTGGCCTTCATAAGGGTCCTGAAAGGCATTAGAAGGGTCTGTGGTCTTTTAGATGGGTCCTGAGGCAATCTAGAAGGGTCTAGAGGCCTTTACATGGGTCTTGAGGGTCATTAGAAGGGTGTGGAGGCCTTTAGAAAGGCCCTGAAAGGCATTAGACGGGTCTGGGGGCTTTTAGATGGGTCCTGAGGCAATCTAGAAGGGTCTGGGGGCATTTACATGGGTCTTGAGGGTCATTAGAAGGGTGTGGAGGCCTTTAGATAGGCCCTGAGGGGCTCTAGAAGGGTCTGGGGGCGATTAGAAGCATCCTGAGGGGGTCCAGAAGGGTCTGGGGGCCTTTTTAAAGGCCCTCAGGGGGATTATAAGGGTCTCGCGGCCTTTAGAGAGGCCCTGAGTGGCATTACAAGGGTCTGGGTGCCTTTAGAAATGTCCTCAGGGGCTCTAGAAGGTTCTGGGGGCCTTTAGAAATGTCCTGAGGGGCATTAGAAGGGTCTGGGTGCCCTTATAACAGCTCTGAGGGGAATTAACAAGGTCTGGGGGACTTTAGAAGCGTCCTGAAGAGCTCTATAAGGGTCTGGGGGCCTTTAGAAGGATCTTCAGGGGCTCTAGAAGGGTCTGGGGACCTTTAGAAAGCCCTGTGGGGCATTAGAAGGGTCTGGGGGCCTTTAGAATGCTCCTGAGGGGCAGTAGAAGGGTCTGGGGACCTTTATAAAGGTCCTGACGGGCATTAGAATGGTCTGCGGGCCTTTAGAAGTGTTCTGATGTGCACTAGAATGGTCTGGGGGCATTTATAAGGGTCCTGACAGGCTCTAGAAGCGTCTGGGAACCTTTATAAATGCCCTGAGGGGCACTAGAAGGGTCTGAGGTCCTTTAGAAAGGTCCTGAGGGGCATTAGAAGGGTCTTGTGGCCTTCATAAGGGTCCTGAAAGGCATTAGAATGGTCTGGGGGCTTTTAGATGGGTCCTGAGACAATCTAGAAGGGTCTGGGGGCCTTTACATGGGTGTTGAGGGTCATTAGAAGGGTGTGGAGGCCTTTAGAAAGGCCCTGAAAGTCATTAGAAGGGTCTGAGGGCTTTTAGATGGGTCCTGAGGCAATCTAGAGGGGTCTGGGGGCCTTTACATGGGTCTTGAGGGTCATTAGAAGGGTGTGGAGGCCTTTAGAAAGACCCTGAGGGGCTCTAGAAGGGTCTGGGGGCTATTAGAAGCGTCCTGAGGGGGTCCAGAAGGGTCTGGGGGCCTTTTTAAAGGCCCTCAGGGGGATTATAAGGGTCTCGCGGCCTTTAGAAAGGCCCTGAGTGGCATTATAAGGGTCTGGGTGCCTTTAGAAATGTCCTGAGGGGCTCTAGAAGGGTCTGGGGGCCTTTAGAAATGTCCTGAGGGGCATTAGAAGGGTATGTGGGCCTTTAGAAAAGCCCTGAGTGGCATTAGAAGGGTCTGGGGTCATATAGAAAGGACCTGAGAGGTTCTAGAAGTGTCTGGGGTACTTTAGAAAGGCCCTGAGGGGCATTAGAAGGGTCTGGGGGCATTTAGAAGGGCCCTGAGTGGCATTAGAAGGGTCTGAGGGCCTTTACAAAGGTCCTGAGGGGCATTAGAAGGGTCTTGTGGCCTTCATAAGGGTCCTGAAAGGCATTAGAAGGGTCTGTGGTCTTTTAGATGGGTCCTGAGGCAATCTAGAAGGGTCTAGAGGCCTTTACATGGGTCTTGAGGGTCATTAGAAGGGTGTGGAGGCCTTTAGAAAGGCCCTGAAAGGCATTAGACGGGTCTGGGGGCTTTTAGATGGGTCCTGAGGCAATCTAGAAGGGTCTGGGGGCATTTACATGGGTCTTGAGGGTCATTAGAAGGGTGTGGAGGCCTTTAGATAGGCCCTGAGGGGCTCTAGAAGGGTCTGGGGGCGATTAGAAGCATCCTGAGGGGGTCCAGAAGGGTCTGGGGGCCTTTTTAAAGGCCCTCAGGGGGATTATAAGGGTCTCGCGGCCTTTAGAGAGGCCCTGAGTGGCATTACAAGGGTCTGGGTGCCTTTAGAAATGTCCTCAGGGGCTCTAGAAGGTTCTGGGGGCCTTTAGAAATGTCCTGAGGGGCATTAGAAGGGTCTGGGTGCCCTTATAACAGCTCTGAGGGGAATTAACAAGGTCTGGGGGACTTTAGAAGCGTCCTGAAGAGCTCTATAAGGGTCTGGGGGCCTTTAGAAGGGTCTTCAGGGGCTCTAGAAGGGTCTGGGGACCTTTAGAAAGCCCTGTGGGGCATTAGAAGGGTCTGGGGGCCTTTAGAATGCTCCTGAGGGGCAGTAGAAGGGTCTGGGGACCTTTATAAAGGTCCTGACGGGCATTAGAATGGTCTGCGGGCCTTTAGAAGTGTTCTGATGTGCACTAGAATGGTCTGGGGGCATTTATAAGGGTCCTGACAGGCTCTAGAAGCGTCTGGGAACCTTTATAAATGCCCTGAGGGGCACTAGAAGGGTCTGAGGTCCTTTAGAAAGGTCCTGAGGGGCATTAGAAGGGTCTTGTGGCCTTCATAAGGGTCCTGAAAGGCATTAGAATGGTCTGGGGGCTTTTAGATGGGTCCTGAGACAATCTAGAAGGGTCTGGGGGCCTTTACATGGGTGTTGAGGGTCATTAGAAGGGTGTGGAGGCCTTTAGAAAGGCCCTGAAAGTCATTAGAAGGGTCTGAGGGCTTTTAGATGGGTCCTAAGGCAATCTAGAGGGGTCTGGGGGCCTTTACATGGGTCTTGAGGGTCATTAGAAGGGTGTGGAGGCCTTTAGAAAGACCCTGAGGGGCTCTAGAAGGGTCTGGGGGCTATTAGAAGAGTCCTGAGGGGGTCCAGAAGGGTCTGGGGGCCTTTTTAAAGGCCCTCAGTGGGATTATAAGGGTCTCGCGGCCTTTAGAGAAGCACTGTTGGGCATTACAAGGGTCTGGGGTCATATAGAAAGGCCCTGAGAGGTTCTAGAAGGGTCTGGGAACCTTTATAAATGCCCTGACGGGCATTAGAAGGGTCTGAGGGCCTTTAGAAAGGTCCTTAGGGGCATTAGAAGGGTCTTGTGGCCTTCATAAGGGTCCTGAAAGGCATTAGAATGGTCTGGGGGCTTTTAGATGGGTCCTGAGGCAATCTAGAAGGGTCTAGAGGCCTTTACATGGGTCTTGAGGGTCATTAGAAGGGTGTGGAGGCCTTTAGAAAGGCCCGGAAAGGCATTAGAAGGGTCTGGGGGCTTTTAGATGGGTCCTGAGGCAATCTAGAAGGGTCTGGGTGCCTTTAGAAATGTACTCAGGGGCTCTAGAAGGTTCTGGGTGCCTTTAGAAATGTCCTGAGGGGCTCTAGAAGGGTCTGGGGGCCTTTAGAAATGTCCTGAGGGGCATTAGAAGGGTATGTGGGCCTTTAGAAAAGCCCTGAGTGGCATTAGAAGGGTCTGGGGTCATATAGAAAGGACCTGAGAGGTTCTAGAAGTGTCTGGGGTACTTTAGAAAGGCCCTGAGGGGCATTAGAAGGGTCTGGGGGCCTTTAGAAGGGTCTTCAGGGGCTCTAGAAGGGTCTGGGGACCTTTAGAAAGGCCCTGTGGGGCATTAGAAGGGTCTGGGGGCCTTTAGAATGCTCCTGAGGGGCAGTAGAAGGGTCTGGTGACCTCTAGAAAGGTCCTGACGGGCATTAGAATGGTCTGCGGGCCTTTAGAATTGTTCTGAGGTGCACTAGAATGGTCTGGGGGCCTTTATAAGGGTCCTGACAGGCTCTAGAAGGGTCTGGGAACCTTTATAAATGCCCTGAGGGGCATTAGAAGGGTCTGAGGTCCTTTAGAAAGGTCCTGAGGGGCATTAGAAGGGTCTTGTGGCCTTCATAAGGGTCCTGAAAGGCATTAGAAGGGTCTGGGGGCTTTCAGATGGGTCCTGAGGCAATCTAGAAGGGTCTGGGAGCCTTTACATGGGTCTTGAGGGTCATTAGAAGGGTGTGTAGGCCTTTAGAAAGGCCCTGAAAGGCATTAGAAGGGTCTGGGGGCTATTAGAAGCGTCCTGAGGGGGTCCAGAAGGGTCTGGGGGCCTTTTTAAACGCCCTCAGGGTGATTATAAGGGTCTCGCGGCCTTTAGAAAGGCCCTGAGTGGCATTAGAAGGGTCTGGGTGCCTTTAGAAATGTCCTGAGGGGCTCTAGAAGGGTCTGGGGGCCTTTAGAAATGTCCTGAGGGGCATTAGAAGGGTATGGGTGACTTTAGATAAGCCCTGAGTGGCATTAGAAGGGTCTGGGGTCATATAGAAAGTCCCTGAGAGGTTCTAGAATTGTCTGGGGTACTTTAGAAAGGCCCTGAGGGGCATTAGAAGGGTCTGGGGTCCTTTAGAAGGGCCCTGAGGGCATTAGAAGGATGTGAGGGCCTTTAGAAAGGTCCTGAGGGGCATTAGAAGGGTCTTGTTGCCTTCATAATGGTCCTGAAAGGCATTAGAAGGGTCTGGGGTCTTTTAGATGGGTCCTGAGGCAATTTCAGAAGGGTCTAGAGGCCTTTACATGGGTCTTGAGGGTCATTAGAAGGGTGTGGAGGCCTTTAGAAAGGCCCTGAGGGGCTCTAGAATGGTCTGGGGGCTATTAGAAGCGTCCTGAGGGGGTCCAGAAAGGTCTGGGGTCCTTTTTAAAGGCCCTCAGGGGGATTATAATGGTGTCGCGGCCTTTAGAAAGTCCTTGAGTAGCATTAGAAGGCTCTCGGTGCCTTTAGAAATGTCCTGAGGGGCTCTAGAAGGGTCTGGGGGCCTTTAGAAATGTCCTGAGGGGCATTAGAAGGGTCTGGGGGCCTTTAGAATGCTCCTGAGGGGCAGTAGAACGGTCTTGGGACCTTTAGAAAGGCCCTGACGGGCATTAGAATGGTCTGCGGGCCTTTAGAAGTGTCCTGAGGTGCTCTAGAATGGTCTAGGGGCCTTTATAAGGGTCCTGACAGGCTCTAGAAGGGTCTGGAAACCTTTATAAATGCCCTGAGGGGCTCTAGAAGGCTCTGGGGGCTATTAGAAGCGTCCTGAGGGGGTCCAGAAGGGTCTGGGGCCCTTTTTAAAGGCCCTCAGCAGGATTATAAGAGTCTCGCGGCCTTTAGAAAGGCCCTGAGTGGCATTAGAATGGTCTGGGTGCCTTTAGAAATGCCCTGAGGGGCTCTAGAAGGGTCTGAGGGCCTTTAGAAATGTCCTCAGGGGCATTAGAAGGATATGGGGGCCTTTAGAAAAGCCCTGAGGGGCATTACAAGGGTCTGGGGTCATATAGAAAGGCCCTGAGAGGTTCTAGAAGTGTCTGGGGTACTTTAGAAAGGCCCTGAGGGGCAGTAGAAGGGTCTGGGGGCCTTTAGATGGGCCCTGAGGGGCATTAGAAGGGTCTGAGGGCCTTTAGAAAGGTCCTGAGGGGCATTAGAAGGGTCTTGTGGCCTTCATAAGGGTCCTGAAATGCATTAGAAGGGTCTGGGGTCTTTTAGATGGGTCCTGAGGAAATCTAGAAGGGTCTAGAGGCCTTTACATGGGTCTTGAGGGTCATTATAATGGTGTGGAGGCCTTTAGAAAGGCCCTGAAAGGCATTAGAAGGGTCTGGGGGCTTTTAGATGGGTTCTGTGGCAATCTAGAAGGGTCTGGGGGCCTTTACATGGGTCTTGAGGGACAATAGAAGGGTGTGGAGGCCTTTAGAAAGGCCCTGAGGGGCTCTAGAAGGGTCTGGGGGCTATTAGAAGCGTCCTGAGGGGGTCCAGAAGGGTCTGGGTGCCTTTTTAAAGGCCCTCAGGGGGATTATAAGGGTCTCGCGGCCGTTAGAAAGGCCCTGAGTGGCATTAGAAGGGTCTGGGTGCCTTTAGAAATGTCCTGAGGGGCTCTAGAAGGGTCTGGGGGCCTTTAGAAAAGTCCTGAGGGGCATTAGAAGGGTATGGGGGCCTTTATAAAAGCCCTGAGGGGCATTAGAAGGGTCTGGGGTCATATAGAAAGGTCCTGAGAGGTTCTAGAAGTGTCTGGGGTACTTTAGAAAGGCCCTGAGGGGCAGTAGAAGGGTCTGGGGACCTTTAGAAGGGCCCTGACGGGCATTAGAAGGGTCTGAGGGCCTTTAGAAAGGTCCTGAGGGGCATTAGATGGGTCTTGAGCCCTTAATAATGGTCCTGAAAGGCATTAGAAGGGTCTGGGGTCTTTTAGATGTGTCCTGAGGCAATCTAGAAGGGTCTAGAGGCCTTTACATGGGTCTTGAGGGTCATTAGAAGGGTGTGGAGGCCTTTAGAATGGTCCTGAAAGGCATTAGAAGGGTCTGGGGGCTTTTAGATGGGTCCTGAGGCAATCTAGAAGGGTCTGGGGGACTTTACATGGGTTTTGAGGGTCATTAGAAAGGTGTGGAGGCCTTTAGAAAGGCCCTGAGGGGCTCTAGAAGGCTCTGGGGGCTATTAGAAGCGTCCTGAGGGGTCCAGAAGCGTCTGGGGGCCTTTTTAAAGGCCCTCAGGAGGATTATAAGGGTCTTGCGGCCTTTAGAAATGCCCTGAGTGGCATTATAAGGGTCTGGGTGCCTTTAGAAATGTCCTGAGGGGCTCTAGAAGGGTCTGGGGGCCTTTAGAAAAGCCCTGAGGGTCATTACAAGGGTCTGGGGTCATATAGAAAGGCCCTGAGAGGTTCTAGAAGTGTCTGGGGTACTTTAGAAAGGCCCTGAGGGGCATTAGAAGGGTCTGGGGGCCTTTAGAAGGCTCCTGAGGGGCATTAGAAGGGTCTGGGGGCCTTTAGAATGGTCCTGAGGGGGTCTAGAAGGGTCTGGAGGCATTTAAAACTGTCCTGAGAGGCTCTAGAATGGTCTGGGGGCCTTTATAAGGGTCCTGACAGGCTCTAGAAGGGTCTGGGAACCTTTATAAATGCCCTGAGGGGGAGTAGAGGGGTCTGAGGGTCTTTAGAAAGGTCCTGAGGGGCATTAGAATGGTCTTGTGGCCTTCATAAGGGTCCTGAAAGGCATTAGAAGGGTCTGGGGGCTTTTAGATGGGTCCTGAGGCAATCTAGAAGGGTCTGGGGGCCTTTACATGGGTCTTGAGGGTCATTAGAAGGGTGTGGAGGCCTTTAGAAAGGCCCTGAAAGGCATTAGAAGGGTCTGGGGGCTTTTAGATGGGTCCTGAGTAAATCTAGAAGGGTCTGGGGGCCTTTACATGGGTCTTGAGGGTCATTAGAAGGGTGTGGAGGCCTTTAGAAAGGCCCTGAGTGGCTCTAGAAGGGTCTGGGGGCTATTAGAAGCGTCCTGAGGGGGTCCAGAAGGGTCTGGGGGCCTTTTTAAAGGCCCTCAGGGGGATTATAAGGGTCTCGCGGCCTTTAGAAAGGCCCTGAGTGGCATTAGAAGAGTCTGGGGTTATATAGAAAGGCCCTGAGAGGTTCTAGAAGTGTCTGGGGTACTTTAGAAAGACCCTGAGGGGCATTAGAAGGGTCTGGGGGCCTTTAGAAGGGTCTTCAGGGGCTCTAGAAGAGTCTGGGGACCTTTAGAAAGGCCCCGTGTGGCATTAGAAGGGTCTGGGGGCCTTTAGAATGCTCCTGAGTGGCAGTAGAAGGGTCTTGGGACCTTTAGAAAGGCCCTGACGGGCATTAGAATGGTCTGCGGGCCTTTAGAAGTGTCCTGAGGGGCTCTAGAATCGTCTGGGGGCCTTTATAAGGGTCCTGACGGGCTCTAGAAGGGTCTGGGAACCTTTATAAATGCCCTTAGGGGCATTAGAAGGGTCTGAGGGCCTTTAGAAAGGTCCTGAGGGGCATTAGAAGGGTCTTGTGGCCTTCATAAGGGTCCTGAAAGGCATTAGAAGGGTCTGGGGGCTTTTAGATGGGTCCTGAGGCAATCTAGAAGGGTCTGGGGGCCTTTACATGGGTCTTGAGGGTCATTAGAAGGGTGTGGAGGCCTTTAGAAAGGCCCTGAGGGGCTCTAGAAGGGTCTGGAGGCTATTAGAAGGTTCCTGAGGGGGTCCAGAAGGGTCTGGGGGCCTTTTTAAAGGCCCTGAGGGGGATTATAAGGGTCTCGCGGCCTTTAGAAAGGCCCTGAGTGGCATTAGAAGGGTCTGGGTGCATTTAGAAATGTCCTGAGGGGCTCTAGAAGGGTCTGGGGGCCTTTAGAAATGTCCTGAGGGGCATTAGAAGGGTATGGGGGCCTTTAGAAGGGCCCTGAGGGGCATTAGAACGTTCTGAGGGCCTTTACAAAGGTCCTGAGGGGCATTAGAAGGGTCTTGTGGCCTTCATAAGGGTCCTGAAATGCATTAGAATGGTCTGGGGGCTTTTAGATGGGTCCTGAGGCAATCTAGAAGGGTCTAGAGGCCTTTACATGAGTCCTGAGGGTCATTAGAAGGGTGTGGAGGCCTTTAGAAAGGCCCTGAAAGGCATTAGAAGGGTCTGGGGGCTTTTAGATGTGTCCTTAGGCAATCTAGAATGGTCTGGGGGCCTTTACATGGGTCTTGAGGGTCATTAGAAGGGTGTGGAGGCCTTTAGAAAGGCCCTGAGGGGCTCTAGAAGGGTCTGGGGGCTATTAGAAGCGTCCTGAGGGGGTCCAGAAGGGTCTGGGGGCCTTTTTAAAGGCCCTCAGGAGGATTATAAGGGTCTCGCGGCCTTTAGAAAGGCCCTGAGTGGCATTATAAGGGTCTGGGTGCCTTTAGAAATGTCCTGAGGGGCTCTAGAAGGTTCTGGGGGCCTTTAGAAATGTCCTGAGGGGCATTAGAAGGGTCTGGGTGCCCTTATAAAAGCCCTGAGGGAAATTAACAGGGTCTGGGGGAGTTTGGAAGGGTCCTGAGGGGATCTATAAGGGTCTGGGGGCCTTTAGAAGGGTCTTCAGGGGCTCTAGAAGGGTCTGGGGACCTTTAGAAAGGCCCTGTGGGGCATTAGAAGAGTCTGGGGGCCTTTAGAATGCTCCTGAGGGGCAGTAGAAGGGTCTGGGGACCTTTATAAAGGCCCTGACGGGCATTAGAATGGTCTGCGGGCCTTTAGAATTGTTCTGAGGTGCACTAGAATGGTCTGGGGGCCTTTATAAGAGTCCTGACAGGCTCTAGAAGGGTCTGGGAACCTTTATAAATGCCCTGAGGGGCACTAGAAGGGTCTGAGGGCCGTTAGAACGGTCCTGAGGGGCATTAGAAGGGTCTTGTCGCCTTCCTAAGGGTCCTGAAAGGCATTAGAAGGGTCTGGGGGCTTTTAGATGGGTCCTGAGGCAATCTAGAAGGGTCTGGGGGCCTTTACATGGGTCTTGAGGGTCATTAGAAGGGTGTGGAGGCCTTTAGAAAGGCCCTGAAAGGCATTAGAAGGGTCTGGGGGCTATTAGAAGCGTCCTGAGGGGGTCCAAAAGGGTCTGGTGGCCTTTACATGGGTCTTGAGGGTCATTAGAAGGGTGTGGAGGCCTTTAGAAAGACCCTGAGGGGCTCTAGAAGGGTCTGGGGGCTATTAGAAGCGTCCTGAGGGGGTCCAGAAGGGTCTGGGGGCCTTTTTAAAGGCCCTCAGGGGGATTATAAGGGTCTCGCGGCCTTTAGAAAGACCCTGAGTGGCATTAGAAGGGTCTGGGTTCATATAGAAAGGCCCTGAGAGGTTCTAGAATTGTCTGGGGTACTTTAGAAAGGCCCTGAGGGGCATTAGAAGGGTCTGGGGGCCTTTAGAAGGGTCTTCAGGGGCTCTGGAATGCTCTGGGGAACTTTAGAAAGGCCCTGTGGGGCATTAGAATGGTCTGGGGGCATTTAGAGTGCCCCTGAGTGGCAGTAGAAGGGTCTGGGGACCTTTAGAAAGGCCCTGACGGGCATTAGAATGGTCTGGGGTCCTTTAGCAGTGTCCTGAGGGGCTCTAGAATGGTCTGGGGGCCTTTATAAGTGTCCTGACGGGCTCTAGAAGGGTCTGGGAACCTTTATAAATGCCCTGAGGGGCATTAGAAGGGTCTGAGGGCCTTTAGAAAGGTCCTGAGGGGCATTAGAAGGGTCTTGTGGCCTTCATAAGGGTCCTGAAAGGCATTAGAAGGGTCTGGGGGCTTTTAGATGGGTCCTCAGGCAATCTAGAAGGGTCTGGGGGCCTTTACATGGGTCTTGAGGGTCATTAGAAGGGTGTGGAGGCCTTTAGAAAGGCCCTGAGGGGCTCTAGAAAGGTCTGGGGAGTATTAGAAGCGTCCTGAGGGGGTCCAGAAGGGTCTGGGGGCCTTTTTAAAGGCCCTGAGGGGGATTATAAGTGTCTCGCGGCCTTTCGAAAGGCCTTGAGTGGCATTAGAAGGTTCTGGGTGCCTTTAGAAATGTCCTGAGGGGCTCTAGAAGGGTCTGGGGGCCTTTAGAAATGTCCTGAGGGGCATTAGAAGGGTCTGGGGGCCTTTAGAATGCTCCTGAGGGGCAGTAGAAGGGTCTTGGGACCTTTAGAAAGGCCCTGACGGGCATTAGAATGGTCTGCGGGCCTTTAGATGTGTCCTGAGGTGTTCTAGAATGGTCAGGGGGCCTTTATAATGGTCCTGACAGGCTCTAGAAGGGTCTGGGAACCTTTATAAATGCCCTGAGGGGCACTAGAAGGGTCTGAGGGCCTTTAGAAAGGTCCTGAGGGGCATTAGAAGGGTCTTGTGGCCTTCATAAGGGTCCTGAAAGGCATTAGAAGGGTCTGGGGGCTTTTAGATGGGTCCTGTGGCAATCTAGAAGGGTATGGGGGCCTTTACATGGGTCTTGAGGGTCATTAGAAGGGTGTGGAGGCCTTTAGAAAGGCCCTGAAAGGCATTAGAAGGGTCTGGGGGCTTTTAGAAGCGTCCTGAGGCAATCTAGAAGGGTCTGGGGGCCTTTACATGGGTCTTGAGGGTCATTAGAAGGGTGTGGAGGCCTTTAGAAAGGCCCTGAAAGGCATTAGAAGGGTCTGGGGGATATTAGAAGCGTCCTGAGGGGGTCCAGAAGGGTCTGGGGGCCTTTTTAAAGGCCCTCAGGGGGATTATAAGGGTCTCGCGGCCTTTAGAAAGGCCCTGAGTGGCATTAGAAGGGTCTGGGTGCCTTTAGAAATGTCCTGAGGGGCTCTAGAAGGGTCTGGGTGCCTTTAGAAATGTCCTGAGTGGCTCTAGAAGGGTCTGGGGGCCTTTAGAAATGTCCTGAGGGGCATTACAAGGGTCTGGGGTCATATATAAAGGCCCTGAGAGGTTCTAGAAGTGTCTGGGGTACTTTAGAAAGGCCCTGAGGGGCATTAGAAGGGTCTGGGGGCCTTTAGAAGGGCCCTGAGGGGCATTAGAAGGGTCTGAGGGCCTTTAGAAAGGTCCTGAGGGTCATTAGAATCGTCTTGTGGCCTTCATAAGGGTCCTGAAAGGCATTAGAAGGGTCTGGGGGCTTTTAGATGGGTCCTGAGGCAATCTAGAAGGGTCTAGAGGCCTTTACATGGGTCTTGAGGGTCATTAGAAGGGTGTGGAGGCATTTACAAAGGCCCTGAAAGGCATTAGAAGGGTCTGGGGGCTATTAGAAGCGTCCTGAGGGGGTCCAGAAGGGTCTGGGGGCCTTTACATGGGTCTTGAGGGTCATTAGAAGGGTGTGGAGGCCTTTAGAATGGCCCTGAGGGGCTCTAGAAGGGTCTGGGGACTATTAGAAGCGTCCTGAGGGGGTCCAGAAGGGTCTGGGGGCCTTTTTAAAGGCCCTGAGGGGGATTATAAGGGTCTCGCGGCCTTTAGAAAGGCCTTGAGTGGCATTAGAAGGTTCTGGGTGCCTTTAGAAATGTCCTGAGGGGCTCTAGAAGGGTCTGGGGGCACTTAGAAATGTCCTGAGGGGCATTAGAAGGGTCTGGGGGCCTTTAGAATGCTCCTGAGGGGCAGTAGAAGGGTCTTGGGACCTTTAGAAAGGCCCTGACGGGCATTAGAATGGTCTGCAGGCCTTTAGATGTGTCCTGAGGTGCTCTAGAATGGTCTGGGGGCCTTTATAATGGTCCTGACAGGCTCTAGAAGGGTCTGGGAACCTTTATAAATGCCCTGAGGGGCACTAGAAGGGTCTGAGGGCCTTTAGAAAGGTCCTGAGGGGCATTAGAAGGGTCTTGTGGCCTTCATAAGGGTCCTGAAAGGCATTAGAAGGGTCTGGGGGCTTTTAGATGGGTCCTGAGGCAATCTAGAAGGGTCTGGGGGCCTTTACATGGGTCTTGAGGGTCATTAGAAGGGTGTGGAGGCCTTTAGGAAGGCCCTGAAAGGCATTAGAAGGGTCTGGGGGCTTTTAGAAGCGTCCTGAGGCAATCTAGAAGGGTCTGGGGGCCTTTACATGGGTCTTGAGGGTCATTAGAAGGGTGTGGAGGCCTTTAGAAAGGCCCTGAAAGGCATTAGAAGGGTCTGGGGGATATTAGAAGCGTCCTGAGGGGGTCCAGAAGGGTCTGGGGGCCTTTTTAAAGGCCCTCAGGGGGATTATAAGGGTCTCGCGGCCTTTAGAAAGGCCCTGAGTGGCATTAGAAGGGTCTGGGTGCCTTTAGAAATGTCCTGAGGGGCTCTAGAAGGGTCTGGGTGCCTTTAGAAATGTCCTGAGTGGCTCTAGAAGGGTCTGGGGGCCTTTAGAAATGTCCTGAGGGGCATTACAAGGGTCTGGAGTCATATAGAAAGGCCCTGAGAGGTTCTAGAAGTGTCTGGGGTACTTTAGAAAGGCCCTGAGGGGCATTAGAAGGGTCTGGGGGCCTTTAGAAGGGCCCTGAGGGGCATTAGAAGGGTCTGAGGGCCTTTACAAAGGTCCTGAGGGGCATTAGAATCGTCTTGTGGCCTTCATAAGGGTCCTGAAAGGCATTAGAAGGGTCTGGGGGCTTTTAGATGGGTCCTGAGGCAATCTAGAAGGGTCTAGAGGCCTTTACATGGGTCTTGAGGGTCATTAGAAGGGTGTGGAGGCATTTAGAAAGGCCCTGAAAGGCATTAGAAGGGTCTGGGGGCTTTTAGATGGGTCCTGAGGCAATCTAGAAGGGTCTGGGGGCCTTTACATGGGTCTTGAGGGTCATTAGAAGGGTGTGGAGGCCTTTAGAAAGGCCCTGAGGGGCTCTAGAAGTGTCTGGGCGCTATTAGAAGCATCCTGAGGGGGTCCAGAAGGGTCTGGGGTCCTTTTTAAAGGCCCTCAGGGGGATTATAAGGGTCTCGCGGCCTTTAGAAAGGCCCTGAGTGGCATTACAAGGGTCTGGGTGCCTTTAGAAATGTCCTGAGGGGCTCTAGAAGGGTCTGGGGGCCTTTAGAAATGTCCTGAGGGGCATTAGAAGGGTATGGGGGCCTTTAGAAAAGCCCTGAGGGGCATTAGAAGGGTCTGGGGTCATATAGAAAGGCCCTGAGAGGTTCTAGGAGTGTCTGGGGTACTTTAGAAAGGCCCTGAGGGGCATTAGAAGGGTCTTGTGGCCTTCATAAGGGTCCTGAAAGGCATTAGAAGGGTCTGGGGTCTTTTAGATGGGTCCTGAGGCAATCTAGAAGGGTCTAGAGGCCTTTACATGCGTCTTGAGGGTCATTAGAAGGGTGTGGAGGCCTTTAGAAAGGCCCTGAAAGGCATTAGAAGGGTCTGGGGGCTTTTAGATGGGTCCTGAGGCAACCTAGAAGGGTCTGGGGGCCTTTACATGGGTCTTGAGGGTCATTAGAAGGGTGTGGAGGCCTTTAGAAATGCCCTGAGGGGCTCTAGAAGGGTCTGGGGGCTATTAGAAGCGTCCCGAGGGGTCAAGAAGGGTCTGGGGGCCTTTTTAAAGGCCCTCAGGGGGATTATAAGGGTCTCGCGGCCTTTAGAATGGCCCTGAGTGGCATTACAAGGGTCTGGGTGCCTTTAGAAATGTCCTGAGGGGCTCTAGAAGGGTCTGGGGATCTTTAGAAAGGCCCTGTGGGGCATTAGAAGGGTCTGGGGGCCTTTAGAATGCTCCTGAGTGGCAGTAGAAGGGTCTGGGGACCTTTAGAAAGGCCCTGACGGGCATTAGACTCGTCTGCGGGCTTTTAGAAGTGTCCTGAGGGAATCTAGAATGGTCTGGGGGCCTTTATAAGGGTCCTGACGGGCTCTAGAAGGGTCTGGGAACCTTTATAGATGCCCTGACGGGCGTTAGAAGGGTCTGAGTGCCTTTAGAAAGGTCCTGAGGGGCATTAGAAGGGTCTTGTGTCCTTCATAAGGGTCCTGAAAGGCATTAGAAGGGTCTGGGGGCTTTTAGATGGGTCCTGAGGCTATCTAGAAGGGTCTGGGGGCCTTTACATGGGTCTTGAGGGTCATTAGAAGGGTGTGGAGGCCTTTAGAAAGACCCTGAGGGGCTCTAGAAGGGTCTGGGGGCTATTAGAAGTGTCCTGAGGGGGTCCAGAGGGGTCTGGGGGCCTTTTTAAAGGCCCTCAGGGGGATTATAATGGTCTCGGACCTTTAGAAATGCCCTGAGTGGCATTAGAAGGGTCTGGGTGCCTTTAGAAATGTCCTGAGGGGCTCTAGAAGGTTCTGTGGGCCTTTAGAAATGTCCTGAGGGGCATTAGAAGGGTCTGGGTGCCCTTATAAAAGCCCTGAGGGGAATTAGCAGGGTCTGGGGGACGTTACAAGGGTCCTGAGGGGCTCTAGAAGGGTCTGGGGGCCATTAGAAGGGTCTTGAGGGGCTCTAGAAGGGTCTGGGGACCTTTAGAAAGGTCCTGAGGGGAATTAGAATGGTCTTGCGGCCTTTATAAGGGTCCTGAAAGGCATTAGAAGGGTCTGGGGGATTTTGGATGGGTCCTGAGGCAATCTAGAAAGGTCTGGGGGCCTTTACATGGGTCTTGAGGGTCATTAGAAGGGTGTGGAGGCCTTTAGAAAGACCCTGAGGGGCTCTAGAAGGGTCTGGGGGTTATTAGAAGCGTCCTGAGAGGGTCAAGAAGGGTCTGGGGTCCTTTTTAAAGGCCCTCAGGGGGATTATAAGGGTCTCGCGGCCTTTAGAAAAGCCCTGAGTGGCATCAGAAGGGTCTGAGTGCCTTTAGAAATGTCCTTAGGGGCTCTAGAAGGGTCTGGGGGCCTTTAGAAATGTCCTGAGGGGCATTAGAAGGGTCTGGGGGCCTTTAGAATGCTCCTGAGGGGCACTAGAAGGGTCTGGGGACCTTTAGAAAGGCCCTGACAGGCATTAGAATGGTCTGCGGGCCTTTAGAAGTGTCCTGAGTGGCTCTAGAATGGTCGGGGGGCCTTTATAATGGTCCTGACGGGCTCTAGAAGGGTCTGGGAACCTTTATAAATGCCCTGAGGGGCATTAGAAGGGTCTTGTGGCCTTCATAAGGGTCCTGAAAGGCATAAGAAGGGTCTGGGGGCTTTTAGATGGGTCCTGAGTCAATCTAGAAGGTTCTGGGGGCCTTTACATGGGTCTTTAGGGTCATTAGAAGGGTGTGGAGGCCTTTAGAAAGGCCCTGAGGGGCTCTAGAATGGTGTGGGGGCTATTAGAAGCGTCCTGAGGGGGTCCAGAAGGGTCTGGGGGCCTTTTTAAAGGCCCTCAGGGGAATTATAAGGGTCTCGCGGCCTTTAGAAAGGCCCTGAGTGGCATTAGAAGGGTCTGGGTGCCTTTAGAAATGTCCTGAGGGGCTCTAGAAGGGTCTGGGGGCCTTTAGAAATGTCCTGAGGGGCATTAGAAGGGTATGGGGGCCTTTAGAAAAGCCCTGATGGGCATTACAAGGGTCTGGGGTCATATAGAAAGGCCCTGAGAGGTTCTAGAAGTGTCTGGGGTAATTTAGAAAGGCCCTGAGGGGCATTAGAATGGTCTGGGGTCCTTTAGAAGGGCCCTGAGGGGCATTAGAAGGGTCTGAGGGCCTTTAGAAAGGTCCTGAGGGGCATTAGAAGGGTCTTGTGGCCTTCATAAGGGTCCTGAAAGGCATTAGAAGGGTCTGGGGGCTTTTAGATGGGTCCTGAGGCAATCTAGAAGGGTCTAGAGGCCTTTACATGGATCTTGAGGGTCATTAGAAGGGTGTGGAGGCATTTAGAAAGGCCCTGAAAGGCATTAGAAGGGTCTGGGGGCTTTTAGATGGGTCCTGAGGCAATCTAGAAGGGTCTGGGGGCCTTTACATGGGTCTTGAGGGTCATTAGAAGGGTGTGGAGGCCTTTAGAAAGGCCCTGAGGGGCTCTAGAAGGGTCTGGGCGCTATTAGAAGCATCCTGAGGGGGTCCAGAATGGTCTGGGGGCTTTTTTAAAGGCCCTCAGGGGGATTATAAGGGTCTCGCAGCCTTTAGAATGGCATTGAGTGGCATTAGAATGGTCTGGGTGCCTTTAGCAATGTCCTGAGGGGCTCTAGAAGGTTCTGGGGGCCTTTAGAAATGTCCTGAGGTGCATTAGAAGGGTATGGGGGCCTTTAGAAAAGCCCTGATGGGCATTACAAGGGTCTGGGGTCATATAGAAAGGCCCTGAGAGGTTCTAGAAGTGTCTGGGGTACTTTAGAAAGGCCCTGAGGGGCATTAGAAGGGTCTGGGGTCCTTTAGAAGGGCCCTGAGGGGCATTAGAAGGGTCTGAGGGCCTTTAGAAAGGTCCTGAGGTGCATTAGAAGGGTCTTGTGGCCTTCATAAGGGTCCTGAAAGGCATTAGAAGGGTCTGTGCTCTTTTAGATGGGTCCTGAGGCAATCTAGAAGGGTCTAGAGGCCTTTACATGGATCTTGAGGGTCATTAGAAGGGTGTGGAGGCATTTAGAAAGGCCCTGAAAGGCATTAGAAGGGTCTGGGGGCTATTAGAAGCGTCCTGAGGGGGTCCAGAAGGGTCTGGGGGCCTTTACATGGGTCTTGAGGGTCATTAGAAGGGTGTGGAGGCCTTTAGAATGGCCCTGAGGGGCTCTAGAAGGGTCTGGGGACTATTAGAAGCGTCCTGAGGGGGTCCAGAAGGGTCTGGGGGCCTTTTTAAAGGCCCTGAGGGGGATTATAAGGGTCTCGCGGCCTTTAGAAAGGCCTTGAGTGGCATTAGAAGGTTCTGGGTGCCTTTAGAAATGTCCTGAGGGGCTCTAGAAGGGTCTGGGGGCACTTAGAAATGTCCTGAGGGGCATTAGAAGGGTCTGGGGGCCTTTAGAATGCTCCTGAGGGACAGTAGAAGGGTCTTGGGACCTTTAGAAAGGCCCTGACGGGCATTAGAATGGTCTGCGGGCCTTTAGATGTGTCCTGAGGTGCTCTAGAATGGTCTGGGGGCCTTTATAATGGTCCTGACAGGCTCTAGAAGGGTCTGGGAACCTTTATAAATGCCCTGAGGGTCACTAGAAGGGTCTGAGGGCCTTTAGAAAGGTCCTGAGGGGCATTAGAAGGGTCTTGTGGCCTTCATAAGGGTCCTGAAAGGCATTAGAAGGGTCTGGGGGCTTTTAGATGGGTCCTGTGGCAATCTAGAAGGGTCTGGGGGCCTTTACATGGGTCTTGAGGGTCATTAGAGGGGTGTGGAGGCCTTTAGAAAGGCCCTGAAAGGCATTAGAAGGGTCTGGGGGCTTTTAGAAGCGTCCTGAGGCAATCTAGAAGGGTCTGGGGGCCTGTACATGGGTCTTGAGGGTCATTAGAAGGGTGTGGAGGCCTTTAGAAAGGCCCTGTAAGGCATTAGAAGGGTCTGGGGGCTATTAGAAGCGTCCTGAGGGGGTCCAGAAGGGTCTGGGGGCCTTTTTAAAGGCCCTCAGGGGGATTATAAGGGTCTTGCGGCCTTTAGAAATGCCCTGAGTGGCATTAGAAGGGTCTGGGTGCCTTTAGAAATGTCCTGAGGGGCTGTAGAAGGGTCTGGGTGACTTTAGAAATGTCCTGAGTGGCTCTAGAAGGGTCTGGGGGCCTTTAGAAATGTCCTGAGGGGCATTACAAGGGTCTGGGGTCATATAGAAAGGCCCTGAGAGGTTCTAGAAGTGTCTGGGGGCCTTTAGAAGGGCCCTGAGGGGCATTAGAAGGGTCTGGGGGCCTTTAGAAGGGCCCTGAGGGGAATTAGAAGGGTCTGAGGGCCTTTAGAAAGGTCCTGAGGGTCATTAGAATCGTCTTGTGGCCTTCATAAGGGTCCTGAAAGGCATTAGAAGGGTCTGGGGGCTTTTAGATGGGTCCTGAGGCAATCTAGAAGGGTCTAGAGGCCTTTACATGGGTCTTGAGGGTCATTAGAAGGGTGTGGAGGCCTTTAGAAAGGCCCTGAGGGGCTCTAGAAGGGTCTGGGGGTATTAGAAGCGTCCTGAGGGGGTCCAGAATGGTCTGGGGGCCTTTTTAAAGGCCCTCAGGGGGATTATAAGGGTCTCGCGGCCTTTAGAATGGCATTGAGTGGCATTAGAATGGTCTGGGTGCCTTTAGAAATGTCCTGAGGGGCTCTAGAAGGGTCTGGGGGCCTTTAGAAATGTCCTGAGGTGCATTAGAAGGGTATGGGGGCCTTTAGAAAAGCCCTGATGGGCATTACAAGGGTCTGGGGTCATATAGAAAGGCCCTGAGAGGTTCTAGAAGTGTCTGGGGTACTTTAGAAAGGCCCTGAGGGGCATTAGAAGGGTCTGGGGTCCTTTAGAAGGGCCCTGAGGGGCATTAGAAGGGTCTGAGGGCCTTTAGAAAGGTCCTGAGGGGCATTAGAAGGGTCTTGTGGCCTTCATAAGGGTCCTGAAAGGCATTAGAAGGGTCTGTGGTCTTTTAGATGGGTCCTGAGGCAATCTAGAAGGGTCTAGAGGCCTTTACATGGATCTTGAGGGTCATTAGAAGGGTGTGGAGGCATTTAGAAAGGCCCTGAAAGGCATTAGAAGGGTCTGGGGGCTTTTAGATGGGTCCTGAGGCAATCTAGAAGGGTCTGGGGGCCTTTACATGGGTCTTGAGGGTCATTAGAAGGGTGTGGAGGCCTTTAGAAAGGCCCTGAGGGGCTCTAGAAGGGTCTGGGCGCTATTAGAAGCATCCTGAGGGGGTCCAGAAGGGTCTGGGGTCCTTTTTAAAGGCCCTTAGGGGGATTATAAGGGTCTCGCGGCCTTTAGAAAGGCCCTGAGTGGCATTACAAGGGTCTGGGTGCCTTTAGAAATGTCCTGAGGGGCTCTAGAAGGGTCTGGGGGCCTTTAGAAATGTCCTGAGGGGCATTAGAAAGGTATGGGGGCCTTTAGAAAAGCCCTGAGGGGCATTAGAAGGGTCTGGGGTCATATAGAAAGGCCCTGAGAGGTTCTAGGAGTGTCTGGGGTACTTTAGAAAGGCCCTGAGGGGCATTAGAAGGGTCTTGTGGCCTTCATAAGGGTCCTGAAAGGCATTAGAAGGGTCTGGGGTCTTTTAGATGGGTCCTGAGGCAATCTAGAAGGGTCTAGAGGCCTTTACATGGGTCTTGAGGGTCATTAGAAGGGTGTGGAGGCCTTTAGAAAGGCCCTGAAAGGCATTAGAAGGGTCTGGGGGCTTTTAGATGGGTCCTGAGGCAACCTAGAAGGGTCTGGGGGCCTTTACATGGGTCTTGAGGGTCATTAGAAGGGTGTGGAGGCCTTTAGAAATGCCCTGAGGGGCTCTAGAAGGGTCTGGGGGCTATTAGAAGCGTCCCGAGGGGTCAAGAAGGGTCTGGGGGCCTTTTTAAAGGCCCTCAGGGGGATTATAAGGGTCTCGCGGCCTTTAGAAAGGCCCTGAGTGGCATTAGAAGGGTCTGGGTGCCTTTAGAAATATCCTGAGGGGCTCTAGAAGGGTCTGGGGATCTTTAGAAAGGCCCTGTGGGGCATTAGAAGGGTCTAGGGGCCTTTAGAATGCTCCTGAGTGGCAGTAGAAGGGTCTGGGGACCTTTAGAAAGGCCCTGACGGGCATTAGACTCGTCTGCGGGCTTTTAGAAGTGTCCTGAGGGAATCTAGAATGGTCTGGGGGCCTTTATAAGGGTCCTGACAGGCTCTAGAAGGGTCTGGGAACCTTTATAGATGCCCTGACGGGCGTTAGAAGGGTCTGAGTGCCTTTAGAAAGGTCCTGAGGGGCATTAGAAGGGTCTTGTGTCCTTCATAAGGGTCGTGAAAGGCATTAGAAGGGTCTGGGGGCTTTTAGATGGGTCCTGAGGCTATCTAGAAGGGTCTGGGGGCCTTTACATGGGTCTTGAGGGTCATTAGAAGGGTGTGGAGGCCTTTAGAAAGACCCTGAGGGGCTCTAGAAGGGTCTGGGGGCTATTAGAAGCGTCCTGAGGGGGTCCAGAAGGGTCTGGGGGCCTTTTTAAAGGCCCTCAGGGGGATTATAATGGTCTCGGACCTTTAGAAATGCCCTGAGTGGCATTATAAGGGTCTGGGTGCCTTTAGAAATGTCCTGAGGGGCTCTAGAAGGGTCTGGGGGCCTTTAGAAAGGCCCTGTGGGGCATTAGAAGGGTCTGGGGGCCTTTAGAAAACTCCTGAGGGGCAGTAGAAGGGTCTGGGGATCTTTATAAAGACCCTGTTATGCATTAGAATGGTCTGCAGGCCTTTAGAATTGTCCTGAGGTGCTCTAGAATGGTCTGGGGGCCTTTATAAGGGTCCTGACGTGCTCTAGAAGGGTCTGGGAACCTTTATAAATGCCCTGAGGGGGAGTAGAGGGGTCTGAGGGTCTTTAGAAAGGTCCTGAGGGGCATTAGAAGGGTCTTGTGGCCTTCATAAGGGTCCTGAAAGGCATTAGAAGGGTCTAGGGGCTTTTAGATGGGTCCTGAGGCAATCTAGAAGGGTCTGGGGGCCTTTACATGGGTCTTGAGGGTCATTAGAAGGGTGTGGAGGCCTTTAGAAAGGCCCTGAAAGGCATTAGAAGGGTCTGGGGGCTTTTAGATGGGTCCTGAGTAAATCTAGAAGGGTCTGGGGGCCTTTACATGGGTCTTGAGGGTCATTAGAAGGGTGTGGAGGCCTTTAGAAAGGCCCTGAGCGGCTCTAGAAGGGTCTGGGGGCTATTAGAAGCGTCCTGAGGGGGTCCAGAAGGGTCTGGGGGCCTTTTTAAAGGCCCTCAGGGGGATTATAAGGGTCTCGCGGCCTTTAGAAAGGCCCTGAGTGGCATTAGAAGAGTCTGGGGTCATATAGAAAGGCCCTGAGAGGTTCTAGAAGTGTCTGGGGTACTTTAGAAAGACCCTGAGGGGCATTAGAAGGGTCTGGGGGCCTTTAGAAGGGTCTTCAGGGGCTCTAGAAGGGTCTGGGGACCTTTAGAAAGGCCCCGTGTGGCATTAGAAGGGTCTGGGGGCCATTAGAATGCTCCTGAGTGGCAGTAGAAGGGTCTTGGGACCTTTAGAAAGGCCCTGACGGGCATTAGAATGGTCTGCGGGCCTTTAGAAGTGTCCTGAGGGGCTCTAGAATGGTCTGGGGGCCTTTATAATGGTCCTGACGGGCTCTAGAAGGGTCTGGGAACCTTTATAAATGCCCTGAGGGGCATTAGAAGGGTCTTGTGGCCTTCATAAGGGTCCTGAAAGGCATTAGAAGGGTCTGGGGGCTTTTAGAAGCGTCCTGAGGCAATCTAGAAGGGTCTGGGGGCCTTTACATGGGTCTTGAGGGTCATTAGAAGGGTGTGGAGGTCTTTACAAAGGCCCTGAGTGGCTCTAGTAGGGTCTGGGGGCTATTAGAAGCGTCCTGAGGGGGTCCAGAAGGGTCTGGGGGCCTTTTTAAAGGCCATCAGGGGGATTATAAGGGTCTCGCGGCCTTTAGAAAGGCCCTGAGTGGCATTAGAAGGGTCTGGGTGCCTTTAGAAATGTCCTGAGGGGCTCTAGAAGGGTCTGGGGGCCTTTAGAAATGTCCTGAGAGGCATTAGAAGGGTCTGGGGTCCTTTAGAAATGTCCTGAGGGGCATTTGAAGGGTATGGGGGACTTTAGAAAAGCCCTGAGGGGCATTACAAGGGTCTGGGGTCATATAGAAAGGCCCTGAGAGGTTCTAGAAGTGTCTGGGGTACTTTAGAACGGCCCTGAGGGGCATTAGAAGGGTCTGGGGGCCTTTAGAAGGGCCCTGAGGGGCATTAGAAGGGTCTGAGGGCCTTTACAAAGTCCTGAGGGGCATTAGAAGGGTCTTGTGGCCTTCATAAGGGTCGTGAAAGGCATTAGAAGGGTCTGGGGGCTTTTAGATGGGTCCTGAGGCAATCTAGAAGGGTCTAGAGGCCTTTACATGGGTCTTGAGGGTCATTAGAATGGTGTGGAGGCCTTTAGAAAGGCCCTGAAAGGCATTAGAAGGGTCTGGGGGCTTTTAGATGGGTCCTGAGGCAATCTAGAAGGGTCTGGGGGCCTTTACATGGGTCTTGAGGGTCATTAGAAGGGTGTGGAGGCCTTTAGAAAGGCCCTGAGGGGCTCTAGAAGGGTCTGGGGGCTATAAGAAACGTCCTGAGGGGGTCCAGAAGGGTCTGGGGGCCTTTTTAAAGGCCCTCAGGGGGATTATAAGGGTCTCGCGGCCTTTAGAGAGGCCCTGAGTGGCATTACAAGGGTCTGGGTGCCTTTAGAAATGTCCTGAGGGGCTCTAGAAGGTTCTGTGGGCCTTTAGAAATGTCCTGAGGGGCATTAGAAGGGTCTGGGTGCCCTTATAAAAGCCCTGAGGGGAATTAGCAGGGTCTGGGGGACGTTACAAGGGTCCTGAGGGGCTCTAGAAGGGTCTGGGGGCCTTTAGAAGGGTCTTGAGGGGCTCTAGAAGGGTCTGGGGACCTTTAGAAAGGTCCTGAGGGGAATTAGAATGGTCTTGTGGCCTTTATAAGGGTCCTGAAAGGCATTAGAAGGGTCTGGGGGATTTTGGATGGGTCCTGAGGCAATCTAGAAAGGTCTGGGGGCCTTTACATGGGTCTTGAGGGTCATTAGAAGGGTGTGGAGGCCTTTAGAAAGACCCTGAGGGGCTCTAGAAGGGTCTGGGGGTTATTAGAAGCGTCCTCAGAGGGTCAAGAAGGGTCTGGGGTCCTTTTTAAAGGCCCTCAGGGGGATTATAAGGGTCTCGCGGCCTTTAGAAAAGCCCTGAGTGGCATCAGAAGGGTCTGAGTGCCTTTAGAAATGTCCTTAGGGGCTCTAGAAGGGTCTGGGGGCCTTTAGAAATGTCCTGAGGGGCATTAGAAGGGTCTGGGGGCCTTTAGAATGCTCCTGAGGGGCAGTAGAAGTGTCTGGGGACCTTTAGAAAGGCCCTGACAGGCATTAGAATGGTCTGCGGGCCTTTAGAAGTGTCCTGAGTGGCTCTAGAATGGTCGGGGGGCCTTTATAATGGTCCTGACGGGCTCTAGAAGGGTCTGGGAACCTTTATAAATGCCCTGAGGGGCATTAGAAGGGTCTTGTGGCCTTCATAAGGGTCCTGAAAGGCATTAGAAGGGTCTAGGGGCTTTTAGATGGGTCCTGAGTCAATCTAGAAGGGTCTGGGGGCCTTTACATGGGTCTTGAGTGTCATTTGAAGGGTGTGGAGACATTTAGAAAGGCCCTGAAAGGCATTAGAAGGGTCTGGGGGCTTTTAGAAGGGTCCTGAGGCAATCTAGAAGGGTCTGAGGGACTTTACATGGGTCTTTAGGGTATTAGAAGGGTGTGGAGGCCTTTAGAAAGGCCCTGAGGGGCTCTAGAATGGTGTGGGGGCTATTAGAAGCGTCCTGAGGGGGTCCAGAAGGGTCTGGGGGCCTTTTTAAAGGCCCTCAGGGGGATTATAAGGGTCTCGCGGCCTTTAGAACGGCCCTGAGTGGCATTAGAAGGGTCTGGGTGCCTTTAGAATTGTCCTGAGGGGCTCTAGAAGGGTCTGGGGGCCTTTAGAAATGTCCTGAGGGGCATTAGAAGGGTATGGGGGCCTTTAGAATAGCCCTGATGGGCATTACAAGGGTCTGGGGTCATATAGAAAGGCCCTGAGAGGTTCTAGAAGTGTCTGGGGTACTTTAGAAAGGCCCTGAGGGGCATTAGAAGGGTCTGGGGGCCTTTAGAAGGGTCTTCAGGGGCTCTAGAAGGGTCTGGGGTCCTTTAGAAAGGCACTGTGGGGCAGTAGAAGGGTCTGGGGGCCTTTAGAATGCTCCTGAGTGGCAGTAGAAGGGTCTCGGGACCTTTAGAAAGGCCCTTAGGGGCATTAGAATGGTCTGCGGGCCTTTAGAAGTGTCCTGAGGGGCTCTAGAATGGTCTGGGGGCCTTTATAAGGGTCCTGACGGGCTCTAGAAGGGTCTGGGAACTTTTAAAAATGCCCTGAGGGGCATTAGAAGGGTCTGAGGGCCTTTAGAAAGGTCCTGAGGGGCATTAGAAGGGTCTTGTGGCCTTCATAAGGGTCCTGAAAGGCATTAGAATGGTCTGGGGGCTTTTAGATGGGTCCTGAGGCAATCTAGAAGGGTCTGGGGGCCTTTACATGGGTCTTGAGGGTCATTAGAAGGGTGTGGAGGCCTTTAGAAAGGTCCTGAGGGGCTCTAGAAGGGTCTGAGTGCTATTAGAAGCGTCCTGAGGCAATCTAGAAGGGTCTGGGGGCCTTTAGAAAGGCCCTGTGGGGCATTAGAAGGGTCTTTGGGAATTTAGAATGCTCCTCAGGGGCAGTAGAAGGTTCTGGGGACGTTTAGAAAGGCCCTGACGGGCATTAGAATGGTCTGCGGGCCTTTAGAAGTGTCCTGAGGGGCTCTAGAAGGGTCTGGGGGCCTTTATAAGGGTCCTGACAGGCTCTAGAAGGGTCTGGGAAACTTTATAAATGCCCTGAGGGGCACTAGAAGGGTCTGAGGGCCTTTAGAAAGGTCCTGAGGGGCATTAGAAGGGTGTGGGGGCCATTAGAAGCGACCTGAGGGGGTCCAGAAGGGTCTGGGGGCCTTTTTAAAGGCCCTCAGGGGGATTATAAGGGTCTCGCGGACTTTAGAAAGGACCTGAGTGGCATTACAAGGGTCTGGGTGCCTTAGAAATGTCCTGAGGGGCTCTAGAAGGGTCTGGGGATCTTTAGAAAGGCCCTGACGGGCATTAGACTAGTCTGCGGGCTTTTAGAAGTGTCCTGAGGGAATCTAGAATGGTCTGGGGGCCTTTATAAGGGTCCTGACGGGCTCTAGAAGGGTCTGGGAACCTTTATAGATGCCCTGACGGGCGTTAGAAGGGTCTGAGGGCCTTTAGAAAGGTCCTGAGGGGCATTAGAAGGGTCTTGTGTCCTTCATAAGGGTCCTGAAAGGCATTAGAAGGGTCTGGGGGCTTTTAGATGGGTCCTGAGGCAATCTAGAAGGGTCTGGGGGCCTTTACATGGGTCTTGAGGGTCATTAGAAGGGTGTGGAGGCCTTTAGAAGGACCCTGAGGGGCTCTAGAAGGGTCTGGGGGCTATTAGAAGCGTCCTGAGGGGGTCCAGAAGGGTCTGGGGGCCTTTTTAAAGGCCCTCAGGGGGATTATAAGGGTCTCGGACCTTTAGAAAGGCCCTGAGTGGCATTATAAGGGTCTGGGTGCCTTTAGAAATGTCCTGAGGGGCTCTAGAAGGGTCTGGGGGCCTTTAGAAAGGCCCTGTGCGGTATTAGAAGGGTCTGGGGGCCTTTAGAATGCTCCTGAGGGGCAGTAGAAGGGTCTGGGGATCTTTATAAAGACCCTGTTATGAATTAGAATGGTCTGCAGGCCTTTAGAATTGTCCTGAGGTGCTCTAGAATGGTCTGGGGGCGTTTATAAGGGTCCTGACAGGCTCTAGAAGGGTCTGGGAACCTTTATAAATGCCCTGAGGGGGAGTAGTGGGGTCTGAGGGTCTTTAGAAAGGTCCTGAGGGGCATTAGAATGGTCTTGTGGCCTTCATAAGGGTCCTGAAAGGCATTAGAAGGGTCTGGGGGCTTTTAGATGGGTCCTGAGGCAATCTAGAAGGGTCTGGGGGCCTTTACATGGGTCTTGAGGGTCATTAGAAGGGTGTGGAGGCCTTTAGAAAGGCCCTGAAAGGCATTAGAAGGGTCTGGGGGCTTTTAGATGGGTCCTGAGTAAATCTAGAAGGGTCTGGGGGCCTTTACATGGGTCTTGAGGGTCATTAGAAGGGTGTGGAGGCCTTTAGAAAGGCCCTGAGCGGCTCTAGAAGGGTCTGGGGGCTATTAGAAGCGTCCTGAGGGGGTCCAGAAGGGTCTGGGGGCCTTTTTATAGGCCCTCAGGGGGATTATAAGGGTCTCGCGGCCTTTAGAAAGGCCCTGAGGGGCATTAGAAGAGTCTGGGGTCATATAGAAAGGCCCTGAGAGGTTCTAGAAGTGTCTGGGGTACTTTAGAAAGACCCTGAGGGGCATTAGAAGGGTCTGGGGGCCTTTAGAAGGGTCTTCAGGGGCTCTAGAAGGGTCTGGGGACCTTTAGAAAGGCCCTGTGGGTCATTAGAAGGGTCTGGGGGCCTTTAGAATGCTCCTGAGTGGCAGTAGAAGGGTCTGGGGACCTTTAGAAAGGCCCTGACGAGCATTAGAATGGTCTGCGGGCCTTTAGAAGTGTCCTGAGGGGCTCTAGAATGGTCTGGGGGCTTTTATAAGGGTCCTGACGGGCTCTAGAAGGGTCTGGGTACCTTTATAAATGCCCTGAGGGGCATTAGAAGGGTCTGAGGGCCTTTAGAAAGGTCCTGAGGGACATTAGAAGGGTCTTGTGGCCTTCATAAGGGTCCTGAAAGGCATTAGAAGGGTCTGGGGTCTTTTAGATTGGTCCTGAGGCAATCTAGAAGGGTCTGGGGGCCTTTACATGGGTCTTGAGGGTCATTAGAAAGGTGTGGAGGCCTTTAGAAAGGCCCTGAGGGGCTCTAGAAGGGTCTGGGGGCTATTAGAAGCATCCTGAGGGGGTCCAGAAGGGTCTGGGGGCCTTTTTAAAGGCCCTCAGGGTGATTATAAGGGTCTCGCGGCCTTTAGAAAGGCCCTGAGTGGCATTAGAAGGGTCTGGGTGCCTTTAGAAATGTCCTGAGGGGCTCTAGAAGGGTCTGGGGGCCTTTAGAAATGTCCTGAGGGGCTCTAGAAGGGTCTGGGGGACTTTAGAAAAGCCCTGAGGGGCATTACAAGGGTCTGGGGTCATATAGAAAGGCCCTGAGAGGTTCTAGAAGTGTCTGGGGTACTTTAGAAAGGCCCTGAGGAGCATTAGAAGGGTCTGGGGGCCTTTAGAAGGGTCCTGAGGGTCATTAGAAGGGTCTGGGGGCCTTTAGATTGGTCCTGAGGGGTTCTAGAAGGGTCTGGAGGCATTTAAATCTGTCCTGAGAGGCTCTAGAAGGGTCTGGGTGCCTTTATAAGGGTCCTGAGGGGCATTAGAAGGGTCTGGGTGCCCTTATAAAAGCCCTGAGGGGAATTAGCAGGGTCTGGGGGACTTTAGAAGGGTCCTGAGGGGCTCTATGAGGGTCTGGGTGCCTTTAGAAGGGTCTTCAGGGGCTCTAGAAGGGTCTGGGGACCTTTAGAAAGGCCCTGTGGGGCATTAGAAGGGTCTGGGGGCCTTTAGAATGCTCCTGAGGGGCAGTAGAAGGGTCTGGGGACCTTTATAAAGGCCCTGACGGGCATTAGAATGGTCTGCGGGCCTTTAGAAGTGTCCTGAGGGGCTCTAGAATGGTCTGGGGGCCTTTATAAGGGTCCTGACGGGCTCTAGAAGGGTCTGGGAACCTTTATAAATGCCCTGAGGGGCATTAGAAGGGTCTGAGGGCCTTTAGAAAGGTCCTGAGGGGCATTAGAAGGGTCTTGTGTCCTTCATAAGGGTCCTGAAAGGCATTAGAAGGGTCTGGGGGCTTTTAGATGGGTCCTGAGGCAATCTAGAAGGGTCTAGGGGCCTTTACATGGGTCTTGAGGGTCATTAGAAGGTTGTGGAGGCCTTTAGAAAGGCCCTGAAAGGCATTAGAAGGGTCTGGGGGCTTTTAGATGGGTCCTGAGGCAATCTAGAAGGGTCTGGGGGCCTTAACAGGGGTCTTGAGGGTCATTACAAGGGTGTGGAGGCCTTTAGAAAGACCCTGAGGGGCTCTAGAAGGGTCTGGGGGCTATTAGAAGCGTCCTGAGGGGGTCCAGAAGGGTCTGGGGGCATTTTTAAAGGCCCTCAGGGGGATTATAAGGGTCTCGAGGCCTTTAGAAAGGCTCTGAGTGGCGTTAAAAGGGTCTGGGTGCCTTTAGAAATGTCCTGAGGGGCTCTAGAAGGGTCTGGGGGCCTTTAGAATTGTCCTGAGGGGCATTAGAAGGGTCTGGGTGCCCTTATAAAAGCCCTCAGGGGAATTAGCAGGGTCTGGGGGACTTTAGATTGGTCCTGAGGGGCTCTAGAAGGGTCTGGGGGCCTTTAGAAGGGTCTTGAGGGGCTCTAGAAGGGTCTGGGGACCTTTAGAAAGGCCCTGTGGGGCATTAGAAGGGTCTGGGGGCCTTTAGAATGCTCCTGAGGGGCAGTAGAAGGGTCTGGGAACCTTTTTAAAGGCTCTGACGGGTATTAGAATGGTCTGCGGGCCTTTAGAAGGGTCCTGAGGGGCTCTAGAAGGGTCTGGGGGCCTTTATAAGGGTCCTGACAGGCTCTAGAAGGGTCTGGGAACCTTTATAAATGCCCTGAGGGGCACTAGAAGGGTCTGAGGGCCTTTAGAAAGGTCCTGAGGGGCATTAGAAGGGTCTTGTGGCCTTTATACGGGTCCTGAAAGGCATTAGAAGGGTCTGGGGGCTTTGGATGGGTCCTGAGGCAATCTAGAAGGGTCTGGGGGCCTTTACATGGGTCTTGAAGGTCATTAGAAGGGTGTGGAGGCCTTTAGAAAGGCCCTGAAAGGCATTAGAAGGGTCTGGGGGCTTTTAGATGGGTCCTGAGGGGGTCCAGAAGGGTCTGGGGGCCTTTTTAAAGGCCCTCAGGGGGATTATAAGGGTCTCGCGGCCTTTAGAAAAGCCCTGAGTGGCATTAGAAAGGTCTGGGTGCCTTTAGAAATGTCCTGAAAGGCTCTAGAAGGGTCTGGGGGCCTTTAGAAATGTCCTGAGGGGCATTAGAAGGGTCTGGGGGCCTTTAGAATGCTCCTGAGGGGCAGTATAAGGGTCTGGGGACCTTTAGAAAGGCCCTGACAGGCATTAGAATGGTCTGCAGGCCTTTAGAAGTGTCCTGAGGGGCTCTAGAATGGTCGGGGGGCCTTTATAATGGTCCTGACGGGCTCTAGAAGGGTCTGGGAACCTTTATAAATGCCCTGAGGGGCATTAGAAGGGTCTTGTGGCCTTCATAAGGGTCCTGAAAGGCATTAGAAGGGTCTGGGGGCTTTTAGAAGCGTCCTGAGGCAATCTAGAAGGGTCTGGGGGCCTTTACATGGGTCTTGAGGGTCATTAGAAGGGTGTGGAGGCCTTTACAAAGGCCCTGAGTGGCTCTAGAAGGGTCTGGGGGCTATTAGAAGCGTCCTGAGGGGGTCCAGAAGGGTCTGGGGGCCTTTTTAAAGGCCCTCAGGGGGATTATAAGGGTCTTGCGGCCTTTAGAAAGGCCCTGAGTGGCATTAGAAGGGTCTGGGTGCCTTTAGAAATGTCCTGAGGGGCTCTAGAATGGTCTGGGGGCCTTTAGAAATGTCCTGAGGGGCATTAGAAGGGTCTGGGGGCCTTTAGAAATGTCCTGAGGGGCATTAGAAGGGTATGGGGGACTTTAGAAAAGCCCTGAGGGGCATTACAAGGGTCTGGGGTCATATAGAAAGGCCCTTAGAGGTTCTAGAAGTGTCTGGGGTACTTTAGAAAGGCCCTGAGGGGCATTAGAAGGGTCTGGGGGCCTTTAGAAGGGCCCTGAGGGGCATTAGAAGGGTCTGAGGGCCTTTACAAAGGTCCTGAGGGGCATTAGAAGGGTCTTGTGGCCTTCATAAGGGTCGTGAAAGGCATTAGAAGGGTCTGGGGGCTTTTAGATGGGTCCTGAGGCAATCTAGAAGGGTCTAGAGGCATTTACATGGGTCTTGAGGGTCATTAGAATGGTGTGGAGGCCTTTAGAAAGGCCCTGAAAGGCATTAGAAGGGTCTGGGGGCTTTTAGATGGGTCCTGAGGCAATCTAGAAGGGTCTGGGGGCCTTTACATGGGTCTTGAGGGTCATTAGAAGGGTGTGGAGGCCTTTAAAAAGACCCTGAGGGGCTCTAGAAGGGTCTGGGGGCTATTAGAAGCGTCCTAAGGGGGTCCAGAAAGGTCTGGGGGCCTTTTTAAAGGCCCTCAGGGGGATTATAAGGGTCTCGCGGCCTTTAGAAAGGCCCTGAGTGGCATTACAAGGGTCTGGGTGCCTTTAGAAATGTCCTGAGGGGCTCTAGAAGGTTCCGTGGGCCTTTAGAAATGTCCTGAGGGGCATTAGAAGGGTCTGGGTGCCCTTATAAAAGCCCTGAGGGGAATTAGCAGGGTCTGGGGGACGTTACAAGGGTCCTTAGGGGCTCTAGAAGGGTCTGGGGGCCTTTAGAAGGGTCTTGATGGGCTCTAGAAGGGTATGGGGACCTTTAGAAAGGTCCTGAGGGGAATTAGAATGGTCTTGCGGCCTTTATAAGGGTCCTGAAAGGCATTAGAAGGGTCTGGGGGATTTTGGATGGGTCCTGAGGCAATCTAGAAAGGTCTGGGGGCCTTTACATGGGTCTTGAGGGTCATTAGAAGGGTGTGGAGGCCTTTAGAAAGACCCTGAGGGGTTCTAGAAGGGTCTGGGGGTTATTAGAAGCGTCCTGAGGGGGTCAAGAAGGGTCTGGGGTCCTTTTTAAAGGCCCTCAGGGGGATTATAAGGGTCTCGCGGCCTTTAGAAAAGCCCTGAGTGGCATCAGAAGGGTCTGGGGGCCTTTAGAAATGTCCTGAGGGGCATTAGAAGGGTCTGGGGGCCTTTAGAATGCTCCTGAGGGGCAGTAGAAGGGTCTGGGGACCTTTAGAAAGGCCCTGACAGGCATTAGAATGGTCTGCGGGCCTTTAGAAGTGTCCTGAGTGGCTCTAGAATGGTCGGGGGGCCTTTATAATGGTCCTGACGGGCTCTAGAAGGGTCTGGGAACCTTTATATATGCCCTGAGGGGCATTAGAAGGGTCTTGTGGCCTTCATAAGGGTCCTGAAAGGCATAAGAAGGGTCTGGGGGCTTTTAGATGGGTCCTGAGTCAATCTAGAAGGGTCTGGGGGCCTTTACATGGGTCTTTAGGGTCATTAGAAGGGTGTGGAGGCCTTTAGAAAGGCCCTGAGGGGCTCTAGAATGGTGTGGGGACTATTAGAAGCGTCCTGAGGGGGTCCAGAAGGGTCTGGGGGCCTTTTTAAAGGCCCTCAGGGGGATTATAAGGGTCTCGCGGCCTTTAGAAAGGCCCTGAGTGGCATTAGAAGGGTCTGGGTGCCTTTAGAAATGTCCTGAGGGGCTCTAGAAGGGTCTGGGGGCCTTTAGAAATGTCCTGAGGGGCATTAGAAGGGTATGGGGGCCTTTAGAAAAGCCCTGATGGGCATTACAAGGGTCTGGGATCATATAGAAAGGCCCTGAGAGGTTCTAGAAGTGTCCGGGGTACTTTAGAAAGGCCCTGAGGGGCATTAGAAGGGTCTGGGGTCCTTTAGAAGGGCCCTGAGGGGCATTAGAAGGGTCTGAGGGCCTTTAGAAAGGTCCTGAGGGGCATTAGAAGGGTCTTGTGGCCTTCATAAGGGTCCTGAAAGGCATTAGAAGGGTCTGTGGTCTTTTAGATGGGTCCTGAGGCAATCTAGAAGGGTCTAGAGGCCTTTACATGGATCTTGAGGGTCATTACAAGGGTGTGGAGGCCTTTAGAAAGGCCCTGAAAGGCATTAGAAGGGTCTGGGGGCTTTTAGATGGGTCCTGAGGCAATCTAGAAGGGTCTGGGGGCCTTTACATGGGTCTTGAGGGTCATTAGAAGGGTTTGGAGGCCTTTAGAAAGGCCCTGAGGGGCTCTAGAAGGGTCTGGGCGCTATTAGAAGCATCCTGAGGGGGTCCAGAAGGGTCTGGGGGCCTTTTTAAAGGCCCTCAGGGGGATTATAAGGGTCTCGCGGCCTTTAGAAAGGCCCTGAGTGGCATTACAAGGGTCTGGGTGCCTTTAGAAATGTCCTGAGGGGCTCTAGAAGGGTCTGGGGGCCTTTAGAAATGTCCTGAGGGGCATTAGAAGGGTATGGGGGCCTTTATAAAAGCCCTGAGGGGCATTAGAAGGGTCTGGGGTCATATAGAAAGGCCCTGAGAGGTTCTAGGAGTGTCTGGGGTACTTTAGAAAGGCCCTGAGGGGCAGTAGAAGGGTCTGGGGGCCTTTAGAAGGGCCCTGACGGGCATTAGAAGGGTCTGAGGGCCTTTAGAAAGGTCCTGAGGGGCATTAGAAGGGTCTTGTGGCCTTCATAAGGGTCCTGAAAGGCATTAGAAGAGTCTGGGGTCTTTTAGATGGGTCCTGAGGCAATCTAGAAGGGTCTAGAGGCCTTTACATGGGTCTTGAGGGTCATTAGAAGGGTGTGGAGGCCTTTAGAAAGGCCCTGAAAGGCATTAGAAGGGTCTGGGGGCTTTTAGATGGGTCCTGAGGCAACCTAGAAGGGTCTGGGGGCCTTTACATGGGTCTTGAGGGTCATTAGAAGGGTGTGGAGGCCTTTAGAAAGGCCCTGAGGGGCTCTAGAAGGGTCTGGGGGCTATTAGAAGCGTCCCGAGGGGTCAAGAAGGGTCTGGGGGCCTTTTTAATGGCCCTCACTGGGATTATAAGAGTCTCGCGGCCTTTAGAAAGGCCCTGAGTGGCATTACAAGGGTCTGGGTGCATTTAGAAATGTCCTGAGGGGCTCTAGAAGGGTCTGGGGGCCTTTAGAAAAGCCCTGAGGGCCATTACAAGGGTCTGGGGTCATATAGAAAGGCCCTGAGAGGTTCTAGAACTGTCTGGGGTACTTTAGAAAGGCCCTGAGGGGCATTAGAATGGTCTGGGGGCCTTTAGAAGGGTCCTGAGGGGCATTAGAAGGGTCTGGGGGCCTTTAGAAAGGCCCTGAGGGGCATTAGAAGGGTGTGGGGGCCATTAGAAGCGACCTGAGGGGGTCCAGAAGGGTCTGGGGGCCTTTTTAAAGGCCCTCAGGGGGATTATAAGGGTCTCGCGGCCTTTAGAAAGGCCCTGAGTGGCATTACAAGGGTCTGGGTGCCTTTAGAAATTTCCTGAGGGGCTCTAGAAGGGTCTGGGGATCTTTAGAAAGGCCCTGTGGGGCATTAGAAGGGTCTGGGGGCCTTTAGAATGCTCCTGAGTGGCAGTAGAAGGGTCTGGGGACCTTTAGAAAGGCCCTGACGGGCATTAGACTCGTCTGCGGGCTTTTAGAAGTGTCCTGAGGGAATCTAGAATGGTCTGGGGGCCTTTATAAGGGTCCTGACGGGCTCTAGAAGGGTCTGGGAACCTTTATAGATGCCCTGACGGGCGTTAGAAGGGTCTGAGGGCCTTTAGAAAGGTCCTGAGGGGCATTAGAAGGGTCTTGTGTCCTTCATAAGGGTCCTGAAAGGCATTAGAAGGGTCTGGGGGCTTTTAGATGGGTCCTGAGGCTATCTAGAAGGGTCTGGGGGCCTTTACATGGGTCTTGAGGGTCATTAGAAGGGTGTGGAGGCCTTTAGAAAGACCCTGAGGGGCTCTAGAAGGGTCTGGGGGCTATTAGAAATGTCCTGAGGGGGTCCAGAAGGGTCTGGGGGCCTTTTTAAAGGCCCTCAGGGGGATTATAAGGGTCTCGGACCTTTAGAAAGGCCCTGAGTGGCATTATAAGGGTCTGGGTGCCTTTAGAAATGTCCTGAGGGGCTCTAGAAGGGTCTGGGGGCCTTTAGAAAGGCCCTGTGGGGCATTAGAAGGGTCTGGGGGCCTTTAGAATGCTCCTGAGGGGCAGTAGAAGGGTCTGGGGATCTTTATAAAGACCCTGTTATGCATTAGAATGGTCTGCAGGCCTTTAGAATTGTCCTGAGGTGCTCTAGAATGGTCTGGGGGCCTTTATAAGGGTCCTGACAGGCTCTAGAAGGGTCTGGGAACCTTTATAAATGCCCTGAGGGGGAGTAGAGGGGTCTGAGGGTCTTTAGAAAGGTTCTGAGGGGCATTAGAAGGGTCTTGTGGCCTTCATAAGGGTCCTGAAAGGCATTAGAAGGGTCTGGGGGCTTTTAGATGGGTCCTGAGGCAATCTAGAAGGGTCTGGGGGCCTTTACATGGGTCTTGAGGGTCATTAGAAGGGTGTGGAGGCCTTTAGAAAGGCCCTGAGCGGCTCTAGAAGGGTCTGGGGGCTATTAGAAGCGTCCTGAGGGTGTCCAGAAGGGTCTGGGGGCCTTTTTAAAGGCCCTCAGGGGGATTATAAGGGTCTCGCGGCCTTTAGAAAGGCCCTGAGTGGCATTAGAAGAGTCTGGGGTCATATAGAAAGGCCCTGAGAGGTTCTAGAAGTGTCTGGGGTACTTTAGAAAGACCCTGAGGGGCATTAGAAGGGTCTGGGGGCCTTTAGAAGGGTCTTCAGGGGCTCTAGAAGGGTCTGGGGACCTTTAGAAAGGCCCTGTGTGGCATTAGAAGGGTCTGGGGGCCTTTAGAATGCTCCTGAGTGGCAGTAGAAGGGTCTTGGGACCTTTAGAAAGGCCCTGACGGGCATTAGAATGGTCTGCGGGCCTTTAGAAGTGTCCTGAGGCGCTCTAGAATGGTCTGGGGGCCTTTATAAGGGTCCTGACGGGCTCTAGAAGTGTCTGGGAACCTTTATAAATGCCCTGAGGGGCATTAGAAGGGTCTGAGGGCCTTTAGAAAGGTCCTGAGGGACATTAGAAGGGTCTTGTGGCCTTCATAAGGGTCCTGAAAGGCATTAGAAGGGTCTGGGGTCTTTTAGAAGGGTCCTGAGGCAATCTAGAAGGGTCTGGGGGCCTTTACATGGGTCTTGAGGGTCATTAGAAAGGTGTGGAGGCCTTTAGAAAGGCCCGGAGGGGCTCTAGAAGGGTCTGGGGGCTATTAGAAGCATCCTGAGGGGGTCCAGAAGGGTCTGGGGGCCTTTTTAAAGGCCCTCAGGGGGATTATAAGGGTCTCGCGGCCTTTAGAAAGGCCCTGAGTGGCATTAGAAGGGTCTGGGTGCCTTTAGAAATGTCCTGAGGGGCTCTAGAAGGGTCTGGGGGCCTTTAGAAATGTCCTGAGGGGCATTAGAAGGGTATGTGGGCCTTTAGAAAAGCCCTGAGTGGCATTAGAAGGGTCTGGGGTCATATAGAAAGGACCTGAGAGGTTCTAGAAGTGTCTGGGGTACTTTAGAAAGGCCCTGAGGGGCATTAGAAGGGTCTGGGGGCCTTTAGAAGGGTCTTCAGGGGCTCTAGAAGGGTCTGGGGACCTTTAGAAAGGCCCTGTGGGGCATTAGAAGGGTCTGGGGGCCTTTAGAATGCTCCTGAGGGGCAGTAGAAGGGTCTGGTGACCTTTATAAAGGCCCTGACCGGCATTAGAATGGTCTGCGGGCCTTTAGAAGTGTCCTGAGGGGCTCTAGAATGGTCTGGGGGCCTTTATAAGGGTCCTGACGGGCTCTAGAATGGTCTGGGAACCTTTATAAATGCCCTGAGGGGCATTAGAATGGTCTGAGGTCCTTTAGAAAGGTCCTGAGGGGCATTAGAATGGTCTTGTGTCCTTCATAAGGGTCCTGAAAGGCATTAGAAGGGTCTGGGGGCTTTTAGATGGGTCCTGAGGCAATCTAGAAGGGTCTAGGGGCCTTTACATGGGTCTTGAGGGTCATTAGAAGGTTGTGGAGGCCTTTAGAAAGGCCCTGAAAGGCATTAGAAGGGTCTGGGTGCTTTTAGATGGGTCCTGAGGCAATCTAGAAGGGTCTGGGGGCCTTTACAGGGGTCTTGAGGGTCATTAGAAGGGTGTGGAGGCCTTTAGAAAGACCCTGAGGGGCTCTAGAAGGGTCTGGGGGCTATTAGAAGCGTCCTGAGGGGGTCCAGAAGGGTCTGGGGGCATTTTTAAAGGCCCTCAGGGGGATTATAAGGGTCTCGCGGCCTTTAGAAAGGCTCTGAGTGGCGTTACAAGGGTCTGGGTGCCTTTAGAAATGTCCTGAGGGGCTCTAGAAGGGTCTGGGGGCCTTTTGAATTGTCCTGAGGGGCATTAGAAGGGTCTGGGTGCCCTTATAAAAGCCCTCAGGGGAATTAGCAGGGTCTGGGGGACTTTAGATTGCTCCTGAAGGGCTCTAGAAGGGTCTGGGGGCCTTTAGAAGGGTCTGTAGGGGCTCTAGAAGGGTCTGGGGACCTTTAGAAAGGCCCTATGGGGCATTAGAAGGGTCTGGGGGCCTTTAGAATGCTCCTGAGGTGCAGTAGAAGGGTCTGGGGACCTTTATAAAGGCCCTGACGGGTATTAGAATGGTCTGCGGGCCTTTAGAAGTGTCCTGAGGGGCTCTAGAAGGGTCTGGTGGCCTTTATAAGGGTCCTGACAGGCTCTAGAAGGGTCTGGGAACCTTTATAAATGCCCTGAGGGGCACTAGAAGGGTCTGAGGGCCTTTAGAAAGGTCCTGAGGGGCATTAGAAGGGTCTTGTGGCCTTTATACGGGTCCTGAAAGGCATTAGAAGGGTCTGGGGGCTTTTGGATGGGTCCTGAGGCAATCTAGAAGGGTCTGGGGGCCTTTACATGGGTCTTGAGGGTCATTAGAAGGGTGTGGAGGCCTTTAGGAAGGCCCTGAAAAGCATTAGAAGGGTCTAAAGGCCTCCACACCATTCTAATGACCCTCAAGACCCATGTAAAGGCCTCTAGACCCTTCTAGATTGCCTCAGGACCCATCTAAAAGACCCCAGACCCTTCTAATGCCTTTCACGACCCTTATGAAGGCCACAAGACCCTTCTAATGCCCCTCAGGACCTTTGTAAAGGCCCTCAGACCCTTCTAATTCCCCTCAGGGCCCTTCTAAAGGCCCCCAGACCCTTCTAATGCACCTCAGGGCCTTTCTAAAGTACCCCAGACACTTCTAGAACCTCTCAGGGCCTTTCTATATGACCCCAGACCCTTGTAATGCTCCTCAGGGCTTTTCTAAAGTCCCACATACCCTTCTAATGCCCCTCAGGACATTTCTAAAGGCCCCCAGACCCTTCTAATGCCCCTCAGGACATTTCTAAAGGCCCCCAGACCCTTCTAGAGCCCCTAAGGACATTTCTAAAGGCACCCAGACCCTTCTAATGCCACTCAGGGCCTTTCTAAAGGCCGCGAGACCCTTATAATCCCCCTGATGGCCTTTAAAAAGGCCCCCAGACCCATCTGGACCCACTCAGGACGCTTCTAATAGCCCCCAGACCCTTCTAATGCCTTTCAGGACCCTTATGAAGGCCACAAGACCCTTCTAATGCCCCTCAGGGCATTTATAAAGGTTCCCAGACCCTTCTAGAGCCCGTCAGGACCATTATAAAGGCCCCCCAACCATTCTAGAGCCCCTCAGGACACTTCTAAAGGCCTGCAGACCATTCTAATGCCTGTCAGGGCCTTTCTATAGGTCCCCAGACCCTTCTACTGCCCCTCAGGAGCATTCTAAAGGCCCCCAGACCCTTCTAATGCCCCTCAGGACATTTCTAAAGGCCCCCAGACCCTTCTAGAGCCTTTCAGGACATTTTGTAAAGGCACCCAGACCTTTCTAATGCCACTCAGGGCTTTTCTAAAGGCCGCGAGACCCTTATAATCCCCCTGAGGGCCTTTAAAAAGGCCCCCAGACCCTTCTGGACCCCCTCAGGACGCTTCTCATAGCCCCCAGACCCTTCTAGAGCCCCTCAGCGCCTTTCTAAAGGCCTCCACACCCTTCTAATGACCCTCAAGACCCATGTAAAGGCCCCCAGACCCTTCTAGATTGCCTGAGGACCCATCTAAAAGCCCCCAGACCCTTCTAATGCCTTTCAGGGCCTTCCTGGGGGCTTTTAGATGGGTCCTCAGGCAATCTAGAAGGGTCTGGGGGCCTTTACATGGGTCTTGAGGGTCATTAGAAGGGTGTGGAGGCCTTTAGAAAGGCGCTGAGGGGCTCTAGAAGGGTCTGGGGGCTATTAGAAACGTCCTGAGGGGGTCCAGAAGGGTCTGGGGGCCTTTTTAAAGGCCCTCAGGGTTATTATAAGGGTCTCGCAGCCTTTAGAAAGGACCTGAGAGGCATTAGAAGGGTCTGGGGTAATATAGAAAGGCCCTGATAGGTTCTAGAAGTGTCTGGGGTGCTTTAGAAAGCCCTTGAGGGGCATTAGAAGGGTCTGGGGGTTTTTAGAAGGGACTTCAGGGGCTCTAGAATGGTCTGGGGACCTTTTTAAAGGCCCTCAAGGGGATTATAAGGGTCTCGCGGCCTTTAGAAAGGCCCTGAGTGGCATTACAAGGGCCTGGGGTCATATAGAAAGGCTCTGAGTGTTTCTAGAATAGTCTGGGGTACTTTAGAAAGGCCCTGAGTGGCATTAGAAGCGTCTGGGGGCCTTTAGAATGGTCCTGAGGGGGTCTAGAAGGGTCTGGAGGCATTTAAAACTGTCCTGAGAATCTCTAGAAGGGTTAGGGTGCCTTTATATGGGTCCTGAGGGGCATTAGAAGGGTCTGGGTGCCCTTATAAAAGCCCTGAGGGGAATTAGCAGGGTATGGGGGCCTTTAGAAGGGTCTTCAGGGGCTCTAGAATGGTCTGTGGACCTTTAGAAAGGCCCTGTGGGGCATTAGAAGTGTCTGGGGGCCTTTAGAATGCTCCTGAGGGGCAGTAGAAGGGTCTGGGGACCTTTATAAAGGCCCTGACAGGCATTAGAAGGGTCTACGGGCTTTTAGAAGTGTCCTGAGGGGCTCTAGAAGGGTCTGGGTGCCTTTATAGGGGTCCTGAGCGGCATTAGAAGGGTCTGGGCGCCCTTATATAAGCCCTGAGGGGAATTAGCAGGGTCTGGGGGACTTTAGAAGGGTCCTGAGGGGCTCTAGAAGGGTCTGGGGACCTTTAGAAAGGCCCTGTGGGGCATTAGAAGGGTCTGGGGGCCTTTAGAATGCTCCTGAGGGGCACTAGAAGGGTCTGAGGGCCTTTAGAATGGTCCTGAGGGGCATTAGAAGGGTCTTGTGGCCTTCATAAGGGTCCTGAAAGGCATTTGAAGGGTCGGGGGTCTTTTCAATGGGTCCTGAGGCAATCTAGAAGGGTCTAGGGGCCTTTACATGGGTCTTGAGGGTCATTAGAAGGGTGTAGAGGCCTTTAGAAAGGCCTTGAAAGGCATTAGAATGGTCTGGGGGCTTTTAGATGGGTCCTAAGGCAATCTAGAAGGGTCTAGGGGCCTTTACATGGGTCTTGAGGGTCATTAGAAGGGTGTGGAGGCCTTTAGAAAGGCGCTGAGGGGCTCTAGAAGGGTCTGGGGGCTATTAGAAGCGTTTTGGGGGGTCCAGAAGGGTCTGGGGGCCTTTTTAAAGGCCCTCAGGGGGATTATAAGGGTCTCGCGGCCTTTAGAAAGGCCCTGAGTGTCATTACAAGGGTCTGGGTTGATATAGAAAGGCCCTGAGAGGATCTAGAATTGTCTGATTTACGTTAGAAAGGCCCTGAGTGGCATTAGAAGGGTCTGGGTGCATTTATAAGGGTCCTGTGGGGCATTAGAAGATTCTGGGTGACCTTATAAAATCCCTGAGGGGAACTAACAGGGTCTAGGGAACTTTAGAAGGGTCCTGAGGGTCTCTAGAATGGTCTGGGGGCCTTTAGAAGGGTCTTCATGGGCTCTAGAAGTGTCTGGGGACCTTTAGAAAGGCCCTGTGGGGCATTAGAAGTGTCTGGGGGCCTTTAGAATGCTCCTGAGGGGCAGTAGAAGGGTCTGGGGACCTTTATAAAGGCACTGACGGGCATTAGAATGGTCTGCGGGCCTTTAGAAGTGTCCTGAGGGGCTCTAGAATGCTCTGGGGGCCTTTATAAGTGTCCTGACCGGCTCTAGAAGGGTCTGGGAACCTTTATAAATGCCCTGAGGGGCATTAGAATGGTCTGAGGGCCTTTAGAAAGGTCCTGAGGGGCATTAGAAGGGTCTTGTGGCCTTCATAAGGGTCCTGAAAGGCATTAGAAGGGTCTGGGGTCTTTTAGATGGGTCCTGAGGCAATCTAGAAGGGTCTAGGGGCCTTTACATGGGTCTTAAGTGTCATTAGAAGGGTGTGGAGGCCTTTAGAAAGGCCCTGAAAGGCATTAGAAGGGTCTGGGGGCTTTTAGATGGGTCCTGAGGCAATCTAGAAGGGTCTGGGGGCCTTTACATGGGTCTTGAGGGTCATTAGAATGGTGTGGAGGCCTTTAGAAAGGCGCTGAGGGGCTCTAGAAGGGTCTGGGGGCTATTAGAAGCATCCTGAGGGGGTCCAGAAGGGTCTGGGGGCCTTTTTAAAGGCCCTCAGTGGGATTATAAGGGTCTCGCGTCCTTTAGAAAGGCCCTGAGTGGCATTACAAGGGCCTGGGGTCACATAGAAAGGCCCTGAGAGTTTCTAGAAGTGTCTGGGGTACTTTAGAAAGGCCCTGAGTGGCATTAGTAGGGTCTGGGTGCCTTTAGAATGCTCCTGAGGGGCAGTAGAAGGGTCTGGGGACCTTTATAAAGGCCCTGACGGGCATTAGAATGGTCTGCGGGCCTTTAGAAGTGTCCTGACGGGCTCTGTAATGGTCTGGGTGCCTTTATAAGGGTCCTGACGGGTTCTAGAAGGGTCTGGGAACCTTTATAAATGCCCTGAGGGGCATTAGAAGGGTCTGAGGGCCTTTAGAAAGATCCTGAGGGGCATTAGAAGGGTCTTGTGGCCTTCATAAGGGTCCTGAAAGGCATTAGAAAGGTCTGGGGGCTTTTAGATGGGTCCTGAGGCAATCTAGAAGGGTCTAGGGGCCTTTACATGGGTCTTGAGGGTCATTAGAAAGGTGTGGAGGCCTTTAGAAAGGCCCTGAGGGACTCTAGAAGGGTCTGGGGGCTATTAGAAGCGTCCTGAGGGGGTCCAGAAGGGTCTGGGGGCCTTTATAAAGGCCCTCAGGGGGATTATAAGGGTCTCGCGGCCTTAAGAAAGGCCCTGAGTGGCATTACAAGGGCCTGGGGTCATATAGAAAGGCCCTGAGAGTTTCTAGAAGTGTCTGGGGTAATTTAGAAAGGCCCTGAGGGGCATTAGAAGGGTCTGGGGGCCTTTAGAATGGTCCTGAGGGGTTCTAGAAGGGTCTGGAGGCATTTAAAACTGTCCTGAGAGGCTCTAGAAGGGTCTGGGTGCCTTTATAAGGGTCCTGAGGGGCATTAGAAGGGTCTGGGTGCCCTTATGAAAGCCCTGAGGGGAATTAGCAGGGTCTGGGGGACTTTAGAAGGGTCCAGAGGTGCTCTATAAGGGTCTGGGGGCCTTTAGAAGGGTCTTCAGGGGCTCTAGAGGGGTCTGGGGACCTTTAGAAAGGCCCTGTGGGGCATTAGAAGGGTCTGGGGGCCTTTACAAGGGTCCTGAGGGGCAGTAGAAGGGTGTGGGGACCTTTATAAAGGCCGTGACAGGCATTAGAATGGTCCGTGGGCCTTTAGAAGTGTCCTGAGGGGCTCTAGAAGGGTCTGGGTGCCTTTATAAGGGTCCTGAGGGGCATTAGAAGGGTCTGGGCGCCCTTATAAAAGCCCTGAGGGGAATTAGCAGGGTCTGGGGGACTTTAGAAGGGTCCTGAGGGGCTCTATAAGGGTCTGGGGGCCTTTAGAAGGGTCTTCAGGGGCTCTGGAAGGGTCTGGGGACCTTTAGAAAGGCCCTGTGGGGCATTAGAAGGGTCTGGGGACCTTTAGAATGCTCCTGAGGGGCAGTAGAAGGGTCTGGGGACCTTTATAAAGGCCCTGACGGGCATTAGAATGGTCTGCGGGATTTAGAAGTGTCCTGAGGGGCTCTAGAATGGTCTGGGGGACTTTATAAGGGTCCTGACTTGCTCTAGAAGGGTCTGGGAACATTTATAAATGCCCTGAGGTGCATTAGAAGGGTCTGAGGGCCTTTAGAAAGGTCCTGAAAGGCATTAGAAGGGTCTGGGAGCTTTTAGATGGGTCCTGAGGCAATCTAGAAGGGTCTAGGGTCCTTTACATGGGTCTTGAGGGGCATTAGAAGGGTGTGGAGGCCTTTAGAAAGGCCCTGAAAGGCATTAGAAGGATCTGGGTGCTTTTAGATGGGTCCTTAGGCAATCTAGAAGGGTCTGGGGGCCTTTACATGGGTCTTGAGGGTAATTAGAAGGGTGTGGAGGCCTTTAGAAAGGCCCTGAGGGGCTCTAGAAGGGTCTGGGGGCTATTAGAAGCGTTCTGAGGGGGTCCAGAAGGGTCTGGGGGCCTTTTTAAAGGCCCTCAGGGGGATGATAAGGGTCTCGCGGCCTTTAGAAAGGCCCTGAGTGGCATTACAAGGGTCTGGGTTCATATAGAAAGGCCCTGAGAGGATCTAGAAGTGTCTGATTTACTTTAGAAAGGCCCTGAGGGGCATTAGAAGGGTCTGGGTGCCTTTATAAGGGTCCTGTGGGGCATTAGAAGATTCTGGGTGCCCTTATAAAAGCCCTGAGGGGAACTAGCAGGGTCTAGTGGACTTTAGAAGGGTCTTCAGGGGCTCTATAAGGGTCTGGGGGCCTTTAGAATGCTCCTGAGGGGCAGTAGAAGGGTCTGGGGACCTTTATAAAGGCCCTGACGGGCATTAGAATGGTCTGCAAGCCTTTAGAAGTGTCCTGAGGGGCTCTAGAATGGTCTGGGGGCCTTTATAAGGGTCCTGACGTGCTCTAGAAGGGTCTGGGAACCTTTATAAATGCCCTGAGGGGCATTAGAAGGGTCTGAGGGCCTTTAGAAAGGTCCTGAGGGGCATTAGAAGGGTCTTGTGGCCTTCATAAGGGTCCTGAAAGGCATTAGAAGGCTCTGGGGTCTTTTAGATGGGTCCTGAGGCAATCTAGAAGGGTCTAGGGGCCTTTACATGGATCTTGAGGGTCATTAGAAGGGTGTGGAGGCTTTAGAAAGGCCTTGAAAGGCATTAGAAGGATCTGGCGGCTATTAGATGGGTCCTGAGGCAATCTAGAAGGGTCTGGGGGCCTTTACATGGGTCTTGAGGGTCATTAGAAGGGCGTGGAGGCCTTTAGAAAGACGCTGAGGGGCTCTAGAAGGGTCTGGGGGCTATTAGAATCATCCTGAGGGGGTCCAGAAGAGTCTGGGGGCCTTTTTAAAGGCCCTCAGGGGGATTATAAGGGTCTCGCGGCCTTTAGAAAGGCCCTGAGTGGCATTACAAGGGCCTGGGGTCATATAGAAAGGCCCTGAGAGTTTCTAGAAGTGTCTGGGGTACTTTAGAAAGGCCCTGAGGGGCATTAGAAGGGTCTGGGGGCCTTTAGAATGCTCCTGAGGGGCAGTAGAAGGGTCTGGGGACCTTTATAAAGGCCCTGACGGGCATTAGAATGGTCTGCGGGATTTAGAAGTGTCCTGAGGGGCTCTAGAATGGTCTGGGGGCCTTTATAAGGGCCCTGACGGGCTCTAGAAGGGTTTGGGAACCTTTATAAATGCCCTTAGGGGCATTAGAAGGGTCTGAGGGCCTTTGGAAAGGTCGTGAGGGGCATTAGAAGGGTCTTGTGGCCTTCATAAGGGTCCTGAAAGGCATTAGAAGGGTCTGGGGGCTTTTAGATGGGTCCTGAGGCAATCTAGAAGGGTCTGGGGGCCTTTATATTGGTCTTGGGGGTCATTCGAAGGGTGTGGAGGCCTTTAGAAAGGCCCTGAGGGACTCTAGAAGGGTCTGGGGGCTATTAGAAGCGTCCTGAGGGGGTCCTGAAGGGTCTGGGGGCCTTTTTAAAGGCCATCAGGGGGATTATAAGGGTCTCGCGGCCTTTAGAAAGGCCCTGAGTGGCATTAGAAGGGTCTGCGTGCCTTTAGAAATGTCCTGAGGGGCTCTAGAAGGGTCTGGTTACCTTTAGAAATGTCCTGAGGGGCATTAGAAGGGTATGGGGGCGATTAGAAAGGCCCTGAGGGGCATTAGAAGGGTCTGGGGTCATATAGAAAGGCCCTGAGAGGTTCTAGAAGTGTCTGGGGTACTTTAGAAAGGCCCTGAGGGGCATTAGATGGGTCTGGGGGCCTTTAGAAATGTCCTGAGGGGCATTAGAATTGTCTGGGGGCCTTTAGAATGGTCCTGAGGGGGTCTAGAAGGGTCTGGAGGCATTTAAAACTGTCCTGAGAGGCTCTAGAAGGGTCTTGGTGCCTTTATAAGGGACCTAAGGGGCATTTGAAGGTTCTGGGTGCCCTTATAAAAGCCCTGAGGGGAATTAGCAGGGTCTGGGGGCCTTTAGAAGGGTCCTGAGGGGCTCTATAAGGGTCTGGGGGCCTTTAGAAGGGTCTTCAGGGGCTCTAGAAGGGTCTGGGGACCTTTAGAAAGGCCCTGTGGGGCATTAGAAGGGTCTGGGGGCCATTAGAATGCTCCTGAGGGGCAGTAGAAGGGTGTGGGGACCTTTATAAAGGAACTGACAGGCCTTTAGAATGGTCCTCAGGGGGTCTAGAAGGATCTGGAGGCATTTAAAACTGTCCTGAGAGGCTCTAGAAGGGTCTGGGTGCCTTTATAAGGGTCCTGATGGGTATAAGAAGATTCTGGGTGCCCTTATAAAAGCCCTGAGAGGAATTAGCAGGGTCTGGGGGACTTTAGAAGGGTCCTGAGGGGCTCTATAAGGGTCTGGGGGCCTTTAGAAAGGTCCTGAGGGGCATTAGAAGGGTCTTGTGGCCTTCATAAGGGTCCTGAAAGGCATTAGAAGGGTCTGGGCGCTTTTAGATGGGTCCTGAGGCTATCTAGAAGGGTCTAGGGGCCTTTACATGGGTCTTGAGGGGCATTAGAATGGTCTCAGGGCCTTTAGAAAGGTCCTGAAGGGCATTAGAAGGGTCTGGGTGCTTTTAGATGGGTCCTGAGGCAATCTAGAAGGGTCTGGGGGCCTTTACATGGGTCTTGAGGGTCATTAGAAGGGTGTGGATGCCTTTAGAAAGGAGCTGAGGGGCTCTAGATGGGTCTGGGGGCTATGAGAAGCGTCCTGAGGGGGTCCAGAAGGGTCTGGGGGCCTTTATGAAGGCCCTCAGGGGGATTATAAGGGTCTCGCGGCTTTTAGAAAGGCCCTGAGTGGCATTACAAGGGTCTGGGGTCATATAGAAAGGCCCTGAGAGGTTCTAGAAGTGTCTGGGGTACTTTAGAAAGGCCCTGAGGGGCATTAGAAGGGTCTGGGGGCCTTTAGAATGGTCCTGAGGGGTTCTAGAAGGGTCTGGAGGCATTTAAAACTGTCCTGAGAGGCTCTAGAAGGGTATGGGTGCCTTTATAAGGGTCCTGAGGGGCATTAGAAGGGTCTGGGTGCCCTTATAAAAGCCCTGAGGGGAATTAGCAGGGTCTGGGGGACTTTAGAAGGGTCCAGAGGGGCTCTATAAGGGTCTGGGGTCTTTAGAAGGGTCTTCAGGGGCTCTACAGGGGTCTGGGGACCTTTAGAAAGGCCCTGTGGGGCATTAGAAGGGTCTGGGGGCCTTTAGAATGCTCCTGAGGGGCAGTAGAAGGGTGTGGGGACATTTATAAAGGCCCTGACAGGCATTAGAAGGGTCTACGGGCATTTAGAAGTGTCCTGAGGGGCTCTAGAAGGGTCTGGGTGCCTTTATAAGGGTCCTGAGGGGCATTAGAAGGGTCTGGGCGCCCTTATAAAAGCCCTGTGGGGAATTAGCAGGGTCTGGGGGACTTTAGAAGGGTCCTGAGGGGCTCTATAAGGGTCTGGGGGCCTTTAGAAGGGTCTTCAGGGGCTCTAGAATGGTCTGGGGACCTTTAGAAAGGCCCTGTGGGGCATTAGAAGGGTCTGGGGGCCTTTAGAATGCTCCTGAGGGGCAGTAGAAGGGTCTAGGGACCTTTATAAAGGCCCTGACTGGCATTAGAATGGTCTGCGGGCCATTAGAAGTGTCCTGAGGGGCTCTAGAATGGTCTGGGGGCCTTTATAAGGGTCCTGACGGGCTCTAGAAGGGTCTGGGAACCTTTATAAATGCCCTGAGGGGCATTAGAAGGGTCTGAGGGCCTTTAGAAAGGTCCTGAGGGGCATTAGAAGGGTCTTGTGGCCTTCATAAGGGTCCTGAAAGGCATTAGAAGGGTCTGGGGGCTTTTAGATGGGTCCTGAGGCAATCTAGAAGGGTCTAGGGGCCTTTACATGGATTTTGAGGGTCATTAGAAGGGTGTGGAGGCCTTTAGAAAGGCCCTGAAAGGCATTAGAAGGATCTGGGGGCTATTAGATGGGTCCTGAGGCAATCTAGAATGGTCTGGGGGCATTTACATGGGTTTTGAGGGTCATTCGAAGGGTGTGGAGGCCTTTAGAAAGGCCCTGAGGGGCTCTAGAAGGGTCTGGGGGCTATTAGAAGCATCCTGAGGGGGTCCAGAAGGGTCTGGGGGCCTTTAGAATGCTCCTGAGGGGCAGTAGAAGGGTGTGGGGACCTTTATAAAGGAACTGACAGGCCTTTAGAATGGTCCTCAGGGGGTCTAGAAGGATCTGGAGGCATTTAAAACTGTCCTGAGAGGCTCTAGAAGGGTCTGGGTGCCTTTATAAGGGTCCTGAGGGGCATTAGAAGGGTCTGGGTGCCCTTATAAAAGCCCTGAGAGGAATTAGCAGGGTCTGGGGGACTTTAGAAGGGTCCTGAGGGGCTCTATAAGGGTCTGGGGGCCTTTAGAAAGGTCCTGAGGGGCATTAGAAGGGTCTTGTGGCCTTCATAAGGGTCCTGAAAGGCATTAGAAGGGTCTGGGCGCTTTTAGATGGGTCCTGAGGCTATCTAGAAGGGTCTAGGGGCCTTTACATGGGTCTTGAGGGGCATTAGAATGGTCTCAGGGCCTTTAGAAAGGTCCTGAGGGGCATTAGAAGGGTCTGGGTGCTTTTAGATGGGTCCTGAGGCAATCTAGAAGGGTCTGGGGGCCTTTACATGGGTCTTGAGGGTCATTAGAAGGGTGTGGATGCCTTTAGAAAGGCGCTGAGGGGCTCTAGATGGGTCTGGGGGCTATGAGAAGCGTCCTGAGGGGGTCCAGAAGGGTCTGGGGGCCTTTATGAAGGCCCTCAGGGGGATTATAAGGGTCTCGCGGCTTTTAGAAAGGCCCTGAGTGGCATTACAAGGGTCTGGGGTCATATAGAAAGGCCCTGAGAGGTTCTAGAAGTGTCTGGGGTACTTTAGAAAGGCCCTGAGGGGCATTAGAAGGGTCTGGGGGCCTTTAGAATGGTCCTGAGGGGTTCTAGAAGGGTCTGGAGGCATTTAAAACTGTCCTGAGAGGCTCTAGAAGGGTATGGGTGCCTTTATAAGGGTCCTGAGGGGCATTAGAAGGGTCTGGGTGCCCTTATAAAAGCCCTGAGGGGAATTAGCAGGGTCTGGGGGACTTTAGAAGGGTCCAGAGGGGCTCTATAAGGGTCTGGGGTCTTTAGAAGGGTCTTCAGGGGCTCTACAGGGGTCTGGGGACCTTTAGAAAGGCCCTGTGGGGCATTAGAAGGGTCTGGGGGCCTTTAGAATGCTCCTGAGGGGCAGTAGAAGGGTGTGGGGACATTTAAAAAGGCCCTGACAGGCATTAGAAGGGTCTACGGGCATTTAGAAGTGTCCTGAGGGGCTCTAGAAGGGTCTGGGTGCCTTTATAAGGGTCCTGAGGGGCATTAGAAGGGTCTGGGCGCCCTTATAAAAGCCCTGTGGGGAATTAGCAGGGTCTGGGGGACTTTAGAAGGGTCCTGAGGGGCTCTATAAGGGTCTGGGGGCCTTTAGAAGGGTCTTCAGGGGCTCTAGAATGGTCTGGGGACCTTTAGAAAGGCCCTGTGGGGCATTAGAAGGGTCTGGGGGCCTTTAGAATGCTCCTGAGGGGCAGTAGAAGGGTCTAGGGACCTTTATAAAGGCCCTGACTGGCATTAGAATGGTCTGCGGGCCATTAGAAGTGTCCTGAGGGGCTCTAGAATGGTCTGGGGGCCTTTATAAGGGTCCTGACGGGCTCTAGAAGGGTCTGGGAACCTTTATAAATGCCCTGAGGGGCATTAGAAGGGTCTGAGGGCCTTTAGAAAGGTCCTGAGGGGCATTAGAAGGGTCTTGTGGCCTTCATAAGGGTCCTGAAAGGCATTAGAAGGGTCTGGGGGCTTTTAGATGGGTCCTGAGGCAATCTAGAAGGGTCTAGGGGCCTTTACATGGATTTTGAGGGTCATTAGAAGGGTGTGGAGGCCTTTAGAAAGGCCCTGAAAGGCATTAGATGGATCTGGGGGCTATTAGATGGGTCCTGAGGCAATCTAGAATGGTCTGGGGGCATTTACATGGGTTTTGAGGGTCATTCGAAGGGTGTGGAGGCCTTTAGAAAGGCCCTCAGGGGCTCTAGAAGGGTCTGGGGGCTATTAGAAGCATCCTGAGGGGGTCCAGAAGGGTCTGGGGGCCTTTTTAAAGGCCCTCAGGGGGATTATAAGGGTCTCGGGGCCTTTAGAAAGGCCCTGAGTGGCATTGCAAGGGCCTGGGGTCATATAGAAAGGCCCTGAGAGTTTCTAGAAGTGTCTGGGGTACTTTAGAAAGGCCCTGAGGGGCATTAGAAGGGTCTGGGGGCCTTTAGAATGCTCCTGAGGGGCAGTAGAAGGGTCTGGGGACCTTTAGAAAGGCCCTGAAAGGCATTAGAAGGATCTGGGGGCTATTAGATGGGTCCTGAGGCAATCTAGAATGGTCTGGGGGCCTTTACATGGGTTTTGAGGGTCATTCGAAGGGTGTGGAGGCCTTTAGAAAGGCCCTGAGGGGCTCTATAAGGGTCTGGGGGCCTTTAGAAGGGTCTTCAGGGGCTCTAGAATAGTCTGGGGGCCTTTAGAAAGGCCCTGTGGGGCATTACAAGGGCCTGGGGTCATATAGAAAGGCCCTGAGAGGTTCTAGAAGTGTCTGGGGTACTTTAGAAAGGCCCTGAGGGGCATTAGAAGGGTCTGGGGGCCTTTAGAATGGTCCTGAGGGGGTCTAGAAGGGTCTGGAGGCATTTAAAACTTTCCTGAGAGGCTCTAGAAGGGTCTGGGTGCCTTTATAAGGGTCCTGAGCGGCATAAGAAGATTCTGGGTGCCCTTATAAAAGCCCTGAGAGGAATTAGCAGGGTCTGGGGGACTTTAGAAGGGTCCTGAGGGGCTCTATAAGGGTCTGGGGGCCTTTAGAAAGGTCCTGAGGGGCATTAGAAGGGTCTTGTGTCCTTCATAAGGGTCCTGAAAGGCATTAGAAGGGTCTGGGCGCTTTTAGATTGGTCCTGAGGCAATCTAGAAGGGTCTGGGGGCCTTTACATGGGTCTTGAGGGTCATTAGAAGGGTGTGGATGCCTTTAGAAAGGCGCTGAGGGGCTCTACATTGGTCTGGGGGCTATTAGAAGCGTCCTGAGGGGGTCCAGAAGGGTCTGGGGGCCTTTATAAAGGCCCTCAGGGGGATTATAAGGGTCTCGCGGCTTTTAGAAAGGCCCTGAGTGGCATTACAAGGGTCTGGGGTCATATAGAAAGGCCCTGAGAGGTTCTAGAAGTGTCTGGGGTACTTTAAAAAGGCCCTGAGGGGCATTAGAAGGGTCTGGGGGCCTTTAGAATGGTCCTGAGGGGTTCTAGAAGGGTCTGGAGGCATTTAAAACTGTCCTGAGAGGCTCTAGAAGGGTCTGGGTGCCTTTATAAGGGTCCTGAGGGGCATTAGAAGGGTCTGGATGCCCTTATAAAAGCCCTGAGGGGAATTAGCAGGGTCTGGGGGAATTTAGAAGGGTCCAGAGGGGCTCTATAAGGGTCTGGGGGCCTTTAGAAGGGTCTTCAAGGGCTCTAGAGGGGTCTGGGTACCTTTAGAAAGGCCCTGTGGGGCATTAGAAGGGTCTGGGGGCCTTTAGAATGCTCCTGAGGTGCAGTAGAAGGGTCTGGGGACCTTTATAAGGGTCCTTACGGTCTCTAGAATGGTCTGAGGGCCTTTAGAAAGGTCCTGAGGGGCATTAGAAGGGTCTTGTGGCCTTCATAAGGGTCCTGAAAGGCATTAGAAGGGTCTGGGGGCTTTTAGATGGGTCCTGAGGCAATCTAGAAGGGTCTAGGGGCCTTTACATGGGTCTTGAGGGTCATTAGAAGGGTGTGGAGGCCTTTAGAAAGGCCCTGAAAGGCATTAGAACGGTCTGGGGGCTATTAGATGAGTCTTTAGGCAATCTAGAAGGGTCTGGGCGCCTTTAGAAGGGTCTTCAGGGGCTCTAGAAGGGTCTGGGGACATTTAGACAGGCCCTGTGTGTCATTAGAAGGGTCTGGGGACCTTTATAAGGGTCCTGACGGGCTCTAGAAGGGTCTGGGGACATTTATAAGGGTCCTGACGGGCTCTAGAAGGGTCTGAGGGCCTTTAGAAAGGTCCTGAGGGGCATTAGAAGGGTCTTGTGTCCTTCATAAGGGTCCTGAAAGGCATTAGAAGGGTCTGGGGGCTTTTAGATGGGTCCTGCGGCAATCTAGAAGGGTCTGGGGGCCTTTACATGGGTCTTGAGGGTCATTAGAAGGGTGTGGAGGCCTTTAGAAAGACCCTGAGGGGCTCTAGAAGGCTCTGGTTGCTATTAGAAGCGTCCTGAGGGGGTCCAGAAGGGTCTGGGGGCCTTTTTAAAGGCCCTCAGGGGGATTATAAGGGTCTCGCGGCCTTTAGAAAGGCCCTGAGTGGCATTAGAAGGGTCAGGGTGCCTTTAGAAATGACCTGAGGGGCATTAGAAGGGTATGGGGGCCTTTAGAAAGGCCCTGTGGGGCATTAGAAGGGTCTGGGGGCCTTTAGAATGGTCCTGAGTGGGTCTAGAAGTGTCTGGAGGCATTTAAAACTGTCCTGAGAGGCTCTAGAAGGGTCTGGGTGCCTTTATAAGGGTCCTGAGGGGCATTAGAAGGGCCTGCGGGCCCTTATAAAAGCCCTGAGAGGAATTAGCAGGGTCTGGGGGACTTTAGAATGGTCCTGAGGGGCTCTATAAGGGTCTCGGCGCCTTTAGAAGGGTCTTCAGGGGCTCTAGAAGGGTCTGGGGACCTTTAGAAAGGCCCTGTGGGGCATTAGAAGGGTCTGGGGGCCTTTAGAAGGGTCCTGAGGGGCTCTATAAGGGTCTGGGGGCCTTTAGAAGGGTCTTCAGGGGCTCTAGAAGGGTCTCGGGACCTTTAGAAAGGCCCTGTGGGGCATTAGAAGGATCTGGGGGCCTTTAGAATGCTCCTGAGGGGCAGTAGAAGGGTCTGGGGACCTTTATAAGGCCCTGACGGGCATTATAATGGTCTGCAGGCCTTTAGAAGTGTCCTCAGGGGCTCTAGAATGGTCTGGGGGCCTTTATAAGGGTCCTGACGGGCTCTAGAAGGGTCTGGGAACCTTTATAAATGCCCTGAGGGGCATTAGAAGGGTCTGAGGGCCTTTAGAAAGGTCCTGAGGGGCATTAGAAGGGTCTTGTGGCCTTCATAAGGGTCCTGAAAGGCATTAGAAGGGTCTGGGGGCTTTTAGATGGGTCCTGAGGCAATCTAGAAGGGTCTAGGGGCCTTTACATGGATTTTGAGGGTCATTAGAAGGGTGTGGAGGCCTTTAGAAAGGCCCTGAAAGGCATTAGAAGGATCTGGGGGCTATTAGATGGGTCCTGAGGCAATCTAGAATGGTCTGGGGGCATTTACATGGGTTTTGAGGGTCATTCGAAGGGTGTGGAGGCCTTTAGAAAGGCCCTGAGGGGCTCTAGAAGGGTCTGGGGGCTATTAGAAGCATCCTGAGGGGGTCCAGAAGGGTCTGGGGGCCTTTAGAATGCTCCTGAGGGGCAGTAGAAGGGTGTGGGGACCTTTATAAAGGAACTGACAGGCCTTTAGAATGGTCCTCAGGGGGTCTAGAAGGATCTGGAGGCATTTAAAACTGTCCTGAGAGGCTCTAGAAGGGTCTGGGTGCCTTTATAAGGGTCCTGAGGGGCATTAGAAGGGTCTGGGTGCCCTTATAAAAGCCCTGAGAGGAATTAGCAGGGTCTGGGGGACTTTAGAAGGGTCCTGAGGGGCTCTATAAGGGTCTGGGGGCCTTTAGAAAGGTCCTGAGGGGCATTAGAAGGGTCTTGTGGCCTTCATAAGGGTCCTGAAAGGCATTAGAAGGGTCTGGGCGCTTTTAGATGGGTCCTGAGGCTATCTAGAAGGGTCTAGGGGCCTTTACATGGGTCTTGAGGGGCATTAGAATGGTCTCAGGGCCTTTAGAAAGGTCCTGAGGGGCATTAGAAGGGTCTGGGTGCTTTTAGATGGGTCCTGAGGCAATCTAGAAGGGTCTGGGGGCCTTTACATGGGTCTTGAGGGTCATTAGAAGGGTGTGGATGCCTTTAGAAAGGCGCTGAGGGGCTCTAGATGGGTCTGGGGGCTATGAGAAGCGTCCTGAGGGGGTCCAGAAGGGTCTGGGGGCCTTTATGAAGGCCCTCAGGGGGATTATAAGGGTCTCGCGGCTTTTAGAAAGGCCCTGAGTGGCATTACAAGGGTCTGGGGTCATATAGAAAGGCCCTGAGAGGTTCTAGAAGTGTCTGGGGTACTTTAGAAAGGCCCTGAGGGGCATTAGAAGGGTCTGGGGGCCTTTAGAATGGTCCTGAGGGGTTCTAGAAGGGTCTGGAGGCATTTAAAACTGTCCTGAGAGGCTCTAGAAGGGTATGGGTGCCTTTATAAGGGTCCTGAGGGGCATTAGAAGGGTCTGGGTGCCCTTATAAAAGCCCTGAGGGGAATTAGCAGGGTCTGGGGGACTTTAGAAGGGTCCAGAGGGGCTCTATAAGGGTCTGGGGTCTTTAGAAGGGTCTTCAGGGGCTCTACAGGGGTCTGGGGACCTTTAGAAAGGCCCTGTGGGGCATTAGAAGGGTCTGGGGGCCTTTAGAATGCTCCTGAGGGGCAGTAGAAGGGTGTGGGGACATTTAAAAAGGCCCTGACAGGCATTAGAAGGGTCTACGGGCATTTAGAAGTGTCCTGAGGGGCTCTAGAAGGGTCTGGGTGCCTTTATAAGGGTCCTGAGGGGCATTAGAAGGGTCTGGGCGCCCTTATAAAAGCCCTGTGGGGAATTAGCAGGGTCTGGGGGACTTTAGAAGGGTCCTGAGGGGCTCTATAAGGGTCTGGGGGCCTTTAGAAGGGTCTTCAGGGGCTCTAGAATGGTCTGGGGACCTTTAGAAAGGCCCTGTGGGGCATTAGAAGGGTCTGGGGGCCTTTAGAATGCTCCTGAGGGGCAGTAGAAGGGTCTAGGGACCTTTATAAAGGCCCTGACTGGCATTAGAATGGTCTGCGGGCCATTAGAAGTGTCCTGAGGGGCTCTAGAATGGTCTGGGGGCCTTTATAAGGGTCCTGACGGGCTCTAGAAGGGTCTGGGAACCTTTATAAATGCCCTGAGGGGCATTAGAAGGGTCTGAGGGCCTTTAGAAAGGTCCTGAGGGGCATTAGAAGGGTCTTGTGGCCTTCATAAGGGTCCTGAAAGGCATTAGAAGGGTCTGGGGGCTTTTAGATGGGTCCTGAGGCAATCTAGAAGGGTCTAGGGGCCTTTACATGGATTTTGAGGGTCATTAGAAGGGTGTGGAGGCCTTTAGAAAGGCCCTGAAAGGCATTAGAAGGATCTGGGGGCTATTAGATGGGTCCTGAGGCAATCTAGAATGGTCTGGGGGCATTTACATGGGTTTTGAGGGTCATTCGAAGGGTGTGGAGGCCTTTAGAAAGGCCCTCAGGGGCTCTAGAAGGGTCTGGGGGCTATTAGAAGCATCCTGAGGGGGTCCAGAAGGGTCTGGGGGCCTTTTTAAAGGCCCTCAGGGGGATTATAAGGGTCTCGGGGCCTTTAGAAAGGCCCTGAGTGGCATTGCAAGGGCCTGGGGTCATATAGAAAGGCCCTGAGAGTTTCTAGAAGTGTCTGGGGTACTTTAGAAAGGCCCTGAGGGGCATTAGAAGGGTCTGGGGGCCTTTAGAATGCTCCTGAGGGGCAGTAGAAGGGTCTGGGGACCTTTAGAAAGGCCCTGAAAGGCATTAGAAGGATCTGGGGGCTATTAGATGGGTCCTGAGGCAATCTAGAATGGTCTGGGGGCCTTTACATGGGTTTTGAGGGTCATTCGAAGGGTGTGGAGGCCTTTAGAAAGGCCCTGAGGGGCTCTATAAGGGTCTGGGGGCCTTTAGAAGGGTCTTCAGGGGCTCTAGAATAGTCTGGGGGCCTTTAGAAAGGCCCTGTGGGGCATTACAAGGGCCTGGGGTCATATAGAAAGGCCCTGAGAGGTTCTAGAAGTGTCTGGGGTACTTTAGAAAGGCCCTGAGGGGCATTAGAAGGGTCTGGGGGCCTTTAGAATGGTCCTGAGGGGGTCTAGAAGGGTCTGGAGGCATTTAAAACTTTCCTGAGAGGCTCTAGAAGGGTCTGGGTGCCTTTATAAGGGTCCTGAGCGGCATAAGAAGATTCTGGGTGCCCTTATAAAAGCCCTGAGAGGAATTAGCAGGGTCTGGGGGACTTTAGAAGGGTCCTGAGGGGCTCTATAAGGGTCTGGGGGCCTTTAGAAAGGTCCTGAGGGGCATTAGAAGGGTCTTGTGTCCTTCATAAGGGTCCTGAAAGGCATTAGAAGGGTCTGGGCGCTTTTAGATTGGTCCTGAGGCAATCTAGAAGGGTCTGGGGGCCTTTACATGGGTCTTGAGGGTCATTAGAAGGGTGTGGATGCCTTTAGAAAGGCGCTGAGGGGCTCTACATTGGTCTGGGGGCTATTAGAAGCGTCCTGAGGGGGTCCAGAAGGGTCTGGGGGCCTTTATAAAGGCCCTCAGGGGGATTATAAGGGTCTCGCGGCTTTTAGAAAGGCCCTGAGTGGCATTACAAGGGTCTGGGGTCATATAGAAAGGCCCTGAGAGGTTCTAGAAGTGTCTGGGGTACTTTAAAAAGGCCCTGAGGGGCATTAGAAGGGTCTGGGGGCCTTTAGAATGGTCCTGAGGGGTTCTAGAAGGGTCTGGAGGCATTTAAAACTGTCCTGAGAGGCTCTAGAAGGGTCTGGGTGCCTTTATAAGGGTCCTGAGGGGCATTAGAAGGGTCTGGATGCCCTTATAAAAGCCCTGAGGGGAATTAGCAGGGTCTGGGGGAATTTAGAAGGGTCCAGAGGGGCTCTATAAGGGTCTGGGGGCCTTTAGAAGGGTCTTCAAGGGCTCTAGAGGGGTCTGGGTACCTTTAGAAAGGCCCTGTGGGGCATTAGAAGGGTCTGGGGGCCTTTAGAATGCTCCTGAGGTGCAGTAGAAGGGTCTGGGGACCTTTATAAGGGTCCTTACGGTCTCTAGAATGGTCTGAGGGCCTTTAGAAAGGTCCTGAGGGGCATTAGAAGGGTCTTGTGGCCTTCATAAGGGTCCTGAAAGGCATTAGAAGGGTCTGGGGGCTTTTAGATGGGTCCTGAGGCAATCTAGAAGGGTCTAGGGGCCTTTACATGGGTCTTGAGGGTCATTAGAAGGGTGTGGAGGCCTTTAGAAAGGCCCTGAAAGGCATTAGAACGGTCTGGGGGCTATTAGATGAGTCTTTAGGCAATCTAGAAGGGTCTGGGCGCCTTTAGAAGGGTCTTCAGGGGCTCTAGAAGGGTCTGGGGACATTTAGACAGGCCCTGTGTGTCATTAGAAGGGTCTGGGGACCTTTATAAGGGTCCTGACGGGCTCTAGAAGGGTCTGGGGACATTTATAAGGGTCCTGACGGGCTCTAGAAGGGTCTGAGGGCCTTTAGAAAGGTCCTGAGGGGCATTAGAAGGGTCTTGTGTCCTTCATAAGGGTCCTGAAAGGCATTAGAAGGGTCTGGGGGCTTTTAGATGGGTCCTGCGGCAATCTAGAAGGGTCTGGGGGCCTTTACATGGGTCTTGAGGGTCATTAGAAGGGTGTGGAGGCCTTTAGAAAGACCCTGAGGGGCTCTAGAAGGCTCTGGTTGCTATTAGAAGCGTCCTGAGGGGGTCCAGAAGGGTCTGGGGGCCTTTTTAAAGGCCCTCAGGGGGATTATAAGGGTCTCGCGGCCTTTAGAAAGGCCCTGAGTGGCATTAGAAGGGTCAGGGTGCCTTTAGAAATGACCTGAGGGGCATTAGAAGGGTATGGGGGCCTTTAGAAAGGCCCTGTGGGGCATTAGAAGGGTCTGGGGGCCTTTAGAATGGTCCTGAGTGGGTCTAGAAGTGTCTGGAGGCATTTAAAACTGTCCTGAGAGGCTCTAGAAGGGTCTGGGTGCCTTTATAAGGGTCCTGAGGGGCATTAGAAGGGCCTGCGGGCCCTTATAAAAGCCCTGAGAGGAATTAGCAGGGTCTGGGGGACTTTAGAATGGTCCTGAGGGGCTCTATAAGGGTCTCGGCGCCTTTAGAAGGGTCTTCAGGGGCTCTAGAAGGGTCTGGGGACCTTTAGAAAGGCCCTGTGGGGCATTAGAAGGGTCTGGGGGCCTTTAGAAGGGTCCTGAGGGGCTCTATAAGGGTCTGGGGGCCTTTAGAAGGGTCTTCAGGGGCTCTAGAAGGGTCTCGGGACCTTTAGAAAGGCCCTGTGGGGCATTAGAAGGATCTGGGGGCCTTTAGAATGCTCCTGAGGGGCAGTAGAAGGGTCTGGGGACCTTTATAAGGCCCTGACGGGCATTATAATGGTCTGCAGGCCTTTAGAAGTGTCCTCAGGGGCTCTAGAATGGTCTGGGGGCCTTTATAAGGGTCCTGACGGGCTCTAGAAGGGTCTGGGAACCTTTATAAATGCCCTGAGGGGCATTAGAAGGGTCTGAGGGCCTTTAGAAAGGTCCTGAGGGGCATTAGAAGGGTCTTGTGGCCTTCATAAGGGTCCTGAAAGGCATTAGAAGGGTCTGGGGGCTTTTAGATGGGTCCTGAGGCAATCTAGAAGGGTCTAGGGGCCTTTACATGGATTTTGAGGGTCATTAGAAGGGTGTGGAGGCCTTTAGAAAGGCCCTGAAAGGCATTAGAAGGATCTGGGGGCTATTAGATGGGTCCTGAGGCAATCTAGAATGGTCTGGGGGCATTTACATGGGTTTTGAGGGTCATTCGAAGGGTGTGGAGGCCTTTAGAAAGGCCCTCAGGGGCTCTAGAAGGGTCTGGGGGCTATTAGAAGCATCCTGAGGGGGTCCAGAAGGGTCTGGGGGCCTTTTTAAAGGCCCTCAGGGGGATTATAAGGGTCTCGGGGCCTTTAGAAAGGCCCTGAGTGGCATTGCAAGGGCCTGGGGTCATATAGAAAGGCCCTGAGAGTTTCTAGAAGTGTCTGGGGTACTTTAGAAAGGCCCTGAGGGGCATTAGAAGGGTCTGGGGGCCTTTAGAATGCTCCTGAGGGGCAGTAGAAGGGTCTGGGGACCTTTAGAAAGGCCCTGAAAGGCATTAGAAGGATCTGGGGGCTATTAGATGGGTCCTGAGGCAATCTAGAATGGTCTGGGGGCCTTTACATGGGTTTTGAGGGTCATTCGAAGGGTGTGGAGGCCTTTAGAAAGGCCCTGAGGGGCTCTATAAGGGTCTGGGGGCCTTTAGAAGGGTCTTCAGGGGCTCTAGAATAGTCTGGGGGCCTTTAGAAAGGCCCTGTGGGGCATTACAAGGGCCTGGGGTCATATAGAAAGGCCCTGAGAGGTTCTAGAAGTGTCTGGGGTACTTTAGAAAGGCCCTGAGGGGCATTAGAAGGGTCTGGGGGCCTTTAGAATGGTCCTGAGGGGGTCTAGAAGGGTCTGGAGGCATTTAAAACTTTCCTGAGAGGCTCTAGAAGGGTCTGGGTGCCTTTATAAGGGTCCTGAGCGGCATAAGAAGATTCTGGGTGCCCTTATAAAAGCCCTGAGAGGAATTAGCAGGGTCTGGGGGACTTTAGAAGGGTCCTGAGGGGCTCTATAAGGGTCTGGGGGCCTTTAGAAAGGTCCTGAGGGGCATTAGAAGGGTCTTGTGTCCTTCATAAGGGTCCTGAAAGGCATTAGAAGGGTCTGGGCGCTTTTAGATTGGTCCTGAGGCAATCTAGAAGGGTCTGGGGGCCTTTACATGGGTCTTGAGGGTCATTAGAAGGGTGTGGATGCCTTTAGAAAGGCGCTGAGGGGCTCTACATTGGTCTGGGGGCTATTAGAAGCGTCCTGAGGGGGTCCAGAAGGGTCTGGGGGCCTTTATAAAGGCCCTCAGGGGGATTATAAGGGTCTCGCGGCTTTTAGAAAGGCCCTGAGTGGCATTACAAGGGTCTGGGGTCATATAGAAAGGCCCTGAGAGGTTCTAGAAGTGTCTGGGGTACTTTAAAAAGGCCCTGAGGGGCATTAGAAGGGTCTGGGGGCCTTTAGAATGGTCCTGAGGGGTTCTAGAAGGGTCTGGAGGCATTTAAAACTGTCCTGAGAGGCTCTAGAAGGGTCTGGGTGCCTTTATAAGGGTCCTGAGGGGCATTAGAAGGGTCTGGATGCCCTTATAAAAGCCCTGAGGGGAATTAGCAGGGTCTGGGGGAATTTAGAAGGGTCCAGAGGGGCTCTATAAGGGTCTGGGGGCCTTTAGAAGGGTCTTCAAGGGCTCTAGAGGGGTCTGGGTACCTTTAGAAAGGCCCTGTGGGGCATTAGAAGGGTCTGGGGGCCTTTAGAATGCTCCTGAGGTGCAGTAGAAGGGTCTGGGGACCTTTATAAGGGTCCTTACGGTCTCTAGAATGGTCTGAGGGCCTTTAGAAAGGTCCTGAGGGGCATTAGAAGGGTCTTGTGGCCTTCATAAGGGTCCTGAAAGGCATTAGAAGGGTCTGGGGGCTTTTAGATGGGTCCTGAGGCAATCTAGAAGGGTCTAGGGGCCTTTACATGGGTCTTGAGGGTCATTAGAAGGGTGTGGAGGCCTTTAGAAAGGCCCTGAAAGGCATTAGAACGGTCTGGGGGCTATTAGATGAGTCTTTAGGCAATCTAGAAGGGTCTGGGCGCCTTTAGAAGGGTCTTCAGGGGCTCTAGAAGGGTCTGGGGACATTTAGACAGGCCCTGTGTGTCATTAGAAGGGTCTGGGGACCTTTATAAGGGTCCTGACGGGCTCTAGAAGGGTCTGGGGACATTTATAAGGGTCCTGACGGGCTCTAGAAGGGTCTGAGGGCCTTTAGAAAGGTCCTGAGGGGCATTAGAAGGGTCTTGTGTCCTTCATAAGGGTCCTGAAAGGCATTAGAAGGGTCTGGGGGCTTTTAGATGGGTCCTGCGGCAATCTAGAAGGGTCTGGGGGCCTTTACATGGGTCTTGAGGGTCATTAGAAGGGTGTGGAGGCCTTTAGAAAGACCCTGAGGGGCTCTAGAAGGCTCTGGTTGCTATTAGAAGCGTCCTGAGGGGGTCCAGAAGGGTCTGGGGGCCTTTTTAAAGGCCCTCAGGGGGATTATAAGGGTCTCGCGGCCTTTAGAAAGGCCCTGAGTGGCATTAGAAGGGTCAGGGTGCCTTTAGAAATGACCTGAGGGGCATTAGAAGGGTATGGGGGCCTTTAGAAAGGCCCTGTGGGGCATTAGAAGGGTCTGGGGGCCTTTAGAATGGTCCTGAGTGGGTCTAGAAGTGTCTGGAGGCATTTAAAACTGTCCTGAGAGGCTCTAGAAGGGTCTGGGTGCCTTTATAAGGGTCCTGAGGGGCATTAGAAGGGCCTGCGGGCCCTTATAAAAGCCCTGAGAGGAATTAGCAGGGTCTGGGGGACTTTAGAATGGTCCTGAGGGGCTCTATAAGGGTCTCGGCGCCTTTAGAAGGGTCTTCAGGGGCTCTAGAAGGGTCTGGGGACCTTTAGAAAGGCCCTGTGGGGCATTAGAAGGGTCTGGGGGCCTTTAGAAGGGTCCTGAGGGGCTCTATAAGGGTCTGGGGGCCTTTAGAAGGGTCTTCAGGGGCTCTAGAAGGGTCTCGGGACCTTTAGAAAGGCCCTGTGGGGCATTAGAAGGATCTGGGGGCCTTTAGAATGCTCCTGAGGGGCAGTAGAAGGGTCTGGGGACCTTTATAAGGCCCTGACGGGCATTATAATGGTCTGCAGGCCTTTAGAAGTGTCCTCAGGGGCTCTAGAATGGTCTGGGGGCCTTTATAAGGGTCCTGACGGGCTCTAGAAGGGTCTGGGAACCTTTATAAATGCCCTGAGGGGCATTAGAAGGGTCTGAGGGCCTTTAGAAAGGTCCTGAGGGGCATTAGAAGGGTCTTGTGGCCTTCATAAGGGTCCTGAAAGGCATTAGAAGGGTCTGGGGGCTTTTAGATGGGTCCTGAGGCAATCTAGAAGGGTCTAGGGGCCTTTACATGGATTTTGAGGGTCATTAGAAGGGTGTGGAGGCCTTTAGAAAGGCCCTGAAAGGCATTAGAAGGATCTGGGGGCTATTAGATGGGTCCTGAGGCAATCTAGAATGGTCTGGGGGCATTTACATGGGTTTTGAGGGTCATTCGAAGGGTGTGGAGGCCTTTAGAAAGGCCCTGAGGGGCTCTAGAAGGGTCTGGGGGCTATTAGAAGCATCCTGAGGGGGTCCAGAAGGGTCTGGGGGCCTTTTTAAAGGCCCTCAGGGGGATTATAAGGGTCTCGGGGCCTTTAGAAAGGCCCTGAGTGGCATTGCAAGGGCCTGGGGTCATATAGAAAGGCCCTGAGAGTTTCTAGAAGTGTCTGGGGTACTTTAGAAAGGCCCTGAGGGGCATTAGAAGGGTCTGGGGGCCTTTAGAATGCTCCTGAGGGGCAGTAGAAGGGTCTGGGGACCTTTAGAAAGGCCCTGAAAGGCATTAGAAGGATCTGGGGGCTATTAGATGGGTCCTGAGGCAATCTAGAATGGTCTGGGGGCCTTTACATGGGTTTTGAGGGTCATTCGAAGGGTGTGGAGGCCTTTAGAAAGGCCCTGAGGGGCTCTATAAGGGTCTGGGGGCCTTTAGAAGGGTCTTCAGGGGCTCTAGAATAGTCTGGGGGCCTTTAGAAAGGCCCTGTGGGGCATTACAAGGGCCTGGGGTCATATAGAAAGGCCCTGAGAGGTTCTAGAAGTGTCTGGGGTACTTTAGAAAGGCCCTGAGGGGCATTAGAAGGGTCTGGGGGCCTTTAGAATGGTCCTGAGGGGGTCTAGAAGGGTCTGGAGGCATTTAAAACTTTCCTGAGAGGCTCTAGAAGGGTCTGGGTGCCTTTATAAGGGTCCTGAGCGGCATAAGAAGATTCTGGGTGCCCTTATAAAAGCCCTGAGAGGAATTAGCAGGGTCTGGGGGACTTTAGAAGGGTCCTGAGGGGCTCTATAAGGGTCTGGGGGCCTTTAGAAAGGTCCTGAGGGGCATTAGAAGGGTCTTGTGTCCTTCATAAGGGTCCTGAAAGGCATTAGAAGGGTCTGGGCGCTTTTAGATTGGTCCTGAGGCAATCTAGAAGGGTCTGGGGGCCTTTACATGGGTCTTGAGGGTCATTAGAAGGGTGTGGATGCCTTTAGAAAGGCGCTGAGGGGCTCTACATTGGTCTGGGGGCTATTAGAAGCGTCCTGAGGGGGTCCAGAATGGTCTGGGGGCCCTTATAAAGGCCCTCAGGGGGATTATAAGGGTCTCGCGGCTTTCAGAAAGGCCCTGAGTGGCATTACAAGGGTCTGGGGTCATATAGAAAGGCCCTGAGAGGTTCTAGAAGTGTCTGGGGTACTTTAAAAAGGCCCTGAGGGGCATTAGAAGGGTCTGGGGGCCTTTAGAATGGTCCTGAGGGGTTCTAGAAGGGTCTGGAGGCATTTAAAACTGTCCTGAGAGGCTCTAGAAGGGTCTGGGTGCCTTTATAAGGGTCCTGAGGGGCATTAGAAGGGTCTGGATGCCCTTATAAAAGCCCTGAGGGGAATTAGCAGGGTCTGGGGGAATTTAGAAGGGTCCAGAGGGGCTCTATAAGGGTCTGGGGGCCTTTAGAAGGGTCTTCAAGGGCTCTAGAGGGGTCTGGGTACCTTTAGAAAGGCCCTGTGGGGCATTAGAAGGGTCTGGGGGGCTTTAGAATGCTCCTGAGGTGCAGTAGAAGGGTCTGGGGACCTTTATAAGGGTCCTTACGGTCTCTAGAATGGTCTGAGGGCCTTTAGAAAGGTCCTGAGGGGCATTAGAAGGGTCTTGTGGCCTTCATAAGGGTCCTGAAAGGCATTAGAAGGGTCTGGGGGCTTTTAGATGGGTCCTGAGGCAATCTAGAAGGGTCTAGGGGCCTTTACATGGGTCTTGAGGGTCATTAGAAGGGTGTGGAGGCCTTTAGAAAGGCCCTGAAAGGCATTAGAACGGTCTGGGGGCTATTAGATGAGTCTTTAGGCAATCTAGAAGGGTCTGGGCGCCTTTAGAAGGGTCTTCAGGGGCTCTAGAAGGGTCTGGGGACATTTAGACAGGCCCTGTGTGTCATTAGAAGGGTCTGGGGACCTTTATAAGGGTCCTGACGGGCTCTAGAAGGGTCTGGGGACATTTATAAGGGTCCTGACGGGCTCTAGAAGGGTCTGAGGGCCTTTAGAAAGGTCCTGAGGGGCATTAGAAGGGTCTTGTGTCCTTCATAAGGGTCCTGAAAGGCATTAGAAGGGTCTGGGGGCTTTTAGATGGGTCCTGCGGCAATCTAGAAGGGTCTGGGGGCCTTTACATGGGTCTTGAGGGTCATTAGAAGGGTGTGGAGGCCTTTAGAAAGGCCCTGAGGGGCTCTAGAAGGCTCTGGTTGCTATTAGAAGCGTCCTGAGGGGGTCCAGAAGGGTCTGGGGGCCTTTTTAAAGGCCCTCAGGGGGATTATAAGGGTCTCGCGGCCTTTAGAAAGGCCCTGAGTGGCATTAGAAGGGTCAGGGTGCCTTTAGAAATGACCTGAGGGGCATTAGAAGGGTATGGGGGCCTTTAGAAAGGCCCTGTGGGGCATTAGAAGGGTCTGGGGGCCTTTAGAATGGTCCTGAGTGGGTCTAGAAGTGTCTGGAGGCATTTAAAACTGTCCTGAGAGGCTCTAGAAGGGTCTGGGTGCCTTTATAAGGGTCCTGAGGGGCATTAGAAGGGCCTGCGGGCCCTTATAAAAGCCCTGAGAGGAATTAGCAGGGTCTGGGGGACTTTAGAATGGTCCTGAGGGGCTCTATAAGGGTCTCGGCGCCTTTAGAAGGGTCTTCAGGGGCTCTAGAAGGGTCTGGGGACCTTTAGAAAGGCCCTCTGGGGCATTAGAAGGGTCTGGGGGCCTTTAGAAGGGTCCTGAGGGGCTCTATAAGGGTCTGGGGGCCTTTAGAAGGGTCTTCAGGGGCTCTAGAAGGGTCTCGGGACCTTTAGAAAGGCCCTGTGGGGCATTAGAAGGATCTGGGGGCCTTTAGAATGCTCCTGAGGGGCAGTAGAAGGGTCTTGGGACCTTTAGAAAGGCCCTGACGGGCATTAGAATGGTGTGCGGGCCTTTAGAAGTGTCCTGAGGGGCTCTAGAATGGTCTGGGGGCCTTTATAAGGGTCCTGACGGGCTCTAGAAGGGTCTGGGAACCTTTATAAAAGCCCTGAGGGGCATTAGAAGGGTCTGAGGGCCTTTAGAAAGGTCCTGAGGGGCATTAGAAGGGTCTTATGGCCTTCATAAGGGTCCTGAAAGGCATTGGAAGGGTCTTGGGGCTTTTAGATGGGTCCTGAGGCAATCTAGAATGGTCTGGGGGCCTTTACATGGGTCTTGAGGGTCATTAGAAGGGTGTGGAGGCCTTTAGAAAGACGCTGAGGGGCTCTAGAAGGGTCTGGGGGCTATTAGAATCATCCTGAGGGGGTCCAGAAGAGTCTGGGGGCCTTTTTAAAGGCCCTCAGGGGGATTATAAGGGTCTCGCGGCCTTTAGAAAGGCCCTGAGTGGCATTACAAGGGCCTGGGGTCATATAGAAAGGCCCTGAGAGTTTCTAGAAGTGTCTGGGGTACTTTAGAAAGGCCCTGAGGGGCATTAGAAGGGTCTGGGGGCCTTTAGAATGCTCCTGAGGGGCAGTAGAAGGGTCTGGGGACCTTTATAAAGGCCCTGACGGGCATTAGAATGGTCTGCGGGATTTAGAAGTGTCCTGAGGGGCTCTAGAATGGTCTGGGGGCCTTTATAAGGGCCCTGACGGGCTCTAGAAGGGTTTGGGAACCTTTATAAATGCCCTTAGGGGCATTAGAAGGGTCTGAGGGCCTTTGGAAAGGTCGTGAGGGGCATTAGAAGGGTTTTGTGGCCTTCATAAGGGTCCTGAAAGGCATTAGAAGGGTCTGGGGGCTTTTAGATGGGTCCTGAGGCAATCTAGAAGGGTCTGGGGGCCTTTATATTGGTCTTGGGGGTCATTCGAAGGGTGTGGAGGCCTTTAGAAAGGCCCTGAGGGACTCTAGAAGGGTCTGGGGGCTATTAGAAGCGTCCTGAGGGGGTCCTGAAGGGTCTGGGGGCCTTTTTAAAGGCCATCAGGGGGATTATAAGGGTCTCGCGGCCTTTAGAAAGGCCCTGAGTGGCATTAGAAGGGTCTGCGTGCCTTTAGAAATGTCCTGAGGGGCTCTAGAAGGGTCTGGTTACCTTTAGAAATGTCCTGAGGGGCATTAGAAGGGTATGGGGGCGATTAGAAAGGCCCTGAGGGGCATTAGAAGGGTCTGGGGTCATATAGAAAGGCCCTGAGAGGTTCTAGAAGTGTCTGGGGTACTTTAGAAAGGCCCTGAGGGGCATTAGATGGGTCTGGGGGCCTTTAGAAATGTCCTGAGGGGCATTAGAAGTGTCTGGGGGCCTTTAGAATGGTCCTGAGGGGGTCTAGAAGGGTCTTGGTGGGTTTATAAGGGACCTAAGGGGCATTTGAAGGTTCTGGGTGCCCTTATAAAAGCCCTGAGGGGAATTAGCAGGGTCTGGGGGCCTTTAGAAGGGTCCTGAGGGGCTCTATAAGGGTCTGGGGGCCTTTAGAAGGGTCTTCAGGGGCTCTAGAAGGGTCTGGGGACCTTTAGAAAGGCCCTGTGGGGCATTAGAAGGGTCTGGGGGCCATTAGAATGCTCCTGAGGGGCAGTAGAAGGGTGTGGGGACCTTTATAAAGGAACTGACAGGCCTTTAGAATGGTCCTCAGGGGGTCTAGAAGGATCTGGAGGCATTTAAAACTGTCCTGAGAGGCTCTAGAAGGGTCTGGGTGCCTTTATAAGGGTCCTGATGGGTATAAGAAGATTCTGGGTGCCCTTATAAAAGCCCTGAGAGGAATTAGCAGGGTCTGGGGGAATTTAGAAGGGTCCTGAGGGGCTCTATAAGGGTCTGGGGGCCTTTAGAAAGGTCCTGAGGGGCATTAGAAGGGTCTTGTGGCCTTCATAAGGGTCCTGAAAGGCATTAGAAGGGTCTGGGCGCTTTTAGATGGGTCCTGAGGCAATCTAGAAGGGTCTGGGGGCCTTTACATGGGTCTTGAGGGTCATTAGAAGGGTGTGGATGCCTTTAGAAAGGCGCTGAGGGGCTCTAGATGGGTCTGGGGGCTATGAGAAGCGTCCTGAGGGGGTCCAGAAGGGTCTGGGGGCCTTTATGAAGGCCCTCAGGGGGATTATAAGGGTCTCGCGGCTTTTAGAAAGGCCCTGAGTGGCATTACAAGGGTCTGGGGTCATATAGAAAGGCCCTGAGAGGTTCTAGAAGTGTCTGGGGTACTTTAGAAAGGCCCTGAGGGGCATTAGAAGGGTCTGGGGGCCTTTAGAATGGTCCTGAGGGGTTCTAGAAGGGTCTGGAGGCATTTAAAACTGTCCTGAGAGGCTCTAGAAGGGTATGGGTGCCTTTATAAGGGTCCTGAGGGGCATTAGAAGGGTCTGGGTGCCCTTATAAAAGCCCTGAGGGGAATTAGCAGGGTCTGGGGGACTTTAGAAGGGTCCAGAGGGGCTCTATAAGGGTCTGGGGTCTTTAGAAGGGTCTTCAGGGGCTCTACAGGGGTCTGGAGACCTTTAGAAAGGCCCTGTGGGGCATTAGAAGGGTCTGGGGGCCTTTAGAATGCTCCTGAGGGGCAGTAGAAGGGTGTGGGGACATTTATAAAGGCCCTGACAGGCATTAGAAGGGTCTACGGGCATTTAGAAGTGTCCTGAGGGGCTCTAGAAGGGTCTGGGTGCCTTTATAAGGGTCCTGAGGGGCATTAGAAGGGTCTGGGCGCCCTTATAAAAGCCCTGTGGGGAATTAGCAGGGTCTGGGGGACTTTAGAAGGGTCCTGAGGGGCTCTATAAGGGTCTGGGGGCCTTTAGAAGGGTCTTCAGGGGCTCTAGAATGGTCTGGGGACCTTTAGAAAGGCCCTGTGGGGCATTAGAAGGGTCTGGGGGCCTTTAGAATGCTCCTGAGGGGCAGTAGAAGGGTCTAGGGACCTTTATAAAGGCCCTGACTGGCATTAGAATGGTCTGCGGGCCATTAGAAGTGTCCTGAGGGGCTCTAGAATGGTCTGGGGGCCTTTATAAGGGTCCTGACGGGCTCTAGAAGGGTCTGGGAACCTTTATAAATGCCCTGAGGGGCATTAGAAGGGTCTGAGGGCCTTTAGAAAGGTCCTGAGGGGCATTAGAAGGGTCTTGTGGCCTTCATAAGGGTCCTGAAAGGCATTAGAAGGGTCTGGGGGCTTTTAGATGGGTCCTGAGGCAATCTAGAAGGGTCTAGGGGCCTTTACATGGATTTTGAGGGTCATTAGAAGGGTGTGGAGGCCTTTAGAAAGGCCCTGAAAGGCATTAGAAGGATCTGGGGGCTATTAGATGGGTCCTGAGGCAATCTAGAATGGTCTGGGGGCATTTACATGGGTTTTGAGGGTCATTCGAAGGGTGTGGAGGCCTTTAGAAAGGCCCTGAGGGGCTCTAGAAGGGTCTGGGGGCTATTAGAAGCATCCTGAGGGGGTCCAGAAGGGTCTGGGGGCCTTTTTAAAGGCCCTCAGGGGGATTATAAGGGTCTCGGGGCCTTTAGAAAGGCCCTGAGTGGCATTGCAAGGGCCTGGGGTCATATAGAAAGGCCCTGAGAGTTTCTAGAAGTGTCTGGGGTACTTTAGAAAGGCCCTGAGGGGCATTAGAAGGGTCTGGGGGCCTTTAGAATGCTCCTGAGGGGCAGTAGAAGGGTCTGGGGACCTTTAGAAAGGCCCTGAAAGGCATTAGAAGGATCTGGGGGCTATTAGATGGGTCCTGAGGCAATCTAGAATGGTCTGGGGGCCTTTACATGGGTTTTGAGTATCATTCGAAGGGTGTGGAGGCCTTTAGAAAGGCCCTGAGGGGCTCTATAAGGGTCTGGGGGCCTTTAGAAGGGTCTTCAGGGGCTCTAGAATGGTCTGGGGGCCTTTAGAAAGGCCCTGTGGGGCATTACAAGGGCCTGGGGTCATATAGAAAGGCCCTGAGAGGTTCTAGAAGTGTCTGGGGTACTTTAGAAAGGCCCTGAGGGGCATTAGAAGGGTCTGGGGGCCTTTAGAATGGTCCTGAGGGGGTCTAGAAGGGTCTGGAGGCATTTAAAACTTTCCTGAGAGGCTCTAGAAGGGTCTGGGTGCCTTTATAAGGGTCCTGAGCGGCATAAGAAGATTCTGGGTGCCCTTATAAAAGCCCTGAGAGGAATTAGCAGGGTCTGGGGGACTTTAGAAGGGTCCTGAGGGGCTCTATAAGGGTCTGGGGGCCTTTAGAAAGGTCCTGAGGGGCATTAGAAGGGTCTTGTGTCCTTCATAAGGGTCCTGAAAGGCATTAGAAGGGTCTGGGCGCTTTTAGATTGGTCCTGAGGCAATCTAGAAGGGTCTGGGGGCCTTTACATGGGTCTTGAGGGTCATTAGAAGGGTGTGGATGCTTTTAGAAAGGCGCTGAGGGGCTCTACATTGGTCTGGGGGCTATTAGAAGCGTCCTGAGGGGGTCCAGAAGGGTCTGGGGGCCTTTATAAAGGCCCTCAGGGGGATTATAAGGGTCTCGCGGCTTTTAGAAAGGCCCTGAGTGGCATTACAAGGGTCTGGGGTCATATAGAAAGGCCCTAAGAGGTTCTAGAAGTGTCTGGGGTACTTTAAAAAGGCCCTGAGGGGCATTAGAAGGGTCTGGGGGCCTTTAGAATGGTCCTGAGGGGTTCTAGAAGGGTCTGGAGGCATTTAAAACTGTCCTGAGAGGCTCTAGAAGGGTCTGGGTGCCTTTATAAGGGTCCTGAGGGGCATTAGAAGGGTCTGGATGCCCTTATAAAAGCCCTGAGGGGAATTAGCAGGGTCTGGGGGAATTTAGAAGGGTCCAGAGGGGCTCTATAAGGGTCTGGGGGCCTTTAGAAGGGTCTTCAAGGGCTCTAGAGGGGTCTGGGTACCTTTAGAAAGGCCCTGTGGGGCATTAGAAGGGTCTGGGGGCCTTTAGAATGCTCCTGAGGGGCAGTAGAAGGGTCTGGGGACCTTTATAAGGGTCCTTACGGTCTCTAGAATGGTCTGAGGGCCTTTAGAAAGGTCCTGAGGGGCATTAGAAGGGTCTTGTGGCCTTCATAAGGGTCCTGAAAGGCATTAGAAGGGTCTGGGGGCTTTTAGATGGGTCCTGAGGCAATCTAGAAGGGTCTAGGGGCCTTTACATGGGTCTTGAGGGTCATTAGAAGGGTGTGGAGGCCTTTAGAAAGGCCCTGAAAGGCATTAGAACGGTCTGGGGGCTATTAGATGAGTCTTTAGGCAATCTAGAAGGGTCTGGGCGCCTTTAGAAGGGTCTTCAGGGGCTCTAGAAGGGTCTGGGGACATTTAGACAGGCCCTGTGTGTCATTAGAAGGGTCTGGGGACCTTTATAAGGGTCCTGACGGGCTCTAGAAGGGTCTGGGGACATTTATAAGGGTCCTGACGGGCTCTAGAAGGGTCTGGGAACCTTTATAAAAGCCCTGAGGGGCATTAGAAGGGTCTGAGGGCCTTTAGAAAGGTCCTGAGGGGCATTAGAAGGGTCTGGGGGCCTTTAGAAGGGTCCTGAGGGGCTCTATAAGGGTCTGGGGGCCTTTAGAAGGGTCTTCAGGGGCTCTAGAAGGGTCTCGGGACCTTTAGAAAGGCCCTGTGGGGCATTAGAAGGATCTGGGGGCCTTTAGAATGCTCCTGAGGGGCAGTAGAAGGGTCTGGGGACCTTTATAAGGCCCTGACGGGCATTATAATGGTCTGCAGGCCTTTAGAAGTGTCCTCAGGGGCTCTAGAATGGTCTGGGGGCCTTTATAAGGGTCCTGACGGGCTCTAGAAGGGTCTGGGGGCCTTTAGAAATGTCCTGAGGGGCATTAGAAGTGTCTGGGGGCCTTTAGAATGCTCCTGAGGGGCAGTAGATGGGTCTTGGGACCTTTAGAAAGGCCCTGACGGGCATTAGAATGGTGTGCGGGCCTTTAGAAGTGTCCTGAGGGGCTCTAGAATGGTCTGGGGGCCTTTATAAGGGTCCTGACGGGCTCTAGAAGGGTCTGGGAACCTTTATAAAAGCCCTGAGGGGCATTAGAAGGGTCTGAGGGCCTTTAGAAAGGTCCTGAGGGGCATTAGAAGGGTCTTATGGCCTTCATAAGGGTCCTGAAAGGCATTGGAAGGGTCTTGGGGCTTTTAGATGGGTCCTGAGGCAATCTAGAATGGTCTGGGGGCCTTTACATGGGTCTTGAGGGTCATTAGAAGGGTGTGGAGGCCTTTAGAAAGGCCCTGAATGGCATTAGAAGGGTCTGGGTGCTTTTAGATGGGTCCTGAGGCAATCTAGAGGGGTCTGGGGGCCTTTACATGGGTCTTGACGGTCATTAGAAGGGTGTGGAGGCCTTTAGAAAGGCCCTGAGGGGCTCTAGAAGGGTCTGGGGGCTATTAGAAGCGTCCTGAGGGGGTCCAGAAGGGTCTGGGGGCCTTTTTAAAGGCCCTCAGGGGGATTATAAAGGTCTCGCGGCCTTTAGAAAGGCTCTTAGTGGCATTACAAGGGTCTGGGTGCCTTTAGAAATGACCTGAGGGGCATTAGAAGGGTATGGGGGCCTTTAGAAAGGCCCTGAGGGGCATTAGAAAGGTCTGGGGGCCTTTAGAATGGTCCTGAGGGGGTCTAGAATGGTCTGGAGGCATTTAAAACTGTCCTGAGAGGCTCTAGAATGGTCTGGGTGCCTTTATAAGGGTCCTGAGGGGCATTAGAAGGGTCTGGGTGCCCTTATAAAAGCCCTGAGGGGAATTAGCAGGGTCTGGGGGACTTTAGAAGGGTCCTGAGGGGCTCTATATTGGTCTGGGGGCCTTTAGTAGGGTCTTCAGGTGCTCTAGAAGGGTCTGGGGACCTTTAGAAAGCCCCTGTGGGGCATTAGAAGGGTCTGGGGGCCTTTAGAATGCTCCTGAGGGGCAGGAGAAGGGTCTGAGGTCCTTTAGAAAGGCCCTGACGGGCATTAGAATGGTCTGCGGGATTTAGAAGTGTCCTGAGGGGCTCTAGAATGGTCTGGGGGCCTTTATAAGGGTCCTGACGGGCTCTAGAAGGGTCTGGGAACCTTTATAAACGCCCTGAGGGGCATTAGAAGGGTCTGAGGTCCTTTAGAAAGGTCCTGAAATGAATTAGAAGGGTCTGGGGGCTTTTAGATGGGTCCTTAGGCAATCTAGAAGGGTCTGGGGGCCTTTACATGGGTCTTGAGGGTCATTAGAAGGGTGTGGATGCCTTTAGAAAGGCCCTGAGGGGCTCTAGAAGGGTCTGGGGGCTATTAGAAGCGTTCTGAGGGGGTCCAGAAGGGTCTGGGGGCCTTTTAAAAGGCCCTCAGGGGGATGTAAGGGTCTCGCGGCCTTTAGAAAGGCCCTGAGTGGCATTACAAGGGACGGGTTCATATAGAAAGGCCCTGAGAGGATCTAGAAGTGTCTGATTTACTTTAGAAAGGCCCTGAGGCGCATTAGAAGGGTCTGGGTGCCTTTATAAGGGTCCTGTGGGGCATTAGAAGATTCTGGGTGCCCTTATAAAAGCCCTGAGGGGAACTAGCAGGGTCTAGTGGACTTTAGAAGGGTCCTGAGGGGCTCTATAAGGGTCTGGGGGCCTTTAGAAGGGTCTTCAGGGGCTCTAGAAGGGTCTGGGGACCTTTAGAAAGGCCCTGTGGGGCAATAGAAGGGTCTGGGGGCCTTTAGAATGCTCCTGAGGGGCAGTAGAAGGGTCTGGGGACCTTTATAAAGGCCCTGACGGGCATTAGAATGGTCTGCGGGCCTTTAGAAGTGTCCTGAGGGGCTCTAGAATGGTCTGGGGGCCTTTATAAGGGTCCTGACTGGCTCTAGAAGGGTCTGGGAACCTTATAAATGCCCTGAGGGGCATTAGAAGGGTCTGAGGGCCTTTAGAAAGGTCCTGAGGGGCATTAGAAGGGTCTTGTGGCCTTCATAAGGGTCTTGAAAGGCATTAGAAGTGTCTGGGGGCTTTTAGATGGGTCCTGAGGCAATCTAGAAGGGTCTAGGGGCCTTTACATGGATCTTGAGGGTCATTAGAAGGGTGTGGAGGCCTTTAGAAAGGCCCTGAAAGGCATTAGAAGGATTTGGGGGCTATTAGATGGGTCCTGAGGCAATCTAGAAGGGTCTAGGGGCCTTTTCATGGGTCTTGAGGGTCATTAGAAGGGTGTGGAGGCCTTTAGAAAGGCGCTGAGGGGCTCTAGAAGAGTCTGGGGGCTATTAGAAGCATCATGAGGGGGTCCAGAAGGGTCTGGGGGCCTTTTTAAAGGCCATCAGGGGGATTATAAGGGTCTCGCGGCCTTTAGAAAGGCCCTGAGTGGCATTAGAAGGGTCTGCGTGCCTTTAGAAATGTCCTGAGGGGCTCTAGAAGGGTCTGGGGACCTTTAGAAATGTCCTGAGGGGCATTAGAAGGGTATGGGGGCCTTTAGAAAGGCCCTGAGGGGCATTAGAAGGGTCTGGGGTCATATAGAAAGGCCCTGAGAGGTTCTAGAAGTGTCTGGGGTACTTTAGAAAGGCCCTGAGGGGCATTAGAAGGGTCTGGGGGCCTTTAGAAATGTCCTGAGGGGCATTAGAAGTGTCTGGGGTCCTTTAGAATGGTCCTGAGGGGCTCTAGAAGGGTCTGGGGGCTATTAGAAGCATCCTGAGGGGGTCCAGAAGGGTCTGGGGGCCTTTTTAAAGGCCCTCAGGGGGATTATAAGGGTCTCGCTGCCTTTAGAAAGGCCCTGAGTGGCATTACAAGGGCCTGGGGTCATATAGAAAGGCCCTGAGAGGTTCTAGAAGTGTCTGGGGTACTTTAGAAAGGCCCTGAGGGGCATTAGAAGGGTCTGGGGGCCTTTAGAATGGTCCTGGGGGGTTCTAGAAGGGTCTTTAGGCATTTAAAACTGTCCTGAGAGGCTCTAGAAGGGTCTGGGTGCCTTTATAAGGGTCCTGAGGGGCATTAGAAGGGTCTGGGTGCCCTTATAAAAGCCCTGAGTGGAATTAGCAGGGTCTGGGGGACTTTAGAAGGGTCCTGAGGGTCTCTATAAGGGTCTGGGGGCCTTTAGGAGGGTCTTCAGGGGCTCTAGAAGGGTCTGGGGAACTTTATAAAGGCCCTGTGGGGCATTAGAAGGGTCTGGGGGCCTTTAGAATGCTCCTGAGGGGCAGTAGAAGGGTCTGGGGACCTTTATAAGTGTCCTGACGTGATCTAGAAGGGTCTGGGAACGTTTATAAATGCCCTGAGTGGCATTAGAAGGGTCTGAGGGCCTTTAGAAAGGTCTTGAGGGGCATTAGAAGGGTCTTGTGGCCTTCATAAGGGTCCTGAAAGCATTAGAAGGGTCTGAGGGCTTTTAGATGGGTCCTGAGGCAATCTAGAAGGGTCTAGGGGCCTTTACATGGGTCTTGAGGGTCATTAGAAGGGTGTGGATGCCTTTAGAAAGACCATGAGGGGCTCTAGAAGGGTCTGGGGGCTATTAGAAGTGTCCAGAGGTGGTCCAGAAGGGTCTGGGGGCCTTTTTAAAGGCCCTCAGGGGGATTATAAGGGTCTCGGGGCCTTTAGAAAGGCCCTGAGTGGCATTGCAAGGGCCTGGGGTCATATAGAAAGGCCCTGAGAGTTTCTAGAAGTGTCTGGGGTACTTTAGAAAGGCCCTGAGGGGCATTAGAAGGGTCTGGGGGCCTTTAGAATGCTCCTGAGGGGCAGTAGAAGGGTCTGGGGACCATTATAAAGGCCCTGACGGGCATTAGAATGGTCTGCGGGATTTAGAAGTGTCCGGAGGGGCTCTAGAATGGTCTGGGGGCCTTTATAAGGGCCCTGACGGGCTCTAGAAGTATTTGGGAACCTTTATAAATGCCCTGAGGTGCATTAGAATGGTCTGAGGGCCTTTGGAAAGGTCCTGAGGGGCATTTGAAAGGTCTTGTGGCCTTCATAAGGGTCCTGAAAGGCATTAGAAGGGTCTGGGGGCTTTTAGATGGGTCCTGAGGCAATCTAGAAGGGTCTAGGGGCCTTTACATTGGTCTTGGGGGTCATTCGAAGGGTGTGGAGGCCTTTAGAAAGGCCCTGAGGGACTCTAGAAGGTTCTGGGTGCTATTAGAAGCGTCCTGAGGGGGTCCTGAAGGGTCTGGGGGCCTTTTTAAAGGCCCTCAGGGGGATTATAAGGGTCTCGCGGCCTTTAGAAAGGCCCTGAGTGGCATTACAGGGGTCTGGGTTGATATAGAAAGGCCCTGAGAGGTTCTAGAAGCGTCTGGTTTACTTTTGAAAGGCCCTGAGGGGCATTAGAAGGGTCTGGGTGCCTTTAAAATGGTCCTGAGGGGGTCTAGAAGGGTCTGGAGGCATTTAAAACTGCCCTGAGAGGGTCTAGAAGGGTCTGGGTGCCTTTATAAGGGTCCTGAGGGGCATTAGAAGATTCTGGGTGCCCTTATAAAAGCCCTGAGGGGAACTAGCAGGGTCTGGGGGACTTTAGAAGGGTCCTGAGGGGCTCTAGAAGGGTCTGGGGACCTTTAGAAAGGCCCTGTGGGGCATTAGAAGGGTCTGGGGGCCTTTAGAATGCTCCTGAGGGGCAGTAGAAGGGTCTGGGGACCTTTATAAAGGCCCTGACGGGCATTAGAATGGTCTGCGGGCCTTTAGAAGTGTCCTGAGGGGCTCTAGATTGGTCTGGGGGCCTTTATAAGGGTCCTGACGTGCTCTAGAAGGGTCTGGGAACCTTTATAAATGCCCTGAGGGGCATTAGAATGGTCTGAGGGCCTTTAGAAAGGTCCTGAGGGGCATCAGAAGGGTCTTGTCGCCTTCATAAGGGTCCAGAAAGGCATTAGAAGGGTCTGGGGGCTTTTAGATGGGTCCTGAGGCAATCTAGAAGGGTCTAGGGGCCTTTACATTGGTCTTGAGGGTCATTCGAAGGGTGTGGAGGCCTTTAGAAAGGCCCTGAAAGGCATTAGAAGGGTCTGGGGGATTTTAGATGGGTCCTGAGGCATTCTACAAGGGTCTGGGGGCCTTTACATGGGTCTTGAGGGTCTTTAGATGGGTGTGGAGTCCTTTAGAAAGGCCCTGAGGGGCTCTAGAAGGGTCTGGGGCTATTAGAAGCGTCCTGAGGGGGTCCAGAAGGGTCTGGGTGCCTTTTTAAAGGCCCTCAGGAGGATTATAAGGGTCTCGCGTATTTTAGAAAGGCCCTGAGGGGCAGTAGAAGGGTCTGGGGACCTTTGTAAGTGTCCTGACGGGCTCTAGAAGGGTCTGGGAACCTTTAAAAATGCCCTGAGGGGCATTAGAAGGGTCTGAGGGCCTTTAGAATGCTCCTGAGGGGCAGTAGAAGGGTCTGCGGACCTTTATAAGTGTTATGACGGGCTCTAGAAGGGTCTGGGAACCTTTATAAATGCCCTGAGGGGCATTAGAAGGGTCTGAGGGCCATTAGAAAGGTCCTGAGTTGCATTAGAATGGTCTGAGGGCCTTTAGAAAGGTCCTGAGGGGCATTAGAAGGGTCTGAGGGCCTTTAGAAAGGCCCTGAGGGGCTCTAGAAGGGTCTGGGGTCTATTAGAAGCGTCCTGAGGGGGTCCAGAAGGGTCTGGGGGCCTTTCTAAAGGCCCTCAGGGGGATTATAAGGGTCTCGCGGCCTTTAGAAAGGCCCTGAGTGGCATTAGAAGGGTCTGAGTGCCTTCAGAAAGGTCCTGAGGGGCATTAGAAGGGTCTGAGGGGCTTTAGAAAGGTCCTGAGGGGCATTAGAAGGGTCTGAGGGCCTTTAGAAAGGTCCTGAGGGGCATTAGAAGGGTCTTGTGGCCTTCATAAGGGTCCTGAAAGGCATTAGAAGGGTCTGGGGGCTTTTAGATGGGTCCTGAGGCAATCTAGAAGGGTCTAGGGGCCTTTACATGGGTCTTGAGGGTCATTAGAAGGGTGTGGAGGCCTTTAGAAAGGCCCTGAAAGGCATTAGAAGGGTCTGGGTGCTTTTAGATGGGTCCTGAGGCAATCTAGAAGGGTCTGGCGGCCTTTACATGGGTCTTGAGGGTCATTAGAAGGGTGTGGAGGCCTTTAGAAAGGCCCTGAGGGGCTCTAGAAGGGTCTGGGGGCTATTATAAGCTTCCTGAGGGCGTCCAGAAGGGTCTGGGGGCCTTTTTAAAGGCCCTCAGGGGGATTATAAGGGTCTCGCGGCCTTTAGAAAGGCCCTGAGTGGCATTACAAGAGCCTGGGGTCATATAGAAAGGTCGTGAGGGGCATTAGAAGGGTCTGGGTGCCTTTAGAATGGTCCTGAGGGGGTCTAGAAGGGTCTGGGGGCCTTTATAAGGGTCGTGACGGGCTCTAGAAGGGTCTGGGAACCTTTATAAATGCCCTGAGGGGCATTAGAAGGGTCTGAGGGCCTTTAGAATGGTCCTGAGGGGCATTAGAAGGGTCCTGTGGCCTTCATAAGGGTCCTGAAAGGCATTAGAAGGGTCTGGGGGCTTTTAGATGGGTCCTGAGGCAATCTAGAAGGGTCTAGGGGCCTTTACATGGGTCTTGAGGGTCATTAGAAGGGTGTGGAGGCCTTTAGAAAGGCCATGAAAGGCATTAGAAGGGTCTGGGGGCTTTTGGATGGGTCCTGAGGCAATCTAGAAGGGTCTGGGGGCCTTTACATGGGTCTTGAGGGTCATTAGATGGGTGTGGAGGCCTTTAGAAAGGCCCTGAGGGGCTCTAGAAGGGTCTGGGGGCTATTAGAAGCGTCCTAAGGGGGTCCAGAAGGGTCTGGGGGCCTTTTTAAAGGCCCTCAGGGGGATTCTAAGGGTCTCGCGGCCTTTAGAAAGGCCCTGAGTGGCATTAGAAGGGTCTGGGTGCCTTTAGAAATGACCTGAGGGGCATTAGAAGGGTCTGGGGGCCTTTATAATGCTCCTGAGGGGCAGTAGAAGGGTCTGAGGACCTTTATAAGTGTCCTGATGGGCTCTAGAATGGTCTGGGAACCTTTATAAATGCCCTGAGGGGCATTAGAAGGGTCTGAGGGCCTTTAGAAAGGTCCCGAGGGGCATTAGAAGGGTCTTGTGGCCTTCATAAGGGTCCAGAAAGGCATTAGAAGGGTCTGGGGGCTTTTAGATGGGTCCTGAGGCAATCTAGAAGGGTCTAGGGGCCTTTACATGGGTCTTGAGGGTCATTAGAAGGGTGTGGAGGCCTTTAGAAAGGCCCTGAGGGGCTCTAGAAGGGTCTGGGGGCTATTAGAAGGGTCCTAAGGGGGTCCAGAATGGTCTGGGGGCCTTTTTAAAGGCCCTCAGGGGGATTATAAGGGTCTCGCGGCCTTTAGAAAGGCCCTGAGTGGCATTACAGGTCTGGGTTCATATAGAAAGGCCCTAAGAGGTTCTAGAAGCGTCTGGTTTACTTTAGAAAGGCCCTGAGGGGCATTAGAAGGGTATGGGTGCCTTTAAAATGGTCCTGAGGGGGTCTAGAAGGGTCTCGAGGAATTTAAAACTGTCCTGAGAGGCTCTAGAAGGGTCTGGGTGCCTTTATAAGGGTCCTGAGGGGCATTAGAAGGGTCTGGGTGCCCTTATAAAAGCCCGGAGGGGAATTAGCAGGGTCTGGAGGCCTTTAGAGGGGTCCTGAAGGGCTCTATAAGGGTCTAGGGGCCTTTAGAAGGGTCTTCAGGGGATCTAGAAGGGTCTGGGTACCTTTAGAAAGGCCCTGTGGGGCATTAGAAGGGTCTGGGGGCCTTTAGAAGGCTCCTGAGGGGCAGTAGAAGGGTCTGGGGACCTTTAGAAAGGCCCTGACGGGCATTAGAATGGTCTGCGGGCCTTTAGAAGTGTCCTGAGGGGCTCTAGAATGGTCTGGGGGCCTTTTTAAGGGTCCTGACGGGCTCTAGAAGGGTCTGGGAACCTTTATAAATGCCCTGAGGGGCATTAGAAGGTTCTGAGGGCCTTTAGAAAGGTCCTGAGGGGCATTAGAAGGGTCTTGTGGCCTTCATAAGGGTCCAGAAAGGCATTAGAAGGGTCTGGGGGCTTTTAGATGGGTCCTGAGGCAATCGAGAAGGGTCTAGGGGCCTTTACATGGGTCTTGAGGGTCATTCGAAGGGTGTGGAAGCCTTTAGAAAGGCCTGAGGGGCTCTAGAAGGGTCTGGGGGCTATTAGAAGCGTCCTGAGTGGGTCCAGAATGGTCTCGGGGCCTTTTTAAAGGCCCTCAGGGGGATTATAAGGGTCTCGCGGCTTTTAGAATGACCCTGAGTGGCATTAGAAGGGTGTGGGTGCCTTTAGAAATGACCTGAGGGGCATTAGAAGGGTCTGGTGGCCTTTATAATGCTCCTGAGGGGCAGTAGAAGGGTCTGGGGACCTTTGTAAGTGTCCTGACGGGCTCTAGAATGGTCTGGGAACCTTTATAAATGCCCTCAGGGGCATTAGAAGGGTCTGAGGGCCTTTAGAAAGGTCCTGAGGGGCATTAGAAGGGTCTTGTGGCCTTCATAAGGGTCCTGAAAGGCATTAGAAGCGTCTGGGGGCTTTTAGATGGGTCCTGAGGCAATCTAGAAGGGTCTAGGGGCCTTTACATGGGTCTTGAGGGTCATTCGAAGGGTGTGGAAGCCTTTAGAAAGGCCCTGAGGGGCTCTAGAAGGGTCTGGGGGCTATTAGAAGCGTCCTGAGTGGGTCCAGAATGGTCTCGGGGCCTTTTTAAAGGCCCTCAGGGGGATTATAAGGGTCTCGCGGCTTTTAGAATGACCCTGAGTGGCATTAGAAGGGTGTGGGTGCCTTTAGAAATGACCTGAGGGGTATTAGAAGGGTCTGGTTTACTTTAGAGATGTCCTGAGGGGCATTAGAAGGGTCTGGGGGCCTTTGGAATGTTCCTGAGCGTGTCTAAAAGGGTCTGGAGGCATTTAAAACTGTCCTGAGAGGCTCTAGAAGGGTCTGGGTGCCTTTATAAGGGTCCTGAGGGGCATTATAAGGGTCTGGGTGCCCTTATAAAAACCCGGAGGGGGAATTAGCAGGGTCTGGGGGCCTTTAGAGGGGTCCTGAAGGGCTCTATAAGGGTCTAGGGGCCTTTAGAAGGGTCTTCAGGGGATCTAGAAGGGTCTGGGTACCTTTAGAAAGGCCCTGTGGGGCATTAGAAGGGTCTGGTGGCCTTTAGAAGGCTCCTCAGGGGCAGTAGACGGGTCTGGGGACCTTTAGAAAGGCCCTGACGGGCATTAGAAGGGTCTGAGGGCCTTTAGAAAGGTCCCGAGGGGCATTAGAAGGGTCTTGTGGCATTCATAAGGGTCCAGAAAGGCATTAGAAGGGTCTGGGGGCTTTTAGATGGGTCCTGAGGCAATCTAGAAGGGGTCTAGGGGCCTTTACATGGGTCTTGAGGGTCATTAGAAGGGTGTGGAGGCCTTTAGAAAGGCCCTGAGGGGCTCTAGAAGGGTCTGGGGGCTATTAGAAGCGTCCTGAGGGGGTCCAGAAGGGTCTGGGGGCCTTTTTAAAGGCCCTCAGGGGGATTATAAGGGTCTCGCGGCCTTTAGAAAGGCCCTGAGTGGCATTAGAAGGGTCTTGGTGCCTTTAGAAATGACCTGAGGGGCATTAGAAGTGTCTGTGGGCCTTTAAAATGCTCCTGAGGGGCAGTAGAATGGTCTGGGGACCTTTATAAGTTTCCTGACGGGCTCTAGAAGGGTCTGGGAACCTTTATAAATGCCCTGAGTGGCATTAGAAGGGTCTGGGGGCCTTTATAATGCTCCTGAGGGGCAGTAGAAGGGTCTGAGGACCTTTATAAGTGACCTGATGTGCTCTAGAATGGTCTGGGGGCTTTTAGATGGGTCCTGAGGCAATCTAGAAGGGTCTAGGGGCCTTTACATGGGTCTTGAGGGTCATTAGAAGGGTGTGGAGGCTGTTAGAAAGGCCCTGAAAGGCATTAGAAAGGTCTGGGGGCTTTTAGATGGGTCCTGAGGCAATCTAGAAGGGTCTGGGGGCCTTTACATGGGTCTTGATGGTCATTAGAAGGGTGTGGAGGCCTTTAGAAAGGCGCTGAGGGGCTCTAGAAGGGTCTGGGGTCTATTAGAAGCGTCCTGAGGGGGTCCAGAAGGGTCTGGGGGCATTTTAAAGGCCCTCAGGGGGATTATAAGGGTCTCGCGGCCTTTAGAAAGGCCCTGAGTGGCATTAGAAGGGTCTGGGTGCCTTTAGAAATGACCTGAGGGGCATTAGAATGGTATGGGGGCCTTTAGAAAGGCCCTGAGGGGCATTAGAAGGGTCTGGGGGCCTTTAGAATGGTCCTGAGGGTGTCTAGAATGGTCTGGACGCATTTAAAACTGTCCTGAGAGGCTCTAGAAGGGTCTGGGTGCCTTTATAAGGGTCCTGAGGGGCATTAGAAGATTCTGGGTGCCCTTATAAAAGCCCTGAGGGGAATTAGCAGGGTCTGGGGGACTTTAGAAGGGTCCTGAGGGGCTCTATAAGGGTCTGGGGGCCTTTAGAATGGTCTTCAGGGTCTCTAGAAGGGTCTGGGGACCTTTAGAATGGCCCTGTGGGGCATTAGAAAGGTCTGGGGGCCTTTAGAATGCTCCTGAGGGGCAGTAGAAGGGTCTGGGGACCTTTATAAAGGCCCTGACGGGTATTAGAATGGTCTGCGGCCCTTTAGAAGTGTCCTGAGGGGCTCTAGAATGGTCTGGGGGCCTTTATAAGGGTCCTGACGGGCTCTAGAAGGGTCTGGGAACCTTTATAAATGCCCTGAGGGGCATTAGAAGGGTCTGAGGGCCTTTAGAAAGGTCCTGAGGGGCATTAGAAGGGTCTTGTGGCCTTCATAAGGGTCCTGAAAGGCATTAGAAGGGTCTCAGGGCTTTTAGATGGGTCCTGAGGCAATCTAGAAGGGTCTAGGGGCCTTTACATGGGTCTTGAGAGTCATTAGAAGGGTGTGGAGGCCTTTAGAAAGGCCCTGAAAGGCATTAGAAGGGTCTGGGGGCTTTTGGATGGGTCCTGAGGCAATCTAGAAGGGTCTGGGGGCATTTACATGGGTCTTGAGGGTCATTAGATGGGTGTGGAGGCCTTTAGAAAGGCCCTGAGGGGCTCTAGAAGGGTCTGGGGGCTATTAGAAGCGTCCTGAGGGGGTCCAGAAGGGTCTGGGGGCCTTTTAAAAGGCCCTCAGGGGGATTATAAGGGTCTTGCGGCCTTTAGAAAGGCCCTGAGTGGCATTAGAAGGGTCTGGGTGCCTTTAGAAATGACCTGAGGGGCATTAGAAGGGTCTGGGGGCCTTTATAATGCTCCTGAGGGGCAGTAGAAGGGTCTGAGGACCTTTATAAGTGTCCTGATGTGCTCTAGAATGGTCTGGGAACCTTTATAAATGCCCTGAGGGGCATTAGAAGGGTCTGAGGGCCTTTAGAAAGGTCCTGAGGGGCATTAGAAGGGTCTTGTGGCCTTCATAAGGGTCCTGAAAGGCATTAGAAGGGTCTGGGGGCTTTTAGATGGGTCCTGAGGCAATCTAGAAGGGTCTAGGGGCCTTTACATGGATTTTGAGGGTCATTAGAAGGGTGTGGAGGCCTTTAGAAAGGCCCTGAGGGGCTCTAGAAGGGTCTGGGGTCTATTAGAAGCGTCCTGAGGGGGTCCAGAAGGGTCTGGGGGCCTTTTTAAAGGCCCTCAGGGGGATTATAAGGGTCTCGCGGCCTTTAGAAAGGCCCTGAGTGGCATTAGAAGGGTCTTGGTGCCTTTAGAAATGACCTGAGGGGCATTAGAAGGGTCTGTGGGACTTTAAAATGCTCCTGAGGGGCAGTAGAATGGTCTCGGGACCTGTATAAGTTTCCTGACGGTCTCTAGAAGGGTCTGGGAACCTTTATAAATGCCCTGAGGGGCATTAGAAGGGTCTGAAGGCCTTTAGAAAGGTCCTGAGGGGCATTAGAAGGGTCTTGTGGCCTTCATAAGGGTCCTGAAAGGCATTAGAAGGGTCTGGGGGCTTTTAGATGGGTCCTGAGGCAATCTAGAAGGGTCTAGGGGCCTTTACATGGGTCTTGAGGGTCATTAGAAGGGTGTGGAGGCTGTTAGAAAGGCCCTGAAAGGCATTAGAAAGGTCTGGGGGCTTTTAGATGGGTCCTGAGGCATTCTAGAAGGGTCTGGGGGCCTTTACATGGGTCTTGAGGGTCATTAGAAGGGTGTGGAGGCCTTTAGAAAGGCCCTGAGGGGCTCTAGAAGGGTCTGGGGTCTATTAGAAGCGTCCTGAGGGGGTCCAGAAGGGTCTGGGGGCATTTTAAAGGCCCTCAGGTGGATTATAAAGTTTTTGCGGCCTTTAGAAAGGCCCTGAGTGGCATTAGAAGGGTCTGGGTGCCTTTAGAAATGACCTGAGGGGCATTAGAAGGGTATGGGGGCCTTTATAAAGGCCCTGAGGGGCATTAGAAGGGTCTGGGGGCCTTTAGAATGGTCCTGAGGGGGTCTAGAATGGTCTGGACGCATTTAAAACTGTCCTGAGAGGCTCTAGAAGGGTCTGGGTGCCTTTATAAGGGTCCTGAGGGGCATTAGAAGATTCTGGGTGCCCTTATAAAAGCCCTGAGGGGAATTAGCAGGGTCTGGGGGACTTTAGAAGGGTCCTGAGGGGCTCTATAAGGGTCTGGGGGCATTTAGAATGGTCTTCAGGGTCTCTAGAAGGGTCTGGGGACCTTTAGAATGGCCCTGTGGGGCATTAGAAAGGTCTGGGGGCCTTTAGAATGCTCCTGAGGGGCAGTAGAAGGGTCTGGGGACCTTTATAAAGGCCCTGACGGGCATTAGAATGGTCTGCGGGCCTGTAGAAGTGTCCTGAGGGGCTCTAGAATGGTCTGGGGGCCTTTATAAGGGTCCTGACGGGCTCTAGAAGGGTCTGGGAACCTTTATAAATGCCCTGAGGGGCATTAGAAGGGTCTGAGGGCCTTTAGAAAGGTCCTGAGGGGCATTAGAAAGGTCTTGTGGCCTTCATAAGGGTCCTGAAAGGCATTAGAAGGCTCTGAGGGCTTTTAGATGGGTCCTGAGGCAATCTAGAAGGGTCTAGGGGCCTTTACATGGGTCTTGAGAGTCATTAGAAGGGTGTGGAGGCCTTTAGAAAGGCCCTGAAAGGCATTAGAAGGGTCTGGGGGCTTTTGGATGGGTCCTGAGGCAATCTAGAAGGGTCTGGGGGCCTTTACATGGGTCTTGAGGGTCATTAGATGGGTGTGGAGGGTTTAGAAAGGCCCTCAGGGGCTCTAGAAGGGTCTGGGGGCTATTAGAAGCGTCCTGAGGGGGTCCAGAAGGGTCTGGGGGCCTTTTAAAAGGCCCTCAGGGGGATTATAAGGGTCTCGCGGCCTTTAGAAAGGCCCTGAGTGGCATTAGAAGGGTCTGGGTGCCTTTAGAAATGACCTGAGGGGCATTAGAAGGGTCTGGGGGCCTTTATAATGCTCCTGAGGGGCAGTAGAAGGGTCTGAGGACCTTTATAAGTGTCCTGATGTGCTCTAGAATGGTCTGGGAACCTTTATAAATGCCCTGAGGGGCATTAGAAGGGTCTGAGGGCCTTTAGAAAGGTCCTTAGGGGCATTAGAAGGGTCTTGTGGCCTTCATAAGGGTCCAGAAAGGCATTAGAAGGGTCTGGGGTCTTTTAGATGGGTCCTGAGACAATCTAGAAGGGTCTAGGGGCCTTTACATGGGTCTTGAGGGTCATTAGAAGGGTGTGGAGGCCTTTAGAAAGGCCCTGAGGGGCTCTAGAAGGGTCTGGGGGCTATTAGAAGGGTCCTAAGGGGGTCCAGAATGGTCTGGGGGCCTTTTTAAAGGCCCTCAGGGGGATTATAAGGGTCTCGCGGCCTTTAGAAAGGCCCTGAGTGGCATTACAAGGGCCTGGGGTCATATAGAAAGGCCCTGAGAGGTTCTAGAAGCGTCTGGTTTACTTTAGAAAGGCCCTGAGGGGCATTGGAAGGGTCTGGGGGCCTTTAGAATGGTCCTGAGGGGGTCTAGAAGTGTCTGGATGCATTTAAACCTGTCCTGAGAGTCGCTAGACGGGTCTGGGGGCCTTTATAAGGGTCCTGAGGGGCATTAGAAGATTCTGGGTGCCCTTATAAAAGCCCTGAGGGGAACTAGCAGGGTCTGGGGGACTTTAGAAGGGTCCTGAGGGGCTCTATAAGGGACTGGGGGCCTTTAGAAGGGTCTTGAGGGGCTCTAGAAGGGTCTGGGGACCTTTAGAAAGGCCCTGAGGGGTATTAGAAGGGTCTGGGGTCCTTTAGAATGCTCCTGAGGGGCAGGAGAAGGGTCTGGGGACCTTTATAAAGGCCCTGACGGGCATTAGAATGGTCTGCGGGCCTTTAGAAGTGTCCTGAGGTGCTCTAGAAAGGTCTGGGGGCCTTTATTAGGGTCCTGACGGGCTCTAGAAGGGTCTGGGAACCTTTATAAATGCCCTGAGGGGCATTAGAAGTGTCTGATGGCCTTTAGAAAGGTCCTGAGGGGCATTAGAAGGGTCTGAGGGCCTTTAGAAAGGTCCTGAGGGGCATTAGAAGGGTCTGGGGGCTTTTAGATGGGTCCTTATGCAATCTAGAAGGGTCTGGGGGCTTTACATGGGTCTTGAGGGTCATTAGAAGGGTGTGGAGGCCTTTAGAAAGGCCCTGAGGGGCTCTAGAAGGGTCTGGGGGCTATTAGAAGCGTCCTGAGGGGGTCCAGAAGGGTCTGGGGGCCTTTTTAAAGGCCCTCAGGGGGATTATAAGGGTCTCGCTGCCTTTAGAAAGGCCCTGAGTGGCATTACAAGGGCCTGGGGTCATATAGAAAGGCCCTGAGAGGTTCAAGACGTGTCTGGGGTAATTTAGAAAGGCTCTGAGGGGCATTTAAAGGGTCTGGGTGCCCTTATAAAAGCCCTGAGGGGAATTAGCAGGGTCTGGGGGACTTTCGAAGTGTCCTGAGGGGCTCTATAAGGGTCTGGGGGCCTTTAGAAGGGTCTTCAGGGGCTCTAGAAGGGTCTGGGGACCTTTAGAAAGGCCCTGTGGGGCATTAGAAGGGTCTGGGGGCCTTTAGAATGCTCCTGAGGGGCAGTAGAAGGGTCTGGGGACCTTTATAAAGGCCCTGACGGGCATTAGAATGGTCTGCGGAATTTAGAAGTGTCCTGAGAGGCTCTAGAAGGGTCTGGGTGCCTTTATAAGGGTCCTGAGGGGTATTAGAAGATTCTGGGTGCCTTTATAAAAGCCCTGAGGGGAATTAGCAGGGTCTGGGGGACTTTAGAAGGGTCCTGAGGGGCTCTATAAGGGTCTGGGGGCCTTTAGAATGGTCTTCAGGGTCTCTAGAATGGTCTGGGGACCTTTAGAATGGCCCTGTGGGGCATTAGAAAGGTCTGGGGGCCTTTAGAATGCTCCTGAGGGGCAGTAGAAGGGTCTGGGGACCTTTATAAAGGCCCTGACGGGCATTAGAATGGTCTGCGGGATTTAGAAGTGTCCTGAGGGGCTCTAGAATGGTCTGGGGGCCTTTATAAGGGTCCTGACGGGCTCTAGAAGGGTCTGGGAACCTTTATAAATGCCCTGAGGGGCATTAGAAGGGTCTGAGGGCCTTTAGAAAGGTCCTGAGGGGCATTAGAAGGGTCTTGTGGCCTTCATAAGGGTCCTGAAAGGCATTAGAAGGGTCTGAGGGCTTTTAGATGGGTCCTGAGGCAATCTAGAAGGGTCTAGGGGCCTTTACATGGGTCTTGAGAGTCATTAGAAGGGTGTGGAGGCCTTTAGAAAGGCCCTGAAAGGCATTAGAAGGGTCTGGGGGCTTTTGGATGGGTCCTGAGGCAATCTAGAAGGGTCTGGGGGCCTTTACATGGGTCTTGAGGGTCATTAGAAGGGTGTGGAGGCCTTTAGAAAGGCCCTGAGGGGCTCTAGAAGGGTCTGGGGGCTATTAGAAGCGTCCTTAGGGGGTCCAGAAGGGTCTGGGGGCCTTTTTAAAGGCCCTCAGGGGGATTATAAGGGTCTCGCGGCCTTTAGAAAGGCCCTGAGTGGCATTAGAAGGGTCTGGGTGCCTTTAGAAATGACCTGAGGGGCATTAGAAGGGTCTGGGGGCCTTTATAATGCTCCTGAGGGGCAGTAGAAGGGTCTGAGAACCTTTATAAGTGTCCTGATGGGCTCTAGAATGGTCTGGGGGCCTTTATAAGAGTCCTGACGGGCTCTAGAACGGTCTGAGGGCCTTTAGAAAGGTCCTGAGGGGCATTAGAAGGGTCTTGTGGCCTTCATAAGGGTCCTGAAAGGCATTAGAAGGGTCTGGGGGCTTTTAGATGGGTCCTGAGGCAATCTAGAAGGGTCTGGGGGCCTTTACATGGGTCTTGAGGGTCATTAGAAGGGTGTGGATGCCTTTAGAAAGGCCCTGAGGGGCTCTAGAAGGGTCTGGGGGCTATTAGAAGCGTCCTTAGGGGGTCCAGAAGGGTCTGGGGGCCTTTTTAAAGGCCCTCAGGGGGATTATAAGGGTCTCGCGGCCTTTAGAAAGGCCCTGAGTGGCATTACAAGGGCCTGGGTTCCTTTAGAAATGACCTGAGGGGCATTAGAAGGGTCTGGGGGCCTTTAGAATGCTCCTGAGGGGCAGTAGAATTGTCTGGGGACCTTTATAAGTGTCCTGACGGGCTCTAGAAGGGTCTGGGAACCTTTATAAATGCCCTGAGGGGCATTAGAAGGGTCTGAGGGCCTTTAGAAAGGTCCTGAGGGGCATTAGAATGGTCTTGTGGCCTTCATAAGGGTCCTGAAAGGCATTAGAAGTGTCTGGGGTCTTTTCGATGGGTCCTGAGGCAATCTAGAAGGGTCTAGGGGCCTTTACATGGGTCTTGAGGGTCATTAGAAGGGTGTGGAGGCCTTTAGAAAGGCCCTGAAAGGCATTAGAAGGGTCTGGGGGCTTTTAGATGGGTCCTGAGGCAATCTAGAAGGGTCTGGGGGCCTTTACATGGGTCTTGAGGGTCATTAGAAGGGTGTGGAGGCCTTTAGAAAGGCCCTGAGGGGCTCTAGAAGGGTCTGGGGGCTATTAGAAGCGTCCTGAGTGGGTCCAGAAGGGTCTGGGGTCTTTTTAAAGGCCCTCAGGGGGATTATAAGGGTCTCGCGGCCTTTAGAAAGGCCCTGAGTGGCATTACAAGGGCCTGGGGTCATATAGAAATGACCTGAGGGGCATTAGAAGGGTCTGGGTGCCTTTAGAATGGTCCTGAGGGGGTCTAGAAAGGTCTGGAGGCATTTAAACCTTTCCTGAGAGGCTCTAGACGGGTCTGGGGGCCTTTATAAGGGTCCTGAGGGGCATTTGAAGATTCTGGGTGCCCTTATAAAAGCCCTGAGGGGAACTAGCAGCGTCTGGGGGACTTTAGAAGGGTCCTGAGGGGCTCTATAAGGGTCTGGGGGCCTTTAGAAGGGTCTTGAGGGGCTCTAGAAGGGTCTGGGGACCTTTAGAAAGGCCCTGAGGGGTATTAGAAGGGTCTGGGGGCCTTTAGAATGCTTCTGATGGGCATGAGAAGGGTCAGGGTTCCTTTATAAAGGCCCTGACGGGCATTAGAATGGTCTGCGGGCCTTTAGAAGTGTCCTGAGGTGCTCTAGAATGGTCTGGGGGGCTTTATTAGGGTCCTGACGGGCTCTAGAAGGGTCTGGGAACCTTTATAAATGCCCTGAGGGGCATTAGAAGGGTCTGATGGCCTTTAGAAAGGTCCTGAGGGGCATTAGAAGGGTCTGAGGGCCTTTAGAAAGGTCCCGAGGGGCATTAGAAGGGTCTTGTGGCCTTCATAAGGGTCCTGAAAGGCATTAGAAGGGTCTGGGGGCTTTTAGATGGGTCCTGAGGCAATCTTGAAGGGTCTATGGGCCTTTACATGGGTCTTGAGTGTCATTAGAAGGGTGTGGAGGCCTTTAGAAAGGCCCTGAAAGGCATTAGAAGGGTCTGGGGGCTTTTAGATGGGTCCTGAGGCATTCTAGAAGGGTCTAGGGGCCTTTACATGGGTCTTGAGGGTCATTAGAAGGGTGTGGAGGCCTTTAGAAAGGCCCTGAAAGGCATTAGAAGGGTCTGGGGGCTTTTAGATGGGTCCTGAGGCATTCTAGAAGAGTCTAGGGGCCTTTACATGGGTCTTGAGGGTCATTAGAAGGGTGTGGAGGCCTTTAGAAAGGCCCTGAGGGGCTCTAGAAGGGTCTGGGGGCCTTTTTAAAGGCCCTCAGGGGGATTATAAGGGTCTCGCGGCCTTTAGAAAGGCCCTGAGTGGCATTAGAAGGGTCTGGGTTCCTTTAGAAATGACCTGAGGGGCATTAGAAGGGTCTGGGGGCCTTTAGAATGCTCCTGAGGGGCAGTAGAATTGTCTGGGGACCTTTATAAGTGTCCTGACGGGCTCTAGAAGGGTCTGGGAACCTTTATAAATGCCCTGAGGGGCATTAGAAGGGTCTGAGGGCCTTTAGAAAGGTCCTGAGGGGCATTAGAAGGGTCTTGTGGCCTTCATAAGGGTCCTGAAAGGCATTAGAAGGGTCTGGGGGCTTTTAGATGGGTCCTGAGGCAATCTAGAAGGGTCTGGGGGCCTTTACATGGGTCTTGAGGGTCATTAGAAGGGTGTGGAGGCCTTTAGAAAGGCCCTGAGGGGCTCTAGAAGGGTCTGGGAGCTATTAGAAGTGTCCAGAGGGGATCCAGAAGGGTCTGGGGGCCTTTTTACAGGCCCTCAGGGGGATTATAAGGGTCTCGCGGCCTTTAGAAAGGCCCTGAGTGGCATTACAGGGGTCTGGGTTCATATAGAAAGGCCCTAAGAGGTTCTAGAAGCGTCTGGTTTACTTTAGAAAGGCCCTGAGGGGCATTAGAAGGGTATGGGTGCCTTTAAAATGGTCCTGAGGGGGTCTAGAAGGGTCTGGAGGCATTTATAACTGTCCTGAGAGGCTCTAGAAGGGTCTGGGTGCCTTTATAAGGGTCCTGAGGGGCATTAGAAGGGTCTGGGTGCCCTTATAAAAGCCCTGAAAGGAATTAGCAGGGTCTGGGGGACTTTAGAAGGGTCCTGAGGGGCTCTATAAGGGTCTGGGGGCCTTTAGAAGGGTCTTCAGGGGCTCTAGAAGGGTCTGGGGACCTTTAGAAAGGCCCTGCGGGGCATTAGAAAGGTCTGGGGGCCTTTAGAATGCTCCTGAGGGGCAGGAGAAGGGTCAGGGGACCTTTATAAAGGCCCTGACGGGCATTAGAATGGTCTGCGGGCCTTTAGAATTGTCCTGAGGGGCTCTAGAATGGTCTGGGGGCCTTTATATGGGTCCTGACGGGCTCTAGAAGGGTCTGGGAACCTTTATAAATGCCCTGAGGGGTATTAGAAGGGTCTGAGGGCCTTTAGAAAGGTCCTGAGGGGCATTAGAAGGGTCTGGGGGCCTTTAGAAAGGTCCTGAGGGGCATTAGAAGGGTCTGAGGGCCTTTAGAAAGGTCCTGAGGGGCATTAGAAGGGTCTTGTGGCCTTCATAAGGGTCCTGAAAGGCATTAGAAGGGTCTGGGGGCTTTTAGATGGGTCCTGGGGCAATCTAGAAGGGTCTAGGGGCCTTTACATGGGTCTTGAGGGTCATTAGAAGGGTGTGGAGGCCTTTAGAAAGGCCCTGAAAGGCATTAGAAGGGTCTGGGGGCTTTTAGATGGGTCCTTATGCAATCTAGAAGGGTCTGGGGGCTTTACATGGGTCTTGAGGGTTATTAGAAGGGTGTGGAGGCCTTTAGAAAGGCCCTGAGGGGCTCTAGAAATGTCTGGGGGCTATTAGAAGTGTCCAGAGGGGGTGCAGAAGGGTCTGGGGTCCTTTTTAAAGGCCCTCAGGGGGATTATAAGGGTCTCGCGGCCTTTAGAAAGGCCCTGAGTTGCATTACAGGGGTCTGGGTTCATATAGAAGGGCCCTAAGAGGTTCTAGAAGCGTCTGGTTTACTTTAGAAAGGCCCTGAGGGGCATTAGAATGGTATGGGTGCATTTAGAATTTTCCTGAGGGGGTCTAGAAGGGTCTGGAGGCATTTAAAACTGTCCTGAGAGGCTCTAGAAGGGTCTGGGTGCCTTTATAAGGGTCCTGAGGGGCATTAGAATATTCTGGGTGCCCTTATAAAAGCCCTGAGGGGAACTAGCAGGGTCTGGGGGACTTTAGAAGGGTCCTGAGGGGCTCTATAAGGGTCTGGGGGCCTTTAGAAGGGTCTTCAGGGGCTCTAGAAGGGTCTGGGGACATTTAGAAAGGCCCTGTGGGGCATTAGAAGGGTCTGGTGGCCTTTAGAATGCCCCTGAGGGGCAGGAGAAGGGTCTGGGGACCTTTATAAAGGCCCTGACGAGCATTAGAATGGTCTGCGGGCATTTAGAAGTGTCCTGAGGGGCTCTGGAATGGTCTGGGGGCCTTTATAAGGGTCCTGACGGGCTCTAGAATGGTCTGGGGGCCTTTATAAATGCCCTGAGGGGCATTAGAAGGGTCTGAGGGCCTTTATAAATGCCCTGAGGGGCATTAGAATGGTCTGAGGGCCTTTAGAAAGGTCCTGAGGGGCATTAGAAGGGTCTGAGGGCCTTTAGAAAGGTCCTGAGGGGCATTAGAATGGTCTTGTGGCCTTCATAAGGGTCCTGAAAGGCATTAGAAGGGTCTGGGGGCTTTTAGATGGGTCCAGAGGCAATCTAGAAGGGTCTAGGGGCATTTACATGGGTCTTGAGGGTCATTAGAAGGGTGTGGAGGCCTTTAGAAAGGCCCTGAAAGGCATTAGAAGGGTCTGGGGGATTTTAGATGGGTCCTGAGGCATTCTAGAAGGGTCTAGGGGCCTTTACATGGGTCTTGAGGGTCATTAGAAGGGTGTAGAGGCCTTTAGAAAGGCCCTGAAAGGCATTAGAAGGGTCTGGGGGCTTTTAGATGGGTCCTGAGGCATTCTAGAAGGGTCTAGGGGCCTTTTCATGGGTCTTGAGGGTCATTAGAAGGGTGTGGAGACCTTTAGAAAGGCCCTGAGGGGCTCTAGAAGGGTCTGGGGGCTATTAGAAGCGTCCTAAGGGGGTCCAGAATGGTCTGGGGGCCTTTTTAAAGGCCCTCAGGGGGATTATAAGGGTCTCGCGGCCTTTAGAAAGGCCCTGAGTGGCATTAGAAGGGTCTGGGTGCCTTTAGAAATGACCTGAGGGGCATTAGAAGGGTCTGGGGGCCTTTAGAATGCTCCTGAGGGGCAGTAGAATGGTCTGGGGACCTTTATAAGTGTCCTGACGGGCTCTAGAAGGGTCTGGGAACATTTATAAATGCCCTGAGGGGCATTAGAAGGGTCTGAGGGCCTTTAGAAAGGTCCTGAGGGGCATTAGAAGGGTCTTGTGGCCTTCATAAGGGTCCTGAAAGGCATTAGAAGGGTCTGGGGGCTTTTAGATGGGTCCTGAGGCAATCTAGAAGGGTCTGGGGGCCTTTACATGGGTCTTGAGGGTCATTAGAAGGGTGTGGATGCCTTTAGAAAGGCCCTGAGGGGCTCTAGAAGGGTCTGGGGGCTATTAGAAGTGTCCAGAGGGGATCCAGAAGGGTCTGGGGGCCTTTTTAAAGGCCCTCAGGGGGATTATAAGGGTCTCGCGGCCTTTAGAAAGGCCCTGAGGGGCATTAGAAGGGTCTGGGTGCCTTTAGAAATGGCCTGAGGGGCATTAGAAGGGTCTGAGGGCCTTTAGAAAGGTCCTGAGGGGCATTAGAAGGGTCTTGTGGCCTTCATGAGGGTCCTGAAAGGCATTAGAAGGGTCTGGGGGCTTTTAGATGGGTCCTGGGGCAATCTAGAAGGGTCTAGGGGCCTTTACATGGGTCTTGAGGGTCATTAGAAGGGTGTGGAGGCCTTTAGAAAGGCCCTGAAAGGCATTAGAAGGGTCTGGGGGCTTTTAGATGGGTCCTTATGCAATCTAGAAGGGTCTGGGGGCTTTACATGGGTCTTGAGGGTCATTAGAAGGGTGTGGAGGCCTTTAGAAAGGCCCTGAGGGGCTCTAGAAATGTCTGGGGGCTATTAGAAGTGTCCAGAGGGGGTGCAGAAGGGTCTGGGGTCCTTTTTAAAGGCCCTCAGGGGGATTATAAGGGTCTCGCGGCCTTTAGAATGGCCCTGAGTGTCATTACAAAGGCCTGGGGTCATATAGAAAGGCCCTGAGTGGTTCTAGAAGCGTCTGGTTTACTTTAGAAAGGTCCTGAGGGGCATTAGAAGGGTCTTGTGGCCTTCATAAGGGTCCTGAATGACATTAGAAGGGTCTGGGGGCCTTTAGAATGCTCCTGAGGGGCAGGAGAAGGGTCTGGGGACCTTTATAAAGGCCCTGACCGGCATTAGAATGGTCTGCGGGCCTTTAGAAGTGTCCTGAGGGGCTCTAGAATGGTCTGGGGGCCTTTATAAGGGTCCTGACGGGCTCTAGAAGGGTCTGGGAACCTTTATAAATGCCCTGAGGGGCATTAGAAGGGTCTGAGGGCCTTTATAAAGGTCATGAGGGGCATTAGAAGGGTCTTGTGGCCTTCATAAGGGTCCTGAAAGGCATTAGAAGGGTCTGGGGGCTTTTAGATGGGTCCTGAGGCAATCTAGAAGGGTCTAGGGGCCTTTACATGGGTCTTGAGGGTCATTAGAAGGGTGTGGAGGCCTTTAGAAAGGCGCTGAGGGGCTCTAGAAGGGTCTGGGGGCTATTAGAAGCATCCTGAGCGGGTCCAGAAGGGTCTGGGGGCATTTTAAAGGCCCTCAGGGGGATTATAAGGGTCTCGCGGCCTTTAGAAAGGCCCTGAGTGGCATTAGAAGGGTCTGGGTGCCTTCAGAAATGACCTGAGGGGCATTAGAAGGGTATGGGGGCCTTTAGAAAGGCCCTGAGGGGCATTAGAAGGGTCTGGGTGCCTTTAGAATGGTCCTGAGGGGGTCTAGAATGGTCTGGACGCATTTAAAACTGTCCTGAGAGGCTCTAGAAGGGTCTGGGTGCCTTTATAAGGTTCCTGAGGGGCATTAGAAGATTCTGGGTGCCCTTATAAAAGCCCTGAGGGGAATTAGCAGGGTCTGGGGGACTTCAGAAGGGTCCTGAGGGGCTCTATAAGGGTCTGGGGGCCTTTAGAATGGTCTTCAGGATCTCTAGAAGGGTCTGGGGACCTTTAGAATGGCCCTGTGGGGCATTAGAAGGGTCTGGGGGCCTTTAGAATGCTCCTGAGGGGCAGTAGAAGGGTCTGGGGACCTTTATAAAGGCCCTGACGTGCATTATAATGGTCTGCGGGATTTAGAAGTGTCCTGAGGGGCTCTAGAATGGTCTGGGGGCCTTTATAAGGGTCCTGACGGGCTCTAGAAGGGTCTGGGAACCTTTATAAATGCCCTGAGGGGCATTAGAAGGGTCTGAGGGCCTTTAGAAAGGTCCTGATGGGCATTAGAAGGGTCTTGTGGCCTTCATAAGGGTCCTGAAAGGCATTAGAAGGGTCTGAGGGCTTTTAGATGGGTCCTGACGCAATCTAGAAGGGTCTAGGGGCCTTTACATGGGTCTTGAGAGTCATTAGAAGGGTGTGGAGGCCTTTAGAAAGGCCCTGAGGGGCTCTAGAAGGGTCTGGGGGCTATTAGAAGCGTCCTAAGGGGGTCCAGAATGGTCTGGGGGCCTTTTTAAAGGCCCTCAGGGGGATTATAAGGGTCTCGCGGCCTTTAGAAAGGCCCTGAGTGGCATTAGAAGGGTCTGGGTGCCTTTAGAAATGACCTGAGGGGCATTAGAAGGGTCTGGGGGCCTTTAGAATGCTCCTGAGTGGCAGTAGAATGGTCTGGGGACCTTTATAAGTGTCCTGACGTGCTCTAGAAGGGTCTGGGAACATTTATAAATGCCCTGAGGGGCATTAGAAGGGTCTGAGGGCCTTTAGAAATGTCCTGAGGGGCATTAGAAGGGTCTTGTGGCCTTCATAAGGGTCCTGAAAGGCATTAGAATGCTCTGGGGGCTTTTAGATGGGTCCTGAGGCAATCTAGAAGGGTCTGGGGGCCTTTACATGGGTCTTGAGGGTCATTAGAAGGGTGTGGATGCCTTTAGAAAGGCCCTGAGGGGCTCTAGAAGGGTCTGGGGGCTATTAGAAGTGTCCAAAGGGAATCCAGAAGGGTCTGGGGGCCTTTTTAAAGGCCCTCAGGGGGATTATAAGGGTCTCGCGGCCTTTAGAAAGGCCCTGAGTGGCATTACAGGGGTCTGGGTTCATATAGAAAGGCCCTAAGAGGTTCAAGAAGCGTCTGGTTTACTTTAGAAAGGCCCTGAGGGGCATTAGAAGGGTATGGGTGCCTTTAGAATGGTCCTGAGGGGGTCTAGAAGGGTCTGGGTGCCTTTATAAGGGTCCTGAGGGGCATTAGAAGATTCTGGGTGCCCTTATAAAAGCCCTGAGGGGAACTAGCAGGGTCTGGGGGACTTTAGAAAGGTCCTCAGGGGCTCTATAAGGGTCTGGGGGCCTTTAGAAGGGTCTTCAGGGGCTCTAGAAAGGTCTGGGGACCTTTAGAAAGGCCCTGTGGGGCATTAGAAAGGTCTGGGGGCCTTTAGAATGCTCCTGAGGGGCAGTAGAAGGGTCTGGGGACCTTTATAAAGGCCCTGACGGGCATTAGAACGGTCTGCGGGCCTTTAGAAGTGTCCTGAGGGGCTCTAGAATGGTCTGGGGGCCTTTAGAAAGGTCCTGAGGGGCATTAGAAGGGTCTGAGGGCCTTTAGAAAGGTCCTGAGGGGCATTAGAAGGGTCTGGGGGCTTTTAGATGGGTCCTTATGCAATCTAGAAGGGTCTGGGGGCTTCACATGGGTCTTGAGGTTCATTAGAAGGGTGTGGAGGCCTTTAGAAAGGCCCTGAGGGGCTCTAGAAGGGTCTGGGGGCTATTAGAAGCGTCCTGAGGGGGTCCAGAAGGGTCTGGCGGCCTTTTTAAAGGCCCTCAAGGGGATTATAAGGGTCTCGCGGTCTTTAGAAAGGCCCTGAGTGGCATTAGAAGGGTCTGGGTGCCTTTAGAAATGACCTGAGGGGCATTAGAAGGGTCTTGGGTCCTTTATAATGCTCCTGAGGGGCAGTAGAAGGGTCTGGGGACCTTTATAAGTGTCCTGACGGGCTCTAGAATGGTCTGGGAACCTTTATAAATGCCCTGAGGGGCATTAGAAGGGTCTGAGTGCCTTTAGAAAGGTCCTGAGGGGCATTAGAAGGGTCTTGTGGCCTTCATAAGGGTCCTGAAAGGCATTAGAAGGGTCTGGGGGCTTTTAGATGGGTCCTGAGGCAATCTAGAAGGGTCTATGGGCCTTTACATGGGTCTTGAGTGTCATTAGAAGGGTGTGGAGGCCTTTAGAAAGGCCCTGAAAGGCATTAGAAGGGTCTGGGGGCTTTTAGATGGTTCCTGAGGCATTCTAGAAGGGTCTAGGGGCCTTTACATGGGTCTTGAGGGTCATTAGAAGGGTGTGGAGGCCTTTAGAAAGGCCCTGAAAGGCATTAGAAGGGTCTGGGGGCTATTAGAAGCGTCCTTAGGGGGTCCAGAAGGGTCTGGGGGCCTTTTTAAAGGCCCTCAGGGGGATTATAAGGGTCTCGCGGCCTTTAGAAAGGCCCTGAGTGGCATTAGAAGGGTCTGCGTGCCTTTAGAAATGACCTGAGGGGCATTAGAAGGGTATGGGGGCCTTTAGAAAGGCCCTGAGGGGCATTAGAAGGGTCTGGGGGCCTTTAGAATGGTCCTGAGCGGGTCTAGAAGGGTCTGGAGGAATTTAAAACTGTCCTGAGAGGCTCTAGAATGGTCTGGGTGCGTTTATAAGAGTCCTGAGGGGCATTAGAAGATTCTGGGTGCCCTTATAAAAGACCTGAGGGGAACTAGCAGGGTCTGGGGGACTTTAGAAGGGTCCTGAGGGGCTCTATAAGGGTCTGGGGGCCTTTAGAAGGGTCTTCAGGGGCTCTAGAAGGGTCTGGGGACCTTTATAAAGGCCCTGACTGGCATTAGAATGGTCTGCGGGCCTTTAGAAGTGTCCTGAGGGGCTCTAGAATGGTCTGGGGGCCTTTATAAGGGTCCTGACGGGCTCTAGAAGGGTCTGGGAACCTTTATAAATGCCCTGAGGGGCATTAGAAGGGTCTGAGGGCCTTTAGAAAGGTCCTGAGGGGCATTAGAAGGGTTTTGTGGCCTTCATAAGGGTCCTGAAAGGCATTAGAAGGGTCTGGGGGCTTTTAGATGGGTCCTGAGGCAATCTAGAAGGGTCTAGGGGCCTTTACATGGGTCTTGAGGGTCATTAGAAGGGTGCGGAGGCCTTTAGAAAGGCCCTGAAGGGCATTAGAAGGGTCTGGGGGCTTTTAGATGGGTCCTGAGGCATTCTAGAAGGGTCTGGGGGCCTTTACATGGGTCTTGAGGGTCATTAGAAGGGTGTGGAGGCCTTTAGAAAGGCCCTGAGGGGCTCTAGAATGGTCTGGGGGCTATTAGAATCGTCCTGAGGGGGTCCAGAAGGGTCTGGGGGCATTTTAAAGGCCCTCAGGGGGATTATAAGGGTCTCGCGGCCTTTAGAAAGGCCCTGAGTGGCATTAGAAGGGTCTGGGTGCCTTTATAAATGACCTGAGGGGCATTAGAAGGGTATGGGGGCCTTTAGAAAGGCCCTGAGGGGCATTAGAAGGGTCTGGGTGCCTTCAGAATGGTCCTGACGGGGTCTAGAAGGGTCTGGACGCATTTAAAACTGTCCTGAGAGGCTCTAGAAGGGTCTGGGTGGCTTTATAAGGGTCCTGAGGGGCATTAGAAGATTCTGGGTGCCCTTATAAAAGCCCTGAGGGGAATTAGCAAGGTCTGGGGGACTTTAGAAGGGTCCTGAGGGGCTCTATTAGTGTCTGGGGGGCCTTTAAAATGGTCTTCAGGGGCTCTAGAAGGGTCTGGGGACCTTTAGAATGGCCCTGTGTGGCATTAGAAGGGTCTGGGGGCCTTTAGAATGTTCCTGAGGGGCAGTAGAAGGGTCTGGGGACCTTTATAAAGGCCCTGACGGGCATTAGAATGGTCTGCGGGCCTTTAGAAGTGTCCTGAGGGGCCCTAGAATGGTCTGGGGGCCTTTATAAGGGTCCTGACGGGCTCTAGAAGGGTCTGGGAACCTTTATAAATGCCCTGAGGGGCATTAGAAGGGTCTGGGTGCCTTTAGAATGGTCCTGAGGGGGTCTAGAAGGGTCTGGACGCATTTAAAACTGTCCTGGGAGGCTCTAGAAGGGTCTGGGTGGCTTTATAAGGGTTCTGAGGGGCATTAAAAGATTCTGGGTGCCCTTATAAATGCCCTGAGGGGAATTAGCAGGGTCTGGGGGACTTTAGAAGGGTCCTGAGGGGCAGTAGAAGGGTCTGGGGGCCTTTAGAAGGGTCTTCAGGGGCTCTAGAAGGGTCTGGGGACCTTTAGAATGGCCCTGTGGGGCATTAGAAGGGTCTGGGGGCCTTTAGAATGCTCCTGAGGGGCAGTAGAAGGGTCTGGGGACCTTTAGAAAGGCCCTGACGGGCATTAGAATGGTCTGCGGGATTTAGAAGTGTCCTGAGGGGCTCTAGAATGTTCTGGGGGCCTTTATAAGGGTCCTGACGGGCTCTAGAAGGGTCTGGGAACCTTTATAAATGCCCTGAGGGGCATTAGAAGGATCTGAGGGCCTTTAGAAAGGTCCTGAGGGGCATTAGAAGGGTCTTGTGGCCTTCATAAGGGTCCTGAAAGGCATTAGAAGGGTCTGGGGGCTTTTAGATGGGTCCTGAGGCAATCTAGAAGGGTCTAGGGGCCTTTACATGGGACTTGAGAGTCATTAGAAGGGTGTGGAGGCCTTTAGAAAGGCCCTGAAAGGCATTAGAAGGGTCTGGGGGCTTTTGGATGGGTCCTGAGGCAATCTAGAAGGGTCTGGGGGCCTTTACATGGGTCTTGAGGGTCATTAGAAGGGTGTGGAAGCCTTTAGAAAGGCCCTGAGGGGCTCTGGAAGGGTCTGGGGGCTATTAGAAGCGTCCTGAGGGTGTCCAGAAGGGTCTGGGGGCCTTTTTAAAGGCCCTCAGGGGGAATATAAAGGTCTCGCGGCCTTTAGAAAGGCCCTGAGTGGCATTACAAGGGTCTGGGTGCCTTTAGAAATGACCTGAGGGGCATTAGAAGGGTGTGGAGGCCTTTAGAAAGGCCCTGAGGGGCACTAGAAGGGTCTGGGGGCTATTAGAAGCGTCCTGAGGGGGTCTAGAAGGGTCTGGGGGCCTTTAGAAATGACCTGAGGGGCATTAGAAGGGTATGGCGGACTTTAGAAAGGCCCTGATGGGCATTAGAAGGGTCTGGGGGCCTTTAGAATGGTCCTGATGGGGTCTAGAAGGGTCTGGAGGCATTTAAAACTGTCCTGAGAGGCTCTAGAAGGGTCTGGGTGCCTTTATAAGGGTCCTGAGGGGCATTAGAAGGGTCTGGGTGCCCTTATAAAAGCCCTGAGGGGAATTAGCTGGGTCTGGGGGACTTTAGAAGGGTCCTGAGGGGCTCTATAAGGGTCTGGGGGCCTTTAGAAGGGTCTTCAGGGGCTCTAGAAGGGTCTGGGGACCTTTAGAAAGGCCCTGTGGGGCATTAGAAGGGTCTGGGGGCCTTTAGAATGATCCTGAGGGGCAGTAGAAGGGTCTGGGGACATTTATAAAGGCCCTGAGGGGCATTAGAAGGGTCTGAGGGCCTTTAGAAAGGTCCTGAGGGTCATTAGAAGGGTCTTGTGGCCTTCATAAGGGTCCTGAAAGGCATTAGAAGGGTCTGGGGGCTTTTAGATGGGTCCTGAGGCAATCTAGAAGTGTCTAGGGGACTTTAAATGGGTCTTGAAGGGTCATTAGAAGGGTGTGGAGGCCTTTAGAAAGGCCCTGAAAGGCATTAGAAGGGTCTGGGGGCCTTTGGATGGGTCCTGAGGCAATCTAGAAGGGTCTGGGGGCCTTTACATGGGTCTTGAGGGTCATTAGAAGGGTGTGGAGGCCTTTAGAAAGGCGCTGAGGGGCTCTAGAAGGGTCTGGGGGCTATTAGAAGCGTCCTGAGGGGGTCCAGAATGGTCTGGGGGCCTTTTTAAAGGCCCTCAGGGGGATTATAAGGGTCTCGCGGCTTTTAGAAAGGCCCTGAGTGGCATTACAAGGGTCTGGGTTCATATAGAAAGGCCCTGAGAGGTTCTAGAAGTGTCTGGGGTACTTTAGAAATGCCCTGAGGGGCATTAGAAGGGTCTGGGGGCCTTTAGAATGGTCCTGAGGGGTTCTAGAAGGGTCTGGAGGCATTTAAAACTGTCCTGAGAGGCTCTAGAAGGGTCTGGGTGCCTTTATAAGGGTCCTGAGGGGCTTTAGAAGGGTCTGGGTGCCCTTATAAAAGCCCTGAGCGGAATTAGCAGGGTCTGGGGGACTTTAGAAGGGTCCTGAGGGGCTCTATAAGGGTCTGGGGGCCCTTAGAAGGGTCTTCAGGGGCTCTAGAAGGGTCTGGGGACCTTTAGAAAGGCCCTGTGTGGCATTAGAAGGGTCTGGGGGCCTTTAGAATGCTCCTGAGGGGCTCTATAAGGGTCTGGGGACCTTTATAAGTGTCCTGACTGGCTCTAGAAGGGTCTGGGAACCTTTATAAATGCCCTCAGGGGCATTAGAAGGGTCTGAGGGCATTTAGAAAGGTCCTGAGGGTCATTAGAAAGGTCTTGTGGCCTTCATAAGGGTCCTGAAAGGCATTAGAAGGGTCTGGGGGCTTTTAGATGGGTCCTGAGGCAATCTAGAAGGGTCTAGGGGCCTTTACATGGGTCTTGAGGGTCATTAGAAGGGTGTGGAGGCCTTTAGAAAGGCCCTGAAAGGCATTAGAAGGGTCTGGGGGCCTTTAGATGGGTCCTGAGGCAATCTAGAAGGGTCTGGGGGCATTTACATGGGTCTTGAGGGTCATTAGAAGCGTGTGGATGCCTTTAGAAAGGCCCTGAGGAGCTCTAGAAGGGTCTGGGGTCTATTAGAAGCGTCCTGAGGGGGTCCAGAAGGGTCTGGCGGCATTTTTAAAGGCCCTCAGGGGGATTATAAGGGTCTCGCGACCTTTAGAAAGGCCCTGAGTGGCATTAGAAGGGTCTGGGTGCCTTTAGAAATGACGTGAGGGGCATTACAAAAGTATGGGGGCCTATAGAAAGGCCCTGAGGGGCATTAGAAGGGTCTGGGGTCCTTTAGAAAGGCCCTGTGGGGCATTAGAAGGGTCTGGGGGCCTTTAGAATGCTCCTGAGGGGCAGTAGAAGGGTCTGGGGACCTTTAGAAAGGCCCTGTGGGGCATTAGAAGGGTCTGGGGGCCTTTAGAATGCTCCTGAGGGGCAGTAGAAGGGTCTGGGGACCTTTAGAAAGGCCCTGTCGGGCATTAGAAGGGTCTGGGGGCCTTTAGAATGCTCCTGAGGGGCATTAGAAGGGTCTTGTTGCCTTCATAAGGGTCCTGAAAGGCATTAAAAGGGTCTGGGGGCTTTTAGATTGGTCCTGAGGCAATCTAGAAGGGTCTAGGGGCCTTTACATGGGTCTTGAGGGGCATTAGAAGGGTGTGGAGGCCTTTAGAAAGGCCCTGAAAGGCATTAGAAGGGTCTGGGGCTATTAGATGGGTCCTTAGACAATCTAGAAGGGTCTGGGGTCCTTTACATGGGTCTTGAGGGTCATTAGAAGGGTGTGGAGGCCTTTAGAAAGGCCCTGAGGGGCTCTAGAAGGGTCTGGGGGCTATTAGAAGCGTCCTGAGGGGGTCCAGAAGGGTCTGGGGGCCTTTTTAAAGGATTATAAGGGTCTCGCGGCCTTTAGAAAGGCCCTGAGTGGCATTAGAAGTGTCTGTGTGCCTTTAGAATGGTCCTGAGGGGGTCTAGAAGGGTCTGGAGGCATTTAAAACTGTCCTGAGAGGCTCTAGAAGGGTCTGGGTGCCTTTATAAGGGTCCTGAGGGGCATTAGAAGGGTCTGGGTGCCCTTATAAAAGCCCTGAGAGGAATTAGCAGGGTCTGGGGGACTTTAGAAGGGTCCTGAAAAGCTCTATAATGGTCTGGGGGCCTTTAGAAGGGTCTTCAGGGGCTCTAGAAGGGTCTGGGGACCTTTAGAAAGGCCCTGTGGGGCATTAGAAGGGTCTGGGGGCCTTTAGAAAGGTCTTCAGGGGCTCTATAAGGGTCTGGGTACCTTTAGAAAGGCCTTGTGGGGCATTAGAAGGGTCTGGGGGCCTTTAGAATGCTCCTGAGGGGCAGTATAAGGGTCTGTGGACCTTTATAAGTGTCCTGACTGGCTCTAGAATGGTCTGGGAACCTTTATAAATGCCCTGAGGGGCATTAGAAGGGTCTGAGGGCCTTTAGAAAGGTCCTGAGTGGCATTAGAAGGGTCTTGTGGCCTTCATAAGGGTCCTGAAAGGCATTAGAAGGGTCTGGGGGCTTTTAGATGGGTCCTGAGGCAATCTAGAAGGGTCTGGGGGCCTTTACATGGGTCTTGAGGGTCATTAGAAGGGTGTGGAGGCCTTTAGAAAGGCCCTGAGGGGCTCTAGAAGGGTCTGGGGGCTATTAGAAGCGTCCTGAGGGGGTCCAGAAGGGTCTGGGGGCCTTTTTAAAGGCCCTCAGGGGGATTATATGGGTCTCGCGGCCTTTAGAAAGGCCCTGAGTGGCATTAGAAGGGTCTTGCGGCCTTTAGAATGGTCCTGAGGGGGTCTAGAAGGATCTGGAGGCATTTAAAACTGTCCTGAGAGGCTCTAGAAGGGTCTGGGTGCCTTTATAAAGGTCCTGAGGGGCATTAGAAGGGTCTGGGTGCCCTTATAAAAGCCCTGAGGGGAATTAGCAGGGTCTGGGGGACTTTAGACGGGACCTGAGGGGCTCTATAAAGGTCTGGGGGCCTTTAGAAGGGTCTTCAGGACCTCTAGAAGGGTCTCGGGACATTTAGAAAGGCCTTGTGGGGCATTAGAAGGGTCTTGGGGCCTTTAGAATGCTCCTGAGGTGCAGTAGAAGGGTCTGGGGACATTTATAAGGCCCTGACGGGCATTAGAATGGTCTGCAGGCCTTTAGAAGTGTCCTGAGGGGCTCTAGAATGGTCTGGGGGCCTTTATAAGGGTCCTGACGGGCTCTAGAAGGGTCTGGGAACCTTTATAAATGCCCTGAGGGGCATTAGAAGGGTCTGAGGGCCTTTAGAAAGGTCCTGAGGGGCATTAGAAGGGTCTTGTGGCCTTCATAAGGGTCCTGAAAGGCATTAGAAGGGTCTGGGGGCTTTTAGATGGGTCCTAAGGCAATCTAGAAGGGTCTAGGGGCCTTTACATGGGCCTTGAGGGGCATTAGAAGGGTCTGGGGGCTTCTAGATGGGTCCTGAGGCAATCTAGAAGGGTCTGGGGGACTTTACATGGGTCTTGAGGGTCATTAGAAGGGTGTGGAGGCCTTCAGAAAGGCGCTGAGGGGCTCTAGAAGGGTCTGGGGGCTATTAGAAGCGTCCTGAGGGGGTCCAGAAGGGTCTGGGGGCCTTTTTAAAGGCCCTCAGGGGGATTATAAGGGTCTCGCGGCTTTTAGAAAGGCCCTGAGTGGCATTACAAGGGTCTGGGGTCATATAGAAAGGCCCTGAGAGGTTCTAGAAGTGTCTGGGGTACTTTAGAAATTCCCTGAGGGGCATTAGAAGGGTCTGGGGGCCTTTAGAATGGTCCTGAGGGGGTCTAGAAGGGTCTGGAGGCATTTAAAACTGTCCTGAGAGGCTCTAGAAGGGTCTGGGTGCCTTTATAAGGGTCCTGAGGGGCTTTAGAAGGGTCTGGGTGCCCTTATAAAAGCCCTGAGCGGAATTAGCAGGGTCTCGGGGACTTTAGAAGGGTCCTGAGGGGCTCTATAAGGGTCTGGGAGCCCTTAGAAGGGTCTTCAGGGGCTCTAGAAGGGTCTGGGGACCTTTAGAAAGGCCCTGTCGGGCATTAGAAGGGTCTGGGGGCCTTTAGAATGCTCCTGAGGGGCTCTATAAGGGTCTGGGGACGTTTATAAGTGTCCTGACTGGCTCTAGAAGGGTCTGGGAACCTTTATAAATGCCCTCAGGGGCATTAGAAGGGTCTGAGGGCCTTTAGAAAGGTCCTGAGGGGCATTAGAAGGGTCTTGTGGCCTTCATAAGGGTCCTGAAAGGCATTAAAAGGGTCTGGGGGCTTTTAGATGGGTCCTGAGGCAATCTAGATGGGTCTAGGGGCCTTTACATGGGTCTTGAGGGTCATTAGAAGGGTGTGGAGGCCTTTAGAAAGGCCCTGAAAGGCATTAGAAGGGTCTGGGGCTATTAGATGGGTCCTTAGACAATCTAGAAGGGTCTGGGGTCCTTTACATGGGTCTTGAGGGTCATTAGAAGGGTGTGGAGGCCTTTAGAAAGGCCCTGAGGGGCTCTAGAAGGGTCTGGGGGCTATTAGAAGCATCCTGAGGGGGTCCAGAAGGGTCTGGGGGCCTTTTTAAAGGCCCTCAGGGGGATTATAAGGGTCTCGCGGCCTTTAGAAAGGCCCTGAGTGGCATTAGAAGGGTCTGTGTGCCTTTAGAAATGACCTGAGGGTCATTAGAAGGGTATGGGAGCCTTTAGAAAGGCCCTGAGGGGCATTAGAAGGGTCTGGGGGCCTTTAGAATGGTCCTGAGGGGGTCTAGAAGGGTCTGGAGGCATTTAAAACTGTCCTGAGAGGCTCTAGAAGGGTCTGGGTGCCTTTATAAGGGTGCTGAGGGGCATTAGAAGGGTCTGGGTGCCCTTATAAAAGCCCTGAGTGGAATTAGCAGGGTCTGGGGGACTTTAGAAGGGTCCTGAGGAGCTCTATAAGGGTCTGGGGGCCTTTAGAAGGGTCTTCAGGGGCTCTAGAAGGGTCTGGGGACCTTTAGAAAGGCCCTGTGGGGCATTAGAAGGGTCTGGGGGCCTTTAGAAAGGTCTTCAGGGGCTCTATAAGGGTCTGGGTACCTTTAGAAAGGCCCTGTGGGGCATTAGAAGGGTCTGGGGGCCTTTAGAATGCTCCTGAGGGGCAGTATAAGGGTCTGTGGACCTTTATAAGTGTCCTGACTGGCTCTAGAATGGTCTGGGAACCTTTATAAATGCCCTGAGGGGCATTAGAAGGGTCTGAGGGCCTTTAGAAAGGTCCTGAGGGGCATTAGAAGGGTCTTGTGGCCTTGATAAGGGTCCTGAAAGGCATTAGAAGGGTCTGGGGGCTTTTAGATGGGTCCTGAGGCAATCTAGAAGGGTCTGGGGGCCTTTACATGGGTCTTGAGGGTCATTAGAAGGGTGTGGAGGCCTTTAGAAAGGCCCTGAGGGGCTCTAGAAGGGTCTGGGGGCTACTAGAAGCGTCCTGAGGGGGTCCAGAAGGGTCTGGGGGCCTTTTTAAAGGCCCTCAGGGGGATTATATGGGTCTCGCGGCCTTTAGAAAGGCCCTGAGTGGCATTAGAAGGGTATGGGGGCCTTTAGAAAGGCCCTGATGGGCATTAGAAGGGTCTGGGGACCTTTAGAATGGTCCTGAGGGGGTCTAGAAGGGTCTGGATGCATTTAAAACTGTCCTGAGAGGCTCTAGAAGGGTCTGGGTGCCTTTATAAGGGTCCTGAGGGGCATTAGAAGGGTCTGGGTGCCCTTATAAAAGCCCCGGAAAGGAATTAACAGGGTCTGGGTGCCTTTAGAAGGGTCCTGAGGGGCTCTATAAGGGTCTGGGGGTCTTTAGAAGGGTCTTCAGGGGCTCTAGAAGGGTCTGGGGACCTTTAGAAAGGCCCTGTGGGGCATTAGAAGGGTCTGGGGGCCTTTAGAATGCTCCTGAGGGGCAGTAGAAGGGTCTGGGAACCTTTAGAAAGGCCCTGACGGGCATTAGAATGGTCTGCGGGATTTAGAAGTGTCCTGAGGGGCTCTAGAATGGTCTGGAGGCCTTTACAAGTGTCCTGACGGGCTCTAGAAGGGTCTGGGAACCTTTATAAAAGCCCTGAGGGGCATTAGAAGGGTCTGAGGGCATTTAGAAACGTCCTGACGGGCATTAGAAGGGTCCTGTGGCCTTGATAAGGGTCCTGAAAGGCATTAGAAGGGTCTGGGGGCTTTTAGATGGGTCCTGAGGAAATCTAGAAGAGTCTGGGGGCCTTTACATGGGTCTTGAGGGTCATTAGAAGGGTGTGGAGGCCTTTAGAAAGGCCCTGAGGAGATCTAGAAGGGTCTGGGGGCTATTAGAAGAGTCCTGAGGGGGTCCAGAAGGGTCTGGGGGCCTTTTTAAAGGCCCTCAGGGGGATTATAAGGGTCTCGCGGCCTTTAGAAAGGCCCTGAGTGGCATTAGAAGGGTCTGGGTGCCTTTAGAAATGACCTGAGGGGCATTAGAAGGGTATGGGAGCCTTTAGAAAGGCCCTGTGGGGCATTAGAAGGGTCTGGGGGCCTTTAGAATGCTCCTGAGGGGCAGTAGAAGGGTCTGGGGACCTTTAGAAGGCCCTGACTGGCATTAGAATGGTCTCCAGTCCTTTAGAAGTGTCCTGAGGGGCTCTAGAATGGTCTGGGGGCCTTTATAAGGGTCCTGACGGGCTCTAGAAGGGTCTGGGAACCTTTATAAATGCCCTGAGGGGCATTAGAAGGGTCTGAGGGCCTTTAGAAAGGTCCTGAGGGGCATTAGGAGGGTCTTCTGGCCTTCATAAGCGTCCTGAAAGGCATTAGAAGGGTCTGGGGGCTTTTAGATGGGTCCTGAGGCAATCTAGAAGGGTCTAGGGGCCTTTACATGGGTCTTGAGGGTCATTAGAAGGGTGTGGAGGCCTTTAGAAAGGCCCTGAAAGGCATTAGAAGGGTCTGGGGGCTATTAGATGGGTCCTTAGGCAATCTAGAAGGGTCTGGGGGCCTTGACATGGGTCTTGAGGTTCATTAGAAGGGTGTGGAGGCCTTTAGAAAGGCCCTGAGGGGCTCTAGAAGGGTCTGGGGGCTATTAGAAACGTCCTGAGGGGGTCCAGAAGGGTCTGGGGGACTTTTTAAAGGCCCTCAGGGGGATTATAAGGGTCTCGCGGCCTTTAGAAAGGCCCTGACTGGCATTAGAAGGGTCTGGGTGCCTTTAGAAATGACCTGAGGGGCATTAGAATGGTATGGGAGCCTTTAGAATGGCCCTGAGGGGCATTAGAAGGGTCTGGGGGCCTTTATAAGGCCCTGACGGGCATTAGAATGGTCTGCAAGCCTTTAGAATTGTCCTGAGGGGCTCTAGAATGGTCTCGGGGCCTTTATAAGGGTCCTGACGGGCTCTAGAAGGGTCTGGGAACCTTTATAAATGCCCTGAGAGGCATTAGAAGGGTCTGAGGGTTTTTAGAAAGGTCTTCAGGGGCATTAGAAGGGTCTTGTGGCCTTCATAAGGGTCCTGAAAGGCATTAGAATGGTCTGGGGGCTTTTAGATGGGTCCTGAGGCAATCTAGAAGGGTCTAGGGGCCTTTACATGGGTCTTGAGGGTCATTAGAAGGGTGTGGAGGCCTTTAGAAAGGCCCTGAAAGGCATTAGAAGGGTCTGGGGGCTATTAGATGGGTCCTTAGGCAATCTAGAAGGGTCTGGGGGGCTTGACATGGGTCTTGAGGGTCATTAGAAGGGTGTGGAGGCCTTTAGAAAGGCCCTGAGGGGCTCTAGAAGGGTCTGGGGTCTATTAGAAACGTCCTGAAGGGGTCTAGAAGGGTCTGGGGGACTTTTTAAATGCCCTCAAGGGGAATTATAAGGGTCTCTCGGCCTTTAGAAAGGCCCTGAGTAGCATTAGAAGGGTCTGGGTGCCTTTAGAAATGACGTGAGGGGCATTACAAAAGTATGGGGGCCTTTAGAAAGGCCCTGAGGGGCATTAGAAGCGTCTGGGGGCCTTTAGAATGGTCCTGAGGGGGTCTAGAATGGTCTGGGTGCCTTTATAAGGGTCCTGACGGGCATTAGAAGGGTCTGGGAACCTTTATAAATGCCCTGAGGGGCATTAGAAGGGTCTGAGGGCCTTTAGAAAGGTCCTGAGGGGCATTAGAAGGGTCTTGTGGCCTTGATAAGGGTCCTGAAAGGCATTAGAAGGGTCTGGGGGCTTTTAGATGGGTCCTGAGGCAATCTAGAAGGGTCTGGGGGCCTTTACATGGGTCTTGAGGGTCATTAGAAGGGTGTGGAGGCCTTTAGAAAGGCCCTGAGGAGCTCTAGAAGGGTCTGGGGTCTATTAGAAGCGTCCTGAGGGGGTCCAGAAGGGTCTGGGGGCCTTTTTAAAGGCCCTCAGGGGGATTATAAGGGTCTCGCGGCCTTTAGAAAGGCCCTGAGTGGCATTAGAAGGGTCTGGGTGCCTTTAGAAATGACGTGAGGGGCATTACAAAAGTATGGGGGCCTTTAGAAAGGCCCTCAGGGGCATTAGAAGCGTCTGGGGGCCTTTAGAATGGTCCTGAGGGGAGTCTAGAAGGGTCTGGAGGCATTTAAAACTGTCCTGAGAGGCTCTAGAAGGGTCCTGGTGCCTTTATAAGGGTCCTGAGGGGCATTAGAAGATTCTGGGTGCCCTTATAAAAGCCCTGAGGGGAACTAGCAGGGTCTGGGGGACTTTAGAAGGGTCCTGAGGGGCTCTATAAGGGTCTGGGGGCCTTTAGAAGGGTCTTCAGGGGCTCTAGAAGGGTCTGGGGACCTTTAGAAAGGCCCTGTGGGGCATTAGAAGGGTATGGGGGCCTTTAGAAAGGACTTCAGGGACTCTATAAGGGTCTGGGTACCTTTAGAAAGGCCCTGTGGGGCATTAGAATGGTCTGGGGGCATTTAGAATGCTCCTGAGGGACAGTATAAGGGTCTGGGGACCTTTATAAGTGTCCTGACGGGCTCTAGAATGGTCTGGGAACCTTTATAAATGCCCTGAGGGGCATTAGATGGGTCTGAGGGCCTTTAGAAAGGTCCTGAGGCGCATTAGAAGGGTCTTGTGGCCTTCATAAGGGTCCTGAAATGCATTAGAAGGCTCTGAGGGCTTTTAGATGGGTCCTGAGGCAATCTAGAAGGGTCTAGGGGCCTTTACATGGGTCTTGAGTGTCATTAGAAGGGTGTGGAAACCTTTAGAAAGGCCCTGAAAGGCATTAGAAGGGTCTGGAGGCTATTAGATGGGTCCTTAGGCAATCTAGAAGGGTCTGGGGGCCTTTACATGGGTCTTGAGTGTCCTTAGAAGGGTGTGGAGGCCTTTAGAAAGGCCCTGATGGGCTCTAGAAGGGTCTGGGGGCTATTAGAAGCGTCCTGAGGGGGTCCAGAAGGGTCTGGGGGACTTTTTAAAGGCCCTCAAGGGGAATTATAAGGGTCTCGCGGCCTTTAGAAAGGCCCTGATGGGCATTACAAGGGTCTGGGGTCATATAGAAAGGCCCTGAGAGGTTCTAGAAGTGTCTGGGGTACTTTAGAAAGGCCCTGACGGGCATTAGAAGGGTCTGGGGGCCTTTAGAATGGTCCTGAGGGGGTCTAGAAGGGTCTGGAGGCATTTAAAACTGTCCTGAGAGGCTCTAGAAGGGTCTGGGTGCCTTTATAAGGGTCCTGAGGGGCATTAGAAGGGTCTGGGTGCCTTTATAAAAGCCCTGAGGGGAATTAGCAGGGTCTGGGGGACTTTAGAAGGGTCCTGAGGGGCTCTATAAGGGTCTGGGGGCCTTTAGAAGGGTCTTCAGGGGCTCTAGAGGGGTCTGGGGACCTTTAGAAAGGCCCTGTGGGGCATTAGATGGGTCTGGGGGCCTTTAGAATGCTCCTGAGGGGCAGTAGAAGGGTCTGGGGACCTTTATAAGGGTCCTGACGGGCTCTAGAAGGGTCTGGGGACCTTTATAAGGGTCCTGACGGGCTCCAGAAGGGTCTGAGGGCCTTTAGAAAGGCCCTGAGGGGCATTAGAAGGGTCTGGGGGCATTCAGAATGCTCCTGAGGGGCAGTAGAAGGATCTGGGGACCTTTATAAATGCCCTGAGGGGCATTAGAAGGGTCTGACGGCCTTTAGAAACGTCCTGAGGGGCATTAGAAGGGTCTTGTGGCCTTCATATGGGTCCTGAAAGGCATTAGAAGGGTCTGGGGGCTTTTAGATGGGTCCTGAGACAATCTAGAAGGGTCTAGGGGGCTTTACATGGGTCTTGAGGGTCATTAGAAGGGTGTGGAGGCCTTTAGAAAGGCCCTGAAATGCATTAGAAGGGTCTGGGGGCTTTTAGATGGGTCCTGAGGCAATCTAGAAGGGTCTGCGGGCCTTTACATGGGTCTTGAGGGTCATTAGAAGGGTGTGGATGCCTTTAGAAAGGCCCTGAGGGGCACTAGAAGGGTCTGGGGGCTATTAGAAGCGTCCTGAGGGGGTCTAGAAGGGTCTGGGGGCCTTTAGAAATGACCTGAGGGGCATTAGAATGGTATGGGGGCCTTTAGAAAGGCCCTGATGGGCATTAGAAGGGTCTGGGGGCCTTTAGAATGGTCCTGAGAGGGTCTAGAAGGGTCTGGAGGCATTTAAAACTGTCCTGAGAGGCTCTAGAAGAGTCTGAGTGCCTTTATAAGGGTCCTGAGGGGCATTAGAAGGGTCTGGGTGCCCTTATAAAAGCCCTGAAAGGCATTAACAGGGTCTGGGGGCCTTTAGAAGGGTCATGAGGGGCTCTATAAGGGTCTGGGGGCCTTTAGAAGGGTCTTCAGGGGCTCTAGAAGGGTCTGGGGACCTTTAGAAAGGCACTGTGGGGCATTAGAAGGGTCTGGGGGCCTTTAGAATGCTCCTGAGGGGCAGTAGAAGGGTCTGGGGACCTTTAGAAAGGCCCTGACGGGCATTAGAATGGTCTGCGGGATTTAGAAGTGTCCTGAGGGGCTCTAGAATGGTCTGGGGGCCTTTTATAAAGGCCCTGAGGGGCATTAGAAGGGTCTGAGGGCCTTTAGAAAGGTCCTGAGGGGCATTAGAAGGGTCTTGTGGCCTTGATAAGGGTCCTGGAAAGGCATTAGAAGGGTCTGGGGGCTTTTAGATGGGTCCTGAGGCAATCTAGAAGGGTCTGGGGGCCTTTACATGGGTCTTGAGGGTCATTAGAAGGGTGTGGATGCCTTTAGAAAGGCCCTGAGGGGCACTAGAAGGGTCTGGGGGCTATTAGAAGCGTCCTGAGGGGGTCTAGAAGGGTCTGGGGGCCTTTAGGAGTGACCTGAGGGGCATTAGAAGGGTATGGGGGCATTTAGAAAGGCCCTGAGGGGCATTAGAAGGGTCTGGGGGCCTTTAGAATGGTCCTGAGAGGGTCTAGAAGGGTCTGGAGGCATTTAAAACTGTCCTGAGAGGCTCTAGAAGAGTCTGGGTGCCTTTATAAGAGTCCTGAGGGGCATTAGAAGGGTCTGGGTGCCCTTATAAAAGCCCTGAAAGGAATTAACAGGGTCTGGGGGCCTTTAGAAGGGTCCTGAGGGGCTCTATAAGGGTCTGGGGGCCTTTAGAAGGGTCTTCAGGGGCTCTAGAAGGGTCTGGGGACCTTTAGAAAGGCCCTGTGGAGCATTAGAAGGGTCTGGGGGCCTTTAGAATGCTCCTGAGGGGCAGTAGAAGGGTCTGGTGACCTTTAGAAAGGCCCTGACGGGCATTAGAATGGTCTGCGGAATTTAGAAGTGTCCTGAGGGGCTCTAGAATGGTCTGGGGGCCTTTATAAGTGTCCTGACGGGCTCTAGAAGGGTCTGGGAACCTTTATAAATGCCCTGAGAGGCATTAGAAGGGTCTGAGGGCCTTTAGAAAGGTCCTGAGGGGCATTACAAGGGTCTTGTGGCCTTCATAAGGGTCCTGAAAGGCATTAGAATGGTCTGGGGGCTTTTAGATGGGTCCTGAGGCAATCTAGAAGGGTCTGGGGGCCTTTACATGGGTCTTGAGGGTCATTAGAAGGGTGTGGAGGCCTTTAGAAAGGCCCTGAAGAGCTCTAGAAGGGTCTGGGGGCTATTAGAAGCATCCTGAGGGGGTCCAGAAGGGTCTGGGGGCCTTTTTAAAGGCCCTCAGGGGGATTATAAGGGTCTCGCGGCCTTTAGAAACGCCCTGAGTGGCATTAGAAGGGTCTGGGTGCCTTTAGAAATGACCTGAGGGGCATTAGAAGGGTATGGGAGCCTTTAGAAAGGCCCTGAGGGGCATTAGAAGGGTCTGGGGGCCTTTAGAATGGTCCTGAGGGGGTCTAGAAGGGTCTGGAGGCATTTAAATCTGTCCTGAGAGGCTCTAGAAGGGTCTGGGTGCCTTTATAAGGGTCCTGACGGGCATTAGAAGGGTCTGGGTGCCTTTATAAAAGCCCTGAGGGGAATTAGCAGGGTCTGGGGGACTTTAGAAGGGTCCTGAGGGGCTCTATAAGGGTCGGGGGGCCTTTAGAAGGGTCTTCAGGGGCTCTAGAGGGGTCTGGGGACCTTTAGAAAGGCCCTGTGGGGCATTAGAAGGGTCTGGGGTCCTTTAGAATGCTCCTGAGGGGCAGTAGAAGGGTCTGGGGACCTTTATAAGGGTCCTGACGGGCTCTAGAAGGGTCTGGGGACCTTTATAAGGGTCCTGACAGGCTCTAGAAGGGTCTGAGGGACTTTAGAAAGGTCCTGAGGGGCATTAGAAGGGTCTGGGGGCTTTTAGATGGGTCCTGAGGCAATCTAGAAGGGTCTTGTGGCCTTTACATGGGTCTTGAGGGTCATTAGAAGGGTGTGGAGGCCTTTAGAAAGGCGCTGAGGGGCTCTAGAAGGGTCTTGGGGCTATTAGAAGCGTCCTGAGGGGGACTATAAGGGTCTGGGGGCCTTTTTAAAGGCCCTCAGGGGGATTATAAGGGTCTCGCGGCTTTTAGAAAGGCCCTGAGTGCCATTAGAAGGGTCTGGGTGCCTTTAGAAACGTCCTGAGGGGCATTAGAAGGGTCTTCTGGCCTTCATAAGGGTCCTGAAAGGCATTAGAAGGGTCTGGGGGCTTTTAGATGGGTCCTGAGGCAATCTAGAAGTGTCTAGAGGCCTTTACATGGGTCTTGAGGGTCATTAGAAGGGTGTGGAGGCCTTTAGAAAGGCCCTGAAAGGCATTAGAAGGGTCTGGGGGCTTTTAGATGGGTCCTGAGGCAATCTAGAAGGGTCTGGGGGCCTTTACATGGGTCCTGAGCATCATTAGAAGGGTGTGGAGGCCTTTAGAAAGGCCCTGAAGGGCTCTAGAAGGGTCTGGGGGCCTTTAGAAACGTCCTGAGGGGCATTAGAAGGGTCTTGTGGCCTTCATAAGGGTCCTGAAATGCATTAGAAGGCTCTGGGGGCTTTTAGATGGGTCCTGAGGCAATCTAGAAGGGTCTAGGGTCCTTTACATGGGTCTTGAGGGTCATTAGAAGGGTGTGGAGGCCTTTAGAAAGGCCCTGAAAGGCATTAGAAGGGTCTGGGGGCTTTTAGATGGGTCCTTAGGCAATCTAGAAGGGTCTGGGGGCCTTTACATGGGTCCTGAGCATCATTAGAAGGGTGTGGAGGCCTTTAGAAAGGCCCTGAAATGCATTAGAAGGGTCTGGGGGCTTTTAGATGCGTCCTGAGGCAATCTAGAAGGGTCTGGGGGCCTTTACATGGGTCTTGAGGGGCATTAGAAGGGTCTGAGGGCCTTTAGAAGGGTCCTGAGGGGCATTGGAATGGTCTGGGGGCTTTTAGATGGGTCCTGAGGCAATCTAGAATGGTCTAGGGGCCTTTACATGGGTCTTGAGGGTCATTAGAAGGGTGTGGAGGCCTTTAGAAAGGCGCTGAGGGGCTCTAGAAGGGTCTGGGGGCTATTAGAAGCGTCCTGAGGGGGTCCAGAATGGTCTGGGGGCCTTTTTAAAGGCCCTCAGGGGGATTATAAGGGTCTCGCGGCTTTTAGAAAGGCCCTGAGTGGCATTACAAGGGTCTGGGGTCATATAGAAAGGCCCTGAGAGGTTCTAGAAGTGTCTGGGGTACTTTAGAAATGCCCTGAGGGGCATTAGAAGGGTCTGGGGGCCTTTAGAATGGTCCTGAGGTGTTCTAGAAGGGTCTGGAGGCATTTAAAACTGTCCTGAGAGTCTCAAGAAGGGTCTGGGTGCCTTTATAAGGGTCCTGAGGGGCTTTAGAAGGGTCTGGGTGCCCTTATAAAAGCCCTGAGGGGAATTAGCAGGGTCTGGGGGACTTTAGACGGGTCCTGAGGGGCTCTATAAGGGTCAAGGGGCCCTTAGAAGGGTCTTCAGGGGCTCTAGAAGGGTCTGGGGACCTTTAGAAAGGCCCTGTGGGGCATTAGAAGGGTCTGGGTGCCTTTAGAATGCTCCTGAGGGGCTCTATAAGGGTCTGGGGACCTTTATAAGTGTCCTGACTGGCTCTAGAAGGGTCTGGGAACCTTTATAAATGCCCTGAGGGGCATTAGAAGGGTCTAAGGGCCTTTAGAATGGTCCTGAGGGGCATTAGAAGGTTCTTGTGGCCTTCATAAGGGTCCTGAAATGCATTAGAAGGGTCTGGGGGCTTTTAGATGGGTCCGGAAGGAATCTAGAAGGGTCTAGGGGCCTTTACATGGGTCTTGAGAGTCATTAGAAGGGTGTGGAGGCCTTTAGAAAGGCCCTGAGGGGCTCTAGAAGGGTCTGGGGTCCTTTAGAAGGGTCTTCAAGGGCTCTAGAAGTGTCGGGGGACCTTTAGAAAGGCCCTGTGGGGCATTAGAAGGGTCTGGGGGCCTTTAGAATGCTCCTGAGGGGCAGTAGAAGGATCTGGGGGCCTTTAGAATGCTCCTGAGGGGCAGTAGAAGGGTCTGGGAACCTTTATAATTGCCCTGAGGGGCATTAGAAGGGTCTGAGGGCCTTTAGAAAGGTCCTGAGGGGCATTAGAAGGGTCTTGTGGCCTTGATAAGGGTCCTGAAATGCATTAGAAGGGTCTGGGGGCTTTTAGATGGGTCCTGAGGCAATCTAGAAGGGTCTGGGGGCCTTAACATGGGTCTTGAGGGTCATTAGAAGGGTGTGGAGGCCTTTAGAAAGCCCCTGAGAGGCTCTAGAAGGGTCTGGGGGCTATTAGAAGCGTCCTGAGCGGGTCTAGAAGGGTCTGGGGGCCTTTTTAAAGGCCCTCAGGGGGATTATAAGGTTCTCGCGGCCTTTAGAAAAGCCCTGAGTGGCATTAGAAGGGTCTGGGTGCCTTTAGAAATGACCTGAGGGGCATTAGAAGGGTATGTGGGCCTTTAGAAAGGCCCTGATGGGCATTAGAAGGGTCTGGGGGCCTTTAGAATGGTCCTGAGGGGGTCTAGAAGGGTCTGGAGGCATTTAAAACTATCCTGAGAGGCTCTAGAAGGGTCTGGGTGCCTTTATAAGGGTCCTGAGGGGCATTAGAAGGGTCTGGGTGCCCTTATAAAAGCACTGAAAGGAATTAGCAGGGTCTGGGGGCCTTTAGAAGGGTCCTGAGGGGCTCTATAAGGGTCTGGCGGCCTTTAGAAGGGTCTTGAGGGGCTCTAGAAGGGTCTGGGGACCTTTAGAAAGGCCCTGTGGGGCATTAGAAGGGTCTGGGTACCTTTAGAATGCTCCTGAGGGGCAGTAGAAGGGTCTGGGGACCTTTATAAGGCCCTGACGGGCATTAGAATGGTTTGCGGGCCTTTAGAAGTGTCCTGAGGGGCTCTAGAATGGTCTGGGGGCCTTTATAAGGGTCCTGACATGCTCTAGAAGGGTCTGGGAACCTTTATAAATGCCCTAATGGGCATTAGAAGGGTCTGAGGGCCTTTAGAAAAGTCCTGAGGGGCATTAGAAGGGTCTGGGGGCCTTTAGAATGGTCCTGAGGGGCATTAGAAGGGTCTGGAGGCATTTAAAACTGTCCTGAGAGGCTCTAGAAGGGTCTGGGTGCCTTTATAAGGGTCCTGAGGGGCATTAGAGGGGTCTGGGTGCCCTTATAAAAGCCCTGAGTAGAATTAGCAGGGTCTGGGGGACTTTAGAAGGGTCTTGAGGGGCTCTAGAAAGGTCTGGAGACCTTTAGAAAGGCCCTGTGTGGCATTAGAAGGGTCTGGGGGCCTTTAGAAGGGTCTTCAGGGGCTCTAGAAGGGTCTGGGGACCTTTAGAAAGGCCATGTGGGGCATTAGAAGGGTCTGGGGGCCTTTAGAATGCTCCTGAGGGGCAGTAGAAGGGTCTGGGGACCTTTATAAGTGTCCTGACGTCCTCTAGAAGGGTCTGGGAACCTTTATAAATGCCCTGAGGGGCATTAGAAGGGTCTTGTGGCCTTCATAAGGGTCCTGGAAGGCATTAGAAGGGTCTGGGGGCTTTTAGATGTGTGCTGAGGCAATCTAGAAGGGTCTAGGGGCCTTTACATGGGTCTTGAGGGTCATTAGAAGGGTGTGGAGGCCTTTAGAAAGGCCCTGAAAGGCATTAGAAGGGTCTGGGGGCTTTTATATGGGTCCTGAGGCAATCTAGAAGGGTCTGGGGGCCTTTACATGGGTCCTGAGCATCATTAGAAGGGTGTGGAGGCCTTTAGAAAGGCCCTGACGGGCTCTAGAAGGGTCTGGGGGCCTTTAGAAGGGTCTTCAGGGGCTCTAGAAGGGTCTGGGGACCTTTAGAAAGGCCCTGAGGGGCATTAGAAGGGTCTGGGGGCCTTTAGAATGCTCCTGAGGGGCAGTAGAAGGGTCTGGGAACCTTTATAAATGCCCTGAGGGGCATTAGAAGGGTCTGAGGGCCTTTAGAAATGTCCTGAGGGGCATTAGAAGGGTCTTGTGGCCTTCATAAGGGTCCTGAAAGGCATTAGAAGGGTCTGGGGGCTTTTAGATGTGTCCTGAGGCAATCTAGAAGGGTCTAGGGGCCTTTACATGGGTCTCGAGGGTCATTAGAAGGGTGTGGAGGCCTTTAGAAAGGCCCTGAAATGCATTAGAAGGGTCTGGGGGCTTTTCGATGGGTCCTGAGGCAATCTAGAAGGGTCTGGGGGCCTTTACATGGGTCTTGAGGGTCATTAGAAGGGTGTGGAGGCCTTTAGAAAGGCCCTGAGGAGCTCTAGAAGGGTCTGGGGGCTATTAGAAGCGTCCTGAGGGGGTCCAGAAGGGTCTGGGGGCCTTTTTAAAGGCCCTCAGGGGGATTATAAGGGTCTCGCGGCCTTTAGAAAGGCCCTGAGTGGCATTAGAATGGTCTGGGTGCCTTCAGAAATGACGTGAGGGGCATTACAAAAGTATGGGGGCTTTTGGAAAGGCCCTGAGGGGCATTAGAATGGTCTAGGGGCATTTAGAATGGTCCTCAAGAGGGTCTAGAAGGGTCTGGAGGCATTTAAAACTGTCCTGAGAGGCTCTAGAAGGGTCTGGGTGCCTTTATAAGGGTCCTTAGGGGCATTATAAGGGTCTGGGTGCCCATATAAAAGCCCTGAGGGCAATTAGCGGGGTCTGGGGGACTTTAGAAGGGTCCTGAGGGGCTCTATAAGGGTCTGGGGGCCTTTAGAAGGGTCTTCAGGTGCTCTAGAAGGGTCTGGGGACCTTTAGAAAGGCCCTGTGAGGCATTAGAAGGGTCTGGGGGGCTTTAGAATGCTCCTGAGGGGCAGTAGAAGGGTCTGGGGACCTTTATAAAGGCCGTGACGGGCATTAGAATGGTCTGCGGGCCTTTAGAAGTGTCCTGAGGGGCTCTAGAATGGTCTGGGGGCCTTTATAAGGGTCCTGACGGGCTCTAAAAGGGTCTGGGAACCTTTATAAATGCCCTGAGGGGCATTAGAAGGGTCTGAGGGCCTTTAGAAAGGTCCTGAGGGGCATTAGAAGGGTCTTGTGGCCTTCATAAGGGTCCTGAAAGGCATTAGAAGGGTCTGGGGGCTTTTAGATGGGTCCTGAGGCAATCTAGAAGGGTCTAGGGGCCTTTACATGGGTCTTGAGGGGCATTAGAAGGGTCTGAGGGCCTTTAGAAGGGTCCTGAGGTGCATTAGAAGGGTCTGGGGGCTTTTAGATGGGTCCTGAGGCAATCTAGAAGGGTCTGGGGGCCTTTACATGGGTCTTGAGGGTCATTAGAAGGGTGTGGAGGCCTTTAGAAAGGCGCTGAGGGGCTCTAGAAGGGTCTGGGGGCTATTAGAAGCGTCCTGAGGGGGTCCAGAAGGGTCTGGGGGCCTTTTTAAAGGCCCTCAGGGGGATTATAAGGGTCTCGCGGCCTTTAGAAAGGCCCTGAGTGGCATTACAAGGGTCTGGGGTCATATAGAAAGGCCCTGAGAGGTTCTAGAAGTGTCTGGGGTACTTTAGAAATGCCCTGAGGGGCATTAGAAGGGTCTGGGGGCCTTTAGAATGGTCCTGAGGTGTTCTAGAAGGGTCTGGAGGCATTTAAAACTGTCCTGAGAGGCTCTAGAAGGGTCTGGGTGCCCTTCTAAAAGCCCTGAGGGGAATTAGCAGGGTCTGGGGGACTTTAGAAGGGGCCTGTAGGGCTCTATAAGGGTCTGGGGGCCCTTAGAAGGGTCTTCAGGGGCTCTAGAAGGGTCTGGGGACCTTTAGAAAGGCCCTGTGGGGCATTAGAAGGGTCTGGGGGCCTTTAGAATGCTCCTGAGGGGCTCTATAAGGGTCTGGGGACCTTTATAAGTGTCCTGACTGGCTCTAGAAGGGTCTGGGAACCTTTATAAATGCCCTGAGGGGCATTAGAAGGGTCTGAGGGCTTTTAGAATGCTCCTGAGGGGCAGTAGAAGGGTCTTGTGGCCTTCATAAGGGTCCTGAAAGGCATTAGAAGGGTCTGGGGGCTTTTAGATGGGTCCTGAGGCAATCTAGAAGGGTCTAGGGGCCTTTACATGGGTCTTGAGGGTCATTAGAAGGGTGTGGAGGCCTTTAGAAAGGCCCTGAAAGGCATTAGAAGGGTCTGGGGGCTATTAGATGGGTCCTTAGGCAATCTAGAAGGGTCTGGGGGCCTTTACATGGGTCCTGAGCATCATTAGAAGGGTGTGGAGGCCTTTAGACAGGCCCTGAGGGGCTCTAGAAGGGTCTGGGGTCCTTTAGAAGGGTCTTCAAGGGCTCTAGAAGGGTCTGGGGACCTTTAGAAAGGCCCTGTGGGGCATTAGAAGGGTCTGGGGGCCTTTAGAATGCTCCTGAGGGGCAGTAGAAGGGTCTGGGGACGTTTATAAAGGCCCTGACGGGCATTAGAATGGTCTGCGGGATTTAGAAGTGTCCTGAGAGGCTCTAGAATGTTCTGGGGGCCTTTATAAGGGTCCTGACGGGCTCTAGAAGGGTCTGGGAACCTTTATAAATGCCCTGAGGGACATTAGAAGGGTCTTGTGGCCTTGATAAGGGTCCTGAAATGCATTAGAAGGGTCTGGGTTCTTTTAGATGGTTCCTGATGCAATCTAGAAGGGTCTGGGGGCCTTTAAATGGGTCTTGAGGGTCATTGGAATGGAGTGGAGGCCTTTAGAAAGGCCCTGAAAAGCTCTATAAGGGTCTGGGGGCCTTTAGAAGGGTCTTCAGGGGCTCTAGAAGGGTCTGGGGACCTTTAGAAAGGCCCTGTGGGGCATTAGAAGGGTCTGGGGGCCTTTAGAATGCTCCTGAGGGGCAGTAGAAGGGTCTGGGGACCTTTATAAAGGCCCTGACGGGCATTAGAATGGTCTGCGGGATTTAGAAGTGTCCTGAGGGGCTCTAGAATGGTCTGGGGGCCTTTATAAGGGTCCTGACGGGCTCTAGAAGGGTCTGGGAACCATTATAAATGCCCTGAGGGGCATTAGAAGGGTCTGAGGGCCTTTAGAAAGGTCCTGAGGGGCATTAGAAGGGTCTTGTGGCCTTGATAAGGGTCCTGAAAGGCATTAGAAGGCTCTGGGGGCTTTTCGATGGGTCCTGAGGCAATCTAGAAGGGTCTAGGGGCCTTTACATGGGTCTTGAGGGTCATTAGAAGGGTGTGGAGGCCTTTAGAAAGGCCCTGAGGGGCTCTAGAAGGGTCTGGGGGCTATTAGAAGCGTCCTGAGTGGGTCCAGAAGGGTCTGGGGGCCTTTTTAAAGGCCCTCAGGGGGATTATAAGGGTCTCGCGGCCTTTAGAAAGGCCGTGAGTGGCATTTCAAGGGCCTGGGGTCATATAGAAAGGCCCTGAGGGGCATTAGAGGGGTCTGGAGGCCTTGAGAATGGTCCTGAGGGGGTCTAGAAGGGTCTGGAGGCATTTAAAACTGTCCTGAGAGGCTCTAGAAGGGTCTGGGTGCCTTTATAAGGGTCCTTACGGGCATTAGAAGGGTCTGGGTGCCCTTATAAAAGCCCTGAGGGGAATTAGCAGGGTCTGGGGGACTTTAGAAGGGTCCTGAGGGGCTCTATAAGGGTCTGGGGGCCTTTAGAAGGGTCTTCAGGGGCTCTAGAAGGGTCTGGGGACAATTAGAAAGGCCCTGTGGGGCATTAGAAGGGTCTGGGGGCCTTTAGAATGCTCCTGAGGGGCAGTAGAAGGGTCTGGGGACCTTTATAAGTGTCCTGACGGGCTCTAGAAGGGTCTGGGAACATTTATAAATGCCCTGAGGGGCATTAGAAGGGTCTGAGGGCCTTTAGAAAGGTCCTGAGGGGCATTAGAAGGGTCTTGTGGCCTTCATAAGGGTCATGAAATGCATTAGAAGGGTCTGGGGGCTTTTAGATGGGTCCTGAGGCAATCTAGAAGGGTCTAGGGGCCTTTACATGGGTCTTGAGGGTCATTAGAAGGGTGTGGAGGCCTTTAGAAAGGCCCTGAAAGGCATTAGAAGGGTCTGGGGGCTTTTAGATGGGTCCTGAGTGGGTCCAGAAAGGTCTGGGGGCCTTTTTAAATGCCCTCAGGGGGATTATAAGGGCCTGGCGGCCTTTAGAATGGCCCTGAGTGGCATTACAAGGGCCTGGGGTCATATAGAAAGGCCCTGAGGATCATTAGAAGGGTCTGGGGGCCTTTAGAATGGTCCTGAGGGGGTCTAGAAGGGTCTGGAGGCATTTAAAACTGTCCTGAGAGGCTCTAGAAGGGTCTGGGTGCCCTTATAAAAGCCCTGAGGGGAATTAGCAGGGTCTGGGGGACTTTAGAAGGGTCCTGAGGGGCTCTATCAGGGTCTGGGGGCCTTTAGAAGGGTCTTCAGGGGCTCTAGAAGGGTCTGGGGACCTTTAGAAAGGCCCTGTGGGGCATTAGAAGGGTCTGGGGGCCTTTAGAATGCTCCTGAGGGGCAGTAGAAGGGTCTGGGGTCCTTTAGAAGTGTCCTGACGGGCTCTAGAAGGGTCAGGGGACCTTTATAAGGGTCCTGAGGGGGTCTAGAAGGGTCTGAGGGCCTTTAGAAAGGTCCTGAGGGGCATTAGAAGGGTCTTGTGGCCTTCATAAGGGTCCTGAAAGGCATTAGAAGGGTCTGGGGGCTTTTAGATGGGTCCTGAGGCAAGCTAGAAGGGTCTAGGGGCCTTTACATGGGTCTTGAGGGTCATTAGAAGGGTGTGGAGGCATTTAGAAAGGCCCTGAAAGGCATTAGAAGGGTATGGGGGCTTTTAGATGGGTCCTGAGGCAAGCTAGAAGGGTCTGGGGGCCTTTACATGGGTCTTGAGGGTCATTAGAAGGGTGTGGAGGCCTTTAGAAAGGACCTGAAGGGCTCTAGAAGGGTCTGGGGGCTATTAGAAGCGTCCTGAGGGGGTCCAGAAGGGTCTGGGGGCCTTTTTAAAGGCCCTCAGGGGGATTATAAGGGTCTCGCGGCCTTTAGAAAGGCCCTGAGTGGCATTAGAAGGGTCTGGGTGCCTTTAGAAATGACGTGAGGGGCATTACAAGGGTATGGGGGCCTTTAGAAAGGCCCTGAGGGGCATTAGAAGGGTCTGGGGGCCTTTAGAATGGTCCTGAGGGGGTCTAGAAGGGTCTGGAGGCATTTAAAACTGTCCTGAGAGGCTCTAGAAGTGTCTGGGTGCCTTTATAAGGGTCCTGAGGGGCATTAGAAGGGTCTCGGTGCCCTTATAAAAGCACTGAGAGGAATTAGCAGGGTCTGGGGGATTTTAGAAGTGTCCTGAGGGGCTCTAGAATGGTCTGGGGGCCTTTATAAGGGTCCTGACGGGCTCTAGAAGGGTCTGGGAACCTTTATAAATCCCCTGAGGGGCATTAGAAGGGTCTGAGGGCCTTTAGAAAGGTCCTGAGAGGCATTAGAAGGGTCTTGTGGCCTTGATAAGGGTCCTGAAAGGCATTAGAAGGGTCTGGGGGTTTTAGATGGGTCCTGAGGCAATCTAGAAGGGTCTAGGGGCCTTTACATGGGCCTTGAGGGTCATTAGAAGGGTGTGGATGCCTTTAGAAAGGCCCTGAGGGGCTCTAGAAGGGTCTGGGGGCTATTAGAAGCGTCCTGAGGGGGTCCAGAAGGGTCTGGGGGCCTTTTTAAAGGCCCTCAGGGGGATTATAAGGGTCTCGCGGCTTTTAGAAAGGCCCTGAGTGGCATTACAAGGGTCTGGGGTCATACAGAAAGGCCCTCAGAGGTTCTAGAAGTGTCTGGGGTACTTTAGAAATGCCCTGAGGGGCATTAGAAGGGTCTGGGGGCCTTTAGAATGGTCCTGAGGGGTTCTAGAAGGGTCTGGAGGCATTTAAAACTGTCCAGAGAGGCTCTAGAAGGGTCTGGGTGGCTTTATAAGGGTCCTGAGGAGATTTAGAAGGGTCTGGGTGCCCTTAGAAAAGACCTGAGGGGAATTAGCAGGGTCTGGGGGACTTTAGAAGGGTCCTGAGGGTCTCTATAAGGGTCTTGGGGCCTTTAGAAGGTTCTTCAGGGGCTCTAGAATAGTCTGGGGACCTTTAGAAAGGCCCTGTGGGGCAGTAGAAGGGTCTGGGGGCCTTTAGAATGCTCCTGAGGGGCAGTAGAAGGTTCTGAGGATATTTATAAAGGCCCTGACGGGCATTAGAATGGTCTGCGGGCCTTTAGAAGTGTCCTGAGGGGCTCTAGAATGGTCTGGGGGCCTTTATAAGGGTCCTGACGGGCTCTAGAAGGGTCTGGGAACCTTTATAAATGCCCTGAGGGGCATTAGAAGGGTCTGAGGGCCTTTAGAAAGGTCCTGAGGGGCATTAGAAAGGTCTTGTGGCCTTCATAATGGTCCTGAAAGGCATTAGAAGGGTCTGGGGGCTTTTAGATGGGTCCTGAGGCAATCTAGAAGGGTCTGGGGGCCTTTACATGGGTCTTGAGGGTCATTAGAAGGGTGTGGAGGCCTTTAGAAAGACCCTGAGAGGCTCTAGAAGGGTCTAGGGGCTATTAGAAGCGTCCTGAGGGGGTCCAGAAGGGTCTGGGGGCCTTTTTAAAGGCCCTCAGGGGGATTATAAGGGTCTCGCGTCCTTTACAAAGGCCCTGAGTGGCATTACAAGGGTCTGGGGTCATATAGAAAGGCCCTGAGAGGTTCTAGAAGTGTCTGGGGTACTTTAGAAAGGCCCTGAGGGGCATTAGAAGGGTCTGGGGGCCTTTAGAAGGGTCTTCAGGGGCTCTAGAATGGTCTGGGGACCTTTAGAAAGGCCCTGTGGGGCATTAGAAGGGTCTGGGGGCCTTTAGAATGCTCCTGAGTGGCAGTAGAAGGGTCTGGGGACCTTTAGAAAGGCCCTGACGGGCATTAGAATGGTCTGCGGGCCTTCAGAAGTGTCCTGAGGGGCTCTAGAATGGTCTGGGGGCCTTTAGAATGCTCCTGAGGGGCAGTAGAAGGGTCTGGGAACCTTTATAAATGCCCTGAGGGGCATTAGAAGGGTCTGAGGGCCTTTAGAAAGGTCCTGAGGGGCATTAGAAGGGTCTTGTGGCCTTGATAAGGGTCCTGAAAGGCATTAGAAGGGTCTGGGGGCTTTTAGATGGGTCCTGAGGCAATCTAGAAGGGTCTGGGGGCCTTTACATGGGTCTTGAGGGTCATTAGAAGGGTGTGGAGGCCTTTAGAAAGGCCCTGAGGGGCTCTAGAAGGGTCTGAGGGCTATAAGAAGCGTCCTGAGTGGGTCCAGAAGGGTTTGGGGGCCTTTTTAAAGGCCCTCAGGGGGATTATAAGGGTCTCGCGGCCTTTAGAAAGGGCCTGAGTGGCATTAGAAGGGTCTGGGTGCCTTTAGAAATGTCCTGAGGGGCATTAGAAGGGTCCGGGGGCCTTTAGAATGCTCCTGAGGGGCAGTAGAAGGGTCTTGGGACCTTTAGAAAGGCCCTGACGGGCATTAGAATGGTCTGCGGGCCTTTAGAAGTGTCCTGAGGTGCTCTAGAATGGTCTGGGGGCCTTTATAAGGGTCCTGATAGGCTCTAGAATGGTCTGGGAACCTTTATAAATGCCCTGAGGGGCACTAAAAGGGTCTGAGGCCCTTTAGAAAGGTCCTGAGGGGCATTAGAAGGGTCTTGTGGCCTTCATAAGGGTCCTGAAAGGCATTAGAAGGGTCTGGGGGCTTTTAGATGGGTCCTGAGGCAATCTAGAAGGGTCTAGGGGCCTTTACATGGGTCTTGAGGTCATTAGAAGGTTGTGGAGGCCTTTAGAAAGGCCCAGAAAGGCATTAGAAGGGTCTGGGGGCTTTTAGATGGGTCCTGAGGCAATCTAGAAGGGTCTGGGGGCCTTTACATGGGTCTTGAGGGTCATTAGAAGGGTGTGGAGGCCTTTAGAATGGCCCTGAGGGGCTCTAGAACAGTCTGGGGGCTATTAGAAGCGTCCTGAAAGGGTCCAGAAGGGTCTGGGGGCCTTTTTAAAGGCCCTCAGGGGGATTATAAGGGTCTCGCGGCCTTTAGAAAGGCCCTGAGTGGCATTAGAAGGGTCTGGGTGCCTTTAGAGATGTCCTGAGGGGCTCTACAAGGGTCTGGGGGCTTTTATAAATGTCCTGAGGGGCATTAGAAGGGTCTGGGGGCCTTTAGAATGCTCCTGAGGGGCAGTAGAAGGGTCTTGGGACCTTTAGAAAGGCCCTGACGGGCATTAGAATGGTCTGCGGGCCTTTAGAAGTGCCCTGAGGGGCTCTAGAATGGTCTGGGGGCCTTTAGAAGGGTCCTGACAGGCTCTAGAAGGGTCTGGGAACCTTTATAAATGCCCTGAGGGGCACTAGAAGGGTCTGAGGGCCTTTAGAAATGTCCTGAGGGGCATTAGAAGGGTCTTGTGTCCTTCATAAGGGTCCTGAAAGGCATTAGAAGGGTCTGGGGGCTTTTAGATGGGTCCTGAGGCAATCTAGAAGGGTCTAGGGGCCTTTACATGGGTCTTGAGGGTCATTAGAAGGTTGTGGAGGCCTTTAGAAAGGCCCTGAAAGGCATTAGAAGGGTCTGGGGGCTTTTAGATGGGTCCTGAGGCAATCTAGAAGGGTCTAGGGGCCTTTACATGGGTCTTGAGGGTCATTAGAAGGTTGTGGAGGCCTTTAGAAAGGCCCTGAAAGGCATTAGAAGGGTCTGGGGGTTTTAGATTGGTCCTGAGGCAATCTAGAAGGGTCTGGGGGCCTTTACATGGGTCTTGAGGGTCATTAGAAGGGTGTGGAGGCCTTTAGAAAGGCGCTGAGGGGCTCTAGAAGGGTCTGGGGGCTATTAGAAGCGTCCTGAGGGGGTCCAGAAGGGTCTGGGGGCCTTTTTAAAGGCCCTCAGGGGGATTATAAGGGTCTCGCGGCCTTTAGAAAGGCCCTGAGTGGCATTACAAGGGTCTGGGGTCATATAGAAAGGCCCTGAGAGGTTCTAGAAGTGTCTGGGGTACTTTAGAAATGCCCTGAGGGGCATTAGAAGGGTCTGGGGGCCTTTAGAATGGTCCTGAGGTGTTCTAGAAGGGTCTGGAGGCATTTAAAACTGTCCTGAGAGGCTCTAGAAGGGTCTGGGTGCCCTTCTAAAAGCCCTGAGGGGAATTAGCAGGGTCTGGGGGACTTTAGAAGGGGCCTGTAGGGCTCTATAAGGGTCTGGGGGCCCTTAGAAGGGTCTTCAGGGGCTCTAGAAGGGTCTGGGGACCTTTAGAAAGGCCCTGTGGGGCATTAGAAGGGTCTGGGGGCCTTTAGAATGCTCCTGAGGGGCTCTATAAGGGTCTGGGGACCTTTATAAGTGTCCTGACTGGCTCTAGAAGGGTCTGGGAACCTTTATAAATGCCCTGAGGGGCATTAGAAGGGTCTGAGGGCTTTTAGAATGCTCCTGAGGGGCAGTAGAAGGGTCTTGTGGCCTTCATAAGGGTCCTGAAAGGCATTAGAAGGGTCTGGGGGCTTTTAGATGGGTCCTGAGGCAATCTAGAAGGGTCTAGGGGCCTTTACATGGGTCTTGAGAGTCATTAGAAGGGTGTGGAGGCCTTTAGACAGGCCCTGAGGGGCTCTAGAAGGGTCTGGGGTCCTTTAGAAGGGTCTTCAAGGGCTCTAGAAGGGTCTGGGGACCTTTAGAAAGGCCCTGTGGGGCATTAGAAGGGTCTGGGGGCCTTTAGAATGCTCCTGAGGGGCAGTAGAAGGGTCTGGGGACGTTTATAAAGGCCCTGACGGGCATTAGAATGGTCTGCGGGATTTAGAAGTGTCCTGAGAGGCTCTAGAATGTTCTGGGGGCCTTTATAAGGGTCCTGACGGGCTCTAGAAGGGTCTGGGAACCTTTATAAATGCCCTGAGGGACATTAGAAGGGTCTTGTGGCCTTGATAAGGGTCCTGAAATGCATTAGAAGGGTCTGGGTTCTTTTAGATGGTTCCTGATGCAATCTAGAAGGGTCTGGGGGCCTTTAAATGGGTCTTGAGGGTCATTGGAATGGAGTGGAGGCCTTTAGAAAGGCCCTGAAAAGCTCTATAAGGGTCTGGGGGCCTTTAGAAGGGTCTTCAGGGGCTCTAGAAGGGTCTGGGGACCTTTAGAAAGGCCCTGTGGGGCATTAGAAGGGTCTGGGGGCCTTTAGAATGCTCCTGAGGGGCAGTAGAAGGGTCTGGGGTCCTTTAGAAGTGTCCTGACGGGCTCTAGAAGGGTCAGGGGACCTTTATAAGGGTCCTGACGGGCTCTAGAAGGGTCTGAGGGCCTTTAGAAAGGTCCTGAGGGGCATTAGAAGGGTCTTGTGGCCTTCATAAGGGTCCTGAAAGGCATTAGAAGGGTCTGGGGGCTTTTAGATGGGTCCTGAGGCAAGCTAGAAGGGTCTAGGGGCCTTTACATGGGTCTTGAGGGTCATTAGAAGGGTGTGGAGGCATTTAGAAAGGCCCTGAAAGGCATTAGAAGGGTATGGGGGCTTTTAGATGGGTCCTGAGGCAAGCTAGAAGGGTCTGGGGGCCTTTACATGGGTCTTGAGGGTCATTAGAAGGGTGTGGAGGCCTTTAGAAAGGACCTGAAGGGCTCTAGAAGGGTCTGGGGGCTATTAGAAGCGTCCTGAGGGGGTCCAGAAGGGTCTGGGGGCCTTTTTAAAGGCCCTCAGGGGGATTATAAGGGTCTCGCGGCCTTTAGAAAGGCCCTGAGTGGCATTAGAAGGGTCTGGGGTCATATAGAAATGTCCTGAGGGGCTCTAGAAGGGTCTGGGTGCCTTTAGAAATGTCCTGAGGGGCTCTAGAAGGTTCTGGGGGCCTTTAGAAATGTCCTGAGGGGCATTAGAAAGGTCTGGGTGCCCTTATAAAAGCCCTGAGGGGAATTAGCAGGGTCTGGGGGACTTTAGAAGGGTCCTGATGGGCTCTATAAAGGTCTGGGGGCCTTTAGAAGGGTCTTGAGGGGCTCTAGAAGGGTCTGGGGACCTTTAGAAAGGCCCTGTGGGGCATTAGAAGGGTCTGGGGGCCTTTAGAATGCTCCTGAGGGGCAGTAGAAGGGTCTGGGGACCTTTAGAAAGGCCCAGACGGGCATTAGAATGGTCTGCGGGCCTTTAGAAGTGTCCTGAGGGGCTCTAGAATGGTCTGGGGGCCTTTATAAGGGTCCTGACGGGCTCTAGAAGGGTCTGGGAACCTTTATAAATGCCCTGAGGGGCACTAGAAGGGTCTGAGGGCCTTTAGAAAGGTCCTGAGGGGCATTAGAAGGGTCTTGTGGCCTTGATAAGGGTCCTGAAAGGCATTAGAAGGGTCTGGGGGCTTTTGGATGGGTCCTGAGGCAACCTAGAAGGGCCTGGGGGCCTTTACATGGGTCTTGAGGGTCATTAGAAGGGTGTGGAGGCCTTTAGAAAGGCCCTGAAAGGCATTAGAAGGGTCTGGGGGCTTTTAGATGGGTCCTGAGGTAATCTAGAAGGGTCTGGGGGCCTTTACATGGGTCTTGAGGGTCATTAGAAGGGTGTGGAGGCCTTTAGAAAGGCCCTGAGGGGCTCTAGAAGGGTCTGGGGGCTATTAGAAGCGTCCTGAGGGGGTCCAGAAGGGTCTGGGGGCCTTTTTAAAGGCCCTCAGGGGGATTATAAGGGTCTCGCGGCCTTTAGAAAGGCCCTGAGTGGCATTAGAAGGGTCTGGGTGCCTTTAGAAATGTCCTGAGGGGCATTAGAAGGGTCTGGGGGCCTTTAGAAAAGTCCTGAGGGGCATTAGAAGGGTATGGGGGACTTTAGAAAAGCCATGAGGGGCATTACATGGGTCTGGGGTCATATAGAAAGGCCCTGAGAGGTTCTAGAAGTGTCTGGGGTACTTTAGAAAGGCCCTGAGGGGCATTAGAAGGGTCTGGGGGCCTTTAGAAAGGTCCTGAGGGGCATTAGAAGGGTCTTGTGGCCTTCATAAGGGTCCTGAAAGGCATTAGAAGGGTCTGGGGTCTTTTAGATGGGTCCTGAGGCAATCTAGAAGGGTCTAGAGGCCTTTACATGGGTCTTGAGGGTCATTAGAAGGGTGTGTAGGCCTTTAGAAAGGCCCTGAAAGGCATTAGAAGGGTCTGGGGGCTTTTAGATGGGTCCTGAGGCAATCTAGAAGGGTCTGGCGGCCTTTACATGGGTCTTGAGGGTCATTAGAAGGGTGTGGAGGCCTTTAGAAAGGCCCTGAGGGGCTCTAGAAGGGTCTGGGGGCTATTAGAAGCATCCTGAGGGGGTCCAGAAGGGTCTGGGGGCCTTTTTAAAGGCCCTCAGGGGGATTATAAGGGTCTCGCGGCCTTTAGAAAGGCCCTTAGTGGCATTACAAAGGTCTGGGTGCCTTTAGAAATGTCCTGAGGGGCTCTAGAAGTGTCTGGGGGCCTTTAGAAATGTCCTGAGGAGCATTAGAATGGTCTGGGTGCCCTTATAAAAGCCCAGAGGGGAATTAGCAGGGTCTGGGGTACTTTAGAAAGGCTCTGAGGGGCATTAGAAGGGTCTGGGGGCCTTTAGAAGGGTCTTCAGGGGCTCTAGAATGGTCTGGGGACCTTTAGAAAGGCCCTGAGGGGCATTAGAAGGGTCTGGGGGCCTTTAGAAGGGTCTTCAGGGGCTCTAGAATGGTCTGGGGACCTTTAGAAAGGCCCTGTGGGGCATTAGAAGGGTCTGGGCGCCTTTAGAATGCTCCTGAGGGGCAGTACAAGGGTCTGGGGACCTTTAGAAAGGCCCTGACGGGCATTAGAATGGTCTGCGGGCCTTTAGAAGTGTCCTGAGGGGCTCTAGAATGGTCTGGGGGCCTTTATAAGGGTCCTGACGGGCTCTAGAAGGGTCTGGGAACCTTTATAAATGCCCTGAGGGGCATTAGAAGGGTCTGAGGGCCTTTAGAAAGGTCCTGAGGGGCATTAGAAGGGTCTTGTGGCCTTCATAAGGGTCCTGAAAGGCATTAGAAGGGTCTGGGGGCTTTTAGATGGGTCCTGAGGCAATCTAGAAGGGTCTGGGGGCCTTTACATGGGTCTTGAGGGTCATTAGAAGGGTGTGGAGGCCTTTAGAAAGGCCCTGAGGGGCTCTAGAAGGGTCTGGGGGCTATTAGAAGCGTCCTTAGGGGGTCCAGAAGGGTCTGGGGGCCTTTTTAAAGGCCCTCAGGGGGATTATAAGGGTCTCGCGGCCTTTAGAAAGGCCCTGAGTGGCATTACAAGGGTCTGGGTGCCTTTAGAAATGTCCTGAGGGGCTCTAGAATGTTCTGGGGGCCTTTAGAAATGTCCTGAGGGGCATTAGAAGGGTCTGGGTGCCCTTATAAAAGCCCTGAGGGGAATTAGCAGGGTCTGGGGGACTTTAGATTGGTCCTGAGGGGCTCTATAAGGGTCTGGGGGCCTTTAGAAGGGTCTTGAGGGGCTCTAGAAGGGTCTGGGGACCTTTAGAAAGGCCCTGTGGGGCATTCGAAGGGTCTGGGGGCCTTTAGAATGCTCCTGAGGGGCAGTAGAAGGGTGTGGGGACCTTTATAAAGGCCCTGACAGGCATTAGAATGGTCTGCAGGCCTTTAGAAGTGTTCTGAGGTGCTCTAGAGGGGTCTGGGTGCCTTTATAAGGGTCCTGACAGGCTCTAGAAGGGTCTGGGAACCTTTATAAATGCCCTGAGGGGCACTAGAAGGGTCTGAGGGCCTTTAGAAAGGTCCTGAGGGGCATTAGAAGGGTCTTGTGGCCTTTATAAGGGTCCTGAAAGACAGATACAGGCTGGAACTGCCCTGCCTGGCGCACGCTAGCTTGGGGCTGAAAATTAAACCCTTCTCCAAATCTGTAACGAGGCAAACTCTCCCCGCGCAACCTTCTACCCTACGCTAAATCTCCTCCTTGCTGCTCTCGACATTCTGCCCTCTTCCCGGCAAAAACCACAGCCCTCTTAACTTCCTGAGGACCGAGGACCCAAAGCCATCCCAGGCAAAAAACCTCTAACTGCATCAAGTAACTCGAAAAATCCTGCACTGTCACATTGTCCTGGACTATAATACACACACACAAAAAAAAAAAAGAGACAGCAAACAGAGTGCTAAGTCAGCATCACACTGCTCACTGCCGACATCTTGTACTAAACCCGCTGCAAAACTGTCAGGGCACCTGCCAAACCAAAGGTTCCGTACATAATCGAGATAACAAATGCTACTACTTTACTCTTCGAGACATACTTAGTTTCCTCCTCGCCGCCAGCCCCTTAAGAGTGAGCCCAACTACCTCACAGGCACGCCAAAATGCCACACGGTCCGCTTACCTCTTCTCTCCGCCGCTCCCGTTACAGGAACATAGTAGTGCCGATAGCCGGGACAAAAGACAGATGAGCTGTGCGGATCAAAATTCTAGGAATTTTACTAGACTTTAGTTACAGCAGTAAACAAAAAGAACTTGAAAAATTACAACCTTTACCGGTTCTCAAAAAGAATCGACACAGAAGACCTAAAAAATCAGAACACTTACCAGACAGTAATGGACACTGGAAGGACAAAGGCAAGCAGCCGATGAAAAGTTCACAACGGAGGGAACTGACTCCTTTAAGACCTAAACTGGAAAGTCTATGAACATAAAAATCCACACAATGGATAACAGGAACGAGGTACCGACCGCTGTGAGCGATAGAGCAAATCTCCCCGGTAAGTTTGGAAAAATCCCAAGCTCTTCTAAACGAGGGAGGCTCGTGTGCCCACAGACCGGATGAGGAATGATCGCTCAGCTGTTAACTGTTACGAGGCAAAACGATGACCGTCCTCTTCCCTGAGAAATACAGTGGAAGACAAGGACGGAATCCTGCGCTGCAGATAGGCAGCAAATCCATACTTTCAAGTAGCAAAGTATCCGATATTCAGACAGATGAAGACGGGACGGGTGCAAATAAGTCACTCGAACAATGCAATAAGTAGAAGGGACGAGGGAGCAGAGATCTCAGTCCCAGAGATTACATTTTTAAGGCGACTGAAACTTCTCGAGATCAAATTCCTCCGATACGCAAACTGGCAATTGCCACACGAGAGTCCAAATAATCCATACCTCGTGTCTGAATCTGTGTCTCAATCGCATCGTTACCTCCTACTGGCTGCAGAGAGACTGGAACGACAGAAACCTGAATGACGCTTGCATCTGACCGCCAAACCGATCCGAGAAAGTCTGATGAAGCTATCTTCCTTTCCCAGTTCTAAACCATTAAAGTCCTTCCGCACCCCTGAAAAATCAGACAAAGAACTCTGGTTTTTCCTAACAGAACCTGCACTATATTTTAATCCCTTGACCCTTATGAGCTGATATTCCTCGAGAGCTGTACTTCTCAGCCTTTCCCAGGGTTCCCCTGGTCCCTTGCATCATCTACCGACCCACGGAATCGACTTACTCCTCTAGGCAAGTGTACTAAAATCTAAATTGTTATGTCCCGTAAGGAGCCAACTACAAACTGCAGAGATTCTAGGATAAAAACATCGACCCCACAGAATGAGGAACACCCAGAACTGACCCCATAACCAGAAATGCTAAACAAAGACAAAGCACTGTAAAAGAAAAAAAAAATAAGCTTACCTTTCCAGCACACCCTCATCGGCCGCAAGAAGGTAAAGCGGCGGCAGAGCTCTGACCTCGAGGGAAGCCAGAGGCCGAATGAACTCTGTGGGCAAGGCCTGGGGCTTATATACACCCTGGGCCTTCATGCACATCACCTGTGAAGGGGGTGGGGTGAACTATCTCAAAGGTATAAATAGGAAATGGGGAGCACCTGTGTTTTACTGACTATACCTTACATTTTTGCTAAGAACTATGCCGTTATTATGCCCAAAAGCATTCTTATCAGAAATAACAGTATGCAAGCTTTCATTGCGATGCCGCTTCTCGTGACGGTGAGGTGACTAGATAGCAAAGATCTTAGAGCTAGACTTTTCGGTTCCTTTCATTTACTGTACTGCAATACAATTTTTATTTTCTGGCATCCCTATAACCATACTCTTATTTTTCTGTGTTGTTTTCTCTTTCTCCCCACCCCGCCCCGCTTCCCCCCGGTCTTTAGTATCTGTCTTGTGTCCATAGTTCTTTTTTCCTTTTTCATCTTTTTCCCAGTCTGCGGGTGTTTTTTTTTTTTTTTTCCATTTTCCCCACAATGTTACTAGCCCAGTCCCTGACTCTCTGCAATGACCAAAGAATTCCAAACCTCTTGCCTGCTTTTGCTCACACTGCCTCGACTGCAGAGCACAGCCAAGCCAAGCTAGTCTGCAACCAAACTCAAACATTAAGCTCTGCTTCCTCAGCATTCAACCCCCTCGGCTACTGCTCCGATGGCTTCTCCCACGCTGTTTTGGTTATCCCCCTCCGTGGCTCCAGAGACTAGCAGAAACTACCCTCCTCACCCACCACGCCTAGGGCTGCTATCCCCAAGCCACCTCCCGCTTATCGACTCTGTCCCCTCAACTCAGCTTGCAGAAGGCCACCGCTGAAGCTCTCCTTGGCCAAAGCTGCTCAAGTCAGGTCTGCTTATGGAAATAATCGTGCAGTCACCGGCTCCCTCTTCAGCATCTACAAGAAAAAAAGAAACAGAAAAGTACAGCATCAAAATATGAGACGGCCGCAGGCTTTAGGAGCTCAATTCAAGAAAAGCAGTGCCCTAGCTAACAAATTTTTATCCCCCATATGCTGCCAGCAACAAACTGGAGATACTCTAGGATGAATGCATCACCATCCCCCACCCCCCTGCCCAGAATGAAGAATAGCAACAAGTTGCCTCACAGACAAAGTGCTATTAAAAACCAAAAAAAAAACCCTTACCATTCCAGCCCTCATCCGACACAAGGAGTTAAAACACCAGCAGAGCTCCAATCTCAAGGGAAACCAGAGGCTGAATGACCTCCCCAGGCAAGGCCTGGGGCTTATATACACCCTGGGCCTTCACAAGCATCACCTGTGAATGGGGTGGGGCGAACTCTCTCAAAGGTATAAATAGGGTCTGGGGAGCAGCTGCATTTGATTGACTCTCCTTTACATTCTCGGCAAGAGCCCTGCTGTTACTATGCCTGAAAGCATCCTTATGAGAAATAATAGTATGTGTGCTTTCCCTGCTCTGCTGCTTGTTGCGACAGTGATGGGAGGAGATAGCAAACTTTTTAAAGGTGGACTTTTTGGTTCCTTTCATTTATTGTGCTGCTGCTACAATTTTTGTCTCCTGGGATGCCTATAACCCTGCCCTTTTATTTCTCTGTGCTCTTTTCTCTCCTTTTCCCAGTCTTCAGCATCTGTTCTCTGCCCACGCTTTTTTTTTTTTCTTTTCCATCTTTGTCCTATTCTGTATTTCTCATTCTTTCCCCCTACAATTTCACTGGTTTGATCCTTGCAGTTTGTTCTTTCTCTGCACCTGAAAATGCTTTGCTTTTCTTTCTCTCTTTTTTTCTCTCTTTCCATCTCTCTTTTTCTTTCTCTATCCCTTTGTATTGCTCACTGTTGCTGTTCCAGCTTCTACATTCACTCTGTATCTTGACGCTCCCCTTTACTCCTCTTACTGTTTCTGAATCTTTGTGCTAGTCCCTGCCCTTTTCTATAATCCTCTGCCTGTCTGTAGGGCTCCTTGTGCCTTTCAAACTAGTCAGCTCTTTTTTACGTATACATGTAGCTTTATAACACTCTTAGGCTGAAATGTTCCTCTAAGCTTCTGCTCAGAGAACTGCTGTGGAAAAAGTCTGTGTGTTGATATCTTCAAGATGTCTGAAGTAGTAGAGCTTTAGGGCATTTTCTTCCCCTCTCCTCCTACCTGGCCCAGCGCTCTGTAACTCAGAGGCACGGGGCCCGAGCTGACTTGCTTTTTGTATGTGCCTGGGATTCACGGCCCCTGAAACTGGAGCCTGACTAATGATGTCACGGCAGTGGTCATATCGAGTTAGTTCTGTGAGAGGAAGGGCCGCAACTCAGCCGATAGAAGCACAGGCTGTCTCTGTCCTTGATGGAAATGTAGGAGTTTCAGAGCCTTTCCTCTTATGTCTGGAGTCTGCTGTTATAGTTAGCTTCTCTGTGACCGTTTTATTGTTCTTCTCAGCCTGGACATTATCACAGAATCATAGAACAACCAGGTTGGAAGGGACCCATCGGATCTTCTAGTCCAACCCTTCCTATCAAATGCTAAACCGAGTACCTCAAGACCTCATCCACCTGTGCCTTAAACACCTCCAGGGAAGGCAAGTCAATCCCCTCCCTGGGCAGCCTCTGACGCTGCCCAATGACCCCCTGTGTGAAAAACTTCCTCCTAATCTCCAGCCTAAATCTCCCCTGGTGGAGCTTGAGGTCATTCCCTCTTGTCCTGTCCCCTGTCCCTTGGGAGAAGAGCCCAGCTCCCTCCTCTCTGCATCCTCCCTTCAGGTAGTTGCAGAGAACAATGAGGTCTCCTCTCAGCCTCCTCTTCTCCAGGCTAAACAACCCCAGCTCTCTCAGCTGCTCCTCATAGGGCCTGTCCTCCAGTCCCTTCACCGGCTTCGTGGCTCTTCTCTTGACTCGCTCCAGAACCTCAACATCCTTGCTGAGAGGTCCAGAACTGAACGCAGGATTCAAGGAGCGGCCTCACCAGTGCTGAGTACAGAGGGAGAATCACCTCCTTGGACCTGCTGGTCATACCATTTCTGACACAAGCCAGGATGCCATTGGCCTTCTGGGCACACTGCTGGCTCATGGTCAGTCAGCTGTCGACTGACACCCCCAGGTCCCTCTCCTCCTGGCAGTTTTCCAGCCAGGCTTCTCCCAGTCTGTAGCTCTGCGTAGGGTGATGACTAGCCTGATGACTACACAAAAGATGGGGCTGCATGCAATGTTAAGGTTGTTGGGAGAAGGGCAAGAATAGGACCAATAACAAAAAGTTGAAAATGCCCTTTAGAGTTTGCTGCTTCATTGGCTGCTGAGAAATAGCTCAGTCTCTGCGATTTTGCTACTGTATGAGAGAGATCAATGCTCAATTCTATCTAAATGGTGCATGAGAATGTGATTATGTAACACGTAGAATCATAGAAGCAGGACCTGGTGTTTGGCCTTGTTAAACCTCATACAATTGGACTCCAGGGAGGTTGTTCTCCCTCTGTACTCAGCAATGGTGAGACCGATTCTTGAATCCTGTGTTCGCTTCTGGGCCCCTCACCACAAGAAGGATGTTGAGGCTCCGGAGAAAGTTCAGAGAAGAGCAACAAAGCTAGTAAAGGGGCGGGAGAAAAGGCCTTATAAGGAACAGCTGAGAGAGCTGGGGGTGTTGATCCTGGAGGAGAGGAAGCTGAGGGGAGACCTCATTGCTCTCTACAATTAACTGAAAGTAAGTTGTGGAGAGGAGGGAGCTGGCCCCTTCTCCCAAGTGACTGGGGACAGGACGAGAGGGAGTGGCCTCAAGCTCCACCAGGGGAGATTTAGGCTGGAGATTAGGAAAACTTTTTCATGGAAAGGGTCATTGGGCAGTGTCAGAGGCTGCCCAGGGAGGGGGTTGATTCATCTTCCCTGGAGGTGTTTAAGGCACAGATGGACAAGGTGCCGAGGGGCAATGTTTACTGTTTGACAGGAACAGTTGGACTCGATGATCCAGTGGGTCTCTTCCAACCTGGTTGTTCTATGATTCCATAGATTCCCTGAGGGGCTCTAGAAGGGTGTGGGGGCTATTAGAAGCATCCTGAGGGGGTCCAGAATGGTCTGGGGGCCTTTTTAAAGGCCCTCAGGGGGATTATAAGGGTCTCGCGGCCTTTAGAAAGGCCCTGAGTGGCATTACATGGGTCTGGTGTCATATCGAAAGGCTCTGAGAGGTTCTAGAAGTGTCTGGGGTAATTTAGAGAGGCCCTGAGGGGCATTAGAAGGGTCTGGGGGCCTTCTGAAGGGTCCTAAGGGGCATTAGAAGTGTCTGGGGGCCTTTAGAATGGTCCTGAGGGGGTCTAGAAGGGTCTGGAGGCATTTAAAACTGTCCTGAGAGGCTCTAGAAGGGTCTGGGTGCCTTTATAAGGGTCCTGAGGGGCATTAGAAGGGTCTGGGCGCCCTTATAAAAGCCCTGAGGGGAATTAGCAGGGTCTGGGGGCCTTTAGAAGGGTCCTGAGGGGCTCTATAAGGGTCTGGGGGCATTTAGAAGGGTCTTCAGGGGCTCTAGAAGGGTCTGGGTGCCCTTAAAAAAGCCTTGAGGGGAATTAGTAGGGTCTGGGGGACTTTAGAAGGGTCCTGAGGGGATCTATAAGGGTCTGGGGGCCTTTAGAAGGGTCTTCAGGGGCTCTAGAAGGGTCTGGGGACCTTTAGAAAGGCCCTGTAGGGCATTAGAAGGGTCTGGGGGCCTTTAGAATGCTCCTGAGGGGCAGTAGAAGGGTCTGGGGACATTTTTAAAGGCCCTGACGGGCATTAGAATAGTCTGCGGGCCTTTAGAAGTGTCCTGAGGGGCTCTAGAATGGTCTGGGGGTCTTTATAGGGGTCCTGAGGTGTTCTAGAAGGGTCTGGGAACCTTTATAAATTCCCTGAGGGGCATTAGAAGGGTCTGAGGGTCTTTAGAAAGGTCCTGAGGGGCATTAGAAGGGTCTTGTGGCCTTCATAAGGGTCCTGAAAGGCATTAGAAGGGTCTGGGGGATTTTAGATGGGTCCTGAGGCAATCTAGAAGGGTCTAGGGGCCTTTACATGGGTCTTGAGGGTCATTAGAAGGGTGTGGAGGCCTCTAGAAAGGCCCTGAAATGTATTAGAAGGGTCTGGGGGCTTTTAGATGGGTCCTGAGGCAATCTAGAAGGGTCTGGGGGCCTTTACATGGGTCTTGAGGGTCATTAGAAGGGTGTGGAGGCCTTTAGAAAGGCCCTGAGGGGCTCTTGAAGGGTCTGGGGGCCATTAGAAGCGTCCTGAGTGGGTCCAGAAGGGTCTGGGGGCCTTTTTAAAGGCCCTCAGGGGGATTAAAAGGGTCTCGCGACCTTTAGAAAGCCCTGAGTGGCATTCGAAGGGTCTGGGGGCTATTAGAAGCGTGCTAAGGGGGTCCAGAAGGGTCTGGGGGCCTTTTTAAAGGCCCTCAGGGGGATTATAAGGGTCTCGCGGCCTTTAGAAAGGCCCTGAGTGGCATTAGAAGGGTCTGGGAGCCTTTAGAAGGGTCTTCAGGGGTTCTAGAAGGGTCTGGGGACATTTAGAGTGCTCCTGATGGGCATTAGAAGGGTCTGGGGGTCTTTAGAATGGTCCTGAGTGGTTCTAGAAGGGTCTGGAGGCATTTAAAACTGTCCTGAGAGGCTCTAGAAGGGTCTGGGTGCCTTTATAAGGGTCCTGAGGGGCATTAGAAGGGTCTGGGTGACCTTATAAAAGCCTTGAGGGGAATTAGCAGGGTCTGGGGGACTTTAGAAGGGTCCTGAGCGGCTCCATAAGGGTCTGGGGGCCTTTAGAAGGGTCTTCAGGGGCTCTAGAAGGGTCTGGGGACCTTTAGAAAGGCCCTGTGGGGCATTAAAGGGTCTGGGGGCCTTTAGAAGGGTCTTCAGGGGCTCTAGAAGGGTCTGGGGACCTTTAGAAAGGCCCTGACGGGCATTAGAATGGTCTGCGGGCCTTTAGAAGTGTCCTGAGGGGCTCTAGAATGGTCTGGGGACCTTTATAAGGGTCCTGACGGGCACTAGAAGGGTCTGGGAACATTTATAAATGCCCTGAGGGGCATTAGAAGGGTCTTGTGGCCTTCATAAGGGTCCTGAAAGGCATTAGAAGCGTCTGGGGGCTTTTAGATGGGTCCTGAGGCAATCTAGAAGGGTCTGGGGGCCTTTACATGGGTCTTGAGGGTCATTAGAAAGGTGTGGAGGCCTTTAGAAGGGTCCTGAGGGGCATTAGAAGGGTCTGGGAGCCTTTAGAATGGTCCTGAGGGGGTCTAGAAGGGTCTGGAGGCATTTAAATCTGTCCTGAGAGGCTCTAGAAGGGTCTGGGTGCCTTTATAAGGGTCCTGAAAGGCATTAGAAGGGTCTGGGTGCCCTTATAAAAGCCCTTAGGGGAATTAGCAGGGTCTGGGGGACTTTAGATGCGTCCTGAGGGGCTCTATAAGGGTCTGGGGGCCTTTAGAAGGGTGTCCAGGGGATCTAGAACGGTCTGGGGACCTTTAGAAAGGCCCTGTGGGGCATTAGAAGGGTCTGGGGGCCTTTAAAATGCTCCTGAGGGGCAGTAGAATGGTCTGGGGACATTTATAAAGGCCCTGACGGGCATTAGAATGGTCTGCATGCCTTTAGAATTGTCTTGAGGGGCTCTAGAATGGTCTGGGGGCCTTTATAAGGGTCCTGACGGGCTATAGAAGGGTCTGGGAACCTTTATAAATGCCCTGATGGGCATTAGAAGGGTCTTAGGGCATTTAGAAAGGCCCTGAGGGGAACTAGAAGGGTCTTGTGGCCTTCATAAGGGTCCTGAAAGGCATTAGAAGGGCCTGGGGGCTTTTAGATGGGTCCTGAGGCAATCTAGAAGGGTCTGGGGGCCTTTACATGGGTCTTGAGGGTCATTAGAAGGGTGTGGAGGCCTTTAGAAAGGCCCTGAGGGGCTCTAGAAGGGTCTGGGGGCTATTAGAAGCGTCCTGAGGTGGTCCAGATGGGTCGGGGGGCCTTTTTAAAGGCCCTCAGGGGGATTATAAGGGTCTCGCGGCCTTTAGAAAGGCCCTGAGTGGCATTACAATGGTCTGGGGTCATATAGAAAGGCCCTGAGAGGTTCTAGAAGTGTCTGGGGTAATTTAGAACGGCCCTGAGGGGCATTAGAAGGGTCTTGTGGCCTTTAGAAGTGTCCTGAGGGGCATTAGAAGGGTCTGGGGGCCTTTAAAAGAGTCCTGAGTGGCATTTGAATAGTCTTAGGGCCTTTAGAAAGGTCCTGAGGGGCATTAGAAGGGTCTTGTGGACTTCACAAGGGTCCTGAAAGGCATTGGAAGGGTCTGGAGGCTTTTAGATGGGTCCTGAGGCAATCTAGAAGGGTCTGGGGGCCTTTACATGGGTCTTGAGGGTCATTAGAAGGGTGTGGAGGCCTTTAGAAAGGCCCTGAGGGGCTCTAGAAGGGTGTGGGGGCTATTAGAAGCGTCCTGAGGGGGTCCAGAATGGTCTGGGGGCCTTTTTAAAGGCCCTCAGGGGGATTATAAGGGTCTCGCGTCCTTTAGAAAGGCCCTGAGAGGCATTACAAGGGTCTGGGGTCATATAGAAAGGCCCTGAGAAGTTCTAGAAGTGTCTTGGGTACTTTAGAAATGCCCTGAGGGGCATTAGAAGGGTCTGGGGGCCTTTAGAAGGGTCCTGAGGGGCATTAGAAGGGTGTGGGGGCCTTTAGAATGGTCCTGAGGGGGTCTAGAAGGGTCTGGAAGCATTTGAAACTGTCCTGAGAGGCTCTAGAAGGGTCTGGGTGCCTTTATAAGGGTCCTGAGGGGCATTAGAACGGTCTGGATGCCCTTATAAAAGCCCTGAGGGGAATTAGCAGGGTCTGGGGGCTTTTGAAGTGTCCTGAGAGGTTCTACAAGGGTCTAGGGGCCTTTAGAAGGGTCTTCACGGGCTCTAGAAGGGTCTGTGGACCTTTAGAAAGGCCCTGTGGGGCATTAGAAGGGTCTGGGGGCCTTTAGAATGCTCCTGAGGGGCAGTAGAATGGTCTGGGGACCTTAGAAAGGCCCTTACGGGCATTAGAAAGGTCTTCGGGCCTTTAAAAAGATCCTGAGGGGCAGTAGAAGGGTCTGGGGACCTTTAGAAAGGACCTGATGGGCATTAGAAGGGTCTGCAGGCCTTTAGAAAGGTCCTGAGGGGCATTAGAAGGGTCTTGTGGCCTTCATAAGGCTCCTGAAAGGCATTAGAATTTTCTGGGGGCTTTTAGATGGGTCCTGAGGCTATCTAGAAGGGTCTAGGGGCCTTTACTTGGGTTTTGAGGGTCATTAGAAGGGTGTGGAGGCCTTTAGAAAGGCCCTGAAAGGCATTAGAAGGGTCTGGGGGCTTTTAGATGGGTCCTGAGGCAATCTAGAAGGGTCTGGGGGCCTTTACATGGGTCTTGAGGGTCATTAGAAGGGTGTGGAGGACTTTAGATAGGCCCTGAGGGGCTCTATAAGGGTCTGGGGGCTATTAGAAGCGTCCTGAGGGGCATTAGAAGGTTCTGGTGTAGTTTAGAAGGGTCCTGAGGGGCTCTATAAGGGTCTGGGGGCCTTTAGAAGGGTCTTCAGGGCCTCTAGAAGGGTCTGGGGACCTTTAGAAAGGCCCTGTGTGGCATTAGAAGGGTCTGGTGGCCTTTAGAATGCTCCTGAGGGGCAGTAGAAGGGTCTGGGGACCTTTATAAAGGCCCTGAATGGCATTAGATTGGTCTGCGGGCCTTTAGAAGTGTCCTGAGGGGCTCTAGAATGGTCTGGGGACCTTTATAAGGGTCCTGACGGGCACTAGAAGGGTCTGGGAACATTTATAAATGCCCTGAGGGGCATTAGAAGGGTCTTGTGGCCTTCATAAGGGTCCTGAAAGGCATTAGAAGCGTCTGGGGGCTTTTAGATGGGTCCTGAGGCAATCTAGAAGGGTCTGGGGGCCTTTACATGGGTCTTGAGGGTCATTAGAAAGGTGTGGAGGCCTTTAGAAGGGTCCTGAGGGGCATTAGAAGGGTCTGGGAGCCTTTAGAATGGTCCTGAGGGGGTCTAGAAGGGTCTGGAGGCATTTAAATCTGTCCTGAGAGGCTCTAGAAGGGTCTGGGTGCCTTTATAAGGGTCCTGAAAGGCATTAGAAGGGTCTGGGTTCCCTTATAAAAGCCCTTAGGGGAATTAGCAGGGTCTGGGGGACTTTAGATGCGTCCTGAGGGGCTCTATAAGGGTCTGGGGGCCTTTAGAAGGGTGTCCAGGGGATCTAGAACGGTCTGGGGACCTTTAGAAAGGCCCTGTGGGGCATTAGAAGGGTCTGGGGGCCTTTAAAATGCTCCTGAGGGGCAGTAGAATGGTCTGGGGACATTTATAAAGGCCCTGACGGGCATTAGAATGGTCTGCATGCCTTTAGAATTGTCTTGAGGGGCTCTAGAATGGTCTGGGGGCCTTTATAAGGGTCCTGACGGGCTATAGAAGGGTCTGGGAACCTTTATAAATGCCCTGATGGGCATTAGAAGGGTCTTAGGGCATTTAGAAAGGCCCTGAGGGGAACTAGAAGGGTCTTGTGGCCTTCATAAGGGTCCTGAAAGGCATTAGAAGGGCCTGGGGGCTTTTAGATGGGTCCTGAGGCAATCTAGAAGGGTCTGGGGGCCTTTACATGGGTCTTGAGGGTCATTAGAAGGGTGTGGAGGCCTTTAGAAAGGCCCTGAGGGGCTCTAGAAGGGTCTGGGGGCTATTAGAAGCGTCCTGAGGTGGTCCAGATGGGTCGGGGGGCCTTTTTAAAGGCCCTCAGGGGGATTATAAGGGTCTCGCGGCCTTTAGAAAGGCCCTGAGTGGCATTACAATGGTCTGGGGTCATATAGAAAGGCCCTGAGAGGTTCTAGAAGTGTCTGGGGTAATTTAGAACGGCCCTGAGGGGCATTAGAAGGGTCTTGTGGCCTTTAGAAGTGTCCTGAGGGGCATTAGAAGGGTCTGGGGGCCTTTAAAAGAGTCCTGAGTGGCATTTGAATAGTCTTAGGGCCTTTAGAAAGGTCCTGAGGGGCATTAGAAGGGTCTTGTGGACTTCACAAGGGTCCTGAAAGGCATTGGAAGGGTCTGGAGGCTTTTAGATGGGTCCTGAGGCAATCTAGAAGGGTCTGGGGGCCTTTACATGGGTCTTGAGGGTCATTAGAAGGGTGTGGAGGCCTTTAGAAAGGCCCTGAGGGGCTCTAGAAGGGTGTGGGGGCTATTAGAAGCGTCCTGAGGGGGTCCAGAATGGTCTGGGGGCCTTTTTAAAGGCCCTCAGGGGGATTATAAGGGTCTCGCGTCCTTTAGAAAGGCCCTGAGAGGCATTACAAGGGTCTGGGGTCATATAGAAAGGCCCTGAGAAGTTCTAGAAGTGTCTTGGGTACTTTAGAAATGCCCTGAGGGGCATTAGAAGGGTCTGGGGGCCTTTAGAAGGGTCCTGAGGGGCATTAGAAGGGTGTGGGGGCCTTTAGAATGGTCCTGAGGGGGTCTAGAAGGGTCTGGAAGCATTTGAAACTGTCCTGAGAGGCTCTAGAAGGGTCTGGGTGCCTTTATAAGGGTCCTGAGGGGCATTAGAACGGTCTGGATGCCCTTATAAAAGCCCTGAGGGGAATTAGCAGGGTCTGGGGGCTTTTGAAGTGTCCTGAGAGGTTCTACAAGGGTCTAGGGGCCTTTAGAAGGGTCTTCACGGGCTCTAGAAGGGTCTGTGGACCTTTAGAAAGGCCCTGTGGGGCATTAGAAGGGTCTGGGGGCCTTTAGAATGCTCCTGAGGGGCAGTAGAATGGTCTGGGGACCTTAGAAAGGCCCTTACGGGCATTAGAAAGGTCTTCGGGCCTTTAAAAAGATCCTGAGGGGCAGTAGAAGGGTCTGGGGACCTTTAGAAAGGACCTGATGGGCATTAGAAGGGTCTGCAGGCCTTTAGAAAGGTCCTGAGGGGCATTAGAAGGGTCTTGTGGCCTTCATAAGGCTCCTGAAAGGCATTAGAATTTTCTGGGGGCTTTTAGATGGGTCCTGAGGCTATCTAGAAGGGTCTAGGGGCCTTTTCTTGGGTTTTGAGGGTCATTAGAAGGGTGTGGAGGCCTTTAGAAAGGCCCTGAAAGGCATTAGAAGGGTCTGGGGGCTTTTAGATGGGTCCTGAGGCAATCTAGAAGGGTCTGGGGGCCTTTACATGGGTCTTGAGGGTCATTAGAAGGGTGTGGAGGACTTTAGATAGGCCCTGAGGGGCTCTATAAGGGTCTGGGGGCTATTAGAAGCGTCCTGAGGGGCATTAGAAGGTTCTGGTGTAGTTTAGAAGGGTCCTGAGGGGCTCTATAAGGGTCTGGGGGCCTTTAGAAGGGTCTTCAGGGCCTCTAGAAGGGTCTGGGGACCTTTAGAAAGGCCCTGTGTGGCATTAGAAGGGTCTGGTGGCCTTTAGAATGCTCCTGAGGGGCAGTAGAAGGGTCTGGGGACCTTTATAAAGGCCCTGAATGGCATTAGATTGGTCTGCGGGCCTTTAGAAGTGTCCTGAGGGTCTCTAGAATGGTCTGGGGGCCTTTATAAGGGTCCTGAGGGGCTCTAGAAGGGTCTGGGAACCTTTATAAAAGCCCCGAGGGGCATTAGAAGGGTCTGAAAGCCTTTAGAAAGGTCTTGAGGTGCATTAGAAGGGTCTTGTGCCCTTCATAAAGGTCCTGAAAGGCTTTAGAAGGGTCTGGGGGCTTTTAGATGGGTCCTGAGGCAATCTAGAAGGGTCTTGGGGCCTTTACATGGGTCTTGAGGGTAATTAGAAGGGTGTGGAGACCTTTAGAAAGGCCCTGAAAGGCATTAGAAATGTCTGGGATACTTTAGAAAGGCCCTGAGGGGCATTAGAAGGGTCTGGGGGCCTTTAGAAGGGTCCTGAGGGGCATTAAAACGGTCTGGGGGCCTTTAGAAGGGTTCTGAGGGTCATTTGAATGGTCTGGGAGCCTTTAGAAAGGCCCTGAGGTGCATTAGAAAGGTCTGGGGGCCTTTAAAAGAGTCCTTAGGCTCATTTGAATGGTCTGGGGGCCTTTAGAAAGGCCCTGAGGTGGATTAGAAGAGTCTGGGGGCCTTTAGAATCGTCCTGAGGCGCTCTAGAAAGATCTGGGTTCATTTAGAAATGTCCTGAGGTGCTCTAAAATGTCTCAGGGCATTTAGAAGGGTCCTGAGGGGCATTAGATGGGTCTGGGGTCCTTTAGAAATGCCCTGAGGGGCATTAGAAAGGTCTGGGGCCTTTTAGGAGGGTCTTGAGGGGATCTAGAAGGGTCTGGGGGCCTTTAGAAATGTCCAGAGGGGCTCTAGAAGGGTCTGGGGGCCTTTGGAAAGGCCCTGAGGGGCTCTAGAAGGGTCAGGGAGCCGTTAGAAGGATGTTGAGGGGCTCTTGAAGGGTCTGTAGCATTTAGAATGGCCCTGAGGGGCTCTAAAAGAGTCTGGGGGCCTTTATAATGGTCCTGAGGGGCTCTAGAAGGGTCTGGGAACCTTTATAAATGCCCTGAGGGGCATTAGAAGGGTCTGAGGGCCTTTAGAAAGCACCTGAGGGGCATTAGAAGGGTCTTGTGGCCTTCATAAGGGTCCTGAAAGGCATTAGAAGTGTCTGGGGGCTTTTAGATGGGTCCTGAGGCAATTTAGAAGGGTCTAGGGGCCTTTACATGGGTCTTGAGGGTCATTAGAAGGGTGTGGAGGCCTTTAGAAAGGCCCTGAGGGGCTCTAGAAGGGTCTGGGGGCTATTAGAAGCGTCCTGAGGGGGTCCAGAAGGGTCTGGGGGCCTCTTTAAAGGCCCTCAGGGGGATTATAAGGGTCTCGCGGCCTTTAGAAAGGCCCTGAGTGGCATTACAAGGGTCTGGGGTCATATAGAAAGGCCCTGAGAGGTTCTAGAAATGTCTGGGGTACTTTAGAACGGCCCTGAGGGGCATTAGAAGGGTCTGGGGGCCTTTAGAAGGGTTCTGAGGGGCATTTGAATGGTCTGGGGGCCTTTAGAAAGGCCCTGAGGTGGATTAGAAGGGTCTGGGGGCCTTTAAAATGGTCCTGAGGGGCTCTAGAAGGGTCTGGGGGCTTTTAGAAATGTCAGAGGGGCTCTAGATGGGTCTGGGGGCCGTTACAAATGTCCTGAGGGGTCTAGAAGAGTCTGGGAGCCTTTAGAAAGGATCTGAGGGGCTCTAGAATGGTCTGGGGGCCTCAAAATGGCTGGAATCTTCGTCAAAATGGCCGTCGCCCGATTCAAAAATGGCTGCCGCCTGAACTCAAAATGGCGGGAGTCGGCTTCAAAATGGCCTCCGCCCCATTCAAATATGGCGGCTGCCCGACCTCAAAATGGCGTGAGTTGGCTTCAAAATGGCCGCCACCCTATTCAAAAATGGTGGCTGCCCGATCTGAAAATGGCGGGAGTTGGCTTCAAAATGTTGGATGCCGGATTTAAACATGGTGGCTGTCTGAGTTGAAAATTTCTTCTTTTAGTTTCTTTTTTGTTTTTTTGTGTGTGTGTTTTGATTGAGTGCTTTCTCTTTTAGGCATTGTTTTTGAGAGGTTTTTTTGAGGAGTGTTATCTGGGGGCTTGGCTATGTAATTAATTTGTTTTGTCGCTGGGTGGGTGCTTAATTGCTTGATGGGTGAATGTTTGGGGTGGGTGCTTAATTGCTAACGGGTGAATGTTTGGGGTGGGTGCTCGGGGAGGGTGGGTGCGCCCCATTCTAATGCCCCTCAGAACCCTTCAAAAGGCCCTCAGACCATTCTAATGCCCCTCAGGGCATATATAAAGGTTCCCAGACCCTTCTAGAGCCCGTCAGGACCATTCTAAAGGCCGACAGACCCTTCTAGAGCCCCTCAAGACGATTCAAAGGGACCCCAGACTTTTCCAGAGCACCTCAGGACCCTTCTTAAGGACCCCAGACCCATCTAATGCCCTTCAGGACCCTTCTAACGACCCCAACACTCTTCTAGAGCCCCTCAGGCCCATTCTAAAGGCCCCCAGACCCTTCTAGAGCCCCTCAAGTCCTTTCTAAAGGCTCCCAGATTCTTCTAGAGCCCCTCAGGACCCTTCTAACGGCACCCAGACCCATCTAGAGCCCCTCAGAACATATCTAAAAGCCCCCAGACCCTTCTAGAGACCTTCAGGTCCTTTCTAAAGGACCCCAAACCCTTCTAGAGCCCCTCAAGACACTTCTAAAGGCCCCCAGACTCTTCTAGAGCCCCTCAGGACCCTTCTAAAGGACACCAGACCCTTGTAATGCAACTCAGGGTCTTTCTAAAGGACCCCAGACCCTTCTAATGCCCCTCAAGACCTTCTAAAGGTCCCAAGACTCATCTAATGACCCTCAGGGCCTTTATAAAGGACCTCAGACCCCACTAGAGCCCTTCAGGACCTATCTAAAGGCCCCCAGACTCTTCTAGGACCCCTCACGGCCATTCTAAAGACCCCCAGACCCATCTAGAGACCCTCAAGACCCTTCTAAAGACCCCCAGACCCTTCTAATGACCCTCAGGACCCTTCTAAAGGCCCCCAGACATTTATAGAACCTGTCAGGACCCTTCAAAGGCCCCCAGACCTTTCTAGACCTCACAGGACCTTTCTAACGGCACCCAGACCCTTGTAATGCCCCTCAGGACCCTTCTAAAGGGCCCCAGACCCTGGTAATTCCCCTCAAGACCATTCTAAAGGCCCGAAGACGCTTCTAGAGCCCCTCAGGACTCTTTTAAAGGCCCCCAGACCCTTCTAGAGCTGCTCAGGTCCTTTATAAAGGTCCCCAAACCATTCTAGAGCCCCTCAGGACCCTTCTACAGGCGCCCAGACTCTTGTAGAGCCCCTCAGGGCCTTTCTAAAGGACCCCAGACCATTCTAGAGCCTTTCAGGGCATTTCTAAAGGCCCCAAAACCCTTCTAATGCCCCTTAGGGCCTTTCTAAAGGCCCCCAGAGCTTCTAAGGCCCCTTAGGACTTTTCTAAAGGCCCCCAGACCCATCAAATGCCATTCAGGGTCATTCTAAAGGCCCCCAGACCCCTCTAGAGCCGTTCACGACCTATCTAAAGGCCTCCAGACTCCTCTAGATCCCCTCAAGACCTTTCTAAAGGCACCCAGACCCTTCTAGAGCCCCTCAAGACGCTTCAAATGGCCCCGAGACCCTTCCAGAGCCCCTCAGGACCCTTCTAAAGGCCCCCAGAACCTTCTAATGCCCCTCAGACCCATCCAAAGGCACCCAGACCCTTCTAATGCCCCTCAGAGCTTTTCTAAAGGTCGCCAGACCCATCTAATGCCCTTCAGGGCCTTTCTAATACCCCCAGACCACTCTAGAGCCCTTTAGGACCTTTCTAAAGGCCCCCAGACTCCTCTAGAGCCACTCAGATCTATTGTAAAGACCCCCAGACCCTTCTAGAGACCCACAAGACCTTTCTAAAGGCCCCCAGACACTTCTGGAGCCCCTCAAGGCCATTTCAAAAGATCCCCAGACCATTCTAGAGCCACTCAGGGTGTTTCTAAAGGCCCCCAGACCCATCTAACGCCCCTCAAGGCCCTTCTAAAGGACCCCAGACCCTTCTAGAGCCCCTCAGGACCCTTTTAAAGGACCCCAGACGCTTCTAGAGCCCCTCTAGATTGTTCTAAAGGGCCCAAGACCCTTCTGGAGCACCTCAGGACCATTCTACAGCCGCCAGACCCTTCTAGAGCCACTCAAGACCCTTCTAAAGAACACCAGACATTTCTAGAGCCCTTCAGGACTATTCGAAAGGCACCCAGACCCTTCTGCAGACCCTCAGGGCCTTTCTAAAGCCCTCAGACCCTTCTAATGCCCCTCAGGGCCTTTCTAAAGGCCCCCAGACCCTTCTAATGCCCCTCAGGGCATTTCTAAAGGTCCTCAGACCATTCTAGAGCCCCTCAGGACCATTCTAAAGGACCCCAGACTCTTTTAGAGCCCCTCAGGGCCATTCTAAAGGCCCGCAGACCTTTCAAGAGCCCTTCAACATCCTTCTAACAACTCCCTGACCATTCTAGAGCCCGTCAGGGTCTTTCTAAAGGCCCCCAGACCCTTCTAGAGCCCCTCAGGACACATGTAAAGGACCCCAGACCCTTCTAGATCCCCTCAAGACCCTTTTTAAAGGCCCCAGACCTTTCTTATGCCCCTCAGGGTATTTCTAAAGGCCCCCAGACCTGTCTAATGCCCCTCAGGACCCTTCGAAAGGCCCCGAGACAATTTTAGAGCACCTCAGGACATTTCTAAAGGACCCCAGATCTTTCTAGAGCCCCTAAGGACCCTTCTAGAGGCCCCCAGACCCTTCTAGATCCCCTCAGGACGATTCTAAAGGACCCCAGACTCTTCTAATCCACCTCAGGGCCTTTCTAAAGGCCCCCAGACAATTCAAATGCCCCTCAGAACCCTTCTAAAGGCCCCCAGACCCTTCTAGAGCCACTCACGACATTTCTAAAGGCCCCAAGATCTTTCTAGAACCCATCAGGACCCTTCGAAAGGCCCCCAGACCCTTCTACAGCCCCTCAGGATGCTTCTAAAGGCCCCAGACCATTCTAGAGCCCATCAGGATCATTCTAAAGGCACCCAGACCATTCTAATGCCCCTCAGGACCTTTCTAATGGCGCCCGGACCCTTCTAATGCCACTCAGGGACTATCTAAAGGACCCCAGACCCCTCTAATGACCCTCAAGACCCATGTAAAGGCCCCCAGACCCATCTAGATTGCCTCAGGACCCATCTAAAACCCCCCAGACCCTTCTAATGCCTTTCAGGATGCTTATGAAGGCCACAAGACCCTTCTAATGCCCCTCAGGACCTTTCTAAAGGCACTCGGACCCTTCTAATGCCCCTCAAGACCAATGTAAAGGCCCCCAGACCATTCTAGACCCCCTCAGGACCATTCTAAAGGCTCCCAGACCCTTCTAATGCCCCTCAGGACCCTTCTAAAGGCCCCCAGACCCTTCTAATGCCCCTCAGGGCCTTTCTAAAGTACCCCAGACACTTCTAGAACCTCTCAGGGCCTTTCTATATGACCCCAGACCCTTGTAATGCCCCTCAGGGCCTTTCTAAAGGCCCCCATACCCTTCTAATGCCCCTCAGGACATTTCTAAAGGCCCCCAGACCCTTCTAGAGCCCCTCAGGACATTTCTAAAGGCACCCAGACCCTTCTAATGCCCCTCAGGACCATTCGAAAGGCCCCGAGACACTTTAAGAGCACCGCAGGACATTTCTAAAGGACTCCAGATCTTTCTAGAGCCCCTCAGGACCCTTCTAGAGGCCCCCAGACCCTTCTAGAGCCCCTCAGGTCCTTTCTAAAGGCCCCCAGACCCTTCTAGAGCCCCTCAGGACGATTCTAAAGGCCCCCAGACCCTTCTAATCCACCTCAGGGCCTTTCTAAAGGACCCCAGACCCTTCTAATCCACCTCAGGGCCTTTCTAAACGCCCCCAGACCATTCAAATGCCCCTCATAGCCCTTCTAAAAACTCCCAGACCCTTCTAATGCCCCCCAGGACCCTTCTAAAGGCCCCCAGACCATTCTAATGCCACTCAGGGCCTTTCTAAAGTACCCCAGACACTTCTAGAACATCTCAGGGCCTTTCTATATGACCCCAGACCCTTCTAATGCCACTCAGGACATTTCTAAAGGCCGCGAGACCCTTATAATCCCCCTGAGGGCCTTTAAAAAGGCCCCCAGACCCTTCTGGACCTCCTCAGGACGCTTCTAATAGCCCCCAAACCCTTCTAGAGCCCCTCAGGGCCTTTCTAAAGGCCTCCACACCCATCTAATGACCACCAAGACCCATGTAAAGGCCCCTAGACCATTCTAGATTGCCTCAGGACCCATCTAAAAGCCCCCAGACCCTTCTAATGCCCCTCAGGACCCTTCTAAAGGCCCTCAGACCCTTCTAATGCCCCTCAAGGCCCATGTAAAGGCCCCTAGACCCTTCTAGATTGCCTTAGGACCCATCTAAAAGCCCCCAGACCCTTCTAATGCCTTTCAGGACCCTTATGAAGGCCACAAGACCCTTCTAATGCCCCTCAGGACCTTTCTAAAGGCCCTCAGACCCTTCTAATGCCCCTCAGGGCATTTATAAAGGTTCCCAGACCCTTCTAGAGCCCGTCAGGACCCTTTTAAAGGCCCCCAGACCATTCTAGAGCCCCTCAGGACACTTCTAAAGGCTCCCAGACCCTTCTAATGCTCCACAGGGCCTTTCTAAAGGTCCCCAGACCCTTCTAGAGCCCCTGAAGACCCTTCTAAAGGCCCCCAGACCCTTATAGAGCCCTTCAGGACCCTTCTAAAGTCCCCCAGACCCTGCTAATTCCCCGCAGGGCTTTTATAAGGGCACCCAGACCCTTCTAAAGCCCCTCAGGACCCTTATAAGGGCACCCAGACCCTTCTAAAGCCCCTCAGGACCCTTATAAAGGCACCCAGACCCTTCTAGAGCCTCTCAGGACAGTTTTAAATGCCTCCAGACCCTTCTAGAACCCCTCAGGACCATTCTAAAGGCCCCCAGACCCTTCTAATGCCCCTCAGGGCATTTCTAAAGTACCCCAGACACTTCTAGAACCTCTCAGGGCCTTTCTATATGACCCCAGACCCTTGTAATGCCACTCAGGGCCTTTCTAAAAGCCGCGAGACCCTTATAATCCCCCTGAGGGCCTTTAAAAAGGCCCCCAGACCCTTCTGGACCCCCTCAGGACGCTTCTAATAGCCCCCAGACCCTTCTAGAGCCCCTCAGCGCCTTTCTAAAGGCCTCCACACCCTTCTAATGACCCTCAAGACCCATGTAAAGGCACCCAGACCCTTCTAGATTGCCTCAGGACCCATCTAAAAGCCCCCAGACCATTCTAATGCCCCTCAGGACCCTTCTAAAGGCCCTCAGACCCTTCTAATGCCCCTCAAGGCCCATGTAAAGGCCCCTAGACCCTTCTAGATTGCCTTAGGACCCATCTAAAAGCCCCCAGACCCTTCTAATGCCTTTCAGGACCCTTATGAAGACCACAAGACCCTTCTAATGCCCCTCAGGACCCTTATAAAGGTCCCCAGACCCTTCTAGAGCCCGTCAGGACCATTATAAAGGTCCCCAGACCCTTCTACTGCCCCTCAGGAGCATTCTAAAGGCCCCCAGACCCTTCTAATGCCCCACAGGGCCTTTCTAAAGGTCCCCAGACCATTCTAGAGCCCCTGAAGACCCTTCTAAAGGCACCCAGACCCTTCTAGATTGCCTAAAGACCCATCTAATAGCCCCCAGACCGTTCTAATGCCTTTCAGGGCCTTTCTAAAGGCCTCCACACCCTTCTAATGACCGTCAAGACCCATGTAAAGGTCCCTAGACCCTTCTAGATTGCCTCAGGACCCATCTAAAAGCCCCCAGACCCTTCTAATGCCTTTCAGGACCCTTATAAAGGCCACAAGACCCTTCTAATGCACCTCAGGACCTTTCTAAAGGCCTTCAGACCCTTCCAGAGCTCCTCAGGACCCTTATAAAGGTCTCCAGACCCTTCTAGAGACCGTCAGGACCCTTATAAAGGTCCCCAGACCATTCTACTGCCCCTCAGGAGCATTCTAAAGGCCCCCAGACCCTTCTAATGCCCCACAGGGCCTTTCTAAAGGTCCCCAGACCCCTCTAGAGCCCCTGAAGACCCTTCTAAAGGCCTCCAGACCCTTATAGAGCCCCTCTGGACCCTTCTAAAGTCCCCCAGACCCTGCTAATTCCCCTCAGGGCTTTTATAAGGGCACCCAGACCCTTCTAATGCCCCTGAGGACCTTTCTAAAGGCCCTCAGACCATTCTAATGCCCCTCAAGACCCATGTAAAGGCCCCTAGACCCTTCTAGATTTCCTCAGGACCCATCAAAAAGCGCCCAGACCCTTCTAATGCCTTTCAGGACCATTATGAAGGCCACAAGACCCTTCTAATGCCCCTCAGGACCTTTCTAAAGGCCCCCAGACCATTCCAGAGCCCCTCAGGACCCTTCTAAAGTCCCCCAGACCCTGCTAATTCCTCTCAGGGCTTTTATAAGGGCACCCAGAATCTTCTAATGCCCCTCAGGACCCTTATAAAGGTACCCAGACCCTTCTAGAGCCTCTCAGGACAGTTTTAAATGCCTCCAGATCCTTCTAGACCCCCTCAGGACAATTCTTAAAGCCCCCAGACCCTTCTAATGCCCCTCAGGACCTTATAAAGGCCCCCAGACTCTTCTAATGCCCCTCAGGGCCTTTCTAAAGTACCCCAGACATTTCTAGAACCTCTCAGGGACTTTCTATATGACCCCAGACCCTTCTAATGCCACTCAGGGCCTTCCTAAAGGCCCCCATACCCTTCTAATGCCCCTCAGGACATTTCTGAAGGCCCCCAGACCCTTCTAGAGGCCCTCAGGACATTTCTAAAGGCACGCAGACCCTTCTAATGCCACTCAGGGCCTTTCTAAAGGCCGCGAGACCCTTATAATTCCCCTGAGGGCCTTTAAAAAGGCCCCCAGACCCTTCTGGACCCCCTCAGGACGCTTCTAATAGCCCCCAGACCCTTCTAATGCCTTTCAGGACCCTTATCAAGGCCACAAGACCCTTCTAATGCCCCTCAGGACCTTTCTAAAGGCCCTCAGACCCTTCTAATGCCCCTCAGGGCATTTATAAAGGTTCCCAGACCCTTCTAGAGCTTGTCAGGACCCTTATAAAGGCCGCCAGACCATTCTAGAGCCCCTCAGGACACTTCTAAAGGCCCGCAGACCATTCTAATGCCCGTCAGGGCCTTTATAAAGGTCCCCAGACCCTTCTACTGCCCCTCAGGAGCATTCTAAAGGCCCCAGACCCTTCTAATGCCCCACAGGGCCTTTCTAAAGGTCCCCAGACCCTTCTAGAGCCCCTGAAGACCCTTCTAAAGGCCCCCAGACCCTTATAGAGCACCTCTGGACTCTTCTAAAGTCCCCCAGACCCTGCTAGTTCCCCTCAGGGCTTTTATAAGGGCACCCAGAATTTTCTAATGCCCCTCAGGACCTTTATAAAGGCACCCAGACCCTTCTAGAGCCTCTCCGGACAGTTTTAAAAGCATCCAGACCTTTCTAGACCCCCTCAGGACCATTCTAAAGGCCGCCAGGCCCTTCTAATGCCCCTCAGGGCCTTTCTAAAGTACCCCAGACACTTCTAGAAACTCTCAGGGCCTTTCTATATGACCCCAGGCCCTTGCAATGCCACTCAGGGCCCTTCTAAAGGCCGCGAGACCCTTATAATCCCCCTGAAGGCCTTTAAAAAGGCCCCCAGACCTTTCTGGACCCCCTAAGGACGCTTCTAATAGCCCACAGACCCTTCTAGAGTCCCTCAGGGCCTTTCTAAAGGCCTCCACACCCTTCTAATGACCCCCAAGACCAATGTAAAGGCTCCTAGACCCTTCTAGATTGCCTAAGGACCCATCTAAAAGCCCCCAGACCCTTCTAATGCCTTTCAGGACCCTTATGAAGGCCACAAGACCCTTCTAATGCCCCTCAGGACCTTTCCAAATGCCCTCAGACCCTTCAAATGCCCCTCAGCGCATTTATAAAGGTTCCCAAACCCTTCTAGAGCCCGTCAGGACCCTTATAAAGGCCCCCAGACCATTCTAGAGCCCCTCAGGACACTTCTAAATCCCGCAGACCATTCTAATGCCCGTCAGGGCCTTTATAAAGGTCCCCAGACCCCTCTACTGCCCCTCAGGAGCATTCCAAAGGCCCCCAGACCCTTCTAATGCCCCTCAGGGCCTTTCTAAAGTACCTCAGACACTTCTAGAAACTCTCAGGGCCTTTCTATATGACCCCAGGCCCTTGTAATGCTACGCAGGGCCTTTCTAAAGGCCGCGAGACCCTTATAATCCCCCTCAGGGCCTTTAAAAAGGCCCCCAGACCCTTCTGGACCCCCTCAGGATGCTTCTAATAGCCCCCAGACCCTTCTAGAGCCCCTCAGCGCCTTTCTAAAGGCCTCCACACCCTTCTAATGAACCTCAAGACCCATGTAAAGGCCCCCAGACCCTTCTAGATTGCCTCAGGACCCATCTAATAGCCCCCAGATCCTTCTAATGCCTTTCAGGGCCTTTCTAAAGGCCTCCACATCCTTCTAATGCCCCTCAAGACCCATGTAAAGGCCCCTAGACCCTTCTAGATTGCCTCAGGACCCATCTAAAAGCCCCCAGACCCTTCTAATGCCTTTCAGGACCCTTATGAAGGCCACAAGATCCTTCTAATGCCCCTCAGGACCTTTCTAAAGGCCCTCAGACCCTTCTAATGCCCCTCAGGGCATTTATTAAGGTTCACAGACCCATCTAGAGCCCGTCAGGACCCTTATAAAGGCCCCCAGACCATTCTAGAGCCCCTCAGGACACTTATAAAGGCCCGCAGACCATTCTAATGCCCGTCAGGGCCTTTCTGAAGGTCCCCAGACCCTTCTACTGCCCCTCAGGAGCATTCTAAAGGCCCCCAGACCCTTCTAATGCCCCACAGGGCCTTTCTAAAGGTCCCCAGACCCTTCTAGAGCCCCTGAAGACCCTTCTAAAGGACCCCAGACCCTTATAGAGCCCCTCAGGACCCTTCTAAAGTCCACTAGACCCTGCTAGTTCCCCTCAGGGCTTTTATAAGGGCACCCAGAATCTTCTAATGACCCACAGGACCCTTATAAAGGCACCCAGACCCTTCTAATGCCCCTCAGGGCCTTTCTAAAGTAAATCAGACACTTCTAGATCCTCTCAGGGCCTTTCTATATGAACGCAGACCCTTGTAATGCAACTCAGGGCCTTTCTAAAGGCCGCGAGACCCTTATCATCCCCCTGAGGGCCTTTAAAAAGATCGCCAGACCCTTCTGGACCCCCTCAGGACGCTTCTAATAGCCCCCAGACCCTTCTAGAGCCCCTCAGGGCCTTTCTAAAGGACTCCACACCCTTCTAATGACCCTCAAGACCCATGTAAAGGCCCCTAGACCCTTCTAGATTGCCTCAGGACCCATCTAAAAGCCCCCAGACCCTTCTAATGCCTTTCAGGACCCTTATGAAGGCCACAAGACCCTTCTAATGCCCCTCAGGACCTTTCTAAAGGGCCTCAGACCATTCTAATGCCCCTCAGGGCATTTATAAAGGTTCCCAGACCCTTCTAGAGCCCGTCAGGACCCTTATAAAGGCCCCCAGACCATTCTAGAGCCCATCAGGACACTTCTAAATCCCGCAGACCATTCTAATGCCCGTAAGGGCCTTTATAAAGGTCCCCAGACCCTTCTACTGCACCTCAGGAGCATTCTAAAGGCCCCCAGACCCCTCTAATGCCCTACAGGAACTTTCTTAAGGTCCCCAGACCCTTCTAGAGCCCCTGAAGACCCTTCTAAAGGCCCCCAGACCCTTATAGAGCTCCTCAGGACCCGTCTAAATTCCCCCAGACCCTGCTAATTCCCCTCAGGGCTTTTATAAGGGCACCCAGACCCTTCTAATGCCCCTCAGGACCCTTATAAAGGCCCCCAGACCCTTCTAGAGCCCCTCAGGACACTTCTAAAGACCCGTAGACCCTTCTAATGCCTGTCAGGGCCTTTATAATGGTCCCCACACTCTTCTACTGCCCCTCAGGAGCATTCTAAAGGCCCCCAGACCCTTCTAGAGCCTCTCAGGATAGTTTTAAATGCCTCCAGATCCTTCTAGACCCCCTCAGGACAATTCTAAAGGCCCCCAGACCCTTCTAATGCCCCTCAGGACCTTATAAATGCCCCCTGACCCTTCTAATGCCCCTCAGGGCCTTTCTAAAGTACCCCAGACACTTCTAGAACCTCTCAGGGACTTTCTATATGACCCCAGACCCTTCTAATGCCACTCGGGGCCTTTCTAAAGGCCCCCATACCATTCTAATGCCCCTCAGGACATTTCTGAAGGCCCCCAGACCCTTCTAATGCCCCACAGGGCCTTTCTAAAGGCCCCCAGACCCTTCTAATGCTCCACAGGGCCTTTCTAAAGGTCCTCAGACCCTTCTAGAGCCCCTGAAGACGCTTCTAAAGGACCCCAGACCCTTATAGAGCCCCGCAGGACCCTTCTAATGTCCCCCAGACCCTGCTAATTCCCCTCAGGGCTTTTATAAGGGCACCCAGACCCTTCTAATGCCTCTGAAGACCCTTCTGAACGCCCCGAGACACTTATAGAGCCCCTCAGGACCCTTCTATAGTCCCCCAGACCCTGTTAATTCCTCTCAGGGCTTTTATAAGGGCTCCCAGACCCTTCTAATGCCCCTCAGGACCCTTATAAAGGCACCCAGACCCTTCTAGAGCCTCTCAGGACAGTTTTAAATGCCTCCAGACCCTTCTAGACCCCTCAGGACCATTCTAAAGGCCCCCAGACCCTTCTAATGCCCCTCAGGGCCTTTCTAAAGTACCCCAGACACTTCTAGAACATCTCAGGGCCTTTCTATATGACCCCAGACCCTTGTAATGCCACTCAGGGCCTTTCTAAAAGCCGCAAGACCCTTATAATCCCCCTGAGGGCCTAAATAAAGGCCCCCAGACCCTTCTGGACCACCTCAGGACGCTTCTAATAGACCCCAGACCCTTCTAGAGCCCCTCAGGGCCTTTCTAAAGGCCTCCACACCCTTCTAATGACCCTCAAGACCCATGTAAAGGCCCCCAGACCCTTCTAGATTGCCTAAGGACCCATCTAAAAGCCCCCAGACCCTTCTAATGGCACTCAGGACCCTTATAAAGGCACCCAGACCCTTCTAGAGCCTCTCAGGACAGTTTTAAATGCCTCCAGACCCTTCTAGAGCCCCTCAGGACCAATCTAAAGTCCCCCACACCCTGCTAATTCCCCTCAGGGCTTTTATAAGGGCACCCAGACCCTTCTAATGCCCCTCAGGACATTTATAAAGGCCCACAGAACATTCTAGAGCCCCTCAGGATATATCTAAAGGCACTCAGGGCCTTTCTAAAGGCCGCGAGACCCTTATCATCCCCCTGAGGGCCTTTAAAAAGGCCCCCATACCCTTCTGGACCCCCTCAGGACGCTTATAATAGCCCCCAGACCCTTCTAGAGCCCCTCAGGGCCTTTCTAAAGGCCTCCACACCCTTCTAATGACACTCAAGACCCATGTAAAGGCCCCCAGAACCTTCTAGATTGCCTCAGGACGCTTCTAATAGCCCCCAGACCCTTCTAGATCCCCTCAGGGACTTTCTAAAGGCCTCCACACTCTTCTAATGACCCTCAAGACCCATGTAAAGGCCCCCAGACCCTTCTAGATTGCCTCAGGACCCATCTAAAAGCCCCCAGACCCTTCTAATGCCTTTCAGGGCCTTTCTAAATGCCTCCACATCCTTCTAATGACCCTCAAGACACATGTAAAGTCCCCCAGACCCTTCTAGATTGCCTCAGGACCCATCCAAAAGCCCCCAGACCCTTCTAATGCCTTTCAGGACCCTTATGAAGGCCACAAGACCCTTCTAATGCCCCTCAGGACCTTTCTAAAGGCCCTCAGACCCTTCTAATTCCCCTCAGGGCATTTATAAAGGTTCCCAGACCCTTCTAGAGCACGTCAGGACCCTTATAAAGGCCCCCAGACCATTCTAGAGCCCCTCAGGACACTTCTAAAGTCCCCCAGACCATTCTAATGCCTGTCAGGGCCTTTCTAAAGGTCCCCAGACCCTTCTACTGCCCCTCAGGAGCATTCTAAAGGCCCCCAGACCCTTCTAATGCCCCACAGTGCCATTCTAAAGTACCCCAGACACTTCTAGAACCTCTCAGGGCCTTTCTATATGACCCCAGACCCTTGTAATGCCCCTCAGGGCTTTTCTAAAGGCCCCCATACCCATCTAATGCCCCTCAGGACATTTCTAAAGGCCCCCAGACCCTTCTAGAGCCCCTCAGGACATTTCTAAAGGCACCCAGACCCTTCTAATGCCACTCAGGGCCTTTCTAAAGGCCGCGAGACCCTTATAATCCCCTTGAGGGCCTTTAAAAAGGCCCCCAGACCCTTCTGGACCCCCTCAGGACGCTTCTAATAGCCCCCGACCCTTCTAGAGCCACTCAGGGCCTTTCTAAAGGCCTCCACACCCTTCTAATGACCCTCAAGACCCATGTAAAGGCCCCCAGACCCTTCTAGATTGCCTCAGGATGCATCTAAAAGCCCCCAGACCCTTCTAATGCCTTTCAGGGCCTTTCTAAATGCCTCCACACCCTTCTAATGACCCTCAAGACCCATGTAAAGGCCCCCAGACCCTTCTAGATTGACTCAGGACCCATCTAAAAGCCCCCAGACCCGTCTAATGCATTTCAGGACCCTTATGAAGGCCACAAGACCCTTCTAATGCCCCTCAGGGCATTTATAAATGTTCCCAGACCCTTCTAGAGCCCATCAGGACCTTTATAAAGGCCCCCCGACCATTCTAGAGCCCCTCAGTACATTTCTAAATGCCCGCAGACCATTCTAATGCCTGTCAGGGCCTTTCTAAAGGTCCCCAGACCCATCTACTGCACCTCAGGATCATTCTAAAGGCCCCCAGACCCTTCTAATGCCCCTCAGGACATTTCTAAAGGCCCCCAGACACTTCTAGAGCCCCTCAGGACATTTCGAAAGGTACCAAGACCCTTGTAATTCTACTCAGGGCCTTTCTAAAGGCCGCGAGACCCTTATAATCCCCCTGAGGGCCTTTCAAATGCCCCCAGACCCTTCTGGACCCACTCAGGACGATTCTAATAGCCCCCAGACCCTTCTAGAGCCCCTCAGGGTCTTTCTAAAGGCCTCCACACCCTTCTAATGACCCTCAAGACCCATGTAAAGGCCCCCAGACCCTTCTAGATTGCCTCAGGACCCACCCAAAAGCCCCGAGACCCTTCTAATGCCTTTCAGGACCCTTATAAACGCCACAAGACCCTTGTAATGCCCCTCAGGACCTTTCTAAAGGCCCTCAGACCCTTCTAGTGCCCCTCAGGGCATTTATAAAGGATCCCAGACCATTCTAGAGCCTGTCAGGACCCTTATAAAGGCCCCCAGACCCTTCTAGAGCCCCTCAGGACACTTCTAAAGGCCCGCAGACCATTCTAATGCCCGTCAGGGCCTTTATAAAGGTCCCCAGACCCTTCTACAGCCCCTCAGGAGCATTCTAAAGGCCTCCAGACCCTTCTAATGCCCCACAGGGCCTTTCTAAAGGTCCCCAGACCCTTCTAGAGCCCCTGAAGACCCTTCTAAAGGCCGCCACACCCTTATAGAGCCCCTCAGGACCAATCTAAAGTCCCCCAGACCCTGCTAATTCCCCTGAGGGCTTTTATAAGGGCACCCAGACCCTTCTAATGCCCCTCAGGACATTTCTAAAGGCCCACAGAACCTTCTAGAGCCCCTCAGGACATTTCTAAAGGCACCCAGACCCTTGTAACGCCACTCAGGGCCTTTCTAAAGGCCGCGAGACCCTTATAATCCTACTGAGGGCCTTTAAAAAGGCCCCCAGACCCTTCTGGACCCCCTCAGGACGCTTCTAATAGCCCCCAGACCCTTCTAGAGCCCCTCAGGGCCTTTCTAAAGGCCTCCACACCCTTCTAATGACCCTCAAGACCCATGTAAAGGCCCCCAGAACCTTCTAGATTGCCTCAGGACGCTTCTAATAGCACCCAGACCCTTCTAGAGCCCCTCAGGGCCTTTCTAAAGGCCTCCACACCCTTCGAATGACCCTCAAGACCCATGTAAAGGCCCCCAGACCATTCTAGATTGCCTCAGGACCCATCTAAAAGCCCCCAGACCCTTCCAATGCCTTTCAGGGCCTTTCTAAATGCCTCCACACCCTTCTAATGACACTCAAGACACATGTAAAGGCCCCCAGACCCTTCTAGATTGCCTCAGGACCCATCTAAAAGCCCCCAGACCCTTCTAATGCCTTTCAGGACCCTTATGAAGGCCACAAGACCCTTCTAATGCCCCTCAGGACCTTTCTAAAGGCCCTCAGACCCTTCTAATTCCCCTCAGGTCATTTATAAAGGTTCCCAGACCCTTCTAGAGCCCGTCAGGACCCTTATAAAGGCCCCCAGACCATTCTAGAGCCCCTCAGGACACTTCTAATGTCCCCCAGACAATTCTAATGCCCGTCAGGGCCTTTATAAAGGTCCCCAGACTCTTCTACTGCCCCTCAAGAGCATTCTAAAGGCCTCAAGACCCGTCTAAATGCCCCACAGGGCCTTTCTAAAGGTCCCCAGACCCTTCTAGAGCCCCTGAAGACCCTTCTAAAGGCCCCCAGACCTTTATAGAGCCCCTCAGGACCCTTCTAAAGTCCCCCAGACCCTGCTAATTCCCCTCAGGGCTTTTATAAGGGCACCCAGACCCTTCTAATGCCCCTCAGGACATTTCTAAAGGCCCACAGAATCTTCTAGACCCCCTCAGGACATTTCTAAAGGCACCCAGACCCTTGTAATGCCACTCAGGGCCTTTCTAAAGGCCGTGAGACCCTTATAATCCCCCTGAGGGCCTTTAAAAAGGCCCCCAGACCCTTCTGGACCCCTTCAGGACGCTTCTAATAGCCCCCAGACCCTTCTAGAGCCCCTCAGGGCCTTTCTAAAGGCCTCCACACCCTTCTAATGACCCTCAAGACCCATGTAAAGACCCCCAGACCATTCTAGATTGCCTGAGGACCCATCTAAAAGACCCCAGACCCTTCTAATGCCTTTCAGGACCCTTATGAAGGCCACAAGACCCTTCTAATGCCCCTCAGGACCTTTGTAAAGGACCTCAGACCATTCTAATGCCCCTCAGGGCCCTTCTAAAGGCCCTCAGACCCTTCTAATGCCCCTCAGGGTGTTTCTAAAGTCCCCCAGACACTTCTAGAACCTCTCAGGGCCTTTCTATATGACCCCAGACCCTTGTAATGCCCCTCAGGGCTTTTCTAAAGGCCCCCATACCCTTCTAATGCCCCTCAGGACATTTCTAAAGGCCCCCAGACCCTTCTAGAGCCCCTCAGGACATTTCTAAAGGCACCCAGACCCTTCTAATGCCACTCAGGGCCTTTCTAAAGGCCGCGAGAGCCTTATAATCCCCCTGAGGGCCTTTAAAAAGGCCCCCAGACCCTTCTGGACCCCCTCAGGACGCTTCTAATAGCCCCTACACCATTCTAGAGCCCCTCAGGGCCTTTCTAAAGGCCTGCACACCGTTCTAATGACCCTCAAGACCCATGTAAAGGCCCCGAGACCATTCTAGATTGCCTCAGGACCCTTCTAAAAGCCCCCAGACCCTTCTAATGCCTTTCAGGGCCTTTCTAAATGCCTCCACACCCTTCTAATGACACTCAAGACCCATGTAAAGTCCCCCAGACCCTTCTAGATTGACTCAGGACCCATCTAAAAGCCCCCAGACCCTTCTTATGCCTTTCAGGACCCTTATGAATGCCACAAGACCCTTCTAATGCCCCTCAGGGCATTTATAAAGGTTCCCAGACCCTTCTGGAGCCCGTCAGGACCATTATAAAGGCCCCCCGACCATTCTAGAGCCACTCAGGACACTTCTAAAGGCCCGCAGACCATTCTAATGCCTGTCAGGGCCTTTCTAAAGGCACCCAGACCCTTCTAATGCCCCTCAGGACATTTCTAAAGGCCCCCAGACCCTTCTAGAGCCCCTAAGGACATTTCTAAAGGCACCCAGACCCTTCTGATGCCACTCAGGGCCTTTCTAAAGGCCGCGAGACCCTTATAATCCCCCTGAGGGCCTTTAAAAAGGCCCCCAGACCCTTCTGGACCCCCTCAGGACGATTCTAATAACCCCCAGACCCTTCTAGAGCCCCTCAGGGTCTTTCTAAAGGCCTCCACACCCTTGTAATGACCCTCAAGACCCATGTAAAGGCCCCCAGACCTTTCTAGATTGCCTCAGGACCCATCCAAAAGTCCCCAGACCCTTCTAATGCCTTTCAGGACCCTTATAAAGGCCACAAGACCATTCTAATGCCCCTCAGGACCTTTCTAAATGCCCTCAGACTCTTCTAGTGCCCCTCAGGGCATTTATAAAGGTTCCCAGACCCTTCTAGAGCCTGTCAGGACCCTTATAAAGGCCCCCAGAGCCTTCTAGAACCCCTCAGGACACTTCTAAAGGCCCGCAGACCATTCTAATGCCCGTCAGGGCATTTATAAAGGTCCCCAGACCCTTCTACTGCCCCTCAGGACATTTCTAAAGGCCCACAGAACCTTCTAGAGCCCCTCAGGATATTTCTAAAGGCACCCAGACCCTTGTAATGCCACTCAGGGCCTTTCTAAAGGCCGCGAGACTCTTATAATCCCCCTGAGGGCCTTTAAAAAGTCCCCCAGACCCTTCTGGACCCCCTCAGGACGCTTCTAATAGCCCCCAGACCCTTCTAGAGCCCCTCAGGGCCTTTCTAAAGGCCTCCACACCCTTCTATATGACCCTCAAGACCCATGTAAAGGCCTCCAGACCCTTCTAGATTGCCTCAGGACCCATCTAAAAGCCCCCAGACCCTTCTAATGCCTTTCAGGGCCTTTCTAAAGGCCTCCACACCCTTCTAATGACCCTCAAGACCCATGTAAAGGCCTCTAGACCCTTCTAGATTGCCTCAGGACCCATCTAAAAGCCCCCAGACCCTTCTAATGCCTTTCACGACCCTTATGAAGGCCACAAGACCCTTCTAATGCCCCTCAGTACCTTTGTAAAGGCCCTCAGACCCTTCTAATGCCCCTCAGGGCCCTTCTAAAGGACCCCAGACCCTTCTAATGCCCCTCAGGGCCTTTCTAAAGTACCCCAGACACTTCTAGAACCTCTCAGGGCCTTTCTATATGACCCCAGACCCTTGTAATGCCACTCAGGGCTTTTCTAAAGTCCCCCATACCCTTCTAATGCACCTCAGGACATTTCTAAAGGCCCCCAGACCCTTCTAATGCCCCTCAGGACATTTCTAAAGGCCCCCAGACCCTTCTAGAGCCCCTCAGGACATTTCTAAAGGAACCCAGACCCTTCTAATGCCACTCAGGGCCTTTCTAAAGGCCGCGAGACCCTTATAATCCCCCTGATGGCCTTTAAAAAGGCCCCCAGACCCTTCTGGACTCCCTCAGGACGCTTCTAATAGCCCCCAGACCCTTCTAGAGCCCCTCAGGGCCTTTCTAAAGGCCTCCACACCCTTCTAATGACCCTCAAGACCCATGTAAAGGCCTCCAGACCCTTCTAGATTGCCTCAGGACCCATCTAAAAGCCCCCAGACCCTTCTAATGCCTTTCAGGGCCTTTCTAAAGGCCTCCACACCCTTCTAATGACCCTCAAGACCCATGTAAAGGCCTCTAGACCCTTCTAGATTGCCTCAGGACCCATCTAAAAGCCCCCAGACCCTTCTAATGCCTTTCACGACCCTTATGAAGGCCACAAGACCCTTCTAATGCCCCTCAGTACCTTTGTAAAGGCCCTCAGACCCTTCTAATGCTCCTCAGGGCCCTTCTAAAGGACCCCAGACCCTTCTAATGCCCCTCAGGGCCTTTCTAAAGTACCCCAGACACTTCTAGAACCTCTCAGGGCCTTTCTATATGACCCCAGACCCTTGTAATGCCACTCAGGGCTTTTCTAAAGTCCCCCATACCCTTCTAATGCACCTCAGGACATTTCTAAAGGCCCCCAGACCCTTCTAATGCCCCTCAGGACATTTCTAAAGGCCCCCAGACCCTTCTAGAGCCCCTCAGGACATTTCTAAAGGAACCCAGACCCTTCTAATGCCTCTCAGGACCCTTATGAAGGCCACAAGACCCTTCTAATGCCCCTCAGGGCACATAAAAAAGGTTCCCAGACCCTTCTAGAGCCCGTCAGGACGATTATAAAGGCCCCCCGACCATTCTAGAGCCCCTCAGGAAACTTCTAAAGGCCTGCAGACCATTCTAATGCCTGTCAGGGCCTTTCTAAAGGTCCCCAGACCCTTCTACTGCCCCTCAGGAGCATTCTAAAGGCCCCCAGACCCTTCTAATGCCCCTCAGGACATTTCTAAAGGCCCCCAGACCCTTCTAGAGCCTTTCAGGACATTTCTAAAGGCACCCAGACCTTTCTAATGCCACTCAGGGCTTTTCTAAAGGCCGCGAGACCCTTATAATCCCCCTGAGGGCCTTTAAAAAGGCCCCCAGACCCTTCTGGACCCCCTCAGGACCCATCTAAAAGCCCCCAGACCCTTCTAATGCCTTTCAGGGCCTTTCTAAAGGCCTCCACACCCTTCTAATGACCCTCAAGACCCATGTAAAGGCCCCCAGACCCTTCTAGATTGCATCAGGACCCATCCAAAAGCCCCCAGACCCTTCTAATGCCTTTCAGGACCCGTATAAAGGCCACAAGACCCTTCTAATGCCCCTCAGGACCTTTCTAAAGGCCCTCAGACCCTTCTAGTGCCCCTCAGGACATTTATAAAGGTTCCCAGACCCTTCTAGAGCCTTTCAGGACCCTTATAAAGGCCCCCAGACCCTTCTAGAGCCCCTCAGGACACTTCTAAATGCCCGCAGACCATTCTAATACCCGTCAGGGCCTTTATAAAGGTCCCCAGACCCTTCTACTGCCCCTCAGGAGCATTCTAAAGGCCCCCAGACCCTTCTAATGCCCCACAGGGCCTTTCTAAAGGTCCCCAGACCCTTCTAGAGCCCCTAAAGACCCTTCTAAAGGCCCCCAGACCCTTCTAGAACCCCTCAGGACCAATCTAAAGTCCCCCAGACCCTGCTAATTCCCCTGAGGGCTTTTATAAGGGCACCCAGACCCTTCTAATGCCCCTCAGGACAATTCTAAAGGCCCCCAGACCCTTCTAGAGCCCCTCAGGACATTTCTAAAGGCACCCAGACCCTTGTAACGCCACTCAGAGCCTTTCTAAAGGCGGCGAGACCCTTATAATCCCCCTGAGGGCCTTTAAAAATGCCCCCAGACCCATCTGGACCCCCTCAGGACGCATCTAATAGCCCCCAGACCCTTCTAGAGCCCCTCAGGGTCTTTCTAAAGGCCTCCACACCCTTCTAATGACCCTCAAGACCCATGTAAAGGCCCCCAGACCCTTCTAGATTTCCTCAGGACCCATCTAAAAGCCCCCAGACCCTTCTAATGCCTTTCAGGGCCTTTCTAAAGGCCTCCACAACCTTCTAATGACCCTCAAGACCCATGTAAAGGCCCCTAGACCCTTCTAGATTGCCTCAGGACCCATCTAAAAGACCCCAGACCCTTCTAATGCCTTTCAGGACCCTTATGAAGGACACAAGACCCTTCTAATGCCCCTCATGACCTTTATAAAGGCCCTCAGACCCTTCTAATGCCCCTCAGGGCATTTATAAAGGTTCCCAGACCCTTCTAGAGCCCGTCAGGACCCTTATAAAGGCCCCCAGACCATTCTAGAGCACCTCAGGACACTTCTAAAGGGCCGCAGACCATTCTAATGCCCTTCAGGGCCTTTATAAAGGTCCCCAGACCCTTCAACTGCCCCTCAGGAGCATTCTAAAGGCCCCCAGACCCTTCTAATGCCCCTCAGGACCCTTCTAAAGGCCCCCAGACCCTTCTAATGCCCCTCAGGGCTTTTCTAAAGTCCCCCATACCATTCTAATGCCTCTCAGGACATTTCTAAAGGCCCCCAGACCCTTCTAGAGCCCCTCAGGACATTTCTAAAGGCACCCAGACCATTCTAATGCCACTCAGGGCCTTTCTAAAGGCCGCGAGACCCTTATAATCCCCCTGAGGGCCTTTAAAAAGGCCCCCAGACCCTTCTGGACCCCCTCAGGATGCTTCTAATAGCCCCCAGACCCTTCTAGAGCCCCTCAGGGCCTTTCTAAAGGCCTCCACACCTTTCTAATGACCCTCAAGACCCATGTAAAGGCCCCCAGACCCTTCTAGATTGCCACAGGACCCATCTAAAAGCCCCCAGACCCTTCTAATGCCTTTCAGGACCCTTATGAAGGCCACAAGACCCTTCTAATGTCCCTCAGGACCTTTCTAAAGGCCCTAAGACCCTTCTAATGCCCCTCAGGGCATTTATAAAGGTTCCCAGACCCTTCTAGAGCCCGTCAGGACCCTTATAAAGGCCCCCAGACCATTCTAGATTCCCTCAGGAAACTTCTAAAGGCCCGCAGACCATTCTAATGCCCGTCAGGGCCTTTCTAAAGGTCCCCAGACCCTTCTACTGCCCCTCAGGAGCATTCTAAAGGCCCCCAGACCCTTCTAATGCCCCACAGGGCCTTTCTAAAGGTCCACAGACCCTTCTAGAGCCCCTGAAGACCCTTCTAAAGGCCCCCAGACCCTTCTAATGCCCCTCAGGGGCTTTCTAAAGTACCCCAGACACTTCTAGAACCTCTCAGGGCCTTTCTATATGACCCCAGACTCGTCTAATGCCACTCAGGGCCTTTCTAAAGGCCGCGAGACCCTTATAATCCCCCTGAGGGCCTTTAAAAAGGCCCCCAGACCCTTCTGGACCCCCTCTGGACGCTTCTAATAGCCCCCAGACCCTTCTAGAGCCGCTCAGGGCCTTTCTAAAGGCCTCCACACCCTTCTAATGACACTCAAGACCCATGTAAAGGCCCCCAGACCCTTCTAGATTGCCTCAGGACCCATCTAAAAGCCCCCAGACCCTTCTAATGCCTTTCAGGGCCTTTCTAAAGGCCTCCACACCCTTCTAATGACCCTCAAGACCCATGTAAAGGCCCCCAGACCCTTCTAGATTGCCTCAGGACCCATCTAAAAGCCCCCAGACCCTTCTAATGCCTTTCAGGACCCTTATGAAGGCCACAAGACCCTTCTAATGCCCCTCAGGACCTTTCTAAAGAACCTCAGACCCCTCTACTCCCCCTCAGGGCATTTATAAAGGTTCCCAGACCCTTCTAGAGCCTGTCAGGACCCTTATAAATGCCCCCAGACCATTCAAGAGCACCTCAGGACAATTCTAAAGGCCTGCAGACCATTCTAATGCATAACAGGGTCTTTATAAAGATCCCCAGACCCTTCTACTGCCCCTCAGGAGCATTCTAAAGGCCCCCAGACCCTTCTAATGCCCCACAGGGCCTTTCAAAAGGCCCCCAGACCCTTCTAGAGCCCCTCAGGACATTTCTAAAGGCACCCAGACCCTTATAATGCCACTCAGGGCCTTTCTAAAGGTCCGAGACCCTTATAATCCCCCTGAGGGCCTTTAAAAATGCCCCCAGACCCTTCTGGACCCCCTCAGGACACTTCTAATAGCCCCCAGACCCTTCTAGAGCCCCTCAGGGCCTTTCTAAAGGCCTCCACACCCTTCTAATGACCCTCAAGACCCATGTAAAGGCCCCCAGACCCTTCTAGATTGCCTCAGGACCCATCTAAAAGTCCCCAGACCCTTCTAATGCCTTTCAGGACCCTTATGAAGGACACAAGACCCTTCTAATGCCCCTCAGGACCTTTCTAAAGGCTCTCAGACCCTTCTAACGCCCGTCAGGGCATCTATAAAGGTTCCCAGACCCTTCTAGAGCCCGTCAGGACCCTTATAAAGGCCCCCAGACCATTCTAGATTCCCTCAGGACACTTCTAAAAGCCCGCAGACGAGTCTAATGCCCGTCAGGGCCTTTCTAAAGGTCCCCAGACCCTTCTACTGCCACTCAGGAGCATTCTAAAGGCCCCCAGACCCTTCTAATGCCCCACAGGGCCTTTCTAAAGATCCCCAGACCCTTCTAGAGCCCCTCAGGACATTTCTAAAGGCACCCAGACCCTTGTAATGCCACTCAGGGCCTTTCTAAAGGCCGCGAGACCCTTATAATCCCCCTGAGAGCCTTTAAAAAGGCCCCCAGACCCTTCTGGACCCCCTCAGGACGCTTCTAATGGCCCCCACACCCTTCTAATGCCCCTCAGGGCCTTTCTAAAGGCCCCCAGACCCTTCTAATGCCCCTCAGGACCCTTCTAAAGGCCCCCAGACCCTTCTAATGCCCTTCAGGGCCTTTCTAAAGTACCCCAGACACTTCTAGAACCTCTCATGGCCTTTCTATATGACCCCAGGCCCTTGTAATGGCCCTCAGGGCTTTTCTAAAGGACCCCAGACCCTTCTAGAGCCACTCAGGACATTTCTAAAGGCACCCAGACCCTTGAAATGCCACTCAGGGCCTTTCTAAAGGCCGCGAGACCCTTATAATCCCCCTGAGGGCCTTTAAAAAGGCCCCCAGACCCTTCTGGACCACTCAGGATGCTTCTAATAGCCACCAGACCCTTCTAGAGCCCCTCAGGGCCTTTCTAAAGGCCTCCACACCCTTCTAATGACCCTCAAGACCCATGTAAAGGCCCCCAGACCCTTCTAGATTGCCTCAGGACCCATCTAAAAGCCCCCAGACCCTTCTAATGCCTTTCAGGGCCTTTCTAAAGGCCTCCACACCCTTCTAATGACCCTCAAGACCCATGTAAAGGCCTCTAGACCCTTCTAGATTGCCTCAGGACCCATCTAAAAGACCCCAGACCCTTCTAATGCCTTTCAGGACCCTTATGAAGGCCACAAGTCCCTTCTAATGCCCCTCAGGACCTTTCTAAAGGCCCTCAGACCCTTCTAATGCCCGTCAGGGCCCTTCTAAAGGCCCCCAGACCCTTCTACTGCCCCTCAGGGCCTTTCTAAAGTACCCCAGACACTCCTAGAACCTCTCAGGGCCTTTCTATATGACCCCAGACCCTTCTAATGCCCCTCAGGGCTTTTCTAAAGGACCCCATACCCTTCTAATGCCCCTCAGGACATTTCTAAAGGCCCCCAGACCCTTCTAGAGCCCCTCAGGACATTTCTAAACGCACCCAGACCCTTGTAATGCCACTCAGGGCCTTTCTAAAGGCCGCGAGACCCTTATAATCCCCCTGAGGGCCTTTAAAAAGGACCCCAGACCCTTCTGGACCCCCTCTGGACGCTTCTAATAGCCCCCAGACCCTTCTAGAGCCCCTCAGGGCCTTTCTAAAGGCCTCCACACCCTTCTAATGACCCTCAAGACCCATGTAAAGGCCCCCAGACCCTTCTAGATTGCCTCAGGACCCATCTAAAATCCCCCAGACCCTTCTAATGCCTTTCAGGGCATTTCTAAATGCCTCCACACCCTTCTAATGACCCTCAAGACCCATGTAAAGGCCTCTAGACCCTTCTAGATTGCCTCAGGACCCATCTAAAAGACCACAGACCATTCTAATGCCTTTCAGGACCCTTATGAAGGCCACAAGACCCTTCTAATGCCCCTCAGGACCTTTCTAAAGGCCCTCAGACCCTTCTAATGCCCCTCAGGGCCCTTCTAAAGGACCCCAGACCCTTCTAATGCCCCTCAGGGCCTTTCTAAAGTACCCCAGACACTTCTAGAACCTCTCAGGTCCTTTCTATATGACCCCAGACCATTGTAATGCCCATCAGGGCTTTTCTAAAGGCCCCCATACCTTTCAAATGCACCTCAGGACATTTCTAAAGGACCCCAGACCCTTCTAGAGCACCTGAGGACATTTCTAAAGGCACCCAGACCCTTCTAATGCCACTCAGGGCCTTTCTAAAGGCCGCGAGACCCTTATAATCCCCCTGAGGGCCTTTAAAAAGGCCCCCAGACCCTTCTGGACCCCCTCAGGACGCTTCTAATAGCCCCCAGACCCTTCTAATGCCTTTCAGGGCCTTTCTAAAGGCCTCCACACCCTTCTAATGACCCTCAAGACCCATGTAAAGGCCCCCAGACCCGTCTAGATTACATCTGGACGCTTCTAAAAGCCCCCAGACCCTTCTAATTCCTTTCAGGGCCTTTCTAAAGGCCTCCACACCCTTCTAATGACGCTCAAGACCCATGTAAAGGCCCCCAGACCCTTCTAGATTGCCACAGGACCCATCTAAAAGCCCCCAGACCCTTCTAATGCCTTTCAGGACCCTTATGAAGGCCACAAGACCCTTCTAATGCCCCTCAGGACCTTTCTAAATGCCCTCAGACCCTTCTAGTGCCCCTCAGGGCATTTATAAAGGTTCGCAGACCCTTCTAGAGCCTGTCAGGACCATTATAAAGGCCCCCAGACCATTCTAGAGCCCCTCAGGACACTTCTAAAGGCCCGCAGACCATTCTAATGCCCGTCAGGGCCTTTCTAAAGGTCCCAAGACCCTTCTACTGCCCCTCAGGAGCATTCTAAAGGCCCCCAGACCCTTCTAATGCCCCTCAGGACATTTCTAAAGGCCCCCAGACCCTTCTAGAGCCCCTCAGGACATTTCTAAAGGCACCCAGAACCTTCTAATTCCACTCAAGGCCTTTCTAAAGGCCGCGAGACCCTTATAATCCCCCTCAGGGCCTTATAAAGGCACCCAGACCCTTCTGGACCCCCTCAGGACGCTTCTAATAGCCCCCAGACCCTTCTAGAGCCCCTCAGGGCCTTTCTAAAGGCCTCCGCACCCTTCTAATGACCCTCAAGACCCATGTAAAGGCCCCCAGACCCTTCTGGACCCCCTAAGGACGCTTCTAATAGCCCCCAGACCCTTCTAATGCCTTTCAGGGCCTTTCTAAAGGCCTCCACACCCTTCTAATGACCCTCAAGACCCATGTAAAGGCACCCAGACCCTTCTAGATTGCCTCAGGACCCATCTAAAAGCCCCCAGACCCTTCTAATGCCTTTCAGGACCCTTAGGAAGGCCACAAGACCCTTCTAATGCCCCTCAGGACCTTTCTAAATGCCCTCAGACCATTCTAGTGCCCCTCAGGGCATTTATAAAGGTTCGCAGACCCTTCTAGAGCCTGTCAGGACCATTATAAAGGCCCCCAGACCATTCTAGTGCACCTCAGAACAATTCTAAACGCCCGCAGACCATTCTAATGCCCGTCAGGGCCTTTATAAAGGTCCCCAGACCCTTCTACTGCCCCTCAGGAGCATTCTAAAGGACCCCAGACTCTTCTAATGCCCCACAGGGCCTTTCTAAAGGTCCCCAGACCCTTCTAGAGCCCCTGAAGACCCTTCTAAAGGCCCCCAGACCCTTATAGAGCTTCTCAGGACCCTTCTAAACTCCCCCAGACCCTGTTAATTCCCCTCAGGGCTTTTATAAGGGCACCCAGACCCTTCTAGTGCCCCTCAGGACATTTCTAAAGGCCCCCAGAACCTTCTAGAGCCCCTCAGGACATTTCTAAAGGCACCCAGACCCTTATAATGCCACTCAGGGCCTTTCTAAAAGCCGCGAGACCCTTATAATCCTCCTGAGGGCCTTTAAAAAGGCCCCCAGACCCTTCTGGACCCCCTCAGGACGCTTCTAATAGCCCCCAGACCCTTCTAGAGCCCCTCAGGGCCTTTCTAAAGGCCTCCACACCCTTCTAATGACCCTCAAGACCCATGTAAAGACCCCCAGACCATTGTAGATTGCCTCAGGACCCATCTAAAAGCCCCCAGACCCTTCTAATGCCTTTCAGGGCCTTTCTAAAGGCCTCCACACCCTTCTAATGACCCTCAAGACCCATGTAAAGGCCTCTAGACCCTTCTAGATTGCCTCAGGACCCATCTAAAAGCCCCCAGACCATTCTAATGCATTTCAGGACCCTTATGAAGGCCACAAGACCCTTCTAATTCCCCTCAGGACCTTTGTAAAGGCCCTCAGACCGTTCTAATGCCCCTCAGGGCCCTTCTAAAGGCCCCCAGACCCTTCTAATGCCCTTCAGGGCCTTTCTAAAGTACCCCAGACACTTCTAGAACCTCTCAGGGCCTTTCTATATGACCCCAGACCCTTGTAATGCCCAACAGGGCTTTTCTAAAGGCCCCCATACCCTTCTAATGCCCCTCAGGACATTTCTAAAGGCCCCCAGAGCCTTCTAGAGCCCCTCAGGACATTTCTAAAGGAGCCCAGACCCTTCTAATGCCACTCAGGGCCTTTCTAAAGGCCGCGAGACCCTTATAATCCCCCTGAGGGCCTTTAAAAAGGCCCCCAGACCCTTCTGGACCCCCTCAGGACGCTTCTAATAGCCCCCAGACCCTTCTAGAGCCCCTCAGGGCCTTTCTAAAGGCCTCCACACCCTTCTAATGACCCTCAAGACCCATGTAAAGGCCTCTAGACCCTTCTAGATTGCCTCAGGACCCATCTAAAAGCCCCCAGACCCTTCTAATGCCTTTCAGGGCCTTTCTAAAGGCCTCCACACCCTTCTAATGACACTCAAGACCCATGTAAAGGCCTCTAGACCCTTCTAGATTGCCTCAGGACCCATCTAAAAGCCCCGAGACCCTTCTATAGCCTTTCAGGACCCTTATGAAGGCCACAAGACCCTTCTAATGCCCCTCAGGACCTTTCTAAAGACCCTCAGACCCTTCTAATGCCCCTCAGGGCATTTATAAAGGTTCCCAGACCCTTCTAGAGCCCGTCAGGACACTTATAAAGGCCCCCAGACCATTCTAGAGCCCCTCAGGACAATTCTAAAGGCCCGCAGACCATTCTAATGCCCGTCAGGGCCTTTATAAAGGTCCCCAGACCCTTCTACTGCCCCTCAGGAGCATTCTAAAGGCCCCCCAGACCCTTCTAATGCCCCACAGGGCCTTTCTAAAGGTCGCCAGACCCTTCTAGAGCCCCTGAAGACCCTTCTAAAGGCCCCCAGACCCTTCTAATGCCCCAAAGGGCCTTTCTAAAGTACCCCAGACACTTCTAGAACCTATCAGGACCTATCTATATGATCCCAGACCCTTCTAATGCCTCTCAGGGCCTTTCTAAAGGCCGTGAGACCCTTATAATCCCCCTGAGGGCCTTTAAAAAGGCCCCCAGACCCTTCTGGACCCCCTCAGGACGCTTCTAATAGCCCCCAGACCCTTCTAGAGCCCCTCAGGACCTTTCTAAAGGCCTCCACACCTTTCTAATGACCCTCAAGACCCATGTAAAGGCCCCCAGACCCTTCTGGACCCCCTCAGGACGCTTCTAATACCCCCAGACCATTCTAGAGCCCCTCAGGGCCTTTCTAAAGGCCTCCACACCCTTCTAATGACCCTCAAGACCCATGTAAAGGCCTCTAGACCCTTCTAGATTGCCTCAGGACCCATCTAAAAGCCCCCAGACCCTTCTAATGCCTTTCAGGACCCTTATGAAGGCCACAAGACGATTCTAATGACCCTCAGGACCTTTCTAAAGGCCCACAGACCCTTCTAATGCCCCTCAGGGCCATTCTAAAGGCCCCCAGACCCTTCTAATGCCCCTCAGGGCATTTCTAAAGTACCCCAGACACTTCTAGAACCTCTCAGGTCCTTTCTATATGACCCCAGACCCTTGTAATGCCCCTCAGGGCTTTTCTAAAGGCCCCCAGACCCTTCTAATGCCTTTCAGGACCCTTATGAAGGCCACAAGACCCTTCTAATGCCCCTCAGGACCTTTCTAAAGGCCCTCAGACCCTTCTAGTGCCCCTCAGGGCATTTATAAAGGTTCCCAGACCCTTCTAGATCCTGTCAGGACCATTATAAAGGCCCCCAGACCATTCTAGAGCACCTCAGGACACTTCTAAAGGCCCGCAGACCATTCTAATGCCCGTCAGGGCCTTTCTAAAGGTCCCAAGACCCTTCTACTACCCCTCAGGAGCATTCTAAAGGCCCCCAGACCCTTCTAATGCCCCTCAGGACATTTCTAAAGGCCCCCAGACCCTTCTAGAGCCCCTCAGGACATTTCTAAAGGCACCCAGAGCCTTCTAATGCCACTCAAGGCCTTTCAAAAGGCCGCGAGACCCTTATAATCCCCCTGAGGGCCTTTAAAAAGGCCCCCAGACCCTTCTGGACCCCCTCAGGACGCTTCTAATAGCACCCAGACCCTTCTAGAGCTCCTCAGGGCCTTTCTAAAGGCCTCCACACCCTTCTAATGACCCTCAAGACCCATGTAAAGGCCCCCAGACCCTTCTAGATTGCCTCAGGACCCATCTAAAAGCCCCCAGACCCTTCTAATGCCTTTCAGGACCCTTAGGAAGGCCACAAGACCCTTCTAATGCCCCTCAGGACCTTTCTAACGGCCCTCAGACCCTTCTAGTGCACCTAAGGGAATTTATAAAAGTTCCCAGACCGTTCTAGAGCCTGTCAGGACCCTTATAAAGGCCCCCAGACCATTCTAGTGCACCTCAGAACAATTCTAAAGGCCCGCAGACCATTCTAATGCCCGTCAGGGCCTTTATAAAGGTCCCCAGACCCTTCTACTGCCCATCAGGAGCATTCTAAAGGCCCCCAGACTCTTCTAATGCCCCACAAGGCCTTTCTAAAGGTCCCCAGACCCTTCTAGAGCCCCTGAAGACCATTCTAAAGGCCCCCAGACCCTTATAGAGCCCCTCAGGACCCTTCTAAACTCCCCCAGACCCTGTTAATTCCCCTCAGGGCTTTTATAAGTGCACCCAGACCCTTCTAATGCCCCTCAGGACATTTCTAAAGGCCCCCAGAACCTTCTAGAGCCCCTCAGGACATTTCTAAAGGCACCCAGACCCTTATAATGCCACTCAGGGCCTTTCTAAAGGCCGCGAGACCCTTATAATCCCCCTGAGGGCCTTTAAAAAGGCCCCCAGACCCTTCTGGACCCCCTCAGGACGCTTCTAATAGCCCCCAGACCCTTCTAGAGCCCCTCAGGGCCTTTCTAAAGGCCTCCACACCCTTCTAATGACCCTCAAGACCCATGTAAAGGCCCCCAGACCATTCTAGATTGCCTCAGGACCCATCTAAAAGCCCCCAGACCCTTCTAATGCCTTTCAGGACCCTTATGAAGGCCACAAGACCCTTCTAATGCCCCTCAGGACCTTTCTAAAGGCCCTCAGACCCTTCTAATGGCCCTCAGGGCATTTATAAAGGTTCCCAGACCCTTCTAGAGCCTGTCAGGACACTTATAAAGGCCCCCAGACCAATCTAGAGCCCCTCAGGACACTGCTAAAGGCCCCCAGACCATTCTAATGCCCGTCAGGGCCTTTCTAAAGGTCCCCAGACCCTTCTACTGCCACTCAGGAGCATTCTAAAGGCCCCCAGACCATTCTAATGCCCCACAGGGCATTTCTAAAGTTCCCCAGAGCCTTCTAGAGCCCCTGAAGACCCTTCTAAAGGCACCCAGACCCTTCTAATGCCCCTCAGGGCCTTTCTAAAGTACGCCAGACACTTCTAGAACCTCTCAGGGCCTTTCTATATGAACCCAGACCCTTCTAATGCCACTCAGGGTCTATCTAAAGGCCGCGAGACCCTTATAATCCCCCTGAGGGCCTTTAAAAAGGCCCCCAGACCCTTCTGGAACCCCTTCAGGACGCTTCTAATAGCCCCAGACCCTTCTAGAGCCCCTCAGGGTCTTTCTAAAGGACTCCACACCCTTCTAATGACCCTCAAGACCCATGTAAAGGCCCCCAGACCCTTCTAGATTGCCTCAGGACCCATCTAAAAGCCTCCAGACCATTCTAATGCCTTTCAGGACCATTATGAAGGCCACAAGACCCATCTAATGCCCCTCAGGACCTTAACAAAGGCCCTCAGACCATTCTAATGCCCGTCAGGGCCCTTCTAAAGGTCCCCAGACCCTTCTACTGCCCCTCAGGGCCTTTCTAAAGTACCCCAGACACTTCTAGAACCTCTCAGGACCTTTCTATATGACCCCAGACCCTTCTAATGCCCCTCAGGGCTTTTATAAAGGCCCCCATACCCTTCTAATGCCCCTCAGGACATTTCTAAAGGCCCCCAGACCCTTCTAGAGCCCCTCAGGACATTTCTAAAGGCACCCAGACCCTTCTAATGCCACTCAGGGCCTTTCTAACGGCCGCGAGACCCTTATAATCCCCCTGAGGGCCTTTAAAAAGGCCCCCAGACCCTTCTGGACCCCCTCAGGACGCTTCTAATAGCCCCCAGACCCTTCTAGAGCCCCTCAGGGCCTTTCTAAAGGCCTCCACACCCTTCTAATGACCCTCAAGACCCATGTAAAGGCCCCCAGACCCTTCTAGATTGCCTCAGGACCCATCTAAAAGCCCCCAGACCCTTCTAATGCCTTTCAGGACCCTTATGAAGGCCACAAGACCCTTCTAATGCCCCTCAGGACCTTTCTAAAGGCCCTCAGACCCTCCTAGTGCCCCTCAGGGCATTTATAAAGGTTCCCAGACCCTTCTAGAGCCTGTCAGGACCCTTATAAAGGCCCCCAGACCATTCTAGAGCACCTCAGGACACTTCTAAAGGCCCGCAGACCATTCTAATGCCCGTCAGGGCCTTTCTAAAGGTCCCAAGACCGTTCTACTGCCCCTCAGGAGCATTCTAAAGGCCCCCAGACCCTTCTAATGCCCCTCAGGACATTTCTAAAGGCCCCCAGACCCTTCTAGAGCCCCTCAGGACATTTCTAAAGGCACCCAGACCCTTCTAATGCCACTCAGGGCCTTTCTAACGGCCGCGAGACCCTTATAATCCCCCTGAGGGCCTTTAAAAAGGCCCCCAGACCCTTCTGGACCCCCTCAGGACGATTCTAATAGCCCCCAGACCCTTCTAGAGCCCCTCAGAGCCTTTCTAAAGGCCTCCACACCCTTCTAATGACCCTCAAGACCCATGTAAAGGCCCCCAGACCCTTCTAGATTGCCACAGAACCCATCTAAAAGCCCCCAGACCCTTCTAATGCCTTTCAGGACCCTTATGAAGGCCACAAGACCATTCTAATGCCCCTCAGGACCTTTCTAAAGGCCCTCAGACCCTTCTAATGCCCCTCAGGGCCCTTCTAAAGGCCCCCAGACCCTTCTAATGCCCCTCAGGGCCTTTCTAAAGTACCCCAGACACTTCTAGAACCTCTCAGGGCCTTTCTATATGACCCCAGACCCTTGTAATGCCCCTCAGTGCTTTTCTAAAGGCCCCCATACCCTTCTAATGCCCCTCAGGACATTTCTAAAGGCCCCCATACCCTTCTAGAGCCCCTCAGGACATTTCTAAAGGCACCCAGACCCTTCTAATGCCACTCAGGGCCTTTCTAAAGGCCGCGAGACCCTTATAATCCCCCTGAGGGCCTTTAAAAAGGCCCCCAGACCCTTCTGGACCCCCTCAGGATGCTTCTAATAGCCCCCAGACCCTTCTAATGCCTTTCAGGGCCTTTCTAAAGGCCTCCACACCCTTCTAATGACCCTCAAGACCCATGTAAAGGCCCCCAGACCCCTCTAGATTACCTCTGGACGCTTCTAAAAGCCCCCAGACCCTTCTAATTCCTTTCAGGGCCTTTCTAAAGGCCTCCACACCCTTCTAATGACCCTCAAGACCCATGTAAAGGCCCCCAGACCCTTCTAGATTGCCTCAGGACCCATCTAAAAGCCCCCAGACCCTTCTAATGCCTTTCAGGACCCTTATGAAGGCCACAAGACCCTTCTAATGCCCCTCAGGACCTTTCTAAAGGCCCTCAGACCCTCCTAGTGCCCCTCAGGGCATTTATAAAGGTTCCCAGACCCTTCTAGAGCCTGTCAGGACCCTTATAAAGGCCCCCAGACCATTCTAGAGCACCTCAGGACACTTCTAAAGGCCCGCAGACCATTCTAATACCCGTCAGGGTCTTTCTAAAGGTCCCAAGACCGTTCTACTGCCCCTCAGGAGCATTCTAAAGGCCCCCAGACCCTTCTAATGCCCCTCAGGACATTTCTAAAGGCCCCCAGACCCTTCTAGAGCCCCTCAGGACATTTCTAAAGGCACCCAGACCCTTCTAATGCCACTCAAGGCCTTTCTAAAGGCCGCGAGACCCTTATAATCCCCCTGAGGACCTTTAAAAAGGCCCCCAGACCCTTCTGGACCCCCTCAGGACGCTTCTAATAGCCCCCAGACCATTCTAGAGCCCCTCAGGGCCTTTCTAAAGGCCTCCACACCCTTCTAATGACCCCCAAGACCCATGTAAAGGCCCCCAGACCCTTCTAGATTGCCTCAGGACCCATCTAAAAGCCCCCAGACCCTTCTAATGCCTTTCAGGACCCTTATGAAGGCCACAAGACCCTTCTAATGCCCCTCAGGACCTTTCTAAAGGCCCTCAGACCCTCCTAGTGCCCCTCAGGGCATTTATAAAGGTTCCCAGACCCTTCTAGAGCCTGTCAGGACCCTTATAAAGGCCCCCAGACCATTCTAGAGCACCTCAGGACACTTCTAAAGGCCCGCAGACCATTCTAATGCCCGTCAGGGCCTTTCTAAAGGTCCCAAGACCGTTCTACTGCCCCTCAGGGGCATTCTAAAGGCCCCCATACCCTTCTAATGCCCCTCAGGACATTTCTAAAGGCCCCCAGACCCTTCTAGAGCACCTCAGGACATTTCTAAAGGCACCCAGACCCTTCTAATGCCACTCAAGGCCTTTCTAAAGGCCGCGAGACCCTTATAATCCCCCTGAGGGCCTTTAAAAAGGCCCCCAGACCCTTCTGGACCCCCTCAGGACGATTCTAATAGCCCCCAGACCATTCTAGAGCCCCTCAGGGCCTTTCTAAAGGCCTCCACACCCTTCTAATGACCGTCAAGACCCATGTAAAGGCCTCTAGACCCTTCTAGATTGCCTCAGGACCCATCTAAAAGCCCCCAGACCCTTCTAATGCCTTTCAGGACCCTTATGAAGGCCACAAGACCCTTCTAATGCCCCTCAGGACCTTTCTAAAGGCCCTCAGATCCTTCTAATGCCCCTCAGGGCCCTTCTAAAGGACCCCAGACCCTTCTAATGCCCCTCAGGGCCTTTCTAAAGTACCCCAGACACTTCTAGAACCTCTCAGGGCCTTTCTATATGACCCCAGGCCCTTCTAATGCCACTCAGGGCTTTTCTAAAGGCCCCCATACCCTTCTAATGCCCCTCAGGACATTTCTAAAGGCCCCCAGACCCTTCTAGAGCCCCTCAGGACATTTCTAAAGGCACCCAGACCCTTCTAATGCCACCCAGGGCCTTTCTAAAGGCCGCGAGACCCTTATAATCACCCTGAGGGCGTTTAAAAAGGCCACCAGACCCTTCTGGACCCACTCAGGACGCTTCTAATAGCCCCCAGACCCTTCTAATGCCTTTCAGTGCCTTTCTAAAGGCCTCCACACCCTTCTAATGACCCTCAAGACCCATGTAAAGGCCCCCAGACCCTTCTAGATTGCCTCAGGACCCATCTAAAAGCCCCCAGACCCTTCTAATGCCTTTCAGGACCCTTATGAAGGCCACAAGACCCTTCTAATGCCCCTCAGGACCTTTCTAAAGGCCCTCAGACCCTTCTAATGCCCCTCAGGGCATTTATAAAGGTTCCCAGACCCTTCTATAGCCTGTCAGGACCCTTATAAAGGCCCCCAGACCATTCTAGTGCACCTCAGAACACTTCTAAAGGCCCGCAGACCATTCTAATGCCCGTCAGGACCTTTCTAAAGGTTCCCAGACCCTTCTACTGCCCCTCAGGAGCATTCTAAAGGCCCCCAGACCCTTCTAATGCCCCACAGGGCCTTTCTAAAGGTCCCCAGACCCTTCTAGAGCCCCTGAAGACCCTTCTAAAGGCCCCCAGACCCTTATAGAGCCCCTCAGGACCCTTCTAAAGTCCCCCAGACACTGTTAATTCCCCTCAGGGCTGTTATAAGGGCACCCAGACCCTTCTAATGCCCCTCAGGACATTTCTAAAGGCCCCCAGAACCTTCTAGAGCACCTGAGGACATTTCTAAAGGTACCCAGACCCTTGTAATGCCACTCAGGGCCTTTCTAAAGGCCGCGAGACCCTTATAATCCCCCTGAGGGCATTTAAAAAGGCCCCCAGACCCTTCTGGACCACTCAGGATGCTTCTAATCGCCCCCAGACCCTTCTAGAGCCCCTCAGGGCCTTTCTAAAGGCCTCCACACCCTTCTAATGACCCTCAAGACCCATGTAAAGGCCCCCAGACCCTTCTAGATTGCCTCAGGACCCATCTAAAAGCCCCCAGACCCGTCTTATGCCTTTCAGGGCCTTTCTAAAGGCCTCCACACCCTTCTAATGACACTCAAGACCCATGTAAAGGCCTCTAGACCCATCTAGATTGCCTCAGGACCCATCTAAAAGCCCCCAGACCCTTCTAATGCCTTTCAGGACCCTTATGAAGGACACAAGACCCTTCTAATGCCCCTCAGGACCTTTGTAAAGGCCCTCAGACCCTTCTAATGCCCCTCAGGGCCCTTCTAAAGGCCCCCAGACCCTTCTAATGCCCCTCAGGGCCTTTCTGAAGTACCCCAGACACTTCTAGAACCTCTCAGGGCCTTTCTATATGACCCCAGACCCTTGTAATGCCCAACAGGGCTTTTCTAAAGGCCCCCATACCCTTCTAATGCCCCTCAGGACATTTCTAAAGGCCCCCAGACCCTTCTAGAGCCCCTCAGGACATTTCTAAAGGCACCCAGACCCTTATAATGCCACTCAGGGCCTTTCTAAAGGCCGCGAGACCCTTATAATCCCCCTGAGGGCCTTTAAAAAGGCCCCCAGACCCTTCTGGACCCCTTCAGGACGCTTCTAATAGCCCCCAGACCCTTCTAGAGCCCCTCAGCGCCTTTCTAAAGGCATCCACACCCTTCTAATGACCCTCAAGGCCCATGTAAAGGCCCCTAGACCCTTCTAGATTGCCTCAGGACACATCTAAAAGCCCCCAGACCCTTCTAATGCCTTTCAGGACCCTTATGAAGGCCACAAGACCCTTCTAATGCCCCTCAGGACCTTTCTAAAGGCCCTCAGACCCTTCTAATGCCCCTCAGGGCATTTATAAAGGTTCCCAGACCCTTCTAGAGCCTCTCAGGACCCTTATAAAGGCCCCCAGACCATTCTAGTGCACTTCAGAACACTTCTAAAGGCCCGCAGACCATTCTAATGCCCGTCAGGACCTTTCTAGAGGTCCCCAGACCCTTCTACTGCACCTCAGGAGCATTCTAAAGGCCCCCAGACCCTTCTAATGCCCCACAGGGCCTTTCTAAAGGTCCCCAGACCCTTCTAGAGCCCCTGAAGACCCTTCTAAAAGCCCCCAGACCCTTATAGAGCCCCTCACGACCCTTCTAAAGTCCCCCAGACCCTGTTAATTCCCCTCAGGGCTGTTATAAGGGCACCCAGACCCTTCTAATGCCTTTCAGGACATTTCTAAAGGCCCCCAGAACCTTCTAGAGCACCTGAGGACATTTCTAAAGGCACCCAGACCCTTGTAATGCCACTCAGGGCCTTTCTAAAGGCCGCGAGACCCTTATAATCCCCCTGAGGGTCTTTAAAAAGGCCCCCAGACCCTTCTGGACCCCCTCAGGATGCTTCTAATCGCCCCTAGACCCTTCTAGAGCATCTCAGGGCCTTTCTAAAGGCCTCCACACCCTTCTAATGACCCTCAAGACCCATGTAAAGGCCCCCAGACCCTTCTAGATTACCTCAGGACCCATCTAAAAGCCCCCAGACCCGTCTAATGTCTTTCAGGGCCTTTCTAAAGGCCTCCACACCCTTCTAATGACCCTCAAGACCCATGTAAAGGCCTCTAGACCCTTCTAGATTGCCTCAGGACCCATCTAAAAGCCCCCAGACCCTTCTAATGCCTTTCAGGACCCTTATGAAGGCCACAAGACCTTTCTAATGCCCCTCAGGACATTTCTAAAGGCCCTCAGACCCTTCTAATGCCCCTCAGGGCATTTATAAAGGTTCCCAGACCCTTCTAGAGCCGTTCAGGACCCTTATAAAGGCCCCCAGACCATTCTAGAGCCCCTCAGGACACTTCTAAAGGCCTGCAGACCATTCTAATGCCCGTCAGGTCCTTTCTAAAGGTCCCCAGACCCTTCTACTGCCCCTCAGGAGCATTCTAAAGAACCCCAGACCCTTCAAATGCCTCACAGGGCCTTTCTAAAGGTCCCTAGACCCTTCTAGAGCCCCTGAAGACCCTTCTAAATGCCCCCAGATCCTTCTACTGCCTCTCAGGAGCATTCTAAAGGCCCCCAGACCCTTCTAATGCCCCTCAGGGCTTTTCTAAAGGCACCGAGACCATTCTAATGCCACTCAGGGCCATTCTAAAGGCCGCGAGACCCTTATAATCCCCCTGAGGGCCTTTAAAAAGGCCCCCAGACCATTCTGGACCCCCTCAGGACGCTTCTAATAGCCCCCAGACCCTTCTAGAGCCACTCAGGGCCTTTCTAAAGGCCTCCACACCCTTCTAATGACCCTCAAGACCCATGTGAAGGCCTCTAGACCCTTCTAGATTGCCTCAGGACCCATCTAAAAGCCCCCAGACCCTTCTAATGCCTTTCAGGACCCTTATGAAGGCCACAAGACCATTTTAATGCCCCTCAGGACATTTCTAAAGGCCCTCAGACCCTTCTAATGCCCCTCAGGGCCCTTCTAAAGGCCCCCAGACCCTTCTAATGCCCCTCAGGGCCTTTCTAAATACCCCAGACACTTCTAGAACCTCTCAGGGCCTTTCTATATGACCCCAGACCCTTGTAATGCCCCTCAGGGCTTTTCTAAAGGCCCCCATACCCTTCTAATGCCCCTCAGGACATTTCTAAAGGCCCCCAGACCCTTCTAGAGCCCCTCAGGACATTTCTAAAGGCACCCAGACCCTTCTAATGCCACTCAGGGCCTTTCTAAAGGCCGCGAGACCCTTATAATCACCCTGAGGGCCTTTAAAAAGGCCCCCAGACCCTTCTGGACCCCGTCAGGACGCTTCTAATAGCCCACAGACCCTTCTAATGCCTTTCAGGGCCTTTCTAAAGGCCTCCACACCCTTCTAATGACCCTCAAGACCCATGTAAAGGCCCCCAGACCCTTCTAGATTGCCTCAGGACCCATCTAAAAGCCCCCAGACCCTTCTAATGCCTTTCAGGACCATTATGAAGGCCACAAGACCCTTCTAATGCCCCTCAGGACCTTTCTAAAGGCCCTCAGACCCTTCTAATTCCCCTCAGGGCATTTATAAAGGTTTCCAGACCCTTCTAGAGCCTGTCAGGACCCTTATAAAGGCCCCCAGACCATTCTAGAGCACCTCAGGACACTTCTAAAGGCCCGCAGACCATTCTAATGCCCGTCAGGGCCTTTCTAAAGGTCCCAAGACCGTTCTACTGCCCCTCAGGAGCATTCTAAAGGCCCCCAGACCCTTCTAATGCCCCTCAGGACATTTCTAAAGGCCCCCAGATCCTTCTAGAGCCCCTCAGGACATTTCTAAAGGCACCCAGACCCTTCTAATGCCACTCAAGGACTTTCTAAAGGCCGCGAGACCCTTATAATCCCCCTGAGGGCCTTTAAAAAGGCCCCCAGACCCTTCTGGACCCCCTCAGGACGCTTCTAATAGCCCCCAGACCATTCTAGAGCCCCTCAGGGCCTTTCTAAAGGCCTCCACACCCTTCTAATGACCCTCAAGGCCCATGTAAAGGCCTCTAGACCCTTCTGAAATTGCCTCAGGACCCATCTAAAAGACCCCAGACCCTTCTAATGCCTTTCAGGACCATTATGAAGGCAACAAGACCCTTCTAATGCCTCTCAGGACCTTTCTAAAGGCCCTCAGATCCTTCTAATGCCCCTCAGGGCCCTTCTAAAGGCCCCCAGACCCTTCTAATGCCCCTCAGGGCCTTTCTAAAGTACCCCAGACACTTCTAGAACCTCTCAGGGCCTTTCTATATGACCTCAGACCCTTCTAATGCCACTCAGGGCTTATCTAAAGTCCCCCATACCCTTCTAATGCCCCTCAGGACATTTCTAAAGGCCCCCAGACCCTTCTAGAGACCCTCAGGACATTTCTAAAGGCACCCAGACCCTTCTAATGCCACTCAGGGCCTTTCTAAAGGCCGCGAGACCCTTATAATCACCCTGAGGGCGTTTAAAAAGGCCCCCAGACCCTTCTGGACCCCCTCAGGACGCTTCTAATAGCCCCCAGACCCTTCTAATGCTTTTCGGGGCCTTTCTAAAGGCCTCCACACCCTTCAAATGACCCTCAAGACCCATGTAAAGGCCCCTAGACCCTTCTAGATTGTCTCAGGACCCATCTAAAAGCCCCCAGACCCTTCTAATGCCTTTCAGGACCCTTATGAAGGCCACAAGACCCTTCTAATGCCCCTCAGGACCTTTCTAAAGGCCCTCAGACCCTTCTAATGCCCCTCAGGGCATTTATAAAGGTTCCCAGACCATTCTAGAGCCTGTCAGGACCCTTATAAAGGCCCCCAGACCATTCTAGTGCACCTCAGAACACTTCTAAAGGCCCGCAGACCATTCTAATGCCCGTCAGGACCTTTCTAAAGGTCCCAAGACCCTTCTACTGCCCCTCAGGAGCATTCTAAAGGCCCCCAGAACCTTCTAATGCCCCACAGGGCCTTTCTAAAGGTCCCCAGACCATTCTAGAGCCCCTGAAGACCCTTCTAAAGGCCCCCAGACCCTTATAGAGCCCCTCAGGACCCTTCTAAAGTCCCCCACACCCTGTTAATTCCCCTCAGGGCTTTTATAAGGGCACCCAGACCCTTCTAATGCCCCTCAGGACATTTCTAAAGGCCCCCAGAACCTTCTAGAGCCCCTGAGTACATTTCTAAAGGCACCCAGACCCTTCTAGATTGCCTCAGGACCCATCTAAAAGCCCCCAGACCCTTCTAATGCCTTTCAGGGCCTTTCTGAAGGCCTCCACACCCTTCTAATGACCCTCAAGACCCATGTAAAGGCCTCTAGACCCTTCTAGATTGCCTCAGGACCCATCTAAAAGCCCCCAGACCCTTCTAATGCCTTTCAGGACCCTTATGAAGGCCACAAGACTCTTCTAATGCGCCTCAGGACCATTGTAAAGGCCCCCAGACCCTTCTAATGCCCCTCAGGGGCTTTCTAAAGTACCCCAGACACTTCTAGAACCTCTCAGGGCCTTTCTATATGACCCCAGACCCTTGTAATGCCCAACAGGGCTTTTCTAAAGGCCCCCATACCCTTCTAATGCCCCTCAGGACATTTCTAAAGGCCCCCAGACCCTTCTAGAGCCCCTCAGGACACATCTAAAGGCACCCAGACCCTTATAATGCCACTCAAGGCCTTTCTAAAGGCCGCGAGACCCTTATAATCCCCCTGAGGGCCTTTAAAAAGGCCCCCAGACCCTTCTGGACCCCCTCAGGACGATTCTAATAGCCCCCAGACCCTTCTAGAGCCCCTCAGGGTCTTTCTAAAGGCCTCCACACCCTTCTAATGACCCTCAAGACCCATGTAAAGGCCCCCAGACCCTTCTAGATTGCCTCAGGACCCATCTAAAAGCCCCCAGACCCTTCTAATGCCTTTCAGGGCCTTTCTAAAGGCCTCCACACCCTTCTAATGACCCTCAAGACCCATGTAAAGGCCCCCAGACCCTTCTAGATTGTCTCAGGACCCCTCTAAAAGCCCCCAGACCCTTCTAATGCCTTTCAGGACCCTTATGAAGGCCACAAGACCCTTCTAATGCCCCTCAGGACCATTCTAAAGGACCTCAGACCCTTCTAGTGCCACTCAGAGCATTTATAAAGGTTCCCAGACCCTTCTAGAGCCTGTCAGGACCCTTATAAATGCCCCCAGACCATTCTAGTGCACCTCAGAACACTTCTAAAGGCCCGCAGACCATTCTAATGCCCGTCAGGACCTTTCTAAAGGTCCCCAGACCCTTCTACTGCCCCTCAGGAGCATTCTAAAGGCCCCCAGACCCTTCTAATGCCCCACAGGGCCTTTCTAAAGGTCCCCAGACCCTTCTAGAGCCCCTGAAGACCCTTCTAAAGGCCCCCAGACCCTTATAGAGCCCCTCAGGACCCTTCTAAAGTACCCCAGACCCTGTTAATTCCCCTCAGAGCTGTTATAAGGGCACCCAGACCCTTCTAATGCCCCTCAGGACATTTCTAAAGGCCCCCAGAACCTTCTAGAGCCCCTGAGGACATTTCTAAAGGCACCCAGACCCTTGTAATGCCACTCAGGGCATTTCTAAAGGCCGCGAGACCCTTATAATCCCCCTGAGGGCCTTTAAAAAGGCCCCCAGACCCTTCTGGACCCCCTCAGGATGCTTCTAATCGCACCCAGACCCTTCTAGAGCCCCTCAGGGCCTTTCTAAAGGCCTCCACACCCTTCTAATGACCCTCAAGACCCATGTAAATGCCCCCAGACCCTTCTAGATTGCCTCAGGACCCATCTAAAAGCCCCCAGACCCGTCTAATGCCTTTCAGGGTATTTCTAAAGGCCTCCACACCCTTCTAATGACCCTCAAGACCCATGTAAATGCCCCCAGACCCTTCTAGATTGCCTCAGGACCCATCTAAAAGCCCCCAGACCCTTCTAATGCCTTTCAGGACCCTTATGAAGGCCACAAGACCCTTCTAATGCCCCTCAGGACCTTTGTAAAGGCCCTCAGACCCTTCTAATGCCACTCAGGGCCCTTCTAAAGGCCCCCAGACCCTTCTAATGCACCTCAGGGCCTTTCTAAAGTACCCCAGACACTTCTAGAACCTCTCAGGGCCTTTCTATATGACCCCAGACCCTTGTAATGCCCCTCAGGGCTTTTCTAAAGGCCCCCATACCCTTCTAATGCCCCTCAGGACATTTCTAAAGGCCCCCAGACCCTTCTAGAGCCCCTCAGGACATTTCTAAAGGCACCCAGACCCTTCTAATGCCACTCAGGGCCTTTCTAAAGGCCGCGAGACCCTTATAATCCCCCTGAGGGCCTTTAAAATGGCGCCCAGACCCTTCTGGACCCCCTCAGGACGCTTCTAATAGCCCCCAGACCCTTCTAATGCCTTTCAGGGCCTTTCTAAAGGCCTCCACACCCTTCTAATGACCCTCAAGACCCATGTAAAGGCCCCCAGAACCTTCTAGATTGCCTCAGGACCCATCTAAAAGCCCCCAGACCCTTCTAATGCCTTTCAGGGCCTTTCTAAAGGCCTCCAAACCCTTCTAATGACCCTCAAGACCCATGTAAAGGCCCCCAGACCCTTCTAGATTGCCACAGGACCCATCTAAAAGCCCCCAGACCCTTCTAATGCCCCTCAGGACCTTTCTAAAGGCCCTCAGACCCTTCTAGTGCCCCTCAGGGCATTTATAAAGGTTCCCAGACCCTTCTAGACCCCCTCAGGACCATTATAAAGGCCCCCAGACCATTCTAGAGCACCTCAGGACACTTCTAAAGGCCCGCAGACCATTCTAATGCCCGTCAGGGCCTTTCTAAAGGTCCCAAGACCGTTCTACTGCCCCTCAGGAGCATTCTAAAGGCCCCCAGACCCTTCTAATGCCCCTCAGGACATTTCTAAAGGCCCCCAGACCCTTCTAGAGCCCCTCAGGACATTTCTAAAGGCACCCAGACCCTTCTAATGCCACTCAAGGACTTTCTAAAGGCCGCGAGACCCTTATAATCCCCCTCAGGGCCTTTAAAAAGGCCCCCAGACCCTTCTGGACCCCCTCAGGACGCTTCTAATAGCCCCCAGACCCTTCTAGAGCTCCTCAGGGCCTTTCTAAAGGCCTCCACACCCTTCTAATGACGCTCAAGACCCATGTAAAGGCCCCCAGACCCTTCTAGATTGCCTCAGGACCCATCTAAAAGCCCCCAGACCCTTCTAATGCCTTTCAGGACCCTTATGAAGGCCACAAGACCCTTCTAATGCCCCTCAGGACCTTTCTAAAGGCCCTCAGATCCTTCTAATGCCCCTCAGGGCCTTTCTAAAGTACCCCAGACACTTCTAGAACCTCTCAGGGCCTTTCTATATGAACCCAGACCCTTCTAATGCCACTCAGGGCTTTTCTAAAGGCCCCCATACCCTTCTAATGCCCCTCAGGACATTTCTAAAGGCCCCCAGACCCTTCTAATGCCACTCAGGGCCTTTCTAAAGGCCGGGAGACCCTTATAATCACCCTGAGGGCGTTTAAAAAGGCCCCCAGCCCCTTCTGGACCCCCTCAGGATGCTTCTAATAGCCCCCAGACCCTTCTAATGCCTTTCAGGGCCTTTCTAAAGGCCTCCACACCCTTCTAATGACCCTCAAGACCCATGTAAAGGCCCCCAGACCCTTCTAGATTGCCTCAGGACCCATCTAAAAGCCCCCAGACCCTTCTAATGCCTTTCAGGACCCTTATGAAGGCCACAAGACCCTTCTAATGCCCCTCAGGACCTTTCTAAAGGCCCTCAGACCCTTCTAATGCCCCTCAGGGCATTTATAAAGGTTCCCAGACCCTTCTAGAGCCTGTCAGGACCCTTATAAAGGCCCCCAGACCATTCTAGTGCACCTCAGAACACTTCTAAAGGCCCGCAGACCATTCTAATGCCCGTCAGGACCTTTCTAAAGGTCCCCAGACCCTTCTACTGCCCCTCAGGAGCATTCTAAAGGCCCCCAGACCCTTCTAATGCCCCACAGGGCCTTTCTAAAGGCCCCCAGACCCTTCTAGAGCCCCTCAGGACATTTCTAAAGGCACCCAGACCCTTCCAATGCCACTCAGGGCCTTTCTAAAGGCCGCGAGACCCTTATAATCCCCCTGAGGGCCTTTAAAAAGGCCCCCAGACCCTTCTGGACCCCCTCAGGACTCTTATAATAGCCCCCAGACCCTTCTAATGCCTTTCAGGGCCTTTCTAAAGGCCTCCACACCCTTCTAATGACACTCAAGACCCATGTAAAGGCCCCCAGACCCTTCTGGACCCCCTCAGGACGCTTCTAATAGCCCCCAGACCCTTCTAATGCCTTTCAGGGCCTTTCTAAAGGCCTCCACACCCTTCTAATGACCCTCAAGACCCATGTAAAGGCCCCCAGAACCTTCTAGATTGCCTCAGGACCCATCTAAAAGCCCCCAGACCCTTCTAATGCCTTTCAGGGCCTTTCTAAAGGCCTCCAAACCCTTCTAATGACCCTCAAGACCCATGTAAAGGCCCCCAGACCCTTCTAGATTGCCACAGGACCCATCTAAAAGCCCCCAGACCCTTCTAATGCCCCTCAGGACCTTTCTAAAGGCCCTCAGACCCTTCTAGTGCCCCTCAGGGCATTTATAAAGGTTCCCAGACCCTTCTAGACCCCCTCAGGACCATTATAAAGGCCCCCAGACCATTCTAGAGCACCTCAGGACACTTCTAAAGGCCCGCAGACCATTCTAATGCCCGTCAGGGCCTTTCTAAAGGTCCCAAGACCGTTCTACTGCCCCTCAGGAGCATTCTAAAGGCCCCCAGACCCTTCTAATGCCCCTCAGGACATTTCTAAAGGCCCCCAGACCCTTCTAGAGCCCCTCAGGACATTTCTAAAGGCACCCAGACCCTTCTAATGCCACTCAAGGACTTTCTAAAGGCCGCGAGACCCTTATAATCCCCCTCAGGGCCTTTAAAAAGGCCCCCAGACCCTTCTGGACCCCCTCAGGACGCTTCTAATAGCCCCCAGACCCTTCTAGAGCTCCTCAGGGCCTTTCTAAAGGCCTCCACACCCTTCTAATGACGCTCAAGACCCATGTAAAGGCCCCCAGACCCTTCTAGATTGCCTCAGGACCCATCTAAAAGCCCCCAGACCCTTCTAATGCCTTTCAGGACCCTTATGAAGGCCACAAGACCCTTCTAATGCCCCTCAGGACCTTTCTAAAGGCCCTCAGATCCTTCTAATGCCCCTCAGGGCCTTTCTAAAGTACCCCAGACACTTCTAGAACCTCTCAGGGCCTTTCTATATGAACCCAGACCCTTCTAATGCCACTCAGGGCTTTTCTAAAGGCCCCCATACCCTTCTAATGCCCCTCAGGACATTTCTAAAGGCCCCCAGACCCTTCTAATGCCACTCAGGGCCTTTCTAAAGGCCGGGAGACCCTTATAATCACCCTGAGGGCGTTTAAAAAGGCCCCCAGCCCCTTCTGGACCCCCTCAGGATGCTTCTAATAGCCCCCAGACCCTTCTAATGCCTTTCAGGGCCTTTCTAAAGGCCTCCACACCCTTCTAATGACCCTCAAGACCCATGTAAAGGCCCCCAGACCCTTCTAGATTGCCTCAGGACCCATCTAAAAGCCCCCAGACCCTTCTAATGCCTTTCAGGACCCTTATGAAGGCCACAAGACCCTTCTAATGCCCCTCAGGACCTTTCTAAAGGCCCTCAGACCCTTCTAATGCCCCTCAGGGCATTTATAAAGGTTCCCAGACCCTTCTAGAGCCTGTCAGGACCCTTATAAAGGCCCCCAGACCATTCTAGTGCACCTCAGAACACTTCTAAAGGCCCGCAGACCATTCTAATGCCCGTCAGGACCTTTCTAAAGGTCCCCAGACCCTTCTACTGCCCCTCAGGAGCATTCTAAAGGCCCCCAGACCCTTCTAATGCCCCACAGGGCCTTTCTAAAGGCCCCCAGACCCTTCTAGAGCCCCTCAGGACATTTCTAAAGGCACCCAGACCCTTCCAATGCCACTCAGGGCCTTTCTAAAGGCCGCGAGACCCTTATAATCCCCCTGAGGGCCTTTAAAAAGGCCCCCAGACCCTTCTGGACCCCCTCAGGACTCTTATAATAGCCCCCAGACCCTTCTAATGCCTTTCAGGGCCTTTCTAAAGGCCTCCACACCCTTCTAATGACACTCAAGACCCATGTAAAGGCCCCCAGACCCTTCTAGATTACCTCTGGACGCTTCTAAAAGCCCCCAGACCCTTCTAATACCTTTCAGGGCCTTTCTAAAGGCCTCCACACACTTCTAATGACCCTCAAGACCCATGTAAAGGCCCCCAGACCCTTCTAGATTGCCTCAGGACCCATCTAAAAGCCCCCAGACCCTTCTAATGCCTTTCAGGACCCTTATGAAGGCCACAAGACCCTTCTAATGACACTCAGGACCTTTCTAAAGGCCCTCAGACCCTCCTAGTGCCCCTCAGGGCATTTATAAAGGTTCCCAGACCCTTCTAGAGCCTGTGAGGACCCTTATAAAGGCCCCCAGACCATTCTAGAGCACCTCAGGACACTTCTAAAGGCCCGCAGACCATTCTAATGCCCGTCAGGGCCTTTCTAAAGGTCCCAAGACCGTTCTACTGCCCCTCAGGAGCATTCTAAAGGCCCCCAGACCCTTCTAATGCCCATCAGGACATTTCTAAAGGCCCCCAGACCCTTCTAGAGCCCCTCAGGACATTTCTAAAGGCACCCAGACCCTTCTAATGCCACTCAAGGCCTTTCTAAAGGCCGCGAGATCCTTATAATCCCCCTGAGGGCCTTTAAAAAGGCCCCCAGACCCTTCTGGACCCCCTCAGGACGCTTCTAATAGACCCCACACCCTTCTAGAGCCCCTCAGGGCCTTTCTAAAGGCCTCCACACCCTTCTAATGACCCTCAAGACCCATGTAAAGGCCTCTAGACCCTTCTAGATTGCCTCAGGACCCATCTAAAAGCCCCCAGACCCTTCTAATGCCTTTCAGGACCCTTATGAAGGCCACAAGACCCTTCTAATGCCCCTCAGGACCTTTCTAAAGGCCCTCAGACCCTTCTAATGCCCCTCAGGGCATTTATAAAGGTTCCCAGACCCTTCTAGAGCCTGTCAGGACCCTTATAAAGGCCCCCAGACCATTCTAGTGCACCTCAGAACACTTCTAAAGGCCCGCAGACCATTCTAATGCCCGTCAGGACCTTTCTAAAGGTCCCCAGACCCTTCTACTGCCCCTCAGGAGCATTCTAAAGGCCCCCAGACCCTTCTAATGCCCCACAGGGCCTTTCTAAAGGTCCCCAGACCCTTCTAGAGCCCCTGAAGACCATTCTAAAGGCCCCCAGACCCTTCTAATGCCCCTCAGGACCCTTCTAAAGTCCCCAAGACACTGTTAATTCCCCTCAGGGCTGTTATAAGGGCACCCAGACCCTTCTAATGCCCCTCAGGACATTTCTAAAGGCCCCCAGAACCTTCTAGAGCACCTGAGGACATTTCTAAAGGCACCCAGACCCTTGTAATGCCACTCAGGGCCTTTCTAAAGGCCGCGAGACCCTTATAATCCCCCTGAGGGCCTTTAAAAAGGCCCCCAGACCCTTCTGGACCCCCTCAGGATGCTTCTAATCGCCCCCAGACCCTTCTAGAGCCCCTCAGGGCCTTTCTAAAGGCCTCCACACCCTTCTAATGACCCTCAAGACCCATGTAAATGCCCCCAGACCCTTCTAGATTGCCTCAGGACCCATCTAAAAGCCCCCAGACCCGTCTAATGCCTTTCAGGGTATTTCTAAAGGCCTCCACACCCTTCTAATGACCCTCAAGACCCATGTAAATGCCCCCAGACCCTTCTAGATTGCCTCAGGACCCATCTAAAAGCCCCCAGACCCTTCTAATGCCTTTCAGGACCCTTATGAAGGCCACAAGACCCTTCTAATGCCCCTCAGGACCTTTGTAAAGGCCCTCAGACCCTTCTAATGCCACTCAGGGCCCTTCTAAAGGCCCCCAGACCCTTCTAATGCACCTCAGGGCCTTTCTAAAGTACCCCAGACACTTCTAGAACCTCTCAGGGCCTTTCTATATGACCCCAGACCCTTGTAATGCCCCTCAGGGCTTTTCTAAAGGCCCCCATACCCTTCTAATGCCCCTCAGGACATTTCTAAAGGCCCCCAGACCCTTCTAGAGCCCCTCAGGACATTTCTAAAGGCACCCAGACCCTTCTAATGCCACTCAGGGCCTTTCTAAAGGCCGCGAGACCCTTATAATCCCCCTGAGGGCCTTTAAAATGGCGCCCAGACCCTTCTGGACCCCCTCAGGACGCTTCTAATAGCCCCCAGACCCTTCTAATGCCTTTCAGGGCCTTTCTAAAGGCCTCCACACCCTTCTAATGACCCTCAAGACCCATGTAAAGGCCCCCAGACCCTTCTAGATTGCCTCAGGACCCATCTAAAAGCCCCCAGACCCTTCTAATGCCTTTCAGGGCCTTTCTAAAGGCCTCCAAACCCTTCTAATGACCCTCAAGACCCATGTAAAGGCCCCCAGACCCTTCTAGATTGCCACAGGACCCATCTAAAAGCCCCCAGACCCTTCTAATGCCTTTCAGGACCCTTATGAAGGCCACAAGACCATTCTAATGACCCTCAGGACCTTTCTAAAGGCCCTCAGACCCTTCTAGTGCCCCTCAGGGCATTTATAAAGGTTCCCAGACCCTTCTAGACCCCCTCAGGACCATTATAAAGGCCCCCAGACCATTCTAGAGCACCTCAGGACACTTCTAAAGGCCCGCAGACCATTCTAATGCCCGTCAGGGCCTTTCTAAAGGTCCCAAGACCCTTCTACTGCCCCTCAGGACCATTGTAAAGGCCCCCAGACCCTTCTAATGCCCCTCAGGGGCTTTCTAAAGTACCCCAGACACTTCTAGAACCTCTCAGGGCCTTTCTATATGACCCCAGACCCTTGTAATGCCCAACAGGGCTTTTCTAAAGGCCCCCATACCCTTCTAATGCCCCTCAGGACATTTCTAAAGGCCCCCAGACCCTTCTAGAGCCCCTCAGGACACATCTAAAGGCACCCAGACCCTTATAATGCCACTCAAGGCCTTTCTAAAGGCCGCGAGACCCTTATAATCCCCCTGAGGGCCTTTAAAAAGGCCCCCAGACCCTTCAGGACCCCCTCAGGACGATTCTAATAGCCCCCAGACCCTTCTAGAGCCCCTCAGGGTCTTTCTAAAGGCCTCCACACCCTTCTAATGACCCTCAAGACCCATGTAAAGGCCCCCAGACCCTTCTAGATTGCCTCAGGACCCATCTAAAAGCCCCCAGACCCTTCTAATGCCTTTCAGGGCCTTTCTAAAGGCCTCCACACCCTTCTAATGACCCTCAAGACCCATGTAAAGGCCCCCAGACCCTTCTAGATTGTCTCAGGACCCCTCTAAAAGCCCCCAGACCCTTCTAATGCCTTTCAGGACCCTTATGAAGGCCACAAGACCCTTCTAATGCCCCTCAGGACCATTCTAAAGGACCTCAGACCCTTCTAGTGCCACTCAGAGCATTTATAAAGGTTCCCAGACCCTTCTAGAGCCTGTCAGGACCCTTATAAATGCCCCCAGACCATTCTAGTGCACCTCAGAACACTTCTAAAGGCCCGCAGACCATTCTAATGCCCGTCAGGACCTTTCTAAAGGTCCCCAGACCCTTCTACTGCCCCTCAGGAGCATTCTAAAGGCCCCCAGACCCTTCTAATGCCCCACAGGGCCTTTCTAAAGGTCCCCAGACCCTTCTAGAGCCCCTGAAGACCCTTCTAAAGGCCCCCAGACCCTTATAGAGCCCCTCAGGACCCTTCTAAAGTACCCCAGACCCTGTTAATTCCCCTCAGAGCTGTTATAAGGGCACCCAGACCCTTCTAATGCCCCTCAGGACATTTCTAAAGGCCCCCAGAACCTTCTAGAGCCCCTGAGGACATTTCTAAAGGCACCCAGACCCTTGTAATGCCACTCAGGGCATTTCTAAAGGCCGCGAGACCCTTATAATCCCCCTGAGGGCCTTTAAAAAGGCCCCCAGACCCTTCTGGACCCCCTCAGGATGCTTCTAATCGCACCCAGACCCTTCTAGAGCCCCTCAGGGCCTTTCTAAAGGCCTCCACACCCTTCTAATGACCCTCAAGACCCATGTAAATGCCCCCAGACCCTTCTAGATTGCCTCAGGACCCATCTAAAAGCCCCCAGACCCGTCTAATGCCTTTCAGGGTATTTCTAAAGGCCTCCACACCCTTCTAATGACCCTCAAGACCCATGTAAATGCCCCCAGACCCTTCTAGATTGCCTCAGGACCCATCTAAAAGCCCCCAGACCCTTCTAATGCCTTTCAGGACCCTTATGAAGGCCACAAGACCCTTCTAATGCCCCTCAGGACCTTTGTAAAGGCCCTCAGACCCTTCTAATGCCACTCAGGGCCCTTCTAAAGGCCCCCAGACCCTTCTAATGCACCTCAGGGCCTTTCTAAAGTACCCCAGACACTTCTAGAACCTCTCAGGGCCTTTCTATATGACCCCAGACCCTTGTAATGCCCCTCAGGGCTTTTCTAAAGGCCCCCATACCCTTCTAATGCCCCTCAGGACATTTCTAAAGGCCCCCAGACCCTTCTAGAGCCCCTCAGGACATTTCTAAAGGCACCCAGACCCTTCTAATGCCACTCAGGGCCTTTCTAAAGGCCGCGAGACCCTTATAATCCCCCTGAGGGCCTTTAAAATGGCGCCCAGACCCTTCTGGACCCCCTCAGGACGCTTCTAATAGCCCCCAGACCCTTCTAATGCCTTTCAGGGCCTTTCTAAAGGCCTCCACACCCTTCTAATGACCCTCAAGACCCATGTAAAGGCCCCCAGAACCTTCTAGATTGCCTCAGGACCCATCTAAAAGCCCCCAGACCCTTCTAATGCCTTTCAGGGCCTTTCTAAAGGCCTCCAAACCCTTCTAATGACCCTCAAGACCCATGTAAAGGCCCCCAGACCCTTCTAGATTGCCACAGGACCCATCTAAAAGCCCCCAGACCCTTCTAATGCCCCTCAGGACCTTTCTAAAGGCCCTCAGACCCTTCTAGTGCCCCTCAGGGCATTTATAAAGGTTCCCAGACCCTTCTAGACCCCCTCAGGACCATTATAAAGGCCCCCAGACCATTCTAGAGCACCTCAGGACACTTCTAAAGGCCCGCAGACCATTCTAATGCCCGTCAGGGCCTTTCTAAAGGTCCCAAGACCGTTCTACTGCCCCTCAGGAGCATTCTAAAGGCCCCCAGACCCTTCTAATGCCCCTCAGGACATTTCTAAAGGCCCCCAGACCCTTCTAGAGCCCCTCAGGACATTTCTAAAGGCACCCAGACCCTTCTAATGCCACTCAAGGCCTTTCTAAAGGCCGCGAGACCCTTATAATCCCCCTCAGGGCCTTTAAAAAGGCCCCCAGACCCTTCTGGACCCCCTCAGGACGCTTCTAATAGCCCCCAGACCCTTCTAGAGCTCCTCAGGGCCTTTCTAAAGGCCTCCACACCCTTCTAATGACGCTCAAGACCCATGTAAAGGCCCCCAGACCCTTCTAGATTGCCTCAGGACCCATCTAAAAGCCCCCAGACCCTTCTAATGCCTTTCAGGACCCTTATGAAGGCCACAAGACCCTTCTAATGCCCCTCAGGACCTTTCTAAAGGCCCTCAGATCCTTCTAATGCCCCTCAGGGCCTTTCTAAAGTACCCCAGACACTTCTAGAACCTCTCAGGGCCTTTCTATATGAACCCAGACCCTTCTAATGCCACTCAGGGCTTTTCTAAAGGCCCCCATACCCTTCTAATGCCCCTCAGGACATTTCTAAAGGCCCCCAGACCCTTCTAATGCCACTCAGGGCCTTTCTAAAGGCCGGGAGACCCTTATAATCACCCTGAGGGCGTTTAAAAAGGCCCCCAGCCCCTTCTGGACCCCCTCAGGATGCTTCTAATAGCCCCCAGACCCTTCTAATGCCTTTCAGGACCCTTATGAAGGCCACAAGACCCTTCTAATGCCTCTCAGGACCTTTCTAAAGGCCCTCAGACCCTTCTAATGCCCCTCAGGGCATTTATAAAGGTTCCCAGACCCTTCTAGAGCCTGTCAGGACCCTTATAAAGGCCCCCAGACCATTCTAGTGCACCTCAGAACACTTCTAAAGGCCCGCAGACCATTCTAATGCCCGTCAGGACCTTTCTAAAGGTCCCCAGACCCTTCTACTGCCCCTCAGGAGCATTCTAAAGGCCTCCAGACCCTTCTAATGCCCCACAGGGCCTTTCTAAAGGCCCCCAGACCCTTCTAGAGCCCCTCAGGACATTTCTAAAGGCACCCAGACCCTTCCAATGCCACTCAGGGCCTTTCTAAAGGCCGCGAGACCCTTATAATCCCCCTGAGGGCCTTTAAAAAGGCCCCCAGACCCTTCTGGACCCCCTCAGGACTCTTATAATAGCCCCCAGACCCTTCTAATGCCTTTCAGGGCCTTTCTAAAGGCCTCCACACCCTTCTAATGACACTCAAGACCCATGTAAAGGCCCCCAGACCCTTCTAGATTACCTCTGGACGCTTCTAAAAGCCCCCAGACCCTTCTAATACCTTTCAGGGCCTTTCTAAAGGCCTCCACACACTTCTAATGACCCTCAAGACCCATGTAAAGGCCCCCAGACCCTTCTAGATTGCCTCAGGACCCATCTAAAAGCCCCCAGACCCTTCTAATGCCTTTCAGGACCCTTATGAAGGCCACAAGACCCTTCTAATGACACTCAGGACCTTTCTAAAGGCCCTCAGACCCTCCTAGTGCCCCTCAGGGCATTTATAAAGGTTCCCAGACCCTTCTAGAGCCTGTGAGGACCCTTATAAAGGCCCCCAGACCATTCTAGAGCACCTCAGGACACTTCTAAAGGCCCGCAGACCATTCTAATGCCCGTCAGGGCCTTTCTAAAGGTCCCAAGACCGTTCTACTGCCCCTCAGGAGCATTCTAAAGGCCCCCAGACCCTTCTAATGCCCATCAGGACATTTCTAAAGGCCCCCAGACCCTTCTAGAGCCCCTCAGGACATTTCTAAAGGCACCCAGACCCTTCTAATGCCACTCAAGGCCTTTCTAAAGGCCGCGAGATCCTTATAATCCCCCTGAGGGCCTTTAAAAAGGCCCCCAGACCCTTCTGGACCCCCTCAGGACGCTTCTAATAGACCCCACACCCTTCTAGAGCCCCTCAGGGCCTTTCTAAAGGCCTCCACACCCTTCTAATGACCCTCAAGACCCATGTAAAGGCCTCTAGACCCTTCTAGATTGCCTCAGGACCCATCTAAAAGCCCCCAGACCCTTCTAATGCCTTTCAGGACCCTTATGAAGGCCACAAGACCCTTCTAATGCCCCTCAGGACCTTTCTAAAGGCCCTCAGACCCTTCTAATGCCCCTCAGGGCATTTATAAAGGTTCCCAGACCCTTCTAGAGCCTGTCAGGACCCTTATAAAGGCCCCCAGACCATTCTAGTGCACCTCAGAACACTTCTAAAGGCCCGCAGACCATTCTAATGCCCGTCAGGACCTTTCTAAAGGTCCCCAGACCCTTCTACTGCCCCTCAGGAGCATTCTAAAGGCCCCCAGACCCTTCTAATGCCCCACAGGGCCTTTCTAAAGGTCCCCAGACCCTTCTAGAGCCCCTGAAGACCATTCTAAAGGCCCCCAGACCCTTCTAATGCCCCTCAGGACCCTTCTAAAGTCCCCAAGACACTGTTAATTCCCCTCAGGGCTGTTATAAGGGCACCCAGACCCTTCTAATGCCCCTCAGGACATTTCTAAAGGCCCCCAGAACCTTCTAGAGCACCTGAGGACATTTCTAAAGGCACCCAGACCCTTGTAATGCCACTCAGGGCCTTTCTAAAGGCCGCGAGACCCTTATAATCCCCCTGAGGGCCTTTAAAAAGGCCCCCAGACCCTTCTGGACCCCCTCAGGATGCTTCTAATCGCCCCCAGACCCTTCTAGAGCCCCTCAGGGCCTTTCTAAAGGCCTCCACACCCTTCTAATGACCCTCAAGACCCATGTAAAGGCCCCCAGACCCTTCTAGATTGCCTCAGGACCCATCTAAAAGCCCCCAGACCCGTCTAATGCCTTTCAGGGCCTTTCTAAAGGCCTCCACACCCTTCTAATGACACTCAAGACCCATGTAAAGGCCTCTAGACCCTTCTAGATTGCCTCAGGACCCATCTAAAAGCCCCCAGACCCTTCTAATGCATTTCAGGACCCTTATGAAGGACACAAGACCCTTCTAATGCCCCTCAGGACCTTTGTAAAGGCCCTCAGACCCTTCTAATGCCCCTCAGGGCCCTTCTAAAGGCCCCCAGACCCTTCTAATGCCCCTCAGGGCCTTTCTAAAGTACCCCAGACACTTCTAGAACCTCTCAGGGCCTTTCTATATGACCCCAGACCCTTGTAATGCCCAACAGGGCTTTTCTAAAGGCCCCCATACCCTTCTAATGCCCCTCAGGACATTTCTAAAGGCCCCCAGACCCTTCTAGAGCCCCTCAGGACATTTCTAAAGGCACCCAGACCCTTATAATGCCACTCAGGGCCTTTCTAAATGCCGCGAGACCCTTATAATCCCCCTGAGGGCCTTTAAAAAGGCCCCCAGACCCTTCTGGACCCCTTCAGGACGCTTCTAATAGCCCCCAGACCCTTCTAGAGCCCCTCAGGGCCTTTCTAAAGGCCTCCACACCCTTCTAATGACCCTCAAGACCCATGTAAAGGCCCCCAGACCCTTCTAGATTGCCTCAGGACCCATCTAAAAGCCCCCAGACCCTTCTAATGCCTTTCAGGACCCTTATGAAGGCCACAAGACCCTTCTAATGCCCCTCAGGACCTTTCTAAAGGCCCTCAGACCCTTCTAATGCCCCTCAGGGCATTTATAAAGGTTCCCAGACCCTTCTAGAGCCTGTCAGGACCCTTATAAATGCCCCCAGACCATTCTAGTGCACCTCAGAAGACTTCTAAAGGCCCGCAGACCATTCTAATGCCCGTCAGGACCTTTCTAAAGGTTCCCAGACCCTTCTACTGCCCCTCAGGAGCATTCTAAAGGCCCCCAGACCCTTCTAATGCCCCACAGGGCCTTTCTAAAGGTCCCCAGACCCTTCTAGAGCCCCTGAAGACCCTTCTAAAAGCCCCCAGACCCTTATAGAGCCCCTCAGGACCCTTCTAAAGTAACCCAGACCCTTCTAATGCCCCTCAGGGCTTTTCTAAAGGTCCCCACACCCTTCTAGGGCCCCTCAAGACCACTCTAAAGGCCCCCAGACTCTTTTAGAGCCCCTCAGGGCCATGCTAAAGGCCCGCAGACCATTCAAGAGCCCCGAAACATCCTTCTAACGGCTCCCTGACCCTTCTAGAGCCCCTCAGGGCCTTTCTAAAGGACCCCAGACCCTTCTAGAGCCCCTCAGTACACTTCTAAAGGCCCCCAGACCTTTCTAGATACCCTCAAGACCCTTCTAAAAGGCCCCAGACCTTTCTAATGCCCCTCAGGGCATTTCTAAAGGCCCTCAGACACTTCTAATGCCCCTCAGGGCATTTATAAAGGTTCCCAGACCCTTCTAGAGCCCGTCAGGACCCTTATAAAGGACCCCAGACCATTGTAGAGCCAATAAGGACACTTCTAAAGGCCCGCAGATCATTCTAATGCCCGTCAGAGCATTAATAAAGGTCCCCAGACCCTTCTACTGCTCCTCAGGAGCATTCTAAAGTCCCCCAGACCCAGCTAATTCCCCTCAGGGCTTTTATAAGGGCACCCAGACCCTTCTAATGCCCCTCTGGACCCTTCGAAATGCCCTGAGACACTTTTAGAGCATCTCAGGACATTTCTAAAGGACCCCAGATCTTTCTAGAGTCCCTCAGGACCCTTCTAGAGGCCCTCAGACCCTTCTAGAGCCCCTCAGGATTTTTCTAAAGGCCCCTAGACCCTTCTAATCCACCTCAGGGCCTTTCTAAATGCCCCCAGACCGTTTAAATGTCCCTCAGGACCCTTTTAAAGGCCTTCAGACCCTTCTAATTCCCCTCAGGACCCTTCAAAAGGCCCCCAGACCCTTCTAATGCCTTTCAGGACCCTTATAAAGGCAACAAGACCTTTCTAATGCCCCTCAGGACCTTTCTAAAGGCCCTCAGACCCTTCTAATGACCCTCAGGGCAATTATAAAGGTTCACAGACCCTTCTAGATCCCGTCAGGACCCTTATAAAGGCCCCCAGACCATTCTAGAGCCCCTCAGGACACTGCTAAAGGCCCGCAGACCATTCTAATGTGCGTCAGGGCCTTTCTAAAGGTCCCCAGACTCTTCTACTGCCCCTCAGGAGCATTCTAAAGGCCCCCAGACCCTGCTAATTCCCCTCAGGGCTTTCATAAGGGCACCCAGACCCTTCTAATGCCCCTCAGGACCCTTATAAATGCCGCGAGAAACATTTAGAGCACCTCAGGAAATTTCTAAAGGTCACCAGATCTTTCTAAAGGCCCTCAGACCCTTCTAATGACCCTCAGGGCATTTATAAAGGTTCCCAGACCCTTCTAGAGCTTGTCAGGACCCTTATAAAGGCCGCCAGAGCATTCTAGAGCCCCTCAGGACACTTCTAAAGGCCCGCAGACCATTCTAATGCCCGTCAAGGCCTTTCTAAAGGTCCCCAGACCCTTCTACTGCCCCTCAGGACCTTTCTAAAGGCCCCCAGACCCTTCTAATCCACCTCAGGGCCTTTCTAAAGGCCCCCAGACCATTCAAATGCCCCTCAGGACCCTTTTATAGGCCTTCAGACCCTTCTAATGCCCCTCAGGACCCTTCTAAAGGACTCCAGACCCTTCTAATACCCCTCAGGGCCTTTCTAAAGTACACCAGACACTTCTAGAACTTCTCAGGGCCTTTCTATATGACCCCAGACCCTTGGAATGCCACTCAGGGCCTTTCTAAAGGCCGCGAGACCCTTATAATCCTCCTGAGGGCCTTTAAATAGGCCACCTGACCCTTCTGGACCTCCTCAGGACGCTTCTAATAGCCCCCAGACCCTTCTAGAGCCCCTCAGGGCCTTTCTAAAGGCCTCCACACCCTTCTAATGACCCTCAAGACCCATGTAAAGGCCCCCAGACCCTTCTAGATTGCCTCAGGACCCATCGAAAGACCCCAGACCCTTCTAATGCCTTTCATGACCCTTTTAAAGGCTACAAGACCCTTCTAATGCCCCTAAGGACCTTTCTAAAGGCCCTCAGACCCTTCTAATGACCCTCAGGGCATTTATAAAGGTCCCCAGACCCTTCTACTGCCCCTCAGGAGCATTCTAAAGGCCCCCAGACCCTTATAGAGCCTCTCAGGACAGTTTTAAATGCCTCCAGACCATTCTAGACCCCCTCAGGACCATTCTAAAGCCCCCCGGACCCTTCTAATGCCCCTCAGGGCCTTTCTAAAGGCCCCCAGACCCTTCTAATGCCCCTCAGGGCATTTCTAAAGGTCCCCAGACCCTTCTAGGGCCCCTCAGTACCATTCTAAAGGCCCCCAGACTCTTTTAGAGCCCCTCAGGGCCATTCTAAAGGCCCGCAGACCCTTCTAGAGCCCCTCAGGACACTTCTAAAGGCCCCCAGACCCTTCTAGATCCCCTGAAGACCCTTCTAAAAGGCCCCAGACCTTTCTAATGCCCCTCAGGGCATTTCTAAAGGACCACAGATCTTTCTAGAGCCCCTCAGGACACTTCTAGAGGCCCCCAGACCCTTCTAGAGCCCCTCAGGACGATTCTAAAGGCCCCCAGACCCTTCTAATCCACCTCAGGACCTTTCTAAAGGCCCCCAGACCATTCAAATGCCACTCAGGACCCTCTTAAAGGCCTTCAGACCCTTCTAATTCCCCTCAGGACCCTTCAAAAGGCACCCAGACCCTTCTAGAGCCACTCAGGACGATTCTAAAGGCCCCCAGACCCTTCTAATCCACCTCAGGACCTTTCTAAAGGCCCCCAGACCATTCAAATGCCCCTCAGGACCCTTCTAAAGGCACCCAGACACTTCTAATACTCCTTAGGGCCTTTCAAAAGTACTCCAGACAGTTCTAGAACCTCTCAGGGCCTTTCTATATGACCCCAGACCCTTGTAATGCCACTCAGGGCCTTTCTAAAGGCCGCGAGACCTTTATAATGCCCCTGAGGGCCTTTAAAAAGGCCCCCAGACCTTTCTGGACCCCCTCAGGACGCTTCTAATAGCCCCCAGACCCTTCTAGAGCCCCTCAGGGCCTTTCTAAAGGCCTCCACACCCTTCTAATGACCCTCAAGACCCATGTAAAGGCCCCCAGACCCTCCTAGATTGCCTCAGTACCCATCTAAAAGCCCCCAGACACTTCTAATGCCCCTCAGGACCATTCTAAAGGCACTCAGACCCTTCTAATGCCAGTCAGGGCATTTATAAAGTTTCCCAGACCCTTCTAGAGCCCATCAGGACCCTTATAAAGGCCCCCAGACCATTTTAGAGCCAATCAAAACACTTCTAAAGGCCCGCAGACCATTTTAATGCCCGTCAGGTCCTTTATAAACGTCCCCAGACCCTTCTACTTCCCCTCAGGAGCATTCTAAAGTCCCCCAGACCCTGCTAATTCCCCTGAGGGCTTTTATAAGGGCACCCAGACCCTTCTAATGCCCCTCAGGACCCTTCGAAAGGCCCCGAGACACTTTTAGAGCACCTCAGGACATTTCTAAAGGACCCCAGATCTTTCTAGAGCCCGTCAGGAGCCTTCTAGAGGCCCCCAGACCCTTCTAGAGCCCCTCAGGAACATTCTAAAGGCCCCCAGACCCTTCTAATCCACCTCAGGGCCTTTCTTAAGGCCCCCAGACCATTCAAATGCCCCTCAGGACCCTTATAAAGGCCTTCAGACCATTCTAATGTCCCTCAGGACCCTTCTAAAGGCACCCAGACCCTTCTAATGCCCCTCAGGGCCTATCTAAAGTACCCCAGACACTTCTAGAACGTCTCAGGGCCTTTCTATATGACCCCAGACCCTTCTAATGCCACTCAGGGCCTTTCTAAAGGCCGCGAGTCCCTTATAATCCCCCTGAGGGCCTTTAAAATGCCACCTAGACCCTTCTGGACCCCCTCAGGACTCTTCAAATATTCCCCAGACCCTTCTAATGCCATTCAGGACCCTTTTGAAGGCCACAAGACCCTTCTAATGCCCCTCTGGACCTTTCTAAAGGTTCCCAGATCCTTCTAGAGCCCGTCAGGACCATTATAAAGGCCCCCAGACCATTCTAGAGCCCCTCAAGGCACTTCTAAAGGCCCGCAGACAATTATAATGCCCGTCAGGGCCTTTATAAAGGTCCCCAGACCCTTCTACTGCCCCTCAGGAGCATTCTAAAGGACCCCAGACCCTTCTAATGCCCCACAGGGCCTTTCTAAAGGTCCCGAGACCCTTCTAGAGCTCCTGAAGACCTTTCTAAAGGCCCCCAGAACCTTATAGAGCCCCTCAGGACCCTTCTAAAGTCCCCCAGACCCTGCTAATTCCCCTCAGGGCTTTTATAAAGGCACCCAGACCCTTCTAATGCCCCTCAGGACCCTTCTAAAGGCACCCAGACCCTTCTAATGCCCCACAGGGCCTTTCTAAAGTATCCCAGACACTTCTAGAACCTATCAGGTCCTTTCTATATGACCCCAGACCCTTGTAATGCCCATCAGGGCCTTTCTAAAGGCCCCCAGACCCCTCTAATGCCCCTAAGTACATTTCTAAAGGCCCCCAGACCCTTCTACAGCCCCTCAGGACATTTCTAAAGGCACCCAGACCCTTGTAATGCCACTCAGGGCCTTTCTAAAGGACGCGAGACCCTTATAATCCCCCTGAGGGCCTTTCAAAAAGCCCCCAGACCCTTCTGGACCCCCTCAGGACGCTTCTAATAGCCCCCAGACCCTTCTAGAGCACCTCAGGGCCTTTCTAAAGGCCCCCACACCCTCCTAATGACCCTCAAGACACATGTAAAGGCCCCCAGACCCTTCTAGATTGCCTCAGGACCCATCTAAAAGCCCCCAGACCCTTCTAATGCCTTTCAGGACCCTTATGAAGGCCACAAGACCCTTCTAATGCCCCATAGGACATTTCTAAAGGTTCTCAGACCCTTCTAATGCCCCTCATGGCATTTATAAAGGTTCCCAGACTCTTCTAGAGCCCGTCAGGACCCTTATAAAGGCCCCCAGACCATTCTAGAGCCCCTCAGGACAATTCTAAAGTCCCCCAGACCATTCTAATGCCGGTCAGGGCCTTTCTAAAGGTCCCCAGACCCTTCTACTGCCCCTCAGGAGCATTCTAAAGGCCCCCAGACCATTCTAGAGCCTCTCAGGACAGTTTTAAATGCCCCCAGACCCTTCTAGACCCCGTCAGGACCATTCTAAAGCCCCCCAGACCCTTCTAATGCCCCTCAGGAGCATTCTAAAGGCCCCCAGACCCTTCTAATGCCCCTCAAGGCATTTCTAAAGGTCCCCAGACCCTTCTAGGGCCCCTCAGGACCATTCTAAAGGCACCCAGACTCTTTTAGAGACCCTCAGGGCCATTCTAAATACCCGCAGACCTTTCAAGAGCCCATCAACATCCTTCTAACGGCACCCTGACACTTCTAGAGCCCCTCAGGGCCTTTCTAAAGGCCCCCAGACCATTCTAGAGCCCCTCAGGACACTTCTAAAGGCCCCCAGACCCTTCTAGATCCCCTCAAGACCCTTCTAAAAGGCCCCAGACCTTTCTAATGCCACTCAGGGCATTTCTAATGGCCCCCAGACCCATCTAATGCCCCTCAAGACCCTTCGAAAGGCCCCGAGACATGTTTGGAGCACCTCAGGACATTTCGAAAGCACACCAGATCTTTCTAGAGCCCCTGAGGACCCTTCTAGAGGCACCCAGACCCTTCTAGAGCCCCTCAGGACGATTCTAAAGGCCCCCCAGACCCTTCTAATCAACCTCAGGGCCTTACTAAAGGCCCCCAGACCATTCAAATGCCCCTCAGGACCCTTTTAAAGGCCTTCAGATCCTTCTAATGCCCTTCAGGATCCTTCAAAGGCCCCCAGACCCTTCTAATGCCCCACAGGGCCTTTCTAAAGGTCCCCAGACCCTTCTAGAGCCCCTGAAGACCCTTCAAAAGGCCCCCAGACCCTTACAGAGCCCCTCAGGAACCTTCTAAAGTACCCAGACCCTGCTAATTCCCCTCAGGGCTTTTATAAGGGCACCCAGACCCTTCTAATGCCCCTCAGCACCGTTATAAAGGCACCCAGACCCTTCTAGAGCCTCTCAGGACAGTTTTAAATGCCTCCAGACCCTTCTAGAGCCTCTCAGGACCATTCTAAATGACCCAGACCCTTCTAATGCCCCTCAGGACCCTTCTAAAAGACCCCAGACCCTTCTAATGCCCCTCAGGGCCTTTCTAAAGTACCCCAGACACTTCTAGAACCTCTCAGGGCCTTTCTATATGACCCCAGACTTTTGTAATGCCCCTCAGGGCCTTTCTAAAGGCCCCCATACCCTTCTAATGCCCCTCAGGACATTTCTAAAGGTCTTCAGACCCTTCTAGAGCCCCTCAGGACATTTCTAAAGGCACCCAGACCCTTCTAATGCCACTCAGGGCCTTTCTAAAGGCCACCATACCCTTCTAATACCCCTCAGGACATTTCTAAAGGCCCCCAGAACCTTCTAAAGACCCTGAAGACCCTTCTAAAGTTCCCCAGACCCTGCTAATTACTCTAAGGGCTTTTATAAGGGCCACAAGACCCTTCTAATGCCTTTCAGGAACCTTATAAAGGCACCCAGACCCTTCTAGAGCCTCTAAAAAAGGCTCTAAAAGAGTCTGGGGGCCTTTAGAATGGTCCTGAGGGGCTCTAGAAGGGTCTGGGGGCTATTAGAAGTGTCCTGAGGGGGTCCAGAAGGGTCTGGGGGCCTTTAGAAAGGCCCTGAGGGGCATTAGAAGGGTCTGGGGGCCTTTAGAATGCTCCTGAGGGGCAGTAGAAGGGTCTGGTGACCTTTAGAAATGCCCTGACGGGCATTAGAATGGTCTGCGGGCCTTTAGAAGTGTCCTGAGGGGCTCTAGAATGGTCTGGGGGCATTTATAAGGGTCCTGACGGGCTCTAGAAAGGTCTGGGAACCTTTATAAATGCCATGAGGGGCATTAGAAGGGTCTGAGGGCCTTTAGAAAGGTCCTGAGGAGCATTAGAAAGGTCTTGTGGCCTTCATAAGGGTCCTGAAAGGCATTAGAAGGGTCTGGGGTCTTTTAGATGGGTCCTGAGGCAATCTAGAAGGGTCTAGTTGCCTTTACATGGGTCTTGAGGGTCATTAGAAGGGTGTGGAGGCCTTTAGAAAGGTCCAGAGGGGCTCTAGAAGGGTCTGGGGGCTATTAGAAGCGTCCTGAGGGGGTCCAGAATGGTCTGGGGACCTTTTTAAAGGCCCTCAGGGGGATTATAAGGGTCTCGCGGCCTTTAGAAGGGCTCTGAATGGCATTAGAATGGTCTGGGGTCATATAGAAAGGCCCTGAGAGGTTCTAGAAGTGTCTGGGGTACTTTAGAAAGGCCCTGAGGGGCATTAGAAGGGTCTGGGGTTCTTTAGAAGGGTCCTGAGGGGCATTAGAAGGGTCTGGGGGCTTTTAGAAGGGCTCTGAGGGGCATTTGAATGGTCTGGGGGCGTTTAGAAAGGCCCTGAGGTGGATTAGAAGGGTCTGGGGGCCTTTAGAAAGGCCCTGAGGTGGAATAGAAGGGTCTGGGGGCCTTTAGAATCGTCCTTAGGGGCTCTAGAAAGATCTGGGGTCCTTTAGAAATGTCCTGAGGTGCTCTAAAAGTGTCTCGGGGCCTTTCGAATGGTCCCGAGGGGCATTAGAAGGGTCTGGGTGCCTTTAGAAATGTCCTGAGCGGCTCTAGAAGGGTCTGGGGGCCTTTAGAAATGTCCTGAGGGGAATTAGAAGGGTATGGGGTCCTTTATAAAGGCCCTGAGGGGCATTAGAAGGGTCTGGGGTCATATAGAAAGGCCCTGAGAGGTTCTAGAAGTGTCTGCGGTACTTTAGAAATGCCCTGAGGTGCATTAGCAGGGTCTGGGGGCCTTTAGAAGGGTCCTGAGGGGCAGTAGAAGGGTCTGGGGGCCTTTAGAATGGTCCTGAGGGGGTCTAGAAGGGTCTGGGGACCTTTACATGGGTCTTGAGGGTCATTAGAAGGGTGTGTTGGCCTTTAGAAAGGCCCTGAAAGGCTACAGAAGGGTCTGGGGGCTTTTTGATGGGTTCTGAGGCAATCTAGTAGGGTCTGGGGGTCTTTACATGGGTCTTGAGGGGCATTAGAAGGGTCTGAGTGTATTTAGAAAGGTCCTGAGGGGCATTAGAAGGGTCTTGTGGCTTTTATAAGGGTCCTGAAAGGCATTAGAAGGGTCTGGGGGGCTTTAGATGGGTCCTGAGGCAATCTAGATGGGTTTGGGGGCCTTTACATGGGTCTTGAGGGTCATTAGAGGGGTCTGCGGTCCTTTAGATAGTCCCTGAGTGGCATTAGAAGGGTTCGGGGGCCTTTATAAAGGTCCTGAGGGGCATTAGAAGGGTCTTGTGGCCTTCCTAAGGGTCCTGAAAGGCATTAGAAGGCTCTGGGGGCTTTTAGTTGGGTCCTGAGGCAATCTAGAAGGGTCTAGGGGCCTTTACATGGGTCTTGGGGGTCATTAGATGGGTGTGGAGGCCTTTAGAAAGGCCCTGAGGGGCTCTAGAAGGGTCTGGGGGCTATTAGAAGCGTCCTGAGGAGGTCCAGAAGGGTCTGGGGGCCTTTTTAAAGGCCCTCAGGGGGATTATAAGGGTCTCGCGGCCTTTAGAAATGTCCTGAGTGGCATTAGAAGGGTCTGGAGTCATATAGAAAGGCCCTGAGATGTTCTAGAAGTGTCTGGGGTACTTTAGAAAGGCCCTGAGGGGCATTAGAATGGTCTGGGTGCCTTTAGAAGGGTCCTGAGGGGCATTAGAAGGGTCTGGGGGTTTTTAGAAGGGCTATGAGGGGCATTTGAATGGTCTGGGGGCGTTTAGAAAGGCCCTGAGGTGGATTAGAAGGGTCTGGGTTCCTTTAGAAAGGCCCTGAGGTGGATTAGAAGGGTCTGGGGGCCTTTAGAATCGTCCTGAGGGGCTCTAGAAGGGTCTGGGGGCCTCTAGAAAGGACCTGAGGGGCTCTAGAAGGGTCTGGGGGCCTCTAGAAGGGTCCTGAGGGGCTCTAGAAAGATCTGGAGTCCTTTAGAAATGTCCTGAGGTGCTCTAGAAGGGTCTGGGGGCCTTTAGAAATGTCCTGAGGGGCATTAGAAGGGTATGGGGGCCTTTAGAAAGGCCCTGAGGGGCATTACAAGGGTCTGGGGTCATATAGAAAGGCCCTGAGAGGTTCTAGAAGTGTCTGGGGTACTTTAGAAAGGCCCTGAAAGGCATTAGAAGGGTCTGGGGGCCTTTAGAAGGGTCCTGAGGGGCATTAGAAGGGTCTGGGAGCCTTTAGAATGGTCCTTAGGGGGTCTAGAATGGTCTGGGGGCCTTTACATTGGTCTTGAGGGGCATTAGAAGGGTCCGAGTGTCTTTAGAAAGGTCCTGAGGGGCATTAGAAGGGTCTTGTGGCCTTCATAAGCGTCCTGAAAGGCATTAGAAAAGTCTGGGGGGTTTTAGATGGGTCCTGAGGCAATCTAGATGGGTCTGGGGGCCTTTACATGGGTCTTGAGGGTCATTAGAGGGGTCTGGGGTCCTTTAGATAGTCCCTGAGTGGCATTAGAAGGGTCCGGGTGCCATTAGAAAGGTCCTGAGGGGCATTAGAATGGTCTGGGTGCCTTTAGAAAGATCCTGAGGGGCTCTAGAATGGTCTGGGGCCTTTAGAAGCATCCTGAGGGGCTGTAGAAGGGTCTGGGGGCCTTTCGAAGGGTCCTGATGGGTTCTAGAAAGATCTTGGGGCCTTTAGAATTGTCGTGAGTGGCTCTAGAAGGGTCTGGATGCCTTTAGAAGGGTTCTGAGGGGCATTTGAATTGTCTGGGGGCCTTTAGAAAGGCCCTGAGGTGGATTAGAAGGGTCTGGGGTCCTTTAGAATCGTCCTGAGGGGATCTAGAAGGGTCTGGGGGCCTCTAGAAGGGTCCTGAGGGGCTCTAGAAAGATCTGGGGTCCTTTAGAAATGTCCTGAGGTGCTCTAAAATTGTCTCGGGGCCTTTCGAAGGGTCCTGAGGGGCATTAGACGGGTCTGGGGGCCTTTAGAAATACCCTGAGGGGCATAAGATAGGTCTGGGGCCTTTAAAAAGGGTCTTGAGGGGATCTAGAAGGGTCTGGGGTCCTTTACATGTGTCCTGAGGGACTCTAGAAGGGTCTGGGGGCCTTTAGAAAGACCCTGACGGGCTCTAGAATGGTCAGGTAGTTGTTAGAAGGATGTTGAAGGGCTCTTGAAAGGTCTGCGGGCCTTTAGAATGGCCCTGAGGGGCTCTAAAAGAGTCTGGGGTCCTTTAGAATGGTCCTGAGGGGCTCTAGAATGGTCTGAGGACCTTTAGAAATGCCCTGAGGGGCATTAGAAGGGTCTGGGGGCCTTTAGAAAGGCCCTGAGGGGCATTAGAAGGGTCTGAGGGCTTTAGAAAGGCCCTGAGGGTCTGCAGAAGGGTCTGGGTGCCTTTCGAATAGTCCTGAAGGGCTCTAGAAATGTCTGGTGTTCTTTAGAAGGGTCTTGAGTGGCTCTAGAAGGGTCTGGCGGCTGTAGAATGGTCCTGAGGTGCTCCAGAAGGGTCTTGGGCCCTTTAGAACAATCTAGAGGGGCTCTAGAAGCGTCTGGGGTCCTTTAAAAGGGTCCTGAGGGGCTCTAGAAGGGTCTGGGGTCCTTTAGAAGGGCCTTGAGTGGCGTTAGATGGGTCTGGGGGCCTTTAGAAACACCCTGAGTGGCTCTAGAATGGTCTGGGGATCTTTTGAAATGGCCTTGAGGGGCTCCAGAAGTGTCTGGGGGCCTTTAGAAAGGTCTTGTGGGTCTCTAGAAGGGTCTGGGGGTCTTTACAATAGATCTGAGTGGCTCTAGAGGAGTCTGGGGGCCTTTAGAAAGGTCCTAAAGGGCTCTAGAGTGGTCTGGGGGTATTAGAAAGGCCCTGAAGGGCATTAGATGGGTCTGGCGACCTTTAGAAAAGCTCTGAGGGGCATTAGAAGGGTCTGGGTGCCTTTGGATGGGTCTGAGGGGCATTAGAAGGTTCTGGGGGCCTTTAGAAGGGTCCTGAGGGGCTCTGGAAGGGTCTCGGGGCCATTTGAAGCGTCTTGAGGGGCTCTAGAAGGGTCTGGGTGCCTTTAGAAAGGTCTTGAGGGGATCTAGAGGAGTCTGGAGGCCTTTAGATAGGTCGTGAACGGCTCTAGAGGGGTCTGGGGGCCTTTAGAATGACCCTGAATGGCATTTGATGGGTCTGGGGGCCTTTAGAAAAGTCCTAAGGGGCATTAGAAGCTCTGGGGGCCTTTAGAAAGGCCCTAAGGGGCATTAGAAGGGTTTTGGGGCCTTTAGAAATGCCCTGAAAGGCTCTAGAAGGGTCTGGGGTCCTTTAGAAAGGCCCTGAGGGGCTCTACAAGAGTCTGGGCACCTGTAGAAGGGTCCTGAGGGGCTCTAGAATGGTTTGGGGACCTTTATAAAGGACCTGAGCAGCTCTAGAAGGGTCTGGGGGCCTTTAAAAGAGTCCTGAGGGGCTCTAGAAGCGTCTTCGGGCCTTTAGAATGGTCTTGAGGGGAATTACCAGGGTCTGGGGGCCTTTAGAAGGGTCCTGAGGGGCATTACAAGGGTCTGGGTGCCGTTAGAAAGGTCCTGTGAGGTCTAGAAAGGTCTGGGGGCCTTTGAAGGGTCCTGACAGGTTCTATAAATGTCTGGGGGCCTTTAGAAGGGTCCTGAGGGTCATTAGAAGGGTCTGGGGGTCTTTAGAAGGGTCTTGAGGGTCTCTAGATGGGTCTGGGGGTCTTTAGAATGGCCGTGAGGGGTCCTAGAAGAGTCTGGGGGCCTTTAGATAGGTCCTGAAGGGCTCTAGTGGGGTCTGAGGTCCTTTATAAAGGCCCTGAGGGTCATTAGATGAGTCTTGGGACCTTTAGAAGGTCTTGAGGGGCATTAGAAGGGTCTGGGGTCCTTTAGAAAGACCCTGAGTTGCATTACAAGGGTCTGGTGTCCTTTAGAAGGGTCCTGAGGGGCTCTAGAAGAGTCTGGGGGCCTTTAGAAGTGTCTTGAGGGGCTCTAGAAGGGTTTGGGGTCCTTTAGAAAGGACCTGAAGGTCTCTAGAAGGGTCTGGGGGCTTTTAGATATGTTCTGAGGGGCTCTAGATGGGTCTGGGTGCCGTTAGAAGGGTCCTGAGGGGCTCTAGAAGAATCTGGGAGCCTTTAGAAAGGACTTGAGGGGCTCTAGAAGGGTCTGGGGGCCTTTAGAATGGGCCTGAGGGGCTCTAGAAGAGTGTTGGGGTCGTTAGAAGGGTCCTGAAGGGCATTAGATGGGTCTGGGGTCCTTAAGAAGGGTCCTGAGGTGCTCTGGAAAAGTCTGGGGTCCCTTTGAATCGTCTTGAGGGGCTCTAGAAGGGTCTGTCGGCCTTTAGAATGGTCCTGACGGGCTCTAGAAGGGTCTGGGAACCTTTATATATGCCCTGAGGGGCATTAGAATGGTCTGAGGGCCTTTTGAAGGGTTCTGAGGGGCATTAGAATGGGGCGCACCCACCCTCCCCGAGCACCCACCCCAAACATTCACCCGTTAGCAATTAAGCACCCACCCCAAACATTCACCCATCAAGCAATTAAGCACCCACCCAGCGACAAAACAAATTAATTACATAGCCAAGCCCCCAGATAACACTCCTCAAAAAAACCTCTCAAAAACAATGCCTAAAAGAGAAAGCACTCAATCAAAACACACACACAAAAAAACAAAAAAGAAACTAAAAGAAGAAATTTTCAACTCACACAGTCACCATGTTTAAATCCGGCATCCAACATTTTGAAGCCAACTCCCGCCATTTTCAGATCGGGCAGCCACCATTTTTGAATCGGGTGGCGGCCATTTTGAAGCCAACTCCCGCCATTTTGAGGTCGGGCAGCCGCCATATTTGAATCGGGCGGAGGCCATTTTGAAGCCGACTCCCGCCATTTTGAGTTCAGGCGGCAGCCATTTTTGAATCGGGCGACGGCCATTTTGACGAAGATTCCAGCCATTTTGGAGGCCCCCAGACCATTCTAGAGCCCCTCAGATCCTTTCTAAAGGCTCCCAAACTCTTCTAGACCCCTCAGGACTTTTGTAACGGCCCCCAGACCCATCTAGAGCCCCTCTGACATTTCTAAAAGCCCCCAGACCCTTCTAGAGCCCCTCAGGACCATTTTAAAGGCCCCCAGACCCTTCTAATCCACCTCAGGGCCTTTCTAAAGGCCCCCAGACCATTCAAATGCCCTTCAGGACCCTTTTAAAGGCCCCCAGACCATTCTAATGCACCTCAGGGCCTTTCGAAAGGCCCCCAGACCATTCAAATGCCCCTCAGAACCCTTCTAAAGGCCCCCAGACCCTTCTAATGCCCCTCAGGGCCGTTCTAAAGTACCCCAGACACTTCTAGAACCTCTCAGGGCCTTTCTATATGACCCCAGACCCTTGTAATGCCACTCAGTGCCTTTCTAAAGGCCGCGAGACCCTTATAATCCCCCTGAGGGCCTTTAAAGAGGCCCCCAGACCCTTCTGGACCACCTCAGGACGCTTCTAATAGCCCCCAGACCCTTCTAGAGCCCCTCAGGGCCTTTCTAAAGGCCTCCACACCCTTCTAATGACCCTCAAGACCCATGTAAAGGCCCCTAGACCCTTCTAAATTGCCTCAGGACCCATATAAAAGCCCCCAGACACTTCTAATGCCTTTCAGGACCCTTATGAAGGCCACAAGACCCTTCTAATGCCCCTCAGGTGCTTTCTAAAGGCCCTCAGACCCTTCTAATGCCCCTCAGGTGCTTTCTAAAGGCCCTCAGACCCTTCTAATGCCCCTCAGGGCATTTATAAAGGTTCCCAGACCCTTCTAGAGCCCCTCAGGACCATTATAAAGGCCCCCAGACTCTTTTAGAGCCCCTCAGGGCCATTCTAAATGCCACAGACCCTTCAAGAGCCCCTCAACATCCTTCTAACGGCTCCCTGACCCTTCTAGAGCCCCTCAGGGCCTTTCCAAAGGCCCCCAGACCCTTCTAGAGCCCCTCTGGACATTTCTAAAGGCCCCCAGACCCTTCTAGATCCCCTCAAGACCCTCCTAAAAGGCCCCAGACCTTTCTAATGCCCCTCAGGGCATTTCTAAAGGACCCCAGACCCATCTAATGCCCCTCAGGACCCTTCTAAATGCCCTGAGACATTTTAGAGCACCTCAGGACATTTCTAAATGAACCCAGATCTTTCTAGAGCGCCTCAGGACGATTCTAAAGGCCCCCAGACTCTTCTAATCCACCTCAGGGCCTTTCTAAAGGCCCCCAGACCATTCAAATGAGCCTCAGGACTCTTTTAAAGGACCCCAGACCCTTCTAATGCACCTCAGGGCCTTTCTAAAGGCTCCCAGACCATTCAAATGACCCTCAGAACCCTTCTAAAGGCACCCAGACCCTTTTAATGCCCCTCAGGACCCTTCTAAAGGCCCCCAGACCCTTCTAATGCCCCTCAGGGCCTTTCTAAAGTATCCCAGACATTTCTAATGCCTTTCAGGGCCTTTCTAAAGGTCTCCACACCCTTCTAATGACCCTCAAGACCCATGTAAAGGCCCCAAGACCCTTCTAGATTGCCTCAGGACCCATCTAAAAGCCCCTAGACCCTTCTAAAGCCTTTCAGGACCTTTATGAAGGGCACAAGACCCTTCTAATGCACCTCAAGACCTTTCTAAAGGCTTTCAGACCCTTCTAATGCCCCTCGGGGCTTTTATAAAGGTTCCCAGACCCTTCTAGAGCCCCTCAGGACCCTTATAAAGGCCCCCAGACCATTCTAGAGACCCTCAGGACACTTCTAAAGGCCCGCAGACCAATCTAATGCCATTCAGGGCCTTTATAAAGGTCCCCAGACCCTTCTACTGCCCCTCAGGAGCATTCTAAAGGCCCCCAGACCCTTCTAATGCCCCACAGGGCCTTTCTAAAGGTCCCCAGACCCTTCTAGAGGCCCTGAAGACCCTTCTAATGGCCCCCAGACCCTTATAGAGCCCCTCAGGACCCTTCTAAACTACACCAGAACCTTCTAATGCCCCTCAGGACGCTTCTAATAGCCCCCAGACCCTTCTAGAGCCCCTCAGGGCCTTTCTAAAGGACTCCACACCCTTCTAATGACCCTCAAAACCCAAGTAAAGGCCCCTAGACCCTTCTAGATTGCCTCAGGACCCATCTAAAAGCCCCCAGAAAATTCTAATGCCTTTCAGGAGCCTTATGAAGGCCACAAGACCCTTCTAATGCCCCTCAGGACCTTTCTAAAGGCCTGCAGACCCTTCTAATGCCCATCAGGTCCTTTCTAAAGGTCCCCAGACCCTTCTACTGCCCCTCAGGATCTTTTTAAAGGCCCGAAGACCCTTCTAATGCCCGTAAGGGCCTTTCTAAGGTCCCCAGACCATTCTACTGCCCCTCAGGAGCATTCTAAAGGCCCCCAGACCCTTCTAATGCCCCACAGGGCCTTTCTAAAGGTCCACAGACCCTTCTAGAGCCCGTGAAGACCCTTCTAAAGGCCCCTAGACCCTTATAGAACCTCTCAGGACACTTCTAAAGCCCCCAGACCCTGCTAATTCCCCTCAGGGCTTTTATAAGGGCATCCAGACCGTTCTAATGCCCCTCAGGACCCTTATAAAGGCACCCAGACCCTTCTAGAGCCTCTCACGACAGTTTCAAATGCTTCCAGACCCTTCTAGACCCCCTCAGGACCATTCTAAAGGCCCCCACACCCTTCTAATGCCCCTCAGGACCCTTCTAAAGGCCCCCAGACCCTTCTAATGCCCCTCAGGGCATTTCTAAAGTACCCCAGACACTTCTAGAACTTCTCAGGGCCTTTCTATATGACCCCAGACCCTTGTAATGCCCCTTAGGACCCTTCAAAAGGCCCCCAGACCTTTCTAATGACCCTCAAGACCCATGTAAATGCCCCCAGACCCTTCTAGATTGCCTCAGCACCCATCTAAAAGCCCCCAGACGCTTCTAATGCCTTTCAGGACCCTTATGAAGGCCACAAGACCCTTCTAATGCCCCTCAGGGCATTTATAAAGGTTCCCAGACCCTTCTAGTGCCCGTCAGGACCCTTATAAAGGTCCCCAGACCATTCTAGAGCCCCTCAGGACACTTCTAAAGGCCCGCAGACCATTCTAATGCCCGTCAGGGCCTTTCTAAAGGTCCCCAGACCCTTCTAGAGCCCCTGAAGACCCTTCTAAAGGCCCCCAGACCCTTTAATGCCCCACAGGGCCTTTCTAAAGGTCCCCAGACCCTTCTAGAGCCCCTGAAGACCCTTCTAAAGGCCCCCAGACCCTTATGGAGCCGCTCAGGACCCTTCTAAAGTCCCCCAGACCCTGCTAATTCCCCTCAGGGCTTTTATAAGGTCACCCAGACCCTTCTAATGCCACTCAGGACCCTTATAAAGGCACCCAGACCCTTCTAGAGCCTCTCAGGACAGTTTTAAATGCCTCCAGACCCTTCTAGAACCACTCAGGACCATTCTAAAGACCCCCAGACCCTTCTAATGCCCATCAGGAGCACTCTAAATGTCCCCAGACCCTTCTAGAACCCCAGAAGACCCTTCTAAAGGCTCCCAGACCCTTCTAATGCCACTCAGGGCCTTTCTAAAGGCCGCGAGACCCTTATAATCCCCCTTAGGGCCTTTAAAAAGGCCCCCAGACCCTTCTGGACCCCCTTAGCACGCTTCTAATAGCCCCCAGACCCTTCTAATGCCACTCAGGGCTTTCTAAAGGTCGCGAGACCCTTTTAATCCCCCTGAGGGCCTTTAAAAAGGCCCCCAGACCCTTCTGGACCCACTCAGGACGCTTCTAATGGCCCCCAGACCCTTCTAGAGCCCCTCAGGGCCTTTCTAAAGGCCTCCACACCCTTCTAATGACCCTCAAGACCCATGTAAAGGCCCCCAGACCCTTCTAGATTGCCTCAGGACCCATCTAAAAGCCCCCAGACCCTTCTAATACCTTTCAGGGCCTTTCTAAAGGCCTCCACACCCTTCTAATGACCCTCAAGACCCATGTAAAGGCCCCTAGACCCTTCTAGATTGCCTCAGGACCCATCTAAAATCCCCCAGACCCTTCTAATGCCTTTCAGGACCCTTATGAAGGCCACAAGACCCTTCTAATGCCCCTCAGGACCTTTCTAAAGACCCTCAGACCCTTCTAATGCCCCTCAGGGAATTTATAAAGGTTCCCAGACCCTTCTAGAACACCTCAGGACCCCTATAAAGACCCCCAGACCATTCTAGAGCCCCTCAGGACACTTCTAAAGGCCCGCAGACCATTCTAATGCCCGTCAGGGCCTTTAAAAATGTCCCCAGACCCTTCTACTGCCCCTCAGGAGCATTCTAAAGGCCCCCAGACCCTTCTAATGCCCTACAGGGCCTTTCTAAAGGTCCCCAGACCCTTCTAGAGCCCCTGAAGACCCTTCTAAAGGCCCCCAGACCCTTATAGATCCCCTCAGGACCCTTCTAAAGTCCCCCAGACCCTACTAATTCCCCTCAAGGCTTTTATAAGGGCACCCAGACCCTTCTAGAGCCCCTGAAGACACTTCTAAAGGCCCCCAGACCCTTATAGAGCCCCTCAGGACCCTTCTAAAGTCCCCCAGACCCTGCTAATTCCCCTCAGGGCTTTTATAAGGGCACCCAGACCCTTCTAGTGCCCCTCAGGACCCTTATAAAGGCACCCAGACCCTTCTAGAGCCTCTCAGGACAGTTTTAAATGCCTCCAGACCCTTCTAGACCCCCTCAGGACCATTCTAAAGGCCCCCAGACACTTCTAATGCCCCTTAGGACCCTTCAGAAGGCCCCCAGACCCTTCTAATGCCCCTCAGGGCCTCTCTAAATTACCCCAGACACTTCTAGAACCTCTCAGAGCCTTTCGATATGACACCAGACCCATGTAATGCCACTCAGGGCCTTTCTAAAGGCCGCGAGACCCTTATAATCCCCCTGAGGGCCTTTAAAAAGGCCCCCAGACCATTCTGGACCCCCTCAGGATGCTTCTAATAGCCCCCACACCCTTCTAGAGCCCCTCAGGGAATCTATGGAATCATAGAACAACCAGGTTGGAAGAGACCCACTGGATCATCGAGTCCAACTGTTCCTGTCAAACAGTAAACATTGCCCCTCGGCACCTTGTCCATCTGTGCCTTAAACACCTCCAGGGAAGATGAATCAACCCCCTCCCTGGGCAGCCTCTGACACTGCCCAATGACCCTTTCCATGAAAAAGTTTTCCTAATCTCCAGCCTAAATCTCCCCTGGTGGAGCTTGAGGCCACTCCCTCTCGTCCTGTCCCCAGTCACTTGGGAGAAGGGGCCAGCTCCCTCCTCTCCACAACTTACTTTCAGTTAATTGTAGAGAGCAATGAGGTCTCCCCTCAGCTTCCTCTCCTCCAGGATCAACACCCCCAGCTCTCTCAGCTGTTCCTTATAAGGCCTTTTCTCCTGCCCCTTTACTAGCTTTGTTGCTCTTCTCTGAACTTTCTCCGGAGCCTCAACATCCTTCTTGTGGTGAGGGGCCCAGAAGCGAACACAGGATTCAAGAATCGGTCTCACCATTGCTGAGTACAGAGGGAGAACAACCTCCCTGGAGTCCAATTGTATGAGGTTTAACAAGGCCAAACACCAGGTCCTGCTTCTATGATTCTACGTGTTACATAATCACATTCTCATGCACCATTTAGATAGAATTGAGCATTGATCTCTCTCATACAGTAGCAAAATCGCAGAGACTGAGCTATTTCTCAGCAGCCAATGAAGCAGCAAACTCTAAAGGGCATTTTCAACTTTTTGTTATTGGTCCTATTCTTGCCCTTCTCCCAACAACCTTAACATTGCATGCAGCCCCATCTTTTGTGTAGTCATCAGGCTAGTCATCACCCTACGCAGAGCTACAGACTGGGAGAAGCCTGGCTGGAAAACTGCCAGGAGGAGAGGGACCTGGGGGTGTCAGTCGACAGCTGACTGACCATGAGCCAGCAGTGTGCCCAGAAGGCCAATGGCATCCTGGCTTGTGTCAGAAATGGTATGACCAGCAGGTCCAAGGAGGTGATTCTCCCTCTGTACTCAGCACTGGTGAGGCCGCTCCTTGAATCCTGCGTTCAGTTCTGGACCTCTCAGCAAGGATGTTGAGGTTCTGGAGCGAGTCAAGAGAAGAGCCACGAAGCCGGTGAAGGGACTGGAGGACAGGCCCTATGAGGAGCAGCTGAGAGAGCTGGGGTTGTTTAGCCTGGAGAAGAGGAGGCTGAGAGGAGACCTCATTGTTCTCTGCAACTACCTGAAGGGAGGATGCAGAGAGGAGGGAGCTGGGCTCTTCTCCCAAGGGACAGGGGACAGGACAAGAGGGAATGACCTCAAGCTCCACCAGGGGACATTTAGGCTGGAGATTAGGAGGAAGTTTTTCACACAGGGGGTCATTGGGCAGCGTCAGAGGCTGCCCAGGGAGGGGATTGACTTGCCTTCCCTGGAGGTGTTTAAGGCACAGGTGGATGAGGTCTTGAGGTACTCGGTTTAGCATTTGATAGGAAGGGTTGGACTAGAAGATCCGATGGGTCCCTTCCAACCTGGTTGTTCTATGATTCTGTGATAATGTCCAGGCTGAGAAGAACAATAAAACGGTCACAGAGAAGCTAACTATAACAGCAGACTCCAGACATAAGAGGAAAGGCTCTGAAACTCCTACATTTCCATCAAGGACAGAGACAGCCTGTGCTTCTATCGGCTGAGTTGCGGCCCTTCCTCTCACAGAACTAACTCGATATGACCACTGCCGTGACATCATTAGTCAGGCTCCAGTTTCAGGGGCCGTGAATCCCAGGCACATACAAAAAGCAAGTCAGCTCGGGCCCCGTGCCTCTGAGTTACAGAGCGCTGGGCCAGGTAGGAGGAGAGGGGAAGAAAATGCCCTAAAGCTCTACTACTTCAGACATCTTGAAGATATCAACACACAGACTTTTTCCACAGCAGTTCTCTGAGCAGAAGCTTAGAGGAACATTTCAGCCTAAGAGTGTTATAAAGCTACATGTATACGTAAAAAAGAGCTGACTAGTTTGAAAGGCACAAGGAGCCCTACAGACAGGCAGAGGATTATAGAAAAGGGCAGGGACTAGCACAAAGATTCAGAAACAGTAAGAGGAGTAAAGGGGAGCGTCAAGATACAGAGTGAATGTAGAAGCTGGAACAGCAACAGTGAGCAATACAAAGGGATAGAGAAAGAAAAAGAGAGATGGAAAGAGAGAAAAAAAGAGAGAAAGAAAAGCAAAGCATTTTCAGGTGCAGAGAAAGAACAAACTGCAAGGATCAAACCAGTGAAATTGTAGGGGGAAAGAATGAGAAATACAGAATAGGACAAAGATGGAAAAGAAAAAAAAAAAAGCGTGGGCAGAGAACAGATGCTGAAGACTGGGAAAAGGAGAGAAAAGAGCACAGAGAAATAAAAGGGCAGGGTTATAGGGATCCCAGGAGACAAAAATTGTAGCAGCAGCACAATAAATGAAAGGAACCAAAAAGTCCACCTTTAAAAAGTTTGCTATCTCCTCCCATCACTGTTGCAACAAGCAGCAGAGCAGGGAAAGCACACATACTATTATTTCTCATAAGGATGCTTTCAGGCATAGTAACAGCAGGGCTCTTGCCGAGAATGTAAAGGAGAGTCAATCAAATGCAGCTGCTCCCCAGACCATATTTATACCTTTGAGAGAGTTCGCCCCACCCCATTCACAGGTGATGCTTGTGAAGGCCCAGGGTGTATATAAGCCCCAGGCCTTGCCTGGGGAGGTCATTCAGCCTCTGGTTTCCCTTGAGATTGGAGCTCTGCTGGTGTTTTAACTCCTTGTGTCGGATGAGGGCTGGAATGGTAAGGGTTTTTTTTTTGGTTTTTAATAGCACTTTGTCTGTGAGGCAACTTGTTGCTGTTCTTCATTCTGGGCAGGGGGGTGGGGGATGGTGATGCATTCATCCTAGAGTATCTCCAGTTTGTTGCTGGCAGCATATGGGGGATAAAAATTTGTTAGCTAGGGCACTGCTTTTCTTGAATTGAGCTCCTAAAGCCTGCAGCCGTCTCATATTTTGATGCTGTACTTTTCTGTTTCTTTTTTTTTCTTGTAGATGCTGAAGAGGGAGCCGGTGACTACACGATTATTTCCATAAGCAGACCTGACTTGAGCAGCTTTGGCCAAGGAGAGCTTCAGCGGTGGCCTTCTGCAAGCTGAGTTGAGGGGACAGAGTCGATAAGCGGGAGGTGGCTTGGGGATAGCAGCCCTAGGCGTGGTGGGTGAGGAGGGTAGTTTCTGCTAGTCTCTGGAGCCACGGAGGGGGATAACCAAAACAGCGTGGGAGAAGCCATCGGAGCAGTAGCCGAGGGGGTTGAATGCTGAGGAAGCAGAGCTTAATGTTTGAGTTTGGTTGCAGACTAGCTTGGCTTGGCTGTGCTCTGCAGTCGAGGCAGTGTGAGCAAAAGCAGGCAAGAGGTTTGGAATTCTTTGGTCATTGCAGAGAGTCAGGGACTGGGCTAGTAACATTGTGGGGAAAATGGAAAAAAAAAAAAAAACACCCGCAGACTGGGAAAAAGATGAAAAAGGAAAAAAGAACTATGGACACAAGACAGATACTAAAGACCGGGGGGAAGCGGGGCGGGGTGGGGAGAAAGAGAAAACAACACAGAAAAATAAGAGTATGGTTATAGGGATGCCAGAAAATAAAAATTGTATTGCAGTACAGTAAATGAAAGGAACCGAAAAGTCTAGCTCTAAGATCTTTGCTATCTAGTCACCTCACCGTCACGAGAAGCGGCATCGCAATGAAAGCTTGCATACTGTTATTTCTGATAAGAATGCTTTTGGGCATAATAACGGCATAGTTCTTAGCAAAAATGTAAGGTATAGTCAGTAAAACACAGGTGCTCCCCATTTCCTATTTATACCTTTGAGATAGTTCACCCCACCCCCTTCACAGGTGATGTGCATGAAGGCCCAGGGTGTATATAAGCCCCAGGCCTTGCCCACAGAGTTCATTCGGCCTCTGGCTTCCCTCGAGGTCAGAGCTCTGCCGCCGCTTTACCTTCTTGCGGCCGATGAGGGTGTGCTGGAAAGGTAAGCTTATTTTTTTTTTCTTTTACAGTGCTTTGTCTTTGTTTAGCATTTCTGGTTATGGGGTCAGTTCTGGGTGTTCCTCATTCTGTGGGGTCGATGTTTTTATCCTAGAATCTCTGCAGTTTGTAGTTGGCTCCTTACGGGACATAACAATTTAGATTTTAGTACACTTGCCTAGAGGAGTAAGTCGATTCCGTGGGTCGGTAGATGATGCAAGGGACCAGGGGAACCCTGGGAAAGGCTGAGAAGTACAGCTCTCGAGGAATATCAGCTCATAAGGGTCAAGGGATTAAAATATAGTGCAGGTTCTGTTAGGAAAAACCAGAGTTCTTTGTCTGATTTTTCAGGGGTGCGGAAGGACTTTAATGGTTTAGAACTGGGAAAGGAAGATAGCTTCATCAGACTTTCTCGGATCGGTTTGGCGGTCAGATGCAAGCGTCATTCAGGTTTCTGTCGTTCCAGTCTCTCTGCAGCCAGTAGGAGGTAACGATGCGATTGAGACACAGATTCAGACACGAGGTATGGATTATTTGGACTCTCGTGTGGCAATTGCCAGTTTGCGTATCGGAGGAATTTGATCTCGAGAAGTTTCGGTCGCCTTAAAAATGTAATCTCTGGGACTGAGATCTCTGCTCCCTCGTCCCTTCTACTTATTGCATTGTTCGAGTGACTTATTTGCACCCGTCCCGTCTTCATCTGTCTGAATATCGGATACTTTGCTACTTGAAAGTATGGATTTGCTACCTATCTGCAGCGCAGGATTCCGTCCTTGTCTTCCACTGTATTTCTCAGGGAAGAGGACGGTCATCGTTTTGCCTCGTAACAGTTAACAGCTGAGCGATCATTCCTCATCCGGTCTGTGGGCACACGAGCCTCCCTCGTTTAGAAGAGCTTGGGATTTTTCCAAACTTACCGGGGAGATTTGCTCTATTATCGCTCACAGCGGTCGGAACCTCGTTCCTGTTATCCATTGTGTGGATTTTTATGTTCATAGACTTTCCAGTTTAGGTCTTAAAGGAGTCAGTTCCCACCGTTGTGAACTTTTCATCGGCTGCTTGCCTTTGTCCTTCCAGTCTCCATTACTGTCTGGTAAGTGTTCTGATTTTTTAGGTCTTCTGTGTCGATTCTTTTTGAGAACCGGTAAAGGTTGTAATTTTTCAAGTTCTTTTTGTTTACTGCTGTAACTAAAGTCTAGTAAAATTCCTAGAATTTTGATCCGCACAGCTCATCTGTCTTTTGTCCCGGCTATCGGCACTACTATGTTCCTGTAACGGGAGCGGCGGAGAGAAGAGGTAAGCGGACCGTGTGGCATTTTGGCGTGCCTGTGAGGTAGTTGGGCTCACTCTTAAGGGGCTGGCGGCGAGGAGGAAACTAAGTATGTCTCGAAGAGTAAAGTAGTAGCATTTGTTATCTCGATTATGTACGGAACCTTTGGTTTGGCAGGTGCCCTGACAGTTTTGCAGCGGGTTTAGTACAAGATGTCGGCAGTGAGCAGTGTGATGCTGACTTAGCACTCTGTTTGCTGTCTCTTTTTTTTTTTTTTTGTGTGTGTGTATTATAGTCCAGGACAATGTGACAGTGCAGGATTTTTCGAGTTACTTGATGCAGTTAGAGGTTTTTTGCCTGGGATGGCTTTGGGTCCTCGGTCCTCAGGAAGTTAAGAGGGCTGTGGTTTTTGCCGGGAAGAGGGCAGAATGTCGAGAGCAGCAAGGAGGAGATTTAGCGTAGGGTAGAAGGTTGCGCGGGGAGAGTTTGCCTCGTTACAGATTTGGAGAAGGGTTTAATTTTCAGCCCCAAGCTAGCGTGCGCCAGGCAGGGCAGTTCCAGCCTGTATCTGTCTTTCAGGACCCTTATAAAGGCCACAAGACCCTTCTAATGCCCCTCAGGACCTTTCTAAAGGCCCTCAGACCCTTCTAGTGCCCCTCAGGGCATTTATAAAGGTTCCCAGACCCTTCTAGAGCCTGTCAGGACCCTTATAAAGGCACCCAGACCCCTCTAGAGCACCTCAGAACACTTCTAAAGGCCTGCAGACCATTCTAATGCCTGTCAGGGCCTTTATAAAGGTCCCCACACCCTTCTACTGCCCCTCAGGAGCATTCTAAAGGCCCCCAGACCCTTCGAATGCCCCACAGGGCCTTTCTAAAGGTCCCCAGACCCTTCTAGAGCCCCTCAAGACCCTTCTAAAGGCCCCCAGACCCTTATAGAGCCCCTCAGGACCAATCTAAAGTCCCCCAGACCCTGCTAATTCCCCTCAGGGCTTTTATAAGGGCACCCAGACCCTTCTAATGCCCCTCAGGACATTTCTAAAGGCCCCCAGAACATTCTAGAGCCCCTCAGGACATTTCTAAAGGCACCCAGACCCTTGTAATGCCACTCAGGGCCTTTCTAAAGGCCGCGAGACCCTTATAATCCCCCTGAGGGCCTTTAAAAAGGCCCCCAGACCCTTCTGGACCCCCTAAGGACGCTTCTAATAGCCCCCAGACCCTTCTAGAGCCCCTCAGGGCCTTTCTAAAGGCCTCCACACCCTTCTAATGACCCTCAAGACCCATGTAAAGGCCCCCAGACCCTTCTAGATTGCCTCAGGACCCATCTAAAAGCCCCCAGACCCTTCTAATGCCTTTCAGGGCCTTTCTAAATGCCTCCACACCCTTCTAATGACCCTCAAGACACATGTAAAGGCCCCCAGACCCTTCTAGGTTGCCTCAGGACCCATCTAAAAGCCCCAGACCCTTCTAATGCCTTTCAGGACCCTTATGAAGGCCACAAGACCCTTCTAATGCCCCTCAGGACCTTTCTAAAGGCCCTCAGACCCTTCTAGTGCCCCTCAGGGCATTTATAAAGGTTCCCAGACCCTTCTAGAGCCCGTCAGGACCCTTATAAAGGCCCCCAGACCATTCTAGAGCCCCTCAGGACACTTCTAAAGGCCCGCAGACCTTTCTAATGCCCGTCAGGGCCTTTCTAAAGGTCCCCAGACCCTTCTACTGCCCCTCAGGAGCATTCTAAAGGCACCCAGACCCTTCTAATGCCCCACCGGGCCTTTCTAAAGGTCCCCAGACCCTTCTAGAGCCCCTCAAGACCCTTCTAAAGGCCCCCAGACCTTTATAGAGCCCATCAGGACCCTTCTAAAGTCCCCCAGACCCTGCTAATTCCCCTCAGGGCTTTTATAAGGGCACCCAGACCTTTCTAATGCCCCTAAGGACATTTCTAAAGGCCCCCAGAACCTTCTAGAGCCCCTCAGGACATTTCTAAAGGCACCCAGACCCTTCTAGAGCCCCTCAGGACATTTCTATATGACCCCAGACCCTTCTAATGCGACTCAGGGCCTTTCTAAAGGCCGCGAGACCCTTATAATCCCCCTGAGGGCCTTTAAAAAGGCCCCCAGACCCTTCTAGAGCCCCTCAGGGCCTTTCTAAAGGACTCCACACCCTTCTAATGACCCTCAAGACCCATGTAAAGGCCCCCAGACCCTTCTAGATTGCCTCAGGACCAATCTAAAACCCCCAGACCCTTCTAATGCCTTTCAGGGCCTTTCTAAAGGCCTCCACAACCTTCTAATGACCCTCAAGACCCATGTAAAGGCCCCTAGACCCTTCTAGATTGCCTCAGGACCCATCTAAAAGCCCCCAGACCCTTCTAATGCCTTTCAGGGCCTTTCTAAAGGCCTCCACAACCTTCTAATGACCCTCAAGACCCATGTAAAGGCCCCTAGACCCTTCTAGATTGCCTCAGGACCCATCTAAAAGCCCCCAGACCCTTCAAATGCCTTTCAGGACCCTTATGAAGGACACAAGACCCTTCTAATGCCCCTCAGGACCTTTCTAAAGGCCCTCAGACCCTTCTAGTGCCCCTCAGGGCATTTATAAAGGTTCCCAGACCCTTCTAGAGCCTGTCAGGACCCTTCTAAAGGCCCCCAGACCATTCTAGAGCCCCTCAGGACACTTCTAAAGGCCCGCAGACCATTCTAATGCCCGTCAGGCCTTTCTAAAGGTCCCAAGACCCTTCTACTGCCCCTCAGGAGCATTCTAAAGGCCCCCAGACCCTTCTAATGCCCCTCAGGACATTTATAAAGGCACCCAGACCCTTCTAGAGCCCCTCAGGACATTTCTAAAGGCACCCAGACCCTTCTAATGCCACTCAGGGCTTTTCTAAAGGCCGTGATACCCTTATAATCCCCCTGAGGGCCTTTAAAAAGGCCCCCAGACCCTTCTGGACCCTTTCAGGACGCTTCTAATAGCCCCCAGACCGTTCTAGAGCCCCTCAGGGCCATTCTAAAGGCCTCCACACCCTTCTAATGACCCTCAAGACCCATGTAAAGGCCCCCAGACCATTCTAGATTGCCTCAGGACCCATCTAAAAGCCCCCAGACCCTTCTAATGCCTTTCAGGGCCTTTCTAAAGGCCTCCACAACCTTCTAATGACCTCAAGACCCATGTAAAGGCCCCTAGACCCTTCTAGATTGCCTCAGGACCCATCTAAAAGCCCCCAGACCCTTCTAATGCCTTTCAGGACCCTTATGAAGGCCACAAGACCCTTCTAATGCCCCTCAGGACCTTTCTAAAGGCCCTCAGACCCTTTTAGTGCCCCTCACTGCTTTTATAAAGGTTCCCAGACCCTTCTAGAGCCTGTCAGGACCCTTATAAAGGCCCCCAGACCATTCTAGAGCACCTCAGGACACTTCTAAAGGCCCGCAGACCATTCTAATGCCCGTCAGGGCCTTTCTAAAGGTCCCAAGACCCTTCTACTGCCCCTCAGGAGCATTCTAAAGGCCCCCGGACCCTTCTAATGCCCCTCAGGACATTTCTAAAGGCCCCCAGACCCTTCTAGAGCCCCTCAGGACATTTCTAAAGGCACCCAGACCCTTCTAATGCCACTCAGGGCCTTTCTAAAGGCCGCGAGACCCTTATAATCCCCCTGAGGGCCTTTAAAAAGGCCCCCAGACCCTTCTGGACCCCCTCAGGACGCCTCTAATAGCCGCCAGACCCTTCTAGAGCCCCTCAGGGCCTTTCTAAAGGCCTCCACACCCTTCTAATGACCCTCAAGACCCATGTAAAGGCCCCCAGACCCTTCTAGATTGCCTCAGGACCCATCTAAAAGCCCCCAGACCCTTCTAATGCCTTTCAGGACCATTATGAAGGCCACAAGACCCTTCTAATGCCCCTCAGGACCTTTCTAAAGGCCCTCAGACCCTTCTAATGCCCCTCAGGGCATTTATAAAGGTTCCCAGACGCTTCTAGAGCCCGTCAGGACCCTTATAAAGGCCCCCAGACCATTCTAGAGCCCCTCAGGACACTTCTAAAGGCCTGCAGACCATTCTAATGACCGTCAGGGCCTTATAAAGGTCCACAGACCCTTCTACTGCCCCTCAGGAGCATTCTAAAGGCCCCCAGACCCTTCTAATGCTCCACAGGGCCTTTCTAAATGCCCCCATACCCTTCTAATGCCCCTCAGGTCATTTCTAAAGGCACCCAGACCCTTCTAATGCCACTCAGGGCCTTTCTAAAGGCCGGGAGACCCTTATAATCCCCCTGAGTGCCTTTAAAAAGGCCCCCAGACCCTTCTGGACCCCCTCAGGACGCATCTAATAGCCCCCAGACCCTTCTAGAGCCCCTCAGACCGTTTCTAAAGGCCTCCACACCCTTCTAATGACCCTCAAGACCCATGTAAAGGCCCCCAGACCCTTCTAGATTGCCTCAGGACCAATCTAAAAGCACCCAGACCCTTCTAATTCCTTTCAGGGCCTTTCTAAATGCCTCCACACCCTTCTAATGACCCTCAAGACCCATGTAAAGGCCCCCAGACCCTTCCAATACCTTTCAGGACCCTTATGAAGGCCACAAGACCCTTCTAATGCCCCTCAGGGCCTTTCTAAAGGCCCCCATACCCTTGTAATGCCCCTCACGTCATTTCTAAAGGCACCCAGACCCTTCTAATGCCACTCAGGGCCTTTCTAAAGGCCGCGAGACCCTTATAATCCCCCTGAGGGCCTTTAAAAAGGCCCCCAGACCCTTCTGGACCCCCTCAGGACGCTTCTAATAGCCCCCAGACCCTTCTAGAGCCCCTCAGCGCCTTTCTAAAGGCCTCCACACCCTTCTAATGACCCTCAAGACCCATGTAAAGGCCCCTAGACCCTTCTAGATTGCCTCAGGACCCATCTAAAAGCCCCAGACCCTTCTAATGCCTTTCAGGACCCTTATGAAGGCCACAAGACCCTTCTAATGCCCCTCAGGACCTTTATAAAGGCCCTCAGACCCTTCTAATGCCACTCAGGGCATTTATAAAGGTCCCCAGACCCTTCTACTGCCCCTCAGGAGCATTCTAAAGGCCCCCAGACCCTTCTAATGCCCCACAGGGCCTTTCTAAAGGTCCCCAGACCCTTCTAGAGCCCCTGAAGACCCTTCTAAAAGCCCCCAGACCCTTCTAGAGCACCTCAGGGCCTTTCTAAAGGCCTCCACAACCTTCTAATGACCCTCAAGACCCATGTAAAGGCCCCCAGACCCTTCTAGATTGCCTCAGGACCCATCTAAAAGCCCCCATACCATTCTAATGCCTTTCAGGACCCTTATGAAGGCAACAAGACCCTTCTAGAGCCCCTCAGGACCTTTCTAAAGGCCCTCAGACCCTTCTAATGCCCCTCAGGGCATTTATAAAGGTTCCCAGACCCTTCTAGAGCCCGTCAGGACACTTATAAAGGTCCCCAGACCCTTCTACTGCCCCTAAGGAGCATTCTAAAGGCCCCCAGACCCTTCTAATGCCCCACAGGGCCTTCCTAAAGGTCCCCAGACCCTTCTAGAGCCCCTACAGACCCTTCTAAAGGCCCCCAGACCCTTATAGAGCCCCTCAGGACCCTTCTAAAGTCCCCCAGACCCTGCTAATTCCCCTCAGGGCTTTCATAAGGGCACCCAGACCCTTCTAATGCCCCTCAGGACCCTTATAAAGGCACCCAGACCCTTCTAGAGACTCTCAGGACAGTTTTAAATGCCTCCAGACCCTTCTAGACCCCCTCAGGACCATTCTAAAGGCCCCCAGACCCTTCTAATGCCCCTCAGGTCCTTTCTAAAGGCCCCCATACCCTTCTAATGCCCCTCAGGTCATTTCTAAAGGCCCCCAGACCATTCTGGACCCCCTCAGGACGCTTCCAATAGCCCCCAGACCCTTCTAGAGCCACTCAGGGCCTTTCTAAAGGCCTCCACACCCTTCTAATGACCCTCAAGACCCATGTAAAGGCCCCTAGACCCTTCTAGATTGCCTCAGGACCCATCTAAAAGCCCCCAGACCCTTCTAATGCCTTTCAGGACCCTTATGAAGGCCACAAGACCCTTCTAATGCCCCTCAGGACCTTTCTAAAGGCCCTCAGACCCTTCTAATGCCCCTCAGGGCATTTATAAAGGTTCCCAGACCCTTCTAGAGCCCGTCAGGACCCTTATAAAGGTTTCCAGACCCTTCTACTGCCCCTAAGGAGCATTCTAAAGGCCCTCAGACCCTTCTAATGCCCACAGGGCCTTTCTAAAGGTCCCCAGACCCTTCTAGAGCCCCTGAAGACCCTTCTAAAGGCCCCCAGACCCTTCTAATGCCCCTCAAGACCCTTCTAAAGGCCCCCAGACCCTTATAGAGCCCCTCACGACCCTTCTAAAGTCCCCCAGACCCTGCTAATTCCCCTCAGGGCTTTTATAAGGGCACCCAGACCCTTCTAATGCCCCTCAGGACCCTTATAAAGGCACCCAGACCCTTCTAGAGCCTCTCAGGACAGTTTTAAATGCCTCCAGACCCTTCTAGACCCCCTCAGGACCATTCTAAAGGCCCCCAGACCCTTCTAATGCCCCACAGGACCTTTCTAAATGCCCCCATACCCTTCTAATGACCCTCAGGTCATTTCTAAAGGCACCCAGACCCTTCTAATGCCACTCAGGGCCTTTCTAAAGGCCGCGAGACCCTTATAATCCCCCTGAGGGCCTTTAAAAAGGCCCCCAGACCCTTCTGGACCCCCTCAGGACGCTTCTAATAGCCCCCAGACCCTTCTAGAGCCCCTCAGGGCTTTTCTAAAGGCCTCCACACCCTTCTAAGGACACTCAAGACCCATGTAAAGGCCCCCAGACCCTTCTAGATTGCCTCAGGACCCATCTAAAAGCCCCGAGACCCTTCTAATGCCTTTCAGGGCCTTTCTAAAGGCCTCCACACCCTTCTAATGACCCTCAAGACCCATGTAAAGGCCCCTAGACCCTTCTAGATTGCCTCAGGACCCATCTAAAAGCCCCCAGACCCTTCTAATGCCTTTCAGGACCCTTATGAAGGCCACAAGACCCTTCTAATGCCCCTCAGGACGTTTCTAAAGGCCCTCAGACCCTTCTAATGCCCCTCAGGGCCTTTCTAAAGGTCCCCAGACCCTTCTAGAGCCCCTACAGACCCTTCTAAAGACCCCCAGACCCTTATAGAGCCCCTCAGGACCCTTCTAAAGTCCCCCAGACCCTGCTAATGCCCCTCAGGTCTTTTATAAGGGCACCCAGACCCTTCTAAAGCTCCTCAGGACCCTTATAAAGGCACCCAGACCCTTCTAGAGCCTCTCAGGACAGTTTTAAATGCTTCCAGACCCTTCTAGAACCCCTCAGGACCATTCTAAAGGCCCCCAGACCCTTCTAATGCCCCTCAGGGCATTTCTAAAGTACCCCAGACACTTCTAGAACCTCTCAGGGCCTTTCTATATGACCCCAGACCCTTGTAATGCCACTCAGGGCCTTTCTAAAAGCCGCGAGACCCTTATAATCCCCCTGAATGCCTTTAGAAAGGCCCCCAGACCCTTCTGGACCCCCTCAGGACGCTTCTAATAGCGCCCAGACCCTTCTAGAGCCCCTCAGCGCCTTTCTAAAGGCCTCCACACCCTTCTAATGACCCTCAAGACCCATGTAAAGGCCCCTAGACCCTTCTAGATTGCCTCAGGACCCATCTAAAAGCCCCCAGACCCTTCTAATGCCTTTCAGGACCCTTATGAAGGCAACAAGACCCTTCTAATGCACCTCAGGACCTTTCTAAAGGCCCTCAGACCCTTCTAATGCCCCTCAGGGCATTTATAAAGGTCCCCAGACCCTTCTACTGCCCCTCAGGAGCATTCTAAAGGCCCCCAGACCCTTCTAATGCCCCACAGGGCCTTTCTAAAGGTCCCCAGACCCTTCTAGAGCCCCTGAAGACTCTTCTAAAGGCCGCCAGACCCTTATAGAGCCCCTCAGGACCCTTCTAAAGGCCCCCAGACCCTGCTAATTCCCCTCAGGGCTTTCATAAGGGCACCCAGACCCTTCTAATGCCCCTCAGGACCATTATAAAGGCACCCAGACCCTTCTAGAGCCTCTCAGGACAGTTTTAAATGCCTCCAGACCCTTCTAGACCCCCTCAGGACCATTCTAAAGGCCCTCAGACCCTTCTAATGCCCCTCAGGTCCTTTCTAAAGGCCCCCATACCCTTCTAATGCCCCTCAGGTCATTTCTAAAGGCCCCCAGACCATTCTGGACCCCCTCAGGATGCTTCTAATAGCCCCCAGACCCTTCTAGAGCCACTCAGGGCCTTTCTAAAGGCCTCCACACCCTTCTAATGACCCTCAAGACCCATGTAAAGGCTTTCAGACCCTTCTAGATTGCCTCAGGACCCATCTAAAAGCCCCCAGACCCTTCTAATGCATTTCAGGGCCTTTCTAAAGGCCTCCACACCCTTCTAATGACCCTCAAGACCCATGTAAAGGCCCCTAGACCCTTCTAGATTGCCTCAGGACCCATCTAAAAGCCCCCAGACCCTTCTAATGCCTTTCAGGACCCTTATGAAGGCCCTCAAACCCTTCTAATGCCCCTCAGGGCATTTATAAAGGTTCCCAGACCCTTCTAGTGCCCGTCAGGACCCTTATAAAGGTTTCCAGACCCTTCTACTGCCCCTAAGGAGCATTCTAAAGGCCCTCAGACCCTTCTAATGCCCCACAGGGCCTTTCTAAAGGTCCCCAGACCCTTCTAGAGCCCCTGAAGACCCTTCTAAAGGCCCCCAGACCCTTCTAATGCCACACAGGGCCTTTCTAAAGGTCCCCAGACCCTTCTAGAGCCCCTCAAGACCCTTCTAAAGGCCCCCAGACCCTTATAGAGCCCCTAAGGACCCTTCTAAAGTCCCCCAGACCCTGCTAATTCTCCTCAGGGCTTTTATAAGGGCACCCAGACCCTTCTAATGCCCCTCAGGACCCTTATAAAGGCACCCAGACCCTTCTAGAGCCTCTCAGGACAGTTAAAAATGCCTCCAGACCCTTCTAGACCCCCTCAGGACCATTCTAAAGGCCCCCAGACCCTTCTAATGCCCCTTAGGGCATTTATAAAGGTTCCCAGACTATTCTAGAGCATGTCAGGACCCTTATAAAGGCCCCCAGACCATTCTAGAGCCCCTCAGGACACTTCTAAAGGCCCGCAGACCCTTCTAATGCCACACAGGGCCTTTCTAAAGGTCCCCAGACCCTTCTAGAGCCCCTGAAGACCATTCTAAAGGCCCCCAGACCCTTATAGAGCCCCTCAGGACCCTTCTAAAGGCACCCAGACCCTGCTAATTCCTTTCAGTGCTTTTATAATGGCACCCAGACCCTTCTAATGCCCCTCAGGACCCTTATAAAGGCACCCAGACCCTTCTAGAGCCTCTCAGGACAGTTTTAAATGCCTCCAGACCCTTCTAGACGCCCTCAGGACCATTCTAAAGGCCCCCATACCCTTCTAATGCCCCCTCAGGTCATTTCTAAAGGCACCCAGACCCTTCTAATGCCCCTCAGGGCTTTTCTAAAGGCCGCGAGACCCTTATAATCTCCCTGAGGGCCTTTAAAAAGGCCCCCAGACCCTTCTAGATTGCCTCAGGACCCATCTAAAAGCACCCAGACCCTTCTAATGCCTTTCAGGGCCTTTCTAAAGGACACCACACCCTTCTAATGACCCTCAAGACCCATGTAAAGGCCCCCAGACCCTTCTAGATTGCCTCAGGACCCATCTAAAAGCCCCCAGACCCTTCTAATGCATTTCAGGACCCTTATCAAGGCCACAAGACCCTTCTAATGCCCCTCAGGACCTTTCTAAAGGCCCTCAGACCCTTCTACTGCCCCTCAGGGCATTTATAAAGGTTCCCAGACCCTTCTAGAGCCCGTCAGGACCCTTATAAAGGTCCCCAGACCCTTCTACTGCCCCTCAGGAGCATTCTAAAGGCCCCCAGACCCTTCTAATGCCCCACAGGGCCTTTCTAAAGGTCCCCAGACCCCTCTAGAGCCCCTGAAGACCCTTTTAAAGGCCCCCAGACCCTTCTAGAGCCCCTCAGGGCCTTTCTAAAGGCCTCCACACCCTTCTAATGATGCTCAGGACCCATGTAAAGGCCCCCAGACCCTTCTAGATTGCCTCAGGACCCATCCAAAAGCCCCCAGACCCTTCTAATGCCTTTCAGGGCCTTTCTAAAGGCCTCCACACCCTTCTAATGACTCTCAAGACCCATGTGAAGACCCCTAGACCCTTCTAGATTGCCTCAGGACCCATCTAAAAGCCCCCAGACCCTTCTAATGCCTTCCAGGACCCTTATGAAGGCAACAAGACCCTTCTAATGCACCTCAGGACCTTTCTAAAGGCCGCGAGACCCTTATAATCCCCCTGAGGGCCTTTAAAAAGGCCCCCAGACCCTTCTGGACCCCCTCAGGACGCTTCTAATAGCCCCCAGACCCTTCTAGAGCCCCTCAGCGCCTTTCTAAAGGCCTCCACACCCTTCTAATGACCCTCAAGACCCATGTAAAGGCCCCTAGACCCTTCTAGATTGCCTCAGGACCCATCTAAAAGCCCCAGACCCTTCTAATGCCTTTCAGGACCCTTATGAAGGCCACAAGACCCTTCTAATGCCCCTCAGGACCTTTATAAAGGCCCTCAGACCCTTCTAATGCCACTCAGGGCATTTATAAAGGTCCCCAGACCCTTCTACTGCCCCTCAGGAGCATTCTAAAGGCCCCCAGACCCTTCTAATGCCCCTCAGGGCCTTTCTAGAGGCCCCCAGACCCTTCTAATGCCCCTCAGGGCCTTTCTAAAGTACCCCAGACATTTCTAGAACCTCTCAGGTCTTTTCTATATGACCCCAGACCCTTGAATTGCCCCTCGGGGCGTTTTTAAAGGCCCCCAGACCCTTCTAGAGCCCCTCAGGACATTTCTAAAGGCACCCAGACCCTTCTAATGCCACTCAGGGCCTTTCTAAAGGCCGCGAGACCCTTATAATCCCCCTGAGGGCCTTTAAAAAGGCCCCCAGACCCTCCGGGACCCACTCAGGATGCTTCTAATAGCCCCCAGACCATTCTAATGCATTTCAGGGCCTTTCTAAAGGCCTCCACACCCTTCTAATGACCCTCAAGACCCATGTAAAGGCCCCCAGACCCTTCTAGATTGCCTCAGGACCCATCTAAAAGCCCCCAGACCCTTCTAATGCATTTCAGGACCCTTATGAAGGCCACAAGACCCTTCTAATGCCCCTCAGGACCTTTCTAAAGGCCCTCAGACCCTTCTAATGCCCCTCAGGGCATTTATAAAGGTTCCCAGACCCTTCTAGAGCCCGTCAGGACCCTTATAAAGGCCCCCAGACTATTCTAGAGCCCCTCAGGACACTTCTAAAGGCCCACAGACTATTCTAATGCCCGTCAGGGCCTTTATAAAGGTCCCCAGACCCTTCTACTGCCCCTCAGGAGCATTCTAAAGGCCCCCAGACCCTTCTAATGCCCCACAGGGCCTTTCTAAAGGTCCCCAGACCCCTCTAGAGCCCCTGAAGACCATTCTAAAGGCCTGCAGACACTTATAGAGCCCCTCAGGACCTTTCTAAAGTCTCCCAGACCCTGCTAATTCCTTTCAGGTCTTTTATAAGGGCACCCAGACCCTTCTAATGCCCCTCAGGGCCTTTCTAAAGTACCGCAGACACTTCTAGAAACTCTCAGGCCCTTTCTATATGATCCGAGACCCTTGTAATGCCCCTCAGGGCCTTTCTAAAAACCCCCATACCCTTCTAATGCCCCTCAGGACATTTCTAAAGGCCCCCAGACCCTTCTAGAGCCCCTCAGGACATTTCTAAAGGCACCCAGACCCTTTTAATGCCACTCAGGGACTTTCTAATGGCCGCGAGACCCATATAATCTCCCTGAGGGTCTTTAAAAAGGCCTCCAGACCCTTCTGGACCCCCTCAGGACACTTCTAATAGCCCCCAGACCCTTCTAGAGCCCCTCAGGGCCTTTCTAAAGGCCTCCACACCCTTCTAATGACCCTCAAGACCCATGTAAAGGACCCTAGACCCTTCTAGATTGCCTCAGGACCCATCTAAAAGCCGCCAGACCCTTCTAATGCCTTTCAGGACCCTTATGAAGGCCACCAGACCCTTCTAATGCCCCTCAAAACCTTTCTAAAGGCCCCCAGACCCTTATAGAGCCCCTCAGGACCCTTCTAAAGGCACCCAGACCCAGCTAATTCCCCTCAGGGCCCTTATAAAGGCACCCAGACCCTTCTAGAGCCTCTCAGGACAGATTTAAATGCCTCCAGACCCTTCTAGACCCCCTCAGGTCCATTCTAAAGGCCCCCAGACCCTTCCAATGCCCCTCAGGGCCTTTCTAAAGTACCCCAGACACTTCTAGAACCTCTCAGGGCCTTTCTATATGACCCCAGACCCTTGTAATGCCCCTCAGGGCCTTTCTAAAGGCCCCCATACCCTTCTAATGAACCTGAAGACCCTTCTAAAGGCCCCCAGACCCTTCTAGAGCCCCTCAGGACATTTCTAAAGGTACCCAGAACCTTCTAATGCCACTCAGGGCCTTTCTAAAGGCTGCGAGACCCTTATAATCCCCCTAAGGACCTTTAAAAAGGCCCCCAGACCCTTCTGGACCCCCTCAGGACGCTTCTAATAGCCCCCAGACCATTCTACAGCCCCTCTGGGCCTTTCTAAAGGCCTCCACACCCTTCTAATAACCCTCAAGACCCATGTAAAGGCCCCCAGACCCTTCTAGATTGCGCAGGACCCATCTAAAAGCCCCCAGACCCTTCTAATACCCCTCAGGACCCTTCTAAAGGCGCCCAGACCATTCTAATGCCCCTCAGGACCCATGTACAGGCCCCTAGACCCTTCTAGATTGCCTCAGGACCCATCTAAAAGCCCCCAGACCCTTCTAATGCCTTTCAGGACCCTTATTAAGGCCACAAGAACCTTCTAATGCCCCTCAGGACCTTTCTAAAGGCCCTTAGACCCTTCTAATGCCCCTCTGGGCATTTATAAAGCTTCCCAGACCCTTCTAGAGCCAGTCAGGACACTTATAAAGGTCCCCAGACCCTTATAGAGCCCCTCAGGAGCATTCTAAAGGCCCCCAGACCCTTCTAATGACCCACAGGGCCTTTCTAAAGGTCCCCAGACCCTTCTAGAGCCCCTGAAGACCCTTCTAAGGGCCCCCAGACCCTTATAGAGCCCCTCAGGACCCTTCTAAAGTCCCCCAGACCCTGCTAATTCCACTCAGGGCTATTATAAGGGCCACAAGAGCCTTCAAATGCCCCTCAGGACCCTTATAAAGGCACCCAGACCCTTCTAGAGCCTCTCAGGACAGATTTCAATGCCTCCAGACCCTTCTAGACCCCCTCAGGACCATTCTAAAGGCCCCCAGACCCTTCTAATGCACCTCATGGCCTTTCTAAAGTACCCCAGACACTTCTAGAACCTCTCAGGGCCTTTCTATATGACCCCAGACCCTTGTAATGACCCTAAGGGCCTTTCTAAAGGCCCCCATACAATTCTAATGCCCCTCAGGACCCTTCTAAAGGCCCCCAGACCCTTCTAATGCCCCTCAGGGCCTTTCTAAAGTACCCCAGACACTTCTAGAACCTCTCAGGGCCTTTCTATATGACCCCAGACCCTTGTAATGCCCCTCAGGGCCTTTCTAAAGGCCCCCATACCCTTCTAATGACACTCAGGACATTTCTAATGGCCCCCAGACCCTTCAAGAGCCCCTCAGGACATTTCTAAAGGCACCCAGAACCTTCTAATGCCACTCAGGGCCTTTCTAAAGGCTGCGAGACCCTTATAATCCCCCTGAGGACCTTTAAAAAAGCCCCCAGACCCTTCTGGACACCCTAAGGACGCTTCTAATAGACCCCAGACCCTTCTAGAGCCCCTCAGGGCCTTTCTAAAGGCCTCCACACCCTTCTAATGACCCTCAAGACCCATGTAAAGGCCCCTAGACCCTTCTAGATTGCCTCAGGACCCATCTAAAAGCCTCCAGACCCTTCCAATGCCTTTCAGGACCATTATGAAGGCCACAAGACCCTTCTAATGCCCCTCAGGACCTTTCTAAAGGCCCTCAGACCCTTCTAATGCCTTTAAGGGCATTTATAAAGGTTCCCAGACCCTTCTAGAGCCAGTCAGGACCCTTATAAAGGCCCCCAGATCATTCTAGAGCCCATCAGGACACTTCTAAAGGCCCGCAGACCATTCTAATGCACGTCAGGGCCTTTATAAAGACCCCAGACCCTTCTACTGCCCCTCAGGAGCATTCTAAAGGCCCCCAGACCATTCTAATGCCCCTCAGGGCCATTCTAAAGGTCCCGAGACCCTTCTAGAGCCCCTGAAGACCCTTCTAAAGGCCCCCAGACCCTTCTAATGCCTTTCAGGGCCTTTCTAAAGGCTTCCACACCCTTCTAATGACCCTCAAGACCCATGTAAAGGCCCCCAGACCCTTCTAGATTGCCTCAGGACCCATCTAAAAGCCCCCAGACCCTTCTAATGCCTTTCAGGGCCTTTCTAAAGGCCTCCACACCCTTCTAATGACTTTCAAGACCCATGTAAAGGCCCCTAGACCCTTCTAGATTGCCTCAGGACCCATCTAAAAGCCCCCAGACCCTTCTAATGCCTTTCAGGACCCTTATGAAGGCCACCAGACCCTTCTAATGCCCCTCAGGACCTTTCTAAAGGCCCTCAGACCCTTCTAATGCCCCTCAGGGCATTTATAAAGGTTCCCAGACCCTTCTAGAGCCTGTCAGGACCCTTATAAAGGCCCCCAGACCATTCTAGAGCCCCTCAGGACACTTCTAAAGGCCTGCAGACCCTGCTAATTCACCTCAGGGCTTTTATAAGGGCACCCAGACCCTTCTAATGCCCCTCAAGACCCTTATAAAGGCACCCAGACCCTTCTAGAGCCTCTCAGGACAGTTTTAAATGCCTCCAGACCCTTCTAGACCCACTCAGGACCATTCTAAAGGCCCCAAGACCCTTCTAATGCCCCTCAGGACCATTTTAATGGCCCCCAGACCCTTCTAATGCCCCTCAGGACCCTTCTAAAGGCCCTCAGACCCTTCTAATGCCCCTCAAGACCCATGTAAAGGCCCCTAGACCCTTCTAGATTGCCTCAGGACCCATCTAAAAGCCCGCAGACCCTTCTAATACCTTTCAGGACCCTTATGAAGGCCACAAGACCCTTCTAATGCCCCTAAGGACCTTTCTAAAGGCCCTCAGACCCTTCTAATGCCCCTCAGGGCATTTATAAAGGTTCCCAGACCCTTCTAGAGCCCGTCAGGACCCTTATAAAGGCCCCCAGACCATTCTAGAGCCCCTCAGGACACTTCTAAAGGCCCGCAGACCATTCTAATGCCCGTCAGGGCCTTTATAAAGGACCTCAGACCCTTCTACTGCCCCTCAGGAGCATTCTAAAGGCCCCCAGACCCTTCTAATGCCCCGCAGGGCCTTTCTAAAGGTCCCCAGACCCTTCTAGAGCCCCTGAAGACCCTTCTAAAGGCCCCCAGACCCTTATAGAGCCCTTCAGGACTCTTCTAAAGTCCCCCAGACCCTGCTAATTCCCCGCAGGGCTTTTATAAGGGCACCCAGACCCTTCTAATGCCCCTCAGGACCCTTATAAAGGCACCCAGACCCTTCTAGAGCCTCTCAGGACAGTTTTAAATGCCTCCAGACCCTTCTAGACCCCCCTCAGGACCATTCTAAAGGCCCCCAGACGCTTCTAATGCCCCTCAGGGCCTTTCTAAAGGCCCCCATACTTTTGTAATGCCCCTAACGTCATTTCTAAAGGCACCCAGACCCTTCTAATGCCACTCAGGGCCTTTCTAAAGGCCGCGAGACCCTTATAATCCCCCTGAGGGCCTTTAAAAAGGCCCCCAGACCCTTCTGGACCCCCTCAGGACGCTTCTAATACCCCCAGACCCTTCTAGAGCCCCTCAGCGCCTTTCTAAAGGCCTCCACACCCTTCTAATGACCCTCAAGACCCTTCTAAAGGCCCTCAGACCCTTCTAATGCCCCTCAAGACCTATGTAAAGGCCCCTAGACCCTTCTAGATTGCCTCAGGACCCATCTAAAAGCCCCAAGACCCTTCTAATGCCTTTCAGGACCCTTATGAAGGCCATAAGACCCTTCTAATGCCCCTCAGGGCATTTATAAAGGTTCCCAGACCCTTCTAGAGCCCGTCAGGACCCTTATAAAGGCCCCCAGACCATTCTAGAGCCCCTCAGGACACTTCTAAAGGCCCGCAGACCATTCTAATGCCCGTCAGGGCCTTTCTAAAGGTCCCCAGACCCTTCTACTGCCCCTCAGGAGCATTCTAAAGGCCCCCAGACCCTTCTAATGCCCCACAGGGCCTTTCTAAAGGTCCCCAGACCCTTCTAGAGCCCCTGAAGACCCATCTAAAGGCCACCAGACCCTTATAGAGCCCCTCAGGACCCTTCTAAATTCCCCCAGACCCTGCTAATTCCCCGCACGGCTTTTATAAGGGCACCCAGACCATTCTAATGCCCCTCAGGACCCTTATAAAGGCACCAGGACACTTCTAGAGCCTCTCAGGACAGTTTTAAATGCCTCCAGACCCTTCTAGACTCCCCTCAGGACCATTCTAAAGGCCCCCAGATCCTTCTAATGCCCCTCAGGACCATTCTAAAGGCCCCCAGATCCTTCTAATGCCCCTCAGGACCATTCTAAAGGCCCCCAGACCCTTCTAATGCCCCTCAGGGCCTTTCTAAAGGCCCCCAGACCCTTCTAATGCCCCTCAGGGCCTTTCTAAAGTACCCCAGACATTTCTAGAACCTCTCAGGTCTTTTCTATATGACCCCAGACCCTTGTAATGCCCCTCAGGGCCTTTTTAAAGGCCCCCAGACCCTTCTAGAGCCCCTCAGGACATTTCTAAAGGCCCCCAGACCCTTCTAGAGCCCCTCAGGACATTTCTAAAGGCACCCAGACCCTTCTAATGCCACTCAGGGCCTTTCTAAAGGCCGCGAGACCCTTATAATCCCCCTGAGGGCCTTTAAAAAGGCCCCCAGACCCTCCGGGACCCCCTCAGGATGCTTCTAATAGCCCCCAGACCCTTCTAATGCAATTCAGGGCCTTTCTAAAGGCCTCCACACCCTTCTAATGACCCTCAAGACCCATGTAAAGGCCCCCAGACCCTTATAGATTGCCTCAGGACCCATCTAAAAGGCCCCAGACCCTTCTAATGCATTTCAGGACCCTTATGAAGGCCACAAGACCCTTCTAATGCCCCTCAGGACCTTTCTAAAGGCCCTCAGACCCTTCTAATGCCCCTCAGGGCATTTATAAAGGTTCCCAGACTCTTCTAGAGCCAGTCAGGACCCTTATAAAGGCCCCCAGACCATTCTAGAGCCCCTCAGGACACTTCTAAAGGCCAACAGACTATTCTAATGCCCGTCAGGGCCTTTATAAAGGTCCCCAGACCCTTCTACTGCCCCTCAGGAGCATTCTAAAGGCCCCCAGACCCTTCTAATGCCCCACAGGGCCTTTCTAAAGGTCCCCAGACCCTTCTAGAGCCCCTGAAGACCCTTCTAAAGACCCGCAGACCCTTATAGAGCCCCTCAGGACCCTTCTAAAGTCTCCCAGACCCTGCTAATTCCTTTCAGGTCTTTTATAAGGGCACCCAGACCCTTCTAATGCCCCGCAGGACCCTTCTAAAGGCCCCCAGACCCTTCTAATGCCCCTCAGGGCCTTTCTAAAGTACCGCAGACACTTCTAGAACCTCTCAAACCCTTTCTATATGATCCGAGACCCTTGTAATGCCCCTCAGGGCCTTTCTAAAAACCCCCATACCCTTCTAATGCCCCTCAGGACATTTCTAAAGGCCCCCAGACCCTTCTAGAGCCCCTTAGGACATATCTAAAGGCCCCCAGACCATTCAAGAGCCCCTCAGGACATTTCTAAAGGCACCCAGACCCTTTTAATGCCACTCAGGGCCTTTCTAATGGCCGCGAGACCCATATAATCCCCCTGAGGGCCTTTAAAAAGGCCCACAGACCCTTCTGGACCCCCTCAGGACACTTCTAATAGCCCCCAGACCATTCTAGCGCCCCTCAGGGCCTTTCTAAAGGCCTCCACACCCTTCTAATGACCCTCAAGACCCATGTAAAGGCCCCTAGACCCTTCTAGATTGCCTCAGGACCCATCTAAAAGCCCCCAGACCCTTCTAATGCCTTTCAGGACCCTTATGAAGGCCACCAGACCCTTCTAATGCCCCTCAGGACCTTTCTAAAGGCCCCCAGACCCTTATAGAGCCCCTCATGACCCTTCTAAAGTCCCCCAGACCCTGCTAATTCCCCTCAGGGCCCTTATAAAGGCACCCAGACCCTTCTAGAGCCTCTCAGGACAGTTTTAAATGCCTCCAGACCCTTCTAGACCCCCTCAGGTCCATTCTAAAGGCCCCCAGACCCTTCCAATGCCCCTCAGGGCCTTTCTAAAGTACCCCAGACACTTCTAGAACCTCTCAGGGCCTTTCTATATGACCCCAGACCCTTGTAATGCCCCTCAGGGCCTTTCTAAAGGCCTCCATACCCTTCTAATGCCCCTGAAGACCCTTCTAAAGGCCCCCAGACCCTTCTAGAGCCCCTCAGGACATTTCTAAAGGCACCCAGAACCTTCTAATGCCACTCAGGGCCTTTCTAAAGGCTGCGAGACCCTTATAATCCCCCTAAGGACCTTTAAAAAGGCCCCCAGACCCTTCTGGACCCCCTCAGGACGCTTCTAATAGCCCCCAGACCATTCTACAGCCCCTCAGGGCCTTTCTAAAGGCCTCCACACCCTTCTAATAACCCTCAAGACCCATGTAAAGGCCCCCAGACCCTTCTAGATTGCGCAGGACCCATCTAAAAGCCCCCAGACCCTTCTAATACCCCACAGGACCCTTCTAAAGGCGCCCAGACCATTCTAATGCCCCTCAGGACCCATGTAGAGGCCCCCAGACCCTTCTAGATTGCCTCAGGACCCATCTAAAAGCCCCCAGACCCTTCTAATGCCTTTCAGGAACCTTATGAAGGCCACAAGAACCTTCTAATGCCCCTCAGGACCTTTCTAAAGGCCCTTAGACCCTTCTAATGCCCCTCTGGGCATTTATATGCCTTCCCAGACCCTTCTAGAGCCAGTCAGGACACTTATAAAGGTCCCCAGACCCTTATAGAACCCCTCAGGAGCATTCTAAAGGCCCCCAGACCCTTCTAATGCCCCACAGGGCCTTTCTAAAGGTCCCCAGACCCTTCTAGAGCCCCTGAAGACCCTTCTAAGGGCCCCCAGACCCTTATAGAGCCCCTCAGGACCCTTCTAAAGTCCCCCAGACCCTGCTAATTCCACTCAGGGCTATTATAAGGGCCACAAGAGCCTTCAAATGCCCCTCAGGACCCTTATAAAGGCACCCAGACCCTTCTAGAGCCTCTCAGGACAGTTTTAAATGCCTCCAGACCATTCTAGACCCCCTGAGGACCATTCTAAAGGCCCCCAGACCGTTCTAATGCCCCTCAGGACCCTTCTAAAGGCCCCCAGGCCCTTCTAATGCACCTCATGGCCTTTCTAAAGTACCCCAGACACTTCTAGAACCTCTCAGGGCCTTTCTATATGACCCCAGACCCTTGTAATGCCCCTCAGGGCCTTTCTAAAGGCCCCCATACCCTTCTAATGACACTCAGGACATTTCTAATGGCCCCCAGACCCTTCAAGAGCCCCTCAGGACATTTCTAAAGGCACCCAGAACCTTCTAATGCCACTCAGGGCCTTTCTAAAGGCTGCGAGACCCTTATAATTCCCCTGAGGACCTTTAAAAAGGCCCCCAGACCCTTCTGGACCCCCTAAGGACGCTTCTAATAGACCCCAGACCCTTCTAGAGCCCCTCAGGGCCTTTCTAAAGGCCTCCACACCCTTCTAATGACCCTCAAGACCCATGTAAAGGCCCCTAGACCCTTCTAGATTGCCTCAGGACCCATCGAAAAGCCTCCAGACCCTTCCAATGCCTTTCAGGACCATTATGAAGGCCACAAGACCCTTCTAATGCCCCTCAGGACCTTTCTAAAGGCCCTCAGACCCTTCTAATGCCTTTAAGGGCATTTATAAAGGTTCCAAGACCCTTCTAGAGCCAGTCAGGACCCTTATAAAGGCCCCCAGATCATTCGAGAGCCCATCAGGACACTTCTAAAGGCCCGCAGACCATTCTAATGCACGTCAGGGCCTTTATAAAGGACCCCAGACCCTTCTACTGCCCCTCAGGAGCATTCTAAAGGCCCCCAGACCATTCTAATACCCCACAGGGCCTTTCTAAAGGTCCCCAGACCCTTCTAGAGCCCCTGAAGACCCTTCTAAAGGCCCCCAGACCCTTATAGAGCCCCTCAGGACCCTTCTAAAGTCCCCCAGACCCTGCTAATTCCCCTCAGGGCTTTTATAAGGGCACCCAGACCCTTCTAATGCCCCTCAGGACCCTTATAAAGGCACCCAGACCCTTCTAGAGCCTCTCAGGACAGTTTTAAATGCCTCCAGACCATTCTAGACCCCCTCAGGACCATTTTAAAGGCCCCCAGACCCTTCTAATGCCCCTCAGGACCATTCTAAAGGCCCCCAGACCCTTCTAATGCCCCTCAGGGCCTTTCTAAAGTACCCCAGACACTTCTAGAACCTCTCAGGGCCTTTCTATATGACCCCAGACCCTTGTAATGCCCCTCAGGGCCTTTCTAAAGGCCCCCAGACCCTTCTAATGCCCCTCAGGACATTTCTAAAGGCCCCCAGACCCTTCTAGAGCCCCTCAGGACATTTCTAAAGGCACCCAGACCCTTCTAATGCCACTCAGGGCCTTTCTAAAGGCCGCGAGACCCTTATAATCCCCCTGAGGGCCTTTAAAAAGGCCCTCAGACCCTTCTGGACCCCCTCTGGACGCTTCTAATAGCCACCAGACCCTTCTAGAGCCCCTCAGGGCCTTTCTAAAGGCCTCCACACCCTTCTAATGACACTCAAGACCCATGTAAAGGCCCCCAGACCCTTCTAGATTGCCTCAGGACCCATCTAAAAGCCCCCAGACCCTTCTAATGCCTTTCAGGACCCTTATGAAGGCCACCAGACCCTTCTAATGCCCCTCAGGACCTTTCTAAAGGCCCTCAGACCCTTCTAATGCCCCTCATGGCATTTATAAAGGTTCCCAGACCCTTCTAGAGCCCGTCAGGACCCTTATAAAGGCCCCCAGACGATTCTAGAGCCCCTCAGGACACTTCTAAAGGCCTGCAGACCCTGCTAATTCCCCTCAGGGCTTTTATAAGGGCACCCAGACCCTTCTAATGCCCCTCAAGACCCTTATAAAGGCACCCAGACCCTTCTAGAGCCTCTCAGGACAGTTTTAAATGCCTCCAGACCCTTCTAGACCCCCTCAGGACCATTCTAAAGGCCCCAAGACCCTTCTAATGCCCCTCAGGACCATTCTAATGGCCCCCAGACCCTTCTAATGCCCCTCAGGCCCCTTCTAAAGGCCCCCAGACCCTTCTAATGCCCCTCAGGGCCTTTCTAAAGTACCCCAGACACTTCTAGAACCTCTTAGGGCCTTTCTATATGACCCCAGACCATTGTAATGCCACTCAGGGCCTTTCTAAAAGCCACGAGACACTTATAATGCCCCTCAGGACATTTCTAAAGGCCCCCAGACCCTTCAGGAGCCCCTCAGGACATTTCTAAAGGCACCCAGACCCTTCTAATGCCACTCAGGGCCTTTCTAAAGGCCGCGAGACCCTTATAATCCCCCTGAGGGCCTTTAAAAAGGCCCCCAGACCCTTCTGGACCCCCTCTGGACGCTTCTAATAGCCCCCAGACCCTTCTAGAGCCCCTCAGGGCCTTTCTAAAGGCCTCCACACCCTTCTAATGACACTCAAGACCCATGTAAAGGCCCCCAGACCCTTCTAGATTGCCTCAGGACCCATCTAAAAGCCCCCAGACCCTTCTAATGCCTTTCAGGGCCTTTCTAAAGGCCTCCACACCCTTCTAATGACTTTCAAGACCCATGTAAAGGCCCCTAGACCGTTCTAGATTGCCTCAGGACCAATCTAAAAGCCCCCAGACCCTTCTAATGCCTTTCAGGACCCTTATGAAGGCCACCAGACCCTTCTAATGCCCCTCAGGACCTTTCTAAAGGCCCTCAGACCCTTCTAATGCCTCTCAGGGCATTTATAAAGGTTCCCAGACCCTTCTAGAGCCCGTCAGGACCCTTATAAAGGCCCCCAGAACATTCTAGGACCCCTCAGGACACTTCTAAAGGCCTGCAGACCCTGCTAATTCCCCTCAGGACTTTTATAAGGGCACCCACACCCTTCTAATGCCCCTCAAGACCCTTATAAAGGCACCCAGACCCTTCTAGAGCCTCTCAGGACAGTTTTAAATGCCTCCAGACCCTTCTAGTCCTCCTCAGGACCATTCTAAAGGCCCCAAGACCCTTCTAATGCCCCTCAGGACCATTCTAAAGGCCCCCAGACCCTTCTAATGCCCCTCAGGACCCTTCTAAAGGCCCCCAGACCCTTCTAATGCCCCTCAGGGCCTTTCTAAAGTACCCCAGACACTTCTAGAACCTCTCAGCGCCTTTCTATATGACCCCAGACCCTTGTAATGCCACTCAGGGCCTTTCTAAAAGCCACGAGACGCTTATAATGCCCCTCAGGACATTTCTAAAGGCCCCCAGACCCTTCAAGAGCCCCTCAGGACATTTCTAAAGGCACCCAGAACCTTCTAATGCCACTCAGGGCCTTTCTAAAGGCTGCGAGACCCTTATAATCCCCCTGAGGACCTTTAAAAAGGCCCCCAGACCCTTCTGGACCCCCTCAGGACGCTTCTAATAGCCCCCAGACCCTTCTAGAGCCCCTCAGGGCCTTTCTAAAGGCCTCCACACCCTTCTAATGACCCTCAAGACCCATGTAAAGGCCCCCAGACCCTTCTAGATTGCATCAGGACCCATCTAAAAGCCCCCAGACCCTTCTAATGCCTTTCAGGGCCTTTCTAAAGGCCTCCACACCCTTCTAATGACCCTCAAGACCCATGTAAAGGCCCCCAGACCCTTCTAGATTGCCTCAGGACCCATCTAAAAGCCCCCAGACCCTTCTAATGCCTTTCAGGACCCTTATGAAGGCCACAAGACCCTTCTAATGCCCCTCAGGACCTTTCTAAAGGCCCTCAGACCCTTTTAATGCCCCTCAGGGCATTTATAAAGGTTCCCAGACCCTTCTAGAGCCCGTCAGGACCCTTATAAAGGCCCCCAGACCATTCTAGAGCCCCTCAGGACACTTCTAAAGGCCCGCAGACCATTCTAATACCCGTCAGGGCCTTTATAAAGGTCCCCAGACCCTTCTAATGCCCCTCAGGGCCTTTCTAAAAACCCCCATACCCTTCTAATGCCCCTCAGGGCCTTTCTAAAGGCCCCCACACCCTTCTAATGACCCTCAGGACATTTCTAAAGGCCCCCAGACCATTCAAGAGCCCCTCAGGACATTTCTAAAGGCACCCAGACCCTTCTAATGCCACTCAGGGCCTTTCTAAAGGCTGCGAGACCCTTATAATCCCCCTGAGGACCTTTAAAAAGGCCCCCAGACCCTTCTGGACCCCCTCAGGACGCTTCTAATAGCCCCCAGACCCTTCTAGAGCCCCTCAGCGCCTTTCTAAAGGCCTCCACACCCTTCTAATGACCCTCAAGACCGATGTAAAGGCCCCCAGACCCTTCTAGATTGCATCAGGACCCATCTAAAAGCCCCCAGACCCTTCTAATGCATTTCAGGACCCTTATGAAGGCCACAAGACCCTTCTAATGCCCCTCAGGGCATTTATAAAGGCCCCCAGACCATTCTAGAGCCCCTCAGGACCCTTCTAAAGTCCCCCAGACCCTGCTAATTCCCTTCAGGGCTTTTATAAGGGCCACAAGACCCCTCTAATGCCCCTCAGGACCTTTCTAAAGGCCCCCAGACCCTTATAGAGCCCCTCATGACCCTTCTAAAGTCCCCCAGACCCTGCTAATTCCCCTCAGGGCCCTTATAAAGGCACCCAGACCCTTCTAGAGCCTCTCAGGACAGTTTTAAATGCCTCCAGACCCTTCTAGACCCCCTCAGGTCCATTCTAAAGGCCCCCAGACCCTTCCAATGCCCCTCAGGGCCTTTCTAAAGTACCCCAGACACTTCTAGAACCTCTCAGGGCCTTTCTATATGACCCCAGACCCTTGTAATGCCCCTCAGGGCCTTTCTAAAGGCCTCCATACCCTTCTAATGCCCCTGAAGACCCTTCTAAAGGCCCCCAGACCCTTCTAGAGCCCCTCAGGACATTTCTAAAGGCACCCAGAACCTTCTAATGCCACTCAGGGCCTTTCTAAAGGCTGCGAGACCCTTATAATCCCCCTAAGGACCTTTAAAAAGGCCCCCAGACCCTTCTGGACCCCCTCAGGACGCTTCTAATAGCCCCCAGACCATTCTACAGCCCCTCAGGGCCTTTCTAAAGGCGTCCACACCCTTCTAATAACCCTCAAGACCCATGTAAAGGCCCCCAGACCCTTCTAGATTGCGCAGGACCCATCTAAAAGCCCCCAGACCCTTCTAATACCCCACAGGACCCTTCTAAAGGCGCCCAGACCATTCTAATGCCCCTCAGGACCCATGTAGAAGCCCCCAGACCCTTCTAGATTGCCTCAGGACCCATCTAAAAGCCCCCAGACCCTTCTAATGCCTTTCAGGAACCTTATGAAGGCCACAAGAACCTTCTAATGCCCCTCAGGACCTTTCTAAAGGCCCTTAGACCCTTCTAATGCCCCTCTGGGCATTTATATGCCTTCCCAGACCCTTCTAGAGCCAGTCAGGACACTTATAAAGGTCCCCAGACCCTTATAGAACCCCTCAGGAGCATTCTAAAGGCCCCCAGACCCTTCTAATGCCCCACAGGGCCTTTCTAAAGGTCCCCAGACCCTTCTAGAGCCCCTGAAGACCCTTCTAAGGGCCCCCAGACCCTTATAGAGCCCCTCAGGACCCTTCTAAAGTCCCCCAGACCCTGCTAATTCCACTCAGGGCTATTATAAGGGCCACAAGAGCCTTCAAATGCCCCTCAGGACCCTTATAAAGGCACCCAGACCCTTCTAGAGCCTCTCAGGACAGTTTTAAATGCCTCCAGACCATTCTAGACCCCCTGAGGACCATTCTAAAGGCCCCCAGACCGTTCTAATGCCCCTCAGGACCCTTCTAAAGGCCCCCAGGCCCTTCTAATGCACCTCATGGCCTTTCTAAAGTACCCCAGACACTTCTAGAACCTCTCAGGGCCTTTCTATATGACCCCAGACCCTTGTAATGCCCCTCAGGGCCTTTCTAAAGGCCCCCATACCCTTCTAATGACACTCAGGACATTTCTAATGGCCCCCAGACCCTTCAAGAGCCCCTCAGGACATTTCTAAAGGCACCCAGAACCTTCTAATGCCACTCAGGGCCTTTCTAAAGGCTGCGAGACCCTTATAATTCCCCTGAGGACCTTTAAAAAGGCCCCCAGACCCTTCTGGACCCCCTAAGGACGCTTCTAATAGACCCCAGACCCTTCTAGAGCCCCTCAGGGCCTTTCTAAAGGCCTCCACACCCTTCTAATGACCCTCAAGACCCATGTAAAGGCCCCTAGACCCTTCTAGATTGCCTCAGGACCCATCGAAAAGCCTCCAGACCCTTCCAATGCCTTTCAGGACCATTATGAAGGCCACAAGACCCTTCTAATGCCCCTCAGGACCTTTCTAAAGGCCCTCAGACCCTTCTAATGCCTTTAAGGGCATTTATAAAGGTTCCAAGACCCTTCTAGAGCCAGTCAGGACCCTTATAAAGGCCCCCAGATCATTCGAGAGCCCATCAGGACACTTCTAAAGGCCCGCAGACCATTCTAATGCACGTCAGGGCCTTTATAAAGGACCCCAGACCCTTCTACTGCCCCTCAGGAGCATTCTAAAGGCCCCCAGACCATTCTAATACCCCACAGGGCCTTTCTAAAGGTCCCCAGACCCTTCTAGAGCCCCTGAAGACCCTTCTAAAGGCCCCCAGACCCTTATAGAGCCCCTCAGGACCCTTCTAAAGTCCCCCAGACCCTGCTAATTCCCCTCAGGGCTTTTATAAGGGCACCCAGACCCTTCTAATGCCCCTCAGGACCCTTATAAAGGCACCCAGACCCTTCTAGAGCCTCTCAGGACAGTTTTAAATGCCTCCAGACCATTCTAGACCCCCTCAGGACCATTTTAAAGGCCCCCAGACCCTTCTAATGCCCCTCAGGACCATTCTAAAGGCCCCCAGACCCTTCTAATGCCCCTCAGGGCCTTTCTAAAGTACCCCAGACACTTCTAGAACCTCTCAGGGCCTTTCTATATGACCCCAGACCCTTGTAATGCCCCTCAGGGCCTTTCTAAAGGCCCCCAGACCCTTCTAATGCCCCTCAGGACATTTCTAAAGGCCCCCAGACCCTTCTAGAGCCCCTCAGGACATTTCTAAAGGCACCCAGACCCTTCTAATGCCACTCAGGGTCTTTCTAAAGGCCGCGAGACCCTTATAATCCCCCTGAGGGCCTTTAAAAAGGCCCTCAGACCCTTCTGGACCCCCTCTGGACGCTTCTAATAGCCCCCAGACCCTTCTAGAGCCCCTCAGGGCCTTTCTAAAGGCCTCCACACCCTTCTAATGACACTCAAGACCCATGTAAAGGCCCCCAGACCCTTCTAGATTGCCTCAGGACCCATCTAAAAGCCCCCAGACCCTTCTAATGCCTTTCAGGACCCTTATGAAGGCCACCAGACCCTTCTAATGCCCCTCAGGACCTTTCTAAAGGCCCTCAGACCCTTCTAATGCCCCTCATGGCATTTATAAAGGTTCCCAGACCCTTCTAGAGCCCGTCAGGACCCTTATAAAGGCCCCCAGACCATTCTAGAGCCCCTCAGGACACTTCTAAAGGCCTGCAGACCCTGCTAATTCCCCTCAGGGCTTTTATAAGGGCACCCAGACCCTTCTAATGCCCCTCAAGACCCTTATAAAGGCACCCAGACCCTTCTAGAGCCTCTCAGGACAGTTTTAAATGCCTCCAGACCCTTCTAGACCCCCTCAGGACCATTCTAAAGGCCCCAAGACCCTTCTAATGCCCCTCAGGACCATTCTAATGGCCCCCAGACCCTTCTAATGCCCCTCAGGGCCTTTCTAAAGTACCCCAGACACTTCTAGAACCTCTCAGGGCCTTTCTATATGACCCCAGACCCTTGTAATGCCACTCAGGGCCTTTCTAAAAGCCACGAGACACTTATAATGCCCCTCAGGACATTTCTAAAGGCCCCCAGACCCTTCAGGAGCCCCTCAGGACATTTCTAAAGGCACCCAGACCCTTCTAATGCCACTCAGGGCCTTTCTAAAGGCCGCGAGACCCTTATAATCCCCCTGAGGGCCTTTAAAAAGGCCCCCAGACCCTTCTGGACCCCCTCTGGACGCTTCTAATAGCCCCCAGACCCTTCTAGAGCCCCTCAGGGCCTTTCTAAAGGCCTCCACACCCTTCTAATGACACTCAAGACCCATGTAAAGGCCCCCAGACCCTTCTAGATTGCCTCAGGACCCATCTAAAAGCCCCCAGACCCTTCTAATGCCTTTCAGGGCCTTTCTAAAGGCCTCCACACCCTTCTAATGACTTTCAAGACCCATGTAAAGGCCCCTAGACCGTTCTAGATTGCCTCAGGACCAATCTAAAAGCCCCCAGACCCTTCTAATGCCTTTCAGGACCCTTATGAAGGCCACAAGACCCTTCTAATGCCCCTCAGGACCTTTCTAAAGGCCCTCAGACCCTTCTAATGCCTCTCAGGGCATTTATAAAGGTTCCCAGACCCTTCTAGAGCCCGTCAGGACCCTTATAAAGGCCCCCAGAACATTCTAGGACCCCTCAGGACACTTCTAAAGGCCTGCAGACCCTGCTAATTCCCCTCAGGGCTTTTATAAGGGCACCCACACCCTTCTAATGCCCCTCAAGACCCTTATAAAGGCACCCAGACCCTTCTAGAGCCTCTCAGGACAGTTTTAAATGCCTCCAGACCCTTCTAGACCCCCTCAGGACCATTCTAAAGGCCCCAAGACCCTTCTAATGCCCCTCAGGACCATTCTAATGGCCCCCAGACCCTTCTAATGCCCCTCAGGCCCCTTCTAAAGGCCCCCAGACCCTTCTAATGCCCCTCAGGGCCTTTCTAAAGTACCCCAGACACTTCTAGAACCTCTCAGGGCCTTTCTATATGACCCCAGACCCTTGTAATGCCACTCAGGGCCTTTCTAAAAGCCACGAGACACTTATAATGCCCCTCAGGACATTTCTAAAGGCCCCCAGACCCTTCAAGAGCCCCTCAGGACATTTCTAAAGGCACCCAGAACCTTCTAATGCCACTCAGGGCCTTTCTAAAGGCTGCGAGACTCTTATAATCCCCCTGAGGACCTTTAAAAAGGCCCCCAGACCCTTCTGGACCCCCTCAGGACGCTTCTAATAGCCCCCAGACCCTTCTAGAGCCCCTCAGGGCCTTTCTAAAGGCCTCCACACCCTTCTAATGACCCTCAAGACCCATGTAAAGGCCCCCAGACCCTTCTAGATTGCATCAGGACCCATCTAAAAGCCCCCAGACCCTTCTAATGCCTTTCAGGGCCTTTCTAAAGGCCTCCACACCCTTCTAATGACCCTCAAGACCCATGTAAAGGCCCCCAGACCCTTCTAGATTGCCTCAGGACCCATCTAAAAGCCCCCAGACCCTTCTAATGCCTTTCAGGACCATTATGAAGGCCACAAGACCCTTCTAATGCCCCTCAGGACCTTTCTAAAGGCCCTCAGACCCTTTTAATGCCCCTCAGGGCATTTATAAAGGTTCCCAGACCCTTCTAGAGCCCGTCAGGACCCTTATAAAGGCCCCCAGACCATTCTAGAGCCCCTCAGGACACTTCTAAAGGCCCGCAGACCATTCTAATACCCGTCAGGGCCTTTATAAAGGTCCCCAGACCCTTCTAATGCCCCTCAGGGCCTTTCTAAAGTACCGCAGACACTTCTAGAACCTCTCAGGCCCTTTCTATATGATCCGAGACCCTTGTAATGCCCCTCAGGGCCTTTCTAAAAACCCCCATACCCTTCTAATGCCCCTCAGGGCCTTTCTAAAGGCCCCCACACCCTTCTAATGACCCTCAGGACATTTCTAAAGGCACCCAGACCCTTCTAATGCCACTCAGGGCCTTTCTAAAGGCTGCGAGACCCTTATAATCCCCCTGAGGACCTTTAAAAAGGCCCCCAGACCCTTCTGGACCCCCTCAGGACGCTTCTAATAGCCCCCAGACCCTTCTAGAGCCCCTCAGCGCCTTTCTAAAGGCCTCCACACCCTTCTAATGACCCTCAAGACCGATGTAAAGGCCCCCAGACCCTTCTAGATTGCATCAGGACCCATCTAAAAGCACCCAGACCCTTCTAATGCATTTCAGGACCCTTATGAAGGCCACAAGACCCTTCTAATGCCCCTCAGGGCATTTATAAAGGCCCCCAGACCATTCTAGAGCCCCTCAGGACACTTCTAAAGGCCCGCAGACCATTCTAATGCCCGTCAGGGCCTTTAAAAGGTCCCCAGACCCTTCTACTGCCCCTCAGGAGCATTCTAAAGGCCCCCAGACGCTTCTAATGCCCCACACGGCCTTTCTAAATGTCCCCAGACCCTTCTAGAGCCCCTGACGACCCTTCTAAAGGCCCCCAGACCCTTATAGAGCCCCTCAGGACCCTTCTAAAGTCCCCCAGACCCTGCTAATTCCCTTCAGGGCTTTTATAAGGGCCACAAGACCCCTCTAATGCCCCTCAGGACCCTTATAAAGGCACCCAGACCCTTCTAGAGCCACTCAGGACAGTTTTGAAAGCCTCCAGACCCTTCTAGACCCCCTCAGGACCATTCTAAAGGCCCCCAGACCCTTCTAATGCCCCTCAGGACCCTTCTAAAGGCCCCCAGACCCTTCTAATGCCCCTCAGGACCCTTATAAAGTCCCCCAGACCCTTCTAATGCCCCTCAGGGCCTTTCTAAATTACCCCAGACACTTCTAGAACCTCTCAGGGCATTTCTATATGACCCCAGACCCTTGTAATGCCCCTCAGGGCCTTTCTAAAGGCCCCCACACCCTTCTAAAGGCCCCCAGACCATTCAAGAGCCCCTCAGGACATTTCTAAAGGCACCCAGACCCTTCTAATGCCACTCAGGGCCTTTCTAAATGCTGCGAGACCCTTATAATCCCCCTGAGGACCTTTAAAAAGGCACCCAGACCCTTCTGGACCCCCTCAGGACTCTTCTAATAGCCCCCAGACCCTTATAGAACCCCTCAGGGCCTTTCTAAAGGCCTCCACACCCTTCTAATGACCCTCAAGACCCATGTAAAGGTCCCCAGACTCTTCTAGATTGCATCAGGACCCATCTAAAAGCCCCCAGACCCTTCTAATGCCTTTCAGGGCCTCTCTAAAGGCCTCCACACCCTTCTAATGACCCTCAAGACCCATGTAAAGGCGCCCAGACCCTTCTAGATTGCCTCAGGGCCCATCCAAAAGACCCCAGACCCTTCTAATGCCTTTCAGGACCCTTATGAAGGCCACAAGACCCTTCTAATGCCCCTCAGGACCTTTCTAAAGGCCCGCAGACCTTTCTAGTGCCCCTCAGGGCATTTATAAAGGTTCCCAGACCCTTCTAGAGCCTGTCAGGACCCTTATAAAGGCCCCCAGACCATTCTAGACCCCCTGAAGACCCTTCTAAAGGCCCCCAGACCCTTATAGAGCCCCTCAGGACCCTTGTAAAGTCCCCCAGACATTGCTAATTCCTCTCAGGGCTTTTATAAGGGCACCCAGACCAATCTAATGCCCCTCAGGACATTTCTAAAGGCCCCCAGACCCTTCTAGAGCCCCTCAGGACATTTCTAAAGGCACCCAGACCCTTCTAATGCGACTCAGGGCCTTTCTAAAGGTCGCGAGACCCTTATAATCCCCCTGAGGGCCTTTAAAAAGGCCCCCAGACCATTCTGGAACCCCTCAGGACGCTTCTAATAGCCCCCAGACCCTTCTAGAGCCCCTCAGGGCCTTTCTAAAGGCCTCCACACCCTTCTAATGACCCTCAAGACCCATGTAAATGCCTCTAGACCCTTCTAGATTTGCTCAAGACCCACCTAAAAGACCCCAGACCCTTCTAATGCATTTCAGGACCCTTATGAAGGCCACAAGACCCTTCTAATGCCCCTCAGGACCTTTCTAAAGGCCCTCAGACCCTTCTAATGCACCTCAGGGCATTTATAAAGGTTCCCAGACCCTTCTAGAGCCCGTCAGGACCCTTATAAAGGCCCCCAGACCATTCTAGAGCCCCTCAGGACACTTCTAAAGGCTCCCAGACCCTTCTAATGCCCCACAGGGCCTTTCTAAAGGTCCCCAGACCCTTCTAGAGCCCCTGAAGACCCTTCAAAAGGTCCCCAGACCATTATAGAGCCACTCAGGACCCTTATAAAGGCCCCCAGGCCCTGCTAATTCCTCTCAGGGCTTTTATAAGGGCACCCAGACCCTTCTAATGCCCCTCAGGACCCTTATAAAGGCACCCAGACCCTTCTAGAGCCTCTCAGGACAGTTTTAAATGCCTCCAGACCCTTCTAGACCCCCTCAGGACCATTCTAAAGGCCCCCAGACCCTTCTAATGCCCCTCAGGGCCTTTCTAAAGGCCCACAGACCCTTGTAATGCCCCTCAGGGCCTTTTTATAGGCCCCCAGACCCTTCTAATGCCCCTCAGGACATTTCTAAGGGCCCCCAGACCCTTCTAGACCCGCTCAGGACATTTCTAAAGGCACCCAGACCCTTCTAATGCCACTCAGGGCCTTTCTAAAGGCCGCGAGACCCTTATAATCCCCCTGAGGGCCTTTAAAAAGGCCCCCAGACCCTCCGGGACCCCCTCAGGATGCTTCTAATAGCCCCCAGACCCTTCTAATGCATTTCAGGGCCTTTCTAAAGGCCTCCACACCCTTCTAATGACCCTCAAGACCCATGTAAACGCCCCCAGACCCTTCTAGATTGCCTCAGGACCCATCTAAAAGCCCCCAGACCCTTCTAATGCCTTTCAGGACCCTTATGAAGGCCACAAGACCCTTCTAATACCTCTCAGGACCTTTCTAAAGGCCCTCAGACCCTTCTAATGCCCCTCAGGGCATTTATAAAGGTTCCCAGACCCTTCTAGAGCCCTTCAGGACCCTTATAAAGGCCCCCAGACCATTCTAGAGCCCCTCAGGACAATTCTAAAGGCCCACAGACCATTCTAATGCCCGTCAGGGCCTTTATAAAGGTCCTCAGAACCTTCTACTGCCCCTCAGGAGCATTCTAAAGGCCCCCAGACCCTTCTAATGCCCCACAGGGCTTTCTAAAGGTCCCCAGACCCTTCTAGAGCACCTGAAGACCTTCTAAAGGCCCCCAGACCCTTATAGAGCCCCTCAGGACCCTTCTAAAGTCCCCCAGACCCTGCTAATTCCCCTCAGGGCTATTATAAGGGCACCCAGACCCTTCTAAGGCCCCTCAGGACCCATGTAAAGGCCCCTAGACCCTTCTAGATTGCCTCAGGACCCATCTAAAAGCCCCCAGACCCTTCTAATGCCTTTCAGGACCCTTATGAAGGCCACAAGAACCTTCTAATGCCCCTCAGGACCTTTCTATAGGCCCTTACACCCTTCTAATGCCCCTCAGGGCATTTATAAAGCTTCCCAGACCCTTCTAGAGCCAGTCAGGACATTTATAAAGGTCCCCAGACCCTTATAGAGCCCCTCAGGAGCATTCTAAAGGCCCCCAGACCCTTCTAATGCCCCACAGGGCCTTTCTAAAGGTCCCCAGACCCTTCTAGAGCCCCTGAAGACCTTCTAAAGGCCCCCAGACCCTTATAGAGCCCCTCAGGACCCTTCTAAAGTCCCCCAGACCCTGCTAATTCCTTTCAGGGCTTTTATAAGGGCACCCAGACCCTTCTAAGGCCCCTCAGGACCCATGTAAAGGCCCCTAGACCCTTCTAGATTGCCTCAGGACCCATCTAAAAGCCCCCAGACCCTTCTAATGCCTTTCAGGACCCTTATGAAGGCCACAAGAACCTTCTAATGCCCCTCAGGACCTTTCTATAGGCCCTTACACCCTTCTAATGCCCCTCAGGGCATTTATAAAGCTTCCCAGACCCTTCTAGAGCCAGTCAGGACATTTATAAAGGTCCCCAGACCCTTATAGAGCCCCTCAGGAGCATTCTAAAGGCCCCCAGACCCTTCTAATGCCCCACAGGGCCTTTCTAAAGGTCCCCAGACCCTTCTAGAGCCCCTGAAGACCCTTCTAAGGGCCCCCAGACCCTTATAGAGCCCCTCAGGACCCTTCTAAAGTCCCCCAGACCCTGCTAATTCCTCTCAGGGCTATTATAAGGGCCACAAGACCCTTCAAATGCCCCTCAGGACCCTTATAAAGGCACCCAGACCTTTCTAGAGCCTCTCAGGACAGATTTCAATGCCTCCAGACCCTTCTAGACCCCCTCAGGACCATTCTAAAGGCCCCCAGACCCTTCTAATGCCCCTCAGGGCCTTTCTAAAGGCCCCCAGACCCTTCTAATGCCCCTCAGGACATTTCTAAAGGCACCCAGAACCTTCTAATGCCACTCAGGGCCTTTCTAAAGGCTGCGAGACCCTTATAATCCCCCTGAGGACCTTTAAAAAGGCCCCCAGACCCTTCTGGACCCCCTAAGGACGCTTCTAATAGACCCCAGACCCTTCTAGAGCCCCTCAGGGCCTTTCTAAAGGCCTCCACACCCTTCTAATGACCCTCAAGACCCATGTAAAGCCCCTAGACCCTTCTAGATTGCCACAGGACCCATCTAAAAGCCCCCAGACCCTTCTAATGCATTTCAGGACCCTTATGAAGGCCACAAGACCCTTCTAATGCCCCTCAGGACCTTTCTAAAGGCCCTCAGACCCTTCTAATGCACCTCAGGGCATTTATAAAGGTTCCCAGACCCTTCTAGAGCCCGTCAGGACCCTTATAAATGCCCCCAGACCCTTATAGAGCCCCTCAGTACACTTCTAAATCCCGCAGACCATTCTAATGCCCGTCAGGGCCTTTCTAAAGGTCCCCAGACCCTTCTACTGCCCCTCAGGAGCATTCTAAAGGCCCCCAGACCATTCTAATGCCCCACAGGGCCTTTCTAAAGGTCCCCAGACCCTTCTAGAGCATCTGAAGACCCTTCTAAAGGCCCCCAGACCCTTATAGAGCCCCTCAGGACCCTTCTAAAGTCCCCCAGACCCTGCTAATTCCCCTCAGGGCTTTTATAATGGCACCCAGACCATTCAAATGCCCCTCAGGACCCTTATAAAGGCACCCAGACCCTTCTAGAGCCTCTCAGGACAGTTTTAAATGCCTCCAGACCTTTCTAGACCCCCTCAGGACCATTTTAAAGGCCCCCAGACCCTTCTAATGCCACTCAGGACCCTTCTAAAGGACCCCAGACCCTTCTAATGCCCCTCAGGGCCTTTCTATATGACCCCAGACCCTTCTAATGCACCTCAGGGCCTTTCTAAAGTCCCCCAGACCATTCTAATGCCCCTCAGGGCCTTTCTAAAGTCCCCCAGACCCTTCTAATGCCCCTCAGGGCCTTTCTAAAGGCCCCCAGACCCTTCTAATGCCCCTCAGGACATTTCTAAAGGCCCCCAGACCCTTCTAGAGCCCCTCAGGACATTTCTAAAGGCACCCAGACCCTTCTAATGCCACTCAGGGCCTTTCTAAAGGCCGCGAGACCCTTATAATCCCCCTGAGGGCCTTTAGAAAGGCCCCAAGACCCTTCTTGACCGCCTCTGGACGCTTCTAATAGCCCCCAGACCCTTCTAGAGCCCCTCAGGGCCTTTCTAATGGCCTCCACACCCTTCTAATGACACTCAAGACCCATGTAAAGGCCCCCAGACCCTTCTAGATTGCCTCAGGACCCATCTAAAAGCACCCAGACCCTTCTAATGCCTTTCAGGGCCTTTCTAAAGGCCTCCACACCCTTCTAATGACTTTCAAGACCCATGTAAAGGCCCCCAGACCCTTCTAGATTGCCTCAGGACCCATCTAAAAGCCCCCAGACCCTTCTAATGCCTTTCAGGACCCTTATGAAGGCCACCAGACCCTTCTAATGCCCCTCAGGACCTTTCTAAAGGCCCTCAGACCCTTCTAATGCCCCACAGGGCATTTATAAAGGTTCCCAGACCCTTCTAGAGCCCGTCAGGACCCTTATAAAGGCCCCCAGAACATTCTAGAGCCCCTGAGGACACTTCTAAAGGCTTGCAGACCCTGCTAATTCACCTCAGGGCTTTTATAAGGGCACCCAGACCCTTCTAATGCCCCTCAAGACCCTTATAAAGGCACCCAGACCCTTCTAGAGCCTCTCAGGACAGTTTTAAATGCCTCCAGACCCTTCCAGACCCCCTCAGGACTATTCTAATTGCCCCCAGACCATTCTAATGCCCCTCAGGGCCTTTCTAAAGGCCCCCAGACCCTTCTAATGCCCCTCAGGACCCTTCTGAAGGCCCCCAGAACCTTCTAATGCCCCTCAGGGCCTTTCTAAAGTACCCCAGACACTTCTAGAACCTCTCAGGGCCTTTCTATATGACCCCAGACCCTTGTAATGCCACTCAGGGCCTTTCTAAAAGCCACGAGACGCTTATAATGCCCCTCAGGACATTTCTAAAGGCCCCCAGACCCTTCAAGAGCCCCTCAGGACATTTCTAAAGGCACCCAGAACCTTCTAATGCCACTCAGGGCCTTCCTAAAAGCCACGAGACCCTTATAATCCCCCTGAGGACCTTTAAAAAGGCCCCCAGACCCTTCTAGATTGCATCAGGACCCATCTAAAAGCACCCAGACCCTTCTAATACCTTTCAGGACCCTTATGAAGGCCACAAGACCCTTGTAATGTCCCTCAGGACCTTTCTAAATGCCCTCAGACCCTTTTAATGCCCCTCAGGGCATTTATAAAGGTTCCCAGACCCTTCTAGAGCCCGTCAGGACCCTTATAAAGGCCCCCAGACCATTCTAGAGCCCCTCAGGACACTTCTAAAGGCCCGCAGACCATTCTAATGCCCGTCAGGGCCTTTATAAAGGTCCCCAGACCCTTCTACTGCCCCTCAGGAGCATTCTAAAGGCACCCAGACCCTTCTAATGCCCCACAGGACCCTTCTAAAGGCCCCCAGACCCTTATAGAGCCCCTCAGGACCCTTCTAAAGTCCCCCAGACCCTGCTAATTCCCCTCAGGGCTTTTATAAGGGCCACAAGACCCTTCTAATGCCCCTTAGGACCCTTATAAAGGCACCCAGACCCTTCTAGAGCCTCTCAGGACAGTTTTAAAAGCCTCCAGACCATTCTAAAGGCCCCCAGACCCTTCTAATGCCCCTCAGGGCCCTTCTAAAGTCCCCCAGACCCTTCTAATGCCCCGCAGGGCCTTTCTAAATGACCCCAGACCCTTGTAATGCCCCTCAGGGCCTTTCTAAAGGCCCCCACACCCTTCTAATGACCCTCAGGACATTTCTAAAGGTCCCCAGACCATTCAAGAGCCCCTCAGGACATTTCTAAAGGCACCCAGAACCTTCTAATGCCACTCAGGGCCTTTCTAAAGGCTGCGAGACCCTTATAATCCCCCTAAGGACCTTTAAAAAGGCACCCAGACCCTTCTGGACCCCCTCAGGACGCTTCTAATAGCCCCCAGACCCTTCTAGAGCCCCTCAGGGCCTTTCTAAAGGCCTCCACACCCTTCTAATGACCCTCAAGACCCATGTAAAGGCCCCCAGACCCTTCTAGATTGCATCAGGACCCATCTAAAAGCCCCCAGACCCTTCTAGATTGCATCAGGACCCATCTAAAAGCCCCCAGACCCTTCTAATGCCTTTCAGGGCCTTTCTAAAGGCCTCCACACCCTTCTAATGACCCTCAAGACCCATGTAAAGGCCCCCAGACCCTTCTAGATTGCCTCAGGACCCATCCAAAAGCCCCCAGACCCTTCTAATGCCTTTCAGGACCCTTATGAAGGCCACAAGACCCATCTAATGCCCCTCAGGACCTTTCTAAAGGCCCGCAGACCTTTCTAGTGCCCCTCAGGGCATTTATAAAGGTTCCCAGACCCTTCTAGAGCCTGTCAGGACCCTTATAAAGCCCCCAGACCATTCTAGAGCCCCTGAAGACCCTTCTAAAGGCCCCCAGACCCTTATAGAGCCCCTCAGGACCCTTCTAAAGTCCCCCAGACCCTGCTAATTCCCATCAGGGCTTTTATAAGGGCACGCAGACCCATGTAATGCCCCTCAGGACATTTCTAAAGGCCCCCAGACCCTTCTAGAGCCCCTCAGGACATTTCTAAAGGCACCCAGACCCTTCTAATGCCACTCAGGGCCTTTCAAAAGGCCGCGAGACCCTTATAATCCCCCTTAGGGCCTTTGAAGAGGCCCCCAGACCCTTCTGGACCCTTTCAGGACGCTTCTACTAGCCCCCAGACCCTTCTAGAGCCCCTCAGGGCCATTCTAAAGGCCTCCACACCCTTCTAATGACCCTCAAGACCCATGTAAAGGCCCCCAGACCCTTCTAGATTGCCTCAGGACCCATCTAAAAGCCCCCAGACCCTTCTAATGCCTTTCAGGGCCTTTCTAAAGGCCTCCACACCATTCTAATGACACTCAAGACCCATGTAAAGGCCTCTAGACCCTTCTAGATTTCCTCAGGACCCATCTAAAAGTCCCCAGACCCTTCTAATGCTTTTCAGGACCCTTATGAAGGGCACAAGACCCTTCTAATGCCCCTCAGGACCTTTCTAAAAGCCCTCAGACCCTTCTAATGCCCCTCAGGGCCCTTCTAAAGGCCCCCAGACCCTTCTAATGCCCCTCAGGGCCTTTCTAAAGTACCCCAGACACTTCTAGAACCTCTAAGGGCCTTTCTATATGACCCCAGACCCTTGTAATGCCCCTCAGGGCTTTTCTAAAGGCCCCCATACCCTTCTAATGCCCCTCAGGACATTTCTAAAGGCCCCCAGACCCTTCTAGAGCCCCTCAGGACATTTCTAAAGGCACCCAGACCCTTTTAATGCCACTCAGGGCCTTTCTAAAGGCCGCGAGACCCTTATAATCCCCCTGAGGGCCTTTAAAAAGGCCCCCAGACCCTTCTGGAACCCCTCAGGACGCTTCTAATAGCCCCCAGACCCTTCTAGAGCCCCTCAGGGCCTTTCTAAAGGCCTCCACACCCTTCTAATGATCCTCAAGACCCATGTAAAGGCCTCTAGACTCTTCTAGATTTGCTCAAGACCCACCTAAAAGACCCCAGACCCTTCTAATGCCTTTCAGGACCCTTATGAAGGCCACAAGACCCTTCTAATGCCCCTCAGGACCTTTCTAAAGGCCCTCAGACCCTTCTAATGCCCCTCAGGGCATTTATAAAGGTTCCCAGACCCTTCTAGAGCCCGTCAGGATCCTTATAAAGGCCCCCAGACCATTCTAGAGCCCCTCAGGACACTTCTAAAGGCCCGCAGACCATTCTAATGCCCGTCAGGGCCTTTCTAAAGGTCCCCAGACCCTTCTACTGCCCCTCAGGAGCATTCTAAAGGCCCCCAGACCCTTCTAATGCCCCACAGGGCCTTTCTAAAGGTCCCCAGACCCTTCTAGAGCACCTGAAGACCATTCTAAAGGCCCCCAGACCCTTGTAATGCCCCTCAAGGCCTTTCTAAAGTACGCCAGACACTTCTAGAAACTATCAGGGCCTTTCTATATGACCCGAGACCCTTCTAATGCCTGTCAGGGCATTTCTAAAGGCCGCGAGACCCTTATAATCCCCCTGAGGTCCTTTAAAAAGGCACCCAGACCCTTCTGGACCCCCTCAGGACGCTTCTAATAGCCCCCAGACCCTTTTAGAGCCCCTCAGGGCCTTTCTAAAGGCCTCCACACCCTTCTAATGACCCTCAAGACCCATGTAAATGCCCCTAGACCTTTCTAGATTTCCTCAGGACCCATCTAAAAGCCCCCAGACCCTTCTAATGCCTTTCAGGACCCTTATCAATGCCACAAGACCCTTCTAATGCCCCTCAGGACCTTTCTAAAGGCCCTCAGACCCTTCTAATGCCCCTCAGGGCATTTATAAAGGTTCCCAGACCATTCTAGAGCCCGTCAGGACACTTATAAAGGTCCCCAGACCCTTCTACTGCCCCTCAGGAGCATTCTAAAGGCCCCCAGACCCTTCTAATGCCCCACAGGGCCTTTCTAAAGGTCCCCAGACCCTTCTAGAGCCCCTGAAGACCCTTCAAAAGGCCCCCAGACCATTATAGAGCCACTCAGGACCCTTCTAAAGTCCCCCAGACCCTGCTAATTCCTCTCAGGGCTTTTATAAGGGCACCCAGACCCTTCTAATGCCCCTCAAGACCCTTATAAAGGCACCCAGACCCTTCTAGAGCCTCTCAGGACAGTTTTAAATTCCTCCAGACCCTTCTAGACCCCCTCAGGACCATTCTAAAGGCCCCCAGACCCTTCTAATGCCCCTCAGGGCCTTTCTAAAGGCCCCCAGACCCTTCTAGACCCGCTCAGGACATTTCTAAAGGCACCCAGACCCTTCTAATGCCACTCAGGGCCTTTCTAAAGGCCGCGAGACCCTTATAATCCCCCTGAGGGCCTTTAAAAAGGCCCCCAGACCCTTCTGGACCCCCTCAGGACGCTTCTAATAGCCCCCAGACCCTTCTAATGCCTTTCAGGGCCTTTCTAAAGGCCTCCACACCCTTCTAATGACCCTCAAGACCCATGTAAAGGCCCCCAGACCCTTCTAGATTGCCTCAGGACCCATCTAAAAGCTCCCAGACCCTTCTAATGCCTTTCAGGACCATTATGAAGGCCACAAGACCCTTCTAATGCCCCTCAGGACCTTTCTAAAGGCCCTCAGACCCTTCTAATGCCCCTCAGGGCATTTATAAAGGTTCCCAGACCCTTCTAGAGCCCGTCAGGACCCTTATAAAGGCCCCCAGACCATTCTAGAGCCCCTCAGGACACTTCTAAAGGCCCACAGACCATTCTAATGCCCGTCAGGGCCTTTATAAAGGTCCTCAGAACCTTCTACTGCCCCTCAGGAGCATTCTAAAGGCCCCCAGACCCTTCTAATGCCCCACAGGGCCTTTCTAAAGGTCCCCAGACCCTTCTAGAGCCCCTGAAGACCCTTCTAAAGGCCCCCAGACCCTTATAGAGCCCCTCAGGACCCTTCTAAAGTCCCCCAGACCCTGCTAATTCCCATCAGGGCTTTTATAAGGGCACCCAGACCCATCTAATGCCCATCAGGACATTTCTAAAGGCCCCCAGACCCTTCTAGAGCCCCTCAGGACATTTCTAAAGGCACCCAGACCCTTCTAATGCCACTCAGGGCCTTTCTAAAGGCTGCGAGACCCTTATAATCCCCCTTAGGGCCTTTGAAGAGGCCCCCAGACCCTTCTGGACCCTTTCAGGATGCTTCTAATAGCCCCCAGACCCTTCTAGAGCCCCTCAGGGCCTTTCTAAAGGCCTCCACACCCTTCTAATGACCCTCAAGACCCATGTAAAGGCCCCCAGACCCTTCTAGATTGCCTCAGGACCCATCTAAAAGCCCCCAGACCCTTCTAATGCCTTTCAGGGCCTTTCTAAAGGCCTCCACACCATTCTAATGACACTCAAGACCCATGTAAAGGCCTCTAGACCCTTCTAGATTGCCTCAGAACCCATCTAAAAGTCCCCAGACACTTCTAATGCTTTTCAGGACCCTTATGAAGGGCACAAGACCCTTCTAATGCCCCTCAGGACCTTTCTAAAAGCCCTCAGACCCTTCTAATGCCCCTCAGGGCCCTTCTAAAGGCCCCCAGACCCTTCTAGAACTTCTAAGGGCCTTTCTATATGACCCCAGACCCTTGTAATGCCCCTCAGGGCTTTTCTAAAGGCCCCCATACCCTTCTAATGCCCCTCAGGACATTTCTAAAGGCCCCCAGACCCTTCTAGAGCCCCTCAGGACATTTCTAAAGGCACCCAGACCCTTCTAATGCCACTCAGGGCCTTTCTAAAGGCCGCGAGACCCTTATAATCCCCCTGAGGGCCTTTAAAAAGGCCCCCAGACCCTTCTGGAACCCCTCAGGACGCTTCTAATAGCCCCCAGACCCTTCTAGAGCCCCTCAGGGCCTTTCTAAAGGCCTCCACACCCTTCTAATGATCCTCAAGACCCATGTAAAGGCCTCTAGACTCTTCTAGATTTGCTCAAGACCCACCTAAAAGACCCCAGACCCTTCTAATGCCTTTTAGGACCCTTATTAAGGCCACAAGACCCTTCTAATGCCCCTCAGGACCTTTCTAAAGGCCCTCAGACCCTTCTAATGCCCCTCAGGGCATTTATAAAGGTTCCCAGACCCTTCTAGAGCCCGTCAGGATCCTTATAAAGGCCCCCAGACCATTCTAGAGCCCCTCAGGACACTTCTAAAGGCCCGCAGACCATTCTAATGCCCGTCAGGGCCTTTCTAAAGGTCCCCAGACCCTTCTACTGCCCCTCAGGAGCATTCTAAAGGCCCCCAGACCCTTCTAATGCCCCACAGGGCCTTTCTAAAGGTCCCCAGACCCTTCTAGAGCACCTGAAGACCCTTCTAAAGGCCCCCAGACCCTTGTAATGCCCCTCAAGGCCTTTCTAAAGTACGCCAGACACTTCTAGAAACTATCAGGGCCTTTCTATATGACCCGAGACCCTTCTAATGCCTGTCAGGGCATTCCTAAAGGCCGCGAGACCCTTATAATCCCCCTGAGGTCCTTTAAAAAGGCACCCAGACCCTTCTGGACCCCCTCAGGACGCTTCTAATAGCCCCCAGACCCTTTTAGAGCCCCTCAGGGCCTTTCTAAAGGCCTCCACACCCTTCTAATGACCCTCAAGACCCATGTAAAGGCCCCTAGACCTTTCTAGATTGCCTCAGGACCCATCTAAAAGCCCCCAGACCCTTCTAATGCCTTTCAGGACCCTTATCAATGCCACAAGACCCTTCTAATGCCCCTCAGGACCTTTCTAAAGGCCCTCAGACCCTTCTAATGCCCCTCAGGGCATTTATAAAGGTTCCCAGACCCTTCTAGAGCCCGTCAGGACCCTTATAAAGGCCCCCAGACCATTCTAGAGCCCCTCAGGACACTTCTAAAGGCCCACAGACCATTCTAATGCCCGTCAGGGCCTTTATAAAGGTCCTCAGAACCTTCTACTGCCCCTCAGGAGCATTCTAAAGGCCCCCAGACCCTTCTAATGCCCCACAGGGCCTTTCTAAAGGTCCCCAGACCCTTCTAGAGCCCCTGAAGACCCTTCTAAAGGCCCCCAGACCCTTCTAATGCCCCACAGGGCCTTTCTAAAGGTCCCCAGACCCTTCTAGAGCCCCTGAAGACCCTTCAAAAGGCCCCCAGACCATTATAGAGCCACTCAGGACCCTTCTAAAGTCCCCCAGACCCTGCTAATTCCTCTCAGGGCTTTCAAAAGGGCACCCAGACCCTTCTAATGCCCCTCAAGACCCTTATAAAGGCACCCAGACCCTTCTAGAGCCTCTCAGGACAGTTTTAAATGCCTCCAGACCCTTCTAGACCCCCTCAGGACCATTCTAAAGGCCCCCAGACCCTTCTAATGCCCCTCAGGGCCTTTCTAAAGGCCCCCAGACCCTTCTAGACCCGCTCAGGACATTTCTAAAGGCACCCAGACCCTTCTAATGCCACTCAGGGCCTTTCTAAAGGCCGCGAGACCCTTATAATCCCCCTGAGGGCCTTTAAAAAGGCCCCCAGACCCTTCTGGACCCCCTCAGGACGCTTCTAATAGCCCCCAGACCCTTCTAATGCCTTTCAGGGCCTTTCTAAAGGCCTCCACACCCTTCTAATGACCCTCAAGACCCATGTAAAGGCCCCCAGACCCTTCTAGATTGCCTCAGGACCCATCTAAAAGCCCCCAGACCCTTCTAATGCCTTTCAGGACCATTATGAAGGCCACAAGACCCTTCTAATGCCCCTCAGGACCTTTCTAAAGGCCCTCAGACCCTTCTAATGCCCCTCAGGGCATTTATAAAGGTTCCCAGACCCTTCTAGAGCCCGTCAGGACCCTTATAAAGGCCCCCAGACCATTCTAGAGCCCCTCAGGACACTTCTAAAGGCCCACAGACCATTCTAATGCCCGTCAGGGCCTTTATAAAGGTCCTCAGAACCTTCTACTGCCCCTCAGGAGCATTCTAAAGGCCCCCAGACCCTTCTAATGCCCCACAGGGCCTTTCTAAAGGTCCCCAGACCCTTCTAGAGCCCCTGAAGACCCTTCTAAAGGCCCCCAGACCCTTATAGAGCCCCTCAGGACCCTTCTAAAGTCCCCCAGACCCTGCTAATTCCTTTCAGGGCTTTTATAAGGGCACCCAGACCCTTCTAAGGCCCCTCAGGACCCTTATAAAGGCACCCAGACCCTTCTAGAGCCTCTCAGGACAGATTTAAATGCCCCCAGACCCTTCCAGACCCCCTCAGGGCCTTTCTAAAGGCCTCCACACCCTTCTAATGACCCTCAAGACCCATGTAAAGGCCCCCAGACCCTTCTAGATTGCCGCAGGACCCATCTAAAAGCCCCCAGACCCTTCTAATGCCCCTCAGGACCCTTCTAAAGGCGCCCAGACCATTCTAATGCCCCTCAGGACCCTTCTAAAGTCCCCCAGACCCTGCTAATTCCACTCAGGGCTATTATAAGGGCCACAAGACCCTTCAAATGCCCCTCAGGACCCTTATAAAGGCACCCAGACCCTTCTAGAGCCTCTCAGCAAAGTTTTAAATGCCTCCAGACCCTTCTAGACCCCCTCAGGACCATTCTAAAGGCCCCCAGACACTTCCAATGCCCCTGAGGACCTTTCTAAAGGTCCCCAGACCCTTCTAATGCCCCTCAGGACCCTTCTAAAGGCCCCCAGACCCTTCTAATGCACCTCAGGGCCCTTCTAAAGTACCCCAGACACTTCTAGAACCTCTCAGGGCCTTTCTATATGACACCAGACCCTTGTAATGCCTCTCAGGGCCTTTATAAAGGCACCCATACCCTTCTAATGAACCTCAGGACATTTCTAAAGGTTCCCAGATCCTTCAAGATCCCCGCAGGACATTTCTAAAGGCACCCAGAACCTTCTAGAGCATCTCAGGACAGTTTTAAATGCCTCCAGACCCTTCTAGACCCCCTCAGGACCATTCTACAGGCCCCCAGACCCTTCTAATGCCCCTCAGGACCCTTCTAAAGGCCCCCAGACCCTTCTAATGCACCTCAGGGCCTTTCTAAAGTACCCCAGACACTTCTAGAACCTCTCAGGACCTTTCTATATGACCCCAGACCATTGTAATGCCCCTAAGGTCCTTTCTAAAGGCCCCCATACAATTCTAATGACCCTCAGGACATTTCTAAAGGCCCCCAGACCCTTCTAATGCCCCTCAGGGCCTTTCTAAAGGCACCCAGAACCTTCTAGAACCTCTCAGGGCTTTCTATATGACCCCAGACCCTTGTAATGCCCCTCAGGGCCTTTTTAAAGGCCCCCATACCCTTCTAATGACCCTCAGGACATTTCTAAAGGCCCCCAGACCCTTCAAGATCCCCTCAGGACATTTCTAAAGGCACCCAGAACCTTCTAATGCCACTCAGGGCCTTTCTAAAGGCTGCGAGACCCTTATAATCCCCCTGAGGACCTTTAAAAAGGCCCCCAGACCCTTCTGGACCCCCTCAGGACGCTTCTAATAGCCCCCAGACCCTTCTAGAGCCCCTCAGGGCCTTTCTAAAGGCCTCCACACCCTTCTAATGACCCTCAAGACCCATGTAAAGGCACCCAGACCCTTCTAGATTGCCTCAGGACCCATCTAAAAGCCCCCAGACCCTTCTAATGCATTTCAGGGCCTTTCTAAAGGCCTCCACACCCTTCTAATGACCCTCAAGACCCATGTAAAGGCCCCCAGACCCTTCTAGATTGCCTCAGGACCCATCTAAAAGCCCCCAGACCCTTCTAATGCCTTTCAGGACCATTATGAAGGCCACAAGACCCTTCTAATGCCCCTCAGGACCTTTCTAAAGGCCCTCAGACCCTTCTAATGCCCCTCAGGGCATTTATAAAGGTTCCCAGACCCTTCTAGAGCCCGTCAGGACCCTTATAAAGGCCCCCAGACCATTCTAGAGCCCCTCAGGACACTTCTAAAGGCCCGCAGACCATTCTAATGCCCGTCAGGGCCTTTATAAAGGTACCCAGACCCTTCTACTGCCCCTCAGGAGCATTCTAAAGGCACCCAGACCCTTCTAATGCCCCACAGGGCCTTTCTAAAGGTCCCCCAGACCCTTATAGAGCCCCTCAGGACCCTTCTAATGTCCCCCAGACCCTGCTAATTCCCCTCAGGGCTTTTATAAGGGCCACAAGACCCTTCTAATGCCCCTCAGGATCCTTCTAAAGGCCCCCAGACCCTTCTAATGCCCCTCAGGACCCTTATAAAGGCCCCCAGACCCTTCTAATGCCCCGCAGGGCCTTTCTAAATTACCCCAGACACTTCTAGAACCTCTCAGGGCCTTTCTATATGACCCCAGACCCTTGTAATGCCCCTCAGGGCCTTTCTAAAGGCCCCCACACCCTTCTAATGACCCTCAGGACATTTCTAAAGGCCCCCAGACCATTCAAGAGCCCCTCAGGACATTTCTAAAGGCACCCAGACCCTTCTAATGCCACTCAGGGCCTTTCTAAAGGCTACGAGACCCTTATAATCCCCCTGAGGACCTTTAAAAAGGCCCCCAGACCCTTCTGGACCCCCTCAGGACGCTTCTAATAGCCCCCAGACCCTTCTATTGCCCCTCAGGGCCTTTCTAAAGGCCTCCACACCCTTCTAATGACCCTCAAGACTCATGTAAAGGCCCCCAGACCCTTCTAGATTGCATCAGGACCCATCTAAAAGCCCCCAGACCCTTCTAATGCCTTTCAGGGCCTTTCTAAAGGCCTCCACACCCTTCTAATGACCCTCAAGACCCATGTAAAGGCCCCCAGACCCTTCTAGATTGCCTCAGGACCCATCTAAAAGCCCCCAGACCCTTCTAATGCCTTTAAGGACCATTATGAAGGCCACAAGACCCTTCTAATGCCCCTCAGGACCTTTCTAAAGGCCCTCAGACCTTTCTAGTGCCCCTCAGGGCATTTATAAAGGTTCCCAGACCCTTCTAGAGCCTGTCAGGACCCTTATAAAGGCCCCCAGACCATTCTAGAGCCCCTGAAGACCCTTCTAAAGGCCCCCAGACCCTTATAGAGCCCCTCAGGACCCTTCTAAAGTCCCCCAGACCCTGCTAATTCCCCTCAGGGCTTTTATAAGGGCACCCAGACCCATCTAATGCCCCTCAGGACATTTCTAAAGGCCCCCAGACCCTTCTAGAGCCCCTCAGGACATTTCTAAACGCACCCAGACCCTTCTAATGCCACTCAGGGCCTTTCTAAAGGCCGCGAGACCCTTATAATCCCCCTGAGGTCCTTGAAAAAGGCACCCAGACCCTTCTGGACCCCCTCAGGACGCTTCTAATAGCCCCCAGACCCTTTTAGAGCCCCTCAGGGCCTTTCTAAAGGCCTCCACAACCTTCTAATGACCCTCAAGACCCATGTAAAGGCCCCCAGACCCTTCTAGATTGCCTCAGGACCCATCTAAAAGCCCCCAGACCCTTCTAATGCCTTTCAGGACACTTATGAAGGCCACAAGACCCTTCTAATGCCTCTCAGGACCTTTCTAAAGGCCCACAGACCCTTCTAGTGCCCCTCAGGGCATTTATAAAGGTTCCCAGACCCTTCGAGATCCTGTAAATACCCTTATAAAGGCCCCCAGACCATTCTAGAGCACCTCAGGACACTTCTAAAGGCCCGCAGACCATTCTAATGCCCGTCAGGGCCTTTCTAAAGGCCCCCAGACCCTTCTACTGCCCCTCAGGAGCATTCTAAAGGCCCCCAGACCCTTCTAATGCCCCACAGGGCCTTTCTAAAGGTCCCCAGACCCTTCTAGAGCCCCTGAAGACCCTTCTAAAGGCCCCCAGACCATTATAGAGCCTCTCAGGACCCTTCTAAAGTCCCCCAGACCCTGCTAATTCCTTTCAGGGCTTTTATAAGGGCACCCAGACCCTTCTAAGGCCCCTCAGGACCCTTATAAAGGCACCCAGACCCTTCTAGAGCCTCTCAGGACAGTTTTAAATGCCTCCAGACCCTTCTAGACCCCCTCAGGACCATTCTAAAGGCCCCCAGACCCTTCTAATGCCCCTCAGGGCCTTTCTAAAGGCCCCCAGACCCTTCTAGACCCGCTCAGGACATTTCTAAAGGCACCCAGACCCTTCTAATGCCACTCAGGGCCTTTCTAAAGGCCGCGAGACCCTTATAATCCCCCTGAGGGCCTTTAAAAAGGCCACCAGACCCTTCTGGACCCCCTCAGGACGCTTCTAATAGCCCCCAGACCCTTCTAATGCCTTTCAGGGCCTTTCTAAAGGCCTCCACACCCTTCTAATGACCCTCAAGACCCATGTAAAGGCCCCCAGACCCTTCTAGATTGCCTCAGGACCCATCTAAAAGCCCCCAGACCCTTCTAATGCCTTTCAGGACCATTATGAAGGCCACAAGACCCTTCTAATGCCCCTCAGGACCTTTCTAAAGGCCCTCAGACCCTTCTAATGCCCCTCAGGGCATTTATAAAGGTTCCCAGACCCTTCTAGAGCCCGTCAGGACCCTTATAAAGGCCCCCAGACCATTCTAGAGCCCCTCAGGACACTTCTAAAGGCCCACAGACCATTCTAATGCCCGTCAGGGCCTTTATAAAGGTCCTCAGAACCTTCTACTGCCCCTCAGGAGCATTCTAAAGGCCCCCAGACCCTTCTAATGCCCCACAGGGCCTTTCTAAAGGTCCCCAGACCCTTCTAGAGCCCCTGAAGACCCTTCTAAAGGCCCCCAGACCCTTATAGAGCCCCTCAGGACCCTTCTAAAGTCCCCCAGACCCTGCTAATTCCTTTCAGGGCTTTTATAAGGGCACCCAGACCCTTCTAAGGCCCCTCAGGACCCTTATAAAGGCACCCAGACCCTTCTAGAGCCTCTCAGGACAGATTTAAATGCCCCCAGACCCTTCCAGACCCCCTCAGGGCCTTTCTAAAGGCCTCCACACCCTTCTAATGACCCTCAAGACCCATGTAAAGGCCCCCAGACCCTTCTAGATTGCCGCAGGACCCATCTAAAAGCCCCCAGACCCTTCTAATGCCCCTCAGGACCCTTCTAAAGGCGCCCAGACCATTCTAATGCCCCTCAGGACCCTTCTAAAGTCCCCCAGACCCTGCTAATTCCACTCAGGGCTATTATAAGGGCCACAAGACCCTTCAAATGCCCCTCAGGACCCTTATAAAGGCACCCAGACCCTTCTAGAGCCTCTCAGCAAAGTTTTAAATGCCTCCAGACCCTTCTAGACCCCCTCAGGACCATTCTAAAGGCCCCCAGACACTTCCAATGCCCCTGAGGACCTTTCTAAAGGTCCCCAGACCCTTCTAATGCCCCTCAGGACCCTTCTAAAGGCCCCCAGACCCTTCTAATGCACCTCAGGGCCTTTCTAAAGTACCCCAGACACTTCTAGAACCTCTCAGGGCCTTTCTATATGACACCAGACCCTTGTAATGCCTCTCAGGGCCTTTATAAAGGCACCCATACCCTTCTAATGACGCTCAGGACATTTCTAAAGGTTCCCAGATCCTTCAAGATCCCCGCAGGACATTTCTAAAGGCACCCAGAACCTTCTAGAGCATCTCAGGACAGTTTTAAATGCCTCCAGACCCTTCTAGACCCCCTCAGGACCATTCTACAGGCCCCCAGACCCTTCTAATGCCCCTCAGGACCCTTCTAAAGGCCCCCAGACCCTTCTAATGCACCTCAGGGCCTTTCTAAAGTACCCCAGACACTTCTAGAACCTCTCAGGACCTTTCTATATGACCCCAGACCATTGTAATGCCCCTAAGGTCCTTTCTAAAGGCCCCCATACAATTCTAATGACCCTCAGGACATTTCTAAAGGCCCCCAGACCCTTCTAATGCCCCTCAGGGCCTTTCTAAAGGCACCCAGAACCTTCTAGAACCTCTCAGGGCTTTCTATATGACCCCAGACCCTTGTAATGCCCCTCAGGGCCTTTCTAAAGGCCCCCATACCCTTCTAATGACCCTCAGGACATTTCTAAAGGCCCCCAGACCCTTCAAGATCCCCTCAGGACATTTCTAAAGGCACCCAGAACCTTCTAATGCCACTCAGGGCCTTTCTAAAGGCTGCGAGACCCTTATAATCCCCCTGAGGACCTTTAAAAAGGCCCCCAGACCCTTCTGGACCCCCTCAGGACGCTTCTAATAGCCCCCAGACCCTTCTAGAGCCCCTCAGGGCCTTTCTAAAGGCCTCCACACCCTTCTAATGACCCTCAAGACCCATGTAAAGGCACCCAGACCCTTCTAGATTGCCTCAGGACCCATCTAAAAGCCCCCAGACCCTTCTAATGCATTTCAGGGCCTTTCTAAAGGCCTCCACACCCTTCTAATGACCCTCAAGACCCATGTAAAGGCCCCCAGACCCTTCTAGATTGCCTCAGGACCCATCTAAAAGCCCCCAGACCCTTCTAATGCCTTTCAGGACCCTTATGAAGGCCACAAGACCCTTCTAATGCCCCTCAGGACCTTTCTAAAGGCCCTCAGACCCTTCTAATGCCCCTCAGGGCATTTATAAAGGTTCCCAGACCCTTCTAGAGCCCGTCAGGACCCTTATAAAGGCCCCCAGACCATTCTAGAGCCCCTCAGGACACTTCTAAAGGCCCGCAGACCATTCTAATGCCCGTCAGGGCCTTTATAAAGGTACCCAGACCCTTCTACTGCCCCTCAGGAGCATTCTAAAGGCACCCAGACCCTTCTAATGCCCCACAGGGCCTTTCTAAAGGTCCCCCAGACCCTTATAGAGCCCCTCAGGACCCTTCTAATGTCCCCCAGACCCTGCTAATTCCCCTCAGGGCTTTTATAAGGGCCACAAGACCCTTCTAATGCCCCTCAGGACCCTTCTAAAGGCCCCCAGACCCTTCTAATGCCCCTCAGGACCCTTATAAAGGCCCCCAGACCCTTCTAATGCCCCGCAGGGCCTTTCTAAATTACCCCAGACACTTCTAGAACCTCTCAGGGCCTTTCTATATGACCCCAGACCCTTGTAATGCCCCTCAGGGCCTTTCTAAAGGCCCCCACACCCTTCTAATGACCCTCAGGACATTTCTAAAGGCCCCCAGACCATTCAAGAGCCCCTCAGGACATTTCTAAAGGCACCCAGACCCTTCTAATGCCACTCAGGGCCTTTCTAAAGGCTACGAGACCCTTATAATCCCCCTGAGGACCTTTAAAAAGGCCCCCAGACCCTTCTGGACCCCCTCAGGACGCTTCTAATAGCCCCCAGACCCTTCTATTGCCCCTCAGGGCCTTTCTAAAGGCCTCCACACCCTTCTAATGACCCTCAAGACTCATGTAAAGGCCCCCAGACCCTTCTAGATTGCATCAGGACCCATCTAAAAGCCCCCAGACCCTTCTAATGCCTTTCAGGGCCTTTCTAAAGGCCTCCACACCCTTCTAATGACCCTCAAGACCCATGTAAAGGCCCCCAGACCCTTCTAGATTGCCTCAGGACCCATCTAAAAGCCCCCAGACCCTTCTAATGCCTTTAAGGACCATTATGAAGGCCACAAGACCCTTCTAATGCCCCTCAGGACCTTTCTAAAGGCCCTCAGACCTTTCTAGTGCCCCTCAGGGCATTTATAAAGGTTCCCAGACCCTTCTAGAGCCTGTCAGGACCCTTATAAAGGCCCCCAGACCATTCTAGAGCCCCTGAAGACCCTTCTAAAGGCCCCCAGACCCTTATAGAGCCCCTCAGGACCCTTCTAAAGTCCCCCAGACCCTGCTAATTCCCCTCAGGGCTTTTATAAGGGCACCCAGACCCATCTAATGCCCCTCAGGACATTTCTAAAGGCCCCCAGACCCTTCTAGAGCCCCTCAGGACATTTCTAAACGCACCCAGACCCTTCTAATGCCACTCAGGGCCTTTCTAAAGGCCGCGAGACCCTTATAATCCCCCTGAGGTCCTTGAAAAAGGCACCCAGACCCTTCTGGACCCCCTCAGGACGCTTCTAATAGCCCCCAGACCCTTTTAGAGCCCCTCAGGGCCTTTCTAAAGGCCTCCACAACCTTCTAATGACCCTCAAGACCCATGTAAAGGCCCCCAGACCCTTCTAGATTGCCTCAGGACCCATCTAAAAGCCCCCAGACCCTTCTAATGCCTTTCAGGACACTTATGAAGGCCACAAGACCCTTCTAATGCCTCTCAGGACCTTTCTAAAGGCCCACAGACCCTTCTAGTGCCCCTCAGGGCATTTATAAAGGTTCCCAGACCCTTCGAGATCCTGTAAATACCCTTATAAAGGCCCCCAGACCATTCTAGAGCACCTCAGGACACTTCTAAAGGCCCGCAGACCATTCTAATGCCCGTCAGGGCCTTTCTAAAGGCCCCCAGACCCTTCTACTGCCCCTCAGGAGCATTCTAAAGGCCCCCAGACCCTTCTAATGCCCCACAGGGCCTTTCTAAAGGTCCCCAGACCCTTCTAGAGCCCCTGAAGACCCTTCTAAAGGCCCCCAGACCATTATAGAGCCTCTCAGGACCCTTCTAAAGTCCCCCAGACCCTGCTAATTCCTCTCAGGGCTTTTATAAGGGCACCCAGACCCTTCTAAGGCCCCTCAGGACCCTTATAAAGGCACCCAGACCCTTCTAGAGCCTCTCAGGACAGTTTTAAATGCCTCCAGACCCTTCTAGACCCCCTCAGGACCATTCTAAAGGCCCCCAGACCCTTCTAATGCCCCTCAGGGCCTTTCTAAAGGCCCCCAGACCCTTCTAGACCCGCTCAGGACATTTCTAAAGGCACCCAGACCCTTCTAATGCCACTCAGGGCCTTTCTAAAGGCCGCGAGACCCTTATAATCCCCCTGAGGGCCTTTAAAAAGGCCACCAGACCCTTCTGGACCCCCTCAGGACGCTTCTAATAGCCCCCAGACCCTTCTAATGCCTTTCAGGGCCTTTCTAAAGGCCTCCACACCCTTCTAATGACCCTCAAGACCCATGTAAAGGCCCCCAGACCCTTCTAGATTGCCTCAGGACCCATCTAAAAGCTCCCAGACCCTTCTAATGCCTTTCAGGACCATTATGAAGGCCACAAGACCCTTCTAATGCCCCTCAGGACCTTTCTAAAGGCCCTCAGACCCTTCTAATGCCCCTCAGGGCATTTATAAAGGTTCCCAGACCCTTCTAGAGCCCGTCAGGACCCTTATAAAGGCCCCCAGACCATTCTAGAGCCCCTCAGGACACTTCTAAAGGCCCACAGACCATTCTAATGCCCGTCAGGGCCTTTATAAAGGTCCTCAGAACCTTCTACTGCCCCTCAGGAGCATTCTAAAGGCCCCCAGACCCTTCTAATGCCCCACAGGGCCTTTCTAAAGGTCCCCAGACCCTTCTAGAGCCCCTGAAGACCCTTCTAAAGGCCCCCAGACCCTTATAGAGCCCCTCAGGACCCTTCTAAAGTCCCCCAGACCCTGCTAATTCCCATCAGGGCTTTTATAAGGGCACCCAGACCCATCTAATGCCCATCAGGACATTTCTAAAGGCCCCCAGACCCTTCTAGAGCCCCTCAGGACATTTCTAAATGCACCCAGACCCTTCTAATGCCACTCAGGGCCTTTCTAAAGGCTGCGAGACCCTTATAATCCCCCTTAGGGCCTTTGAAGAGGCCCCCAGACCCTTCTGGACCCTTTCAGGACGCTTCTAATAGCCCCCAGACCCTTCTAGAGCCCCTCAGGGCCTTTCTAAAGGCCTCCACACCCTTCTAATGACCCTCAAGACCCATGTAAAGGCCCCCAGACCCTTCTAGATTGCCTCAGGACCCATCTAAAAGCCCCCAGACCCTTCTAATGCCTTTCAGGGCCTTTCTAAAGGCCTCCACACCATTCTAATGACACTCAAGACCCATGTAAAGGCCTCTAGACCCTTCTAGATTGCCTCAGAACCCATCTAAAAGTCCCCAGACACTTCTAATGCTTTTCAGGACCCTTATGAAGGGCACAAGACCCTTCTAATGCCCCTCAGGACCTTTCTAAAAGCCCTCTGACCCTTCTAATGCCCCTCAGGGCCCTTCTAAAGGCCCCCAGACCCTTCTAGAACCTCTAAGGGCCTTTCTATATGACCCCAGACCCTTGTAATGCCCCTCAGGGCTTTTCTAAAGGCCCCCATACCCTTCTAATGCCCCTCAGGACATTTCTAAAGGCCCCCAGACCCTTCTAGAGCCCCTCAGGACATTTCTAAAGGCACCCAGACCCTTCTAATGCCACTCAGGGCCTTTCTAAAGGCCGCGAGACCCTTATAATCCCCCTGAGGGCCTTTAAAAAGGCCCCCAGACCCTTCTGGAACCCCTCAGGACGCTTCTAATAGCCCCCAGACCCTTCTAGAGCCCCTCCGGGCCTTTCTAAAGGCCTCCACACCCTTCTAATGATCCTCAAGACCCATGTAAAGGCCTCTAGACTCTTCTAGATTTGCTCAAGACCCACCTAAAAGACCCCAGACCCTTCTAATGCCTTTTAGGACCCTTATTAAGGCCACAAGACCCTTCTAATGCCCCTCAGGACCTTTCTAAAGGCCCTCAGACCCTTCTAATGCCCCTCAGGGCATTTATAAAGGTTCCCAGACCCTTCTAGAGCCCGTCAGGATCCTTATAAAGGGCCCCAGACCATTCTAGAGCCCCTCAGGACACTTCTAAAGGCCCGCAGACCATTCTAATGCCCGTCAGGGCCTTTCTAAAGGTCCCGAGACCCTTCTACTGCCCCTCAGGAGCATTCTAAAGGCCCCCAGACCCTTCTAATGCCCCACAGGGCCTTTCTAAAGGTCCCCAGACCCTTCTAGAGCACCTGAAGACCCTTCTAAAGGCCCCCAGACCCTTGTAATGCCCCTCAAGGCCTTTCTAAAGTACGCCAGACACTTCTAGAAACTATCAGGGCCTTTCTATATGACCCGAGACCCTTCTAATGCCTGTCAGGGCATTCCTAAAGGCCGCGAGACCCTTATAATCCCCCTGAGGTCCTTTAAAAAGGCACCCAGACCCTTCTGGACCCCCTCAGGACGCTTCTAATAGCCCCCAGACCCTTTTAGAGCCCCTCAGGGCCTTTCTAAAGGCCTCCACACCCTTCTAATGACCCTCAAGACCCATGTAAAGGCCCCTAGACCTTTCTAGATTGCCTCAGGACCCATCTAAAAGCCCCCAGACCCTTCTAATGCCTTTCAGGACCCTTATCAATGCCACAAGACCCTTCTAATGCCCCTCAGGACCTTTCTAAAGGCCCTCAGACCCTTCTAATGCCCCTCAGGGCATTTATAAAGGTTCCCAGACCATTCTAGAGCCCGTCAGGACACTTATAAAGGTCCCCAGACCCTTCTACTGCCCCTCAGGAGCATTCTAAAGGCCCCCAGACCCTTCTAATGCCCCACAGGGCCTTTCTAAAGGTCCCCAGACCCTTCTAGAGCCCCTGAAGACCCTTCAAAAGGCCCCCAGACCATTATAGAGCCACTCAGGACCCTTCTAAAGTCCCCCAGACCCTGCTAATTCCTCTCAGGGCTTTTATAAGGGCACCCAGACCCTTCTAATGCCCCTCAAGACCCTTATAAAGGCACCCAGACCCTTCTAGAGCCTCTCAGGACAGTTTTAAATGCCTCCAGACCCTTCTAGACCCCCTCAGGACCATTCTAAAGGCCCCCAGACCCTTCTAATGCCCCTCAGGGCCTTTCTAAAGGCCCCCAGACCCTTCTAGACCCGCTCAGGACATTTCTAAAGGCACCCAGACCCTTCTAATGCCACTCAGGGCCTTTCTAAAGGCCGCGAGACCCTTATAATCCCCCTGAGGGCCTTTAAAAAGGCCCCCAGACCCTTCTGGACCCCCTCAGGACGCTTCTAATAGCCCCCAGACCCTTCTAATGCCTTTCAGGGCCTTTCTAAAGGCCTCCACACCCTTCTAATGACCCTCAAGACCCATGTAAAGGCCCCCAGACCCTTCTAGATTGCCTCAGGACCCATCTAAAAGCCCCCAGACCCTTCTAATGCCTTTAAGGACCATTATGAAGGCCACAAGACCCTTCTAATGCCCCTCAGGACCTTTCTAAAGGCCCTCAGACCCTTCTAATGCCCCTCAGGGCATTTATAAAGGTTCCCAGACCCTTCTAGAGCCCGTCAGGACCCTTATAAAGGCCCCCAGACCATTCTAGAGCCCCTCAGGACACTTCTAAAGGCCCACAGACCATTCTAATGCCCGTCAGGGCCTTTATAAAGGTCCTCAGAACCTTCTACTGCCCCTCAGGAGCATTCTAAAGGCCCCCAGACCCTTCTAATGCCCCACAGGGCCTTTCTAAAGGTCCCCAGACCCTTCTAGAGCCCCTGAAGACCCTTCTAAAGGCCCCCAGACCCTTATAGAGCCCCTCAGGACCCTTCTAAAGTCCCCCAGACCCTGCTAATTCCTTTAAGGGCTTTTATAAGGGCACCCAGACCCTTCTAAGGCCCCTCAGGACCCTTATAAAGGCACCCAGACCCTTCTAGAGCCTCTCAGGACAGTTTTAAATGCCCCCAGACCCTTCCAGACCCCTTCAGGGCCTTTCTAAAGGCCTCCACACCCTTCTAATGACCCTCAAGACCCATGTAAAGGCCCCCAGACCCTTCTAGATTGCCGCAGGACCCATCTAAAAGCCCCCAGACCCTTCTAATGCCCCTCAGGACCCTTCTAAAGGCGCCCAGACCATTCTAATGCCCCTCAGGAACCTTCTAAAGTCCCCCAGACCCTGCTAATTCCACTCAGGGCTATTATAAGGGCCACAAGACCCTTCAAATGCCCCTCAGGACCCTTATAAAGGCACCCAGACCCTTCTAGAGCCTCTCAGCAAAGTTTTAAATGCCTCCAGACCCTTCTAGACCCCCTCAGGACCATTCTAAAGGCCCCCAGACACTTCCAATGCCCCTGAGGACCTTTCTAAAGGTCCCCAGACCCTTCTAATGCCCCTCAGGACCCTTCTAAAGGCCCCCAGACCCTTCTAATGCACCTCAGGGCCTTTCTAAAGTACCCCAGACACTTCTAGAACCTCTCAGGGCCTTTCTATATGACACCAGACCCTTGTAATGCCTCTCAGGGCCTTTATAAAGGCACCCATACCCTTCTAATGACGCTCAGGACATTTCTAAAGGTTCCCAGATCCTTCAAGATCCCCGCAGGACATTTCTAAAGGCACCCAGAACCTTCTAGAGCATCTCAGGACAGTTTTAAATGCCTCCAGACCCTTCTAGACCCCCTCAGGACCATTCTACAGGCCCCCAGACCCTTCTAATGCCCCTCAGGACCCTTCTAAAGGCCCCCAGACCCTTCTAATGCACCTCAGGGCCTTTCTAAAGTACCCCAGACACTTCTAGAACCTCTCAGGACCTTTCTATATGACCCCAGACCATTGTAATGCCCCTAAGGTCCTTTCTAAAGGCCCCCATACAATTCTAATGACCCTCAGGACATTTCTAAAGGCCCCCAGACCCTTCTAATGCCCCTCAGGGCCTTTCTAAAGGCACCCAGAACCTTCTAGAACCTCTCAGGGCTTTCTATATGACCCCAGACCCTTGTAATGCCCCTCAGGGCCTTTCTAAAGGCCCCCATACCCTTCTAATGACCCTCAGGACATTTCTAAAGGCCCCCAGACCCTTCAAGATCCCCTCAGGACATTTCTAAAGGCACCCAGAACCTTCTAATGCCACTCAGGGCCTTTCTAAAGGCTGCGAGACCCTTATAATCCCCCTGAGGACCTTTAAAAAGGCCCCCAGACCCTTCTGGACCCCCTCAGGACGCTTCTAATAGCCCCCAGACCCTTCTAGAGCCCCTCAGGGCCTTTCTAAAGGCCTCCACACCCTTCTAATGACCCTCAAGACCCATGTAAAGGCACCCAGACCCTTCTAGATTGCATCAGGACCCATCTAAAAGCCCCCAGACCCTTCTAATGCATTTCAGGGCCTTTCTAAAGGCCTCCACACCCTTCTAATGACCCTCAAGACCCATGTAAAGGCCCCCAGACCCTTCTAGATTGCCTCAGGACCCATCTAAAAGCCCCCAGACCCTTCTAATGCCTTTCAGGACCCTTATGAAGGCCACAAGACCCTTCTAATGCCCCTCAGGGCATTTATAAAGGTTCCCAGACCCTTCTAGAGCCCGTCAGGACCCTTATAAAGGCCCCCAGACCATTCTAGAGCCCCTCAGGACACTTCTAAAGGCCTGCAGACCATTCTAATGCCCGTCAGGGCCTTTATAAAGGTACCCAGACCCTTCTACTGCCCCTCAGGAGCATTCTAAAGGCACCCAGACCCTTCTAATGCCCCACAGGGCCTTTCTAAAGGTCCCCCAGACCCTTATAGAGCCCCTCAGGACCCTTCTAATGTCCCCCAGACCCTGCTAATTCCCCTCAGGGCTTTTATAAGGGCCACAAGACCCTTCTAATGCCCCTCAGGACCCTTCTAAAGGCCCCCAGACCCTTCTAATGCCCCTCAGGACCCTTATAAAGGCCCCCAGACCCTTCTAATGCCCCGCAGGGCCTTTCTAAATTACCCCAGACACTTCTAGAACCTCTCAGGGCCTTTCTATATGACCCCAGACCCTTGTAATGCCCCTCAGGGCCTTTCTAAAGGCCCCCACACCCTTCTAATGACCCTCAGGACATTTCTAAAGGCCCCCAGACCATTCAAGAGCCCCTCAGGACATTTCTAAAGGCACCCAGACCCTTCTAATGCCACTCAGGGCCTTTCTAAAGGCTACGAGACCCTTATAATCCCCCTGAGGACCTTTAAAAAGGCCCCCAGACCCTTCTGGACCCCCTCAGGACGCTTCTAATAGCCCCCAGACCCTTCTAATGCCTTTCAGGGCCTTTCTAAAGGCCTCCACACCCTTCTAATGACCCTCAAGACCCATGTAAAGGCCCCCAGACCCTTCTAGATTGCCTCAGGACCCATCTAAAAGCCCCCAGACCCTTCTAATGCCTTTCAGGACACTTATGAAGGCCACAAGACCCTTCTAATGCCTCTCAGGACCTTTCTAAAGGCCCACAGACCCTTCTAGTGCCCCTCAGGGCATTTATAAAGGTTCCCAGACCCTTCGAGATCCTGTAAATACCCTTATAAAGGCCCCCAGACCATTCTAGAGCACCTCAGGACACTTCTAAAGGCCCGCAGACCATTCTAATGCCCGTCAGGGCCATTCTAAAGGCCCCCAGACCCTTCTACTGCCCCTCAGGAGCATTCTAAAGGCCCCCAGACCCTTCTAATGCCCCACAGGGCCTTTCTAAAGGTCCCCAGACCCTTCTAGAGCCCCTGAAGACCCTTCTAAAGGCCCCCAGACCATTATAGAGCCTCTCAGGACCCTTCTAAAGTCCCCCAGACCCTGCTAATTCCTTTCAGGGCTTTTATAAGGGCACCCAGACCCTTCTAAGGCCCCTCAGGACCCTTATAAAGGCACCCAGACCCTTCTAGAGCCTCTCAGGACAGTTTTAAATGCCCCCAGACCCTTCTAGACCCGCTCAGGACATTTCTAAAGGCACCCAGACCCTTCTAATGCCATTCAGGGCCTTTCTAAAGGCCGCGAGACCCTTATAATCAGCCTGAGGTTTTTTAAAATGGCCCCCAGACCCTTCGGGACCCCCTCAGGATGCTTCTAATAGCCCCCAGACCCTTCTAATGCATTTCAGGGCCTTTCTAAAGGCCTCCACACCCTTCTAATGACCCTCAAGACCCATGTAAAGGCCCCCAGACCCTTCTAGATTGCCTCAGGACCCATCTAAAAGCCCCCAGACCCTTCTAATGCCTTTAAGGACCATTATGAAGGCCACAAGACCCTTCTAATGCCCCTCAGGACCTTTCTAAAGGCCCTCAGACCCTTCTAATGCCCCTCAGGGCATTTATAAAGGTTCCCAGACCCTTCTAGAGCCCGTCAGGACCCTTATAAAGGCCCCCAGACCATTCTAGAGCCCCTCAGGACACTTCTAAAGGCCCACAGACCATTCTAATGCCCGTCAGGGCCTTTATAAAGGTCCTCAGAACCTTCTACTGCCCCTCAGGAGCATTCTAAAGGCCCCCAGACCCTTCTAATGCCCCACAGGGCCTTTCTAAAGGTCCCCAGACCCTTCTAGAGCCCCTGAAGACCCTTCTAAAGGCCCCCAGACCATTATAGAGCCTCTCAGGACCCTTCTAAAGTCCCCCAGACCCTGCTAATTCCTTTCAGGGCTTTTATAAGGGCACCCAGACCCTTCTAAGGCCCCTCAGGACCCTTATAAAGGCACCCAGACCCTTCTAGAGCCTCTCAGGACAGTTTTAAATGCCTCCAGACCCTTCTAGACCCCCTCAGGACAATTCTAAAGGCCCCCAGACCCTTCTAATGCCCCTCAGGACCCTTCTAAAGGCCCCCAGACCCTTCTAATGCCCATCAGGGCCTTTCTAAAGTACCCCAGACACTTCTAGAACCTCTCAGGCCCTTTCTATATGATCCGAGACCCTTGTAATGCCCCTCAGGGCCTTTCTAAAGACCCCCATACCCCTCTAAAGCCCCTCAGGACATTTCTAAAGGCCCCCAGACCCTTCTAGAGCCCCTCAGGACATATCTAAAGGCCCCCAGACCCTTCTAGAGCCCCTCAGGACATTTCTAAAGGCACCCAGAGCCTTCTAATGCCACTCAGGGCCTTTCTAAAGGCTGCGAGACCCTTATAATCCCCCTAAGGACCTTTAAAAAGGCCCCCAGACCCTTCTGGACCCCCTCAGGACGCTTCTAATAGCCCCCAGACCCTTCTAGAGCCTCTCAGCGCCTTTCTAAAGGCCTCCACACCCTTCTAATGACCCTCAAGACCCATGTAAAGGCCCCAAGACCCTTCTAGATTGCCGCAGGACCCATCTAAAAGCCCCCAGACCCTTCTAATGCCCCTCAGGACCCTTCTAAAGGCGCCCAGACCATTCTAATGCCCCTCAGGACCTTTCTAAAGGCCCTCAGACCCTTCTAATGCCCCTCAGGGCATTTATAGTGGTTCCCAGACCATTCTAGAACCCGTCAGGACACTTATAAAGGTCCCCAGACCCTTCTACTGCCCCTCAAGAGCATTCTAAAGGCCTCCAGACCCTTCTAATGCCCCACAGGGCCTTTCTAAAGGTCCCCAGACCCTTCTAGAGCCCCTGAAGACCCTTCTAAAGGCCCCCAGACCCTTATAGAGCCCCTCAGGACCCTTCTAAAGTCCCCCAGACGCTGCTAATTCCCCTCAGGGCTTTTATAAAGGCACCCAGACCCTTCTAGTGCCTCTCAGGACAGTTTTAAATGCCTACAGACCCTTCTAGACCCCCTCAGGACAATTCTAAAGGCCCCCAGACCCTTCTAGAGCCCCTCAGGACATTTCTATATGACCCCAGGCCCTTGTAATGCCACTCAGGGCCTTTCTAAAGGCCGCGAGACCCTTATAATCCCCCTGAGGGCCTTTAAAAAGGCCCCCAGACCCTTCTGGACCCACTCAGGACGCTTCTAATAGCCCCCAGACCCTTCTAGAGCCACTCAGGGCCTTTCTAAAGGCCTCCACACCCTTCTAATGACCCTCAAGACCCATGTAAAGGCCCCTAGACCCTTCTAGATTGCCTCAGGACCCATCTAAAAGCCCCCAGACCCTTCTAATGCCTTTCAGGACCCTTATGAAGGCCACAAGACCCTTCTAATGCCCCTCAGGACCTTTCTAAAGGCCCTCAGACCCTTCTAATACCCCTCAGGGCATTTATAAAGGTTCCCAGACCATTCTAGAGCCCGTCAGGACCCTTATAAAGGCCCCCAGGCCATTCTAGAGCCCCTCAGGACACTTCTAAATCCCGCAGACCATTCTAATGCCCGTCAGGGCCTTTATAAAGGTCCCCAGACCCTTCTACTGCCCCTCAGGAGCATTCTAAAGGCCCCCAGACCCTTCTAATGCCCCACAGGGCCTTTCTAAAGGTCCCCAGACCCTTCTAGAGCCCCTGAAGACCCTTCTAAATGCCCCCAGACCCTTATAGAGCCCCTCAGGGCCTTTCTAAAGGCCTCCACACCATTCTAATGACCCTCAAGACCCATTTAAAGGCCCCCAGACCCTTCTAGATTGCATCAGGACCCATCTAAAAGCACCCAGACCCTTCTAATGCCTTTCAGGGCCTTTCTAAAGGCCTCCACACCCTTCTAATGACCCTCAAGACCCATGTAAAGGCCCCTAGACCCTTCTAGAGTGCCTCAGGACCCATCTAAAAGCCCCCAGAGCCTTCTAATGCCTTTCAGGACCCTTATCAAGGCCAGAAGACCCTTCTAATGCCCCTCAGAGCATTTATAAAGGTTCCCAGACCCTTCTAGAGCCCGTCAGGACCCTTATAAAGGCCCCCAGGCCATTCTAGAGCCCCTCAGGACACTTCTAAATCCCGCAGACCATTCTAATGCCGGTCAGGGCCTTTATAAAGGTCACCAGACCCTTCTACTGCCCCTCAGGAGCATGCTAAAGGCCCCCAGACCCTTCTAATGCCCCACAGGGCCTTTCTAAAGGTCCCCAGACCCTTCTAGAGCCCCTGAAGACCCTTCTAAAGGCCCCCAGACCCTTATAGAGCCCCTCAGGACCCTTCTGAAGTCCCCCAGACCCTGCTAATTCTCCTCAGGGCTTTTATAAGGGCACCCAGACCCTTCTAATGCCCCTCAGGACCCTAATAAAGGCACCCAGACCCTTCTAGAGCCTCTCAGGACAGTTTTAAATGCCTCCAGGCCCTTCTAGACCCCCTCAGGACCATTCTAAAGGCCCCCAGACCCTTCTAATGCCCCTCAGGGCCTTTCTAAAGGCCCCCATACCCTTCTAATGCCCCTCAGGTCATTTCTAAAGGCACCCAGACCCTTCTAATGCCACTCAGGGCCTTTCTAAAGGCCGCGAGACCCTTATAATCCCCCTGAGGGCCTTATAAAAGGCCCCCAGACCCTTCTGGACCCACTCAGGACGCTTCTAATAGCCCCCAGACCCTTCTAGAGCCCTTCAGGGCCTTTCTAAAGGCCTCCACACCCTTCTAATGACCCTCAAGACCCATGTAAAGGCCCCCAGACCCTTCTAGATTGCCTCAGGACCCATCTAAAAGTCCCCAGACCCTTCTAATGCCTTTCAGGGCCTTTCTAAAGGCCTCCACACCCTTCTAATGACCCTCAAGACCCATGTAAAGGCCCCTAGACCCTTCTAGATTGCCTCAGGACCCATCTAAAAGGCCCCAGACCCTTCTAATGCCTTTCAGGACCCTTATGAAGGCCGCAAGACCCTACTAATGCCCTTCAGGACCTTTCTGAAGGCCACAAGACCCTTCTAATGCCCCTCAGGACCTTTATAAAGGCCCTCAGACCCTTCTAGAGCCCGTCAGGACCCTTATAAAGGTCCCCAGACCCTTCTAGAGCCCGTCAGGACCCTTATAAAGGTCCCCAGACCCTTCTACTGCCCCTCAGGAGCATTCTAAAGGCCCCCAGACCCTTCTAATGCCCCACAGGGCCTTTCTAAAGGTCCCCAGACCCTTCTAGAGCCCCTGAAGACCCTTCTAAAGGCCCCCAGACCCTTATAGAGCCCCTCAGGACCCTTCTAAAGGCCCCCAGACCCTGCTAATTCCCCTCAGGGCTTTTATAAGGGCACCCAGACCCTTCTAATGCTCCTCAGGACCCTTATAAAGGCACCCAGACCCTTCTAGAGCCTCTCAGGACAGTTTTAAATGCCTCCAGACCCTTCTAGACCCACTCAGGACCATTCTAAAGGCCCCCAGACCCTTCTAATGCCCCTCAGGGCCTTTGTAAAGTACCCCAGACATTCTAGAATCTCTCAGGGCCTTTGTATATGACCCCAGGCCCTTGTAATGCCACTCAGGGCCTTTCTAAAGGCCGCTAGACCCTTATAATTCCCCTTGAGGGCCTTTAAAAAGTCCCCAAGACCCTTCTGGACCCTCTCAGGACGATTCTAATAGCCCCCAGGCCCTTCTAGAGCCCCTCAGGGCCTTTCTAAAGGCCTCCACACCCTTCTAATGACCCTCAAGACCCATGTAAAGGCCCCCAGACCCTTCTAGATTGCCTGAGGACCCATCTAAAAGCCCCCAGACCCTTCTAATGCCTTTCAGGGCCTTTCTAAAGGCCTCCACACCCTTCTAATGACCATCAAGACCCATGTAAAGGCCCCTAGACCCTTCTAGATTGCCTCAGGACCCATCTAAAAGCCCCCAGACCCTTCTAATGCCTTTCAGGACCCTTATGAAGGCCACAAGACCCTTCTAATGCCCCTCAGGACCTTTCTAAAGGCCCTCAGACCCTTCTAATGCCCCTCAGGGCATTTATAAAGGTTCCCAGACCCTTCTAGAGCCCGTCAGGACACTTATAAAGGTCCCCAGACCCTTCTACTGCCCCTCAGGAGCATTCTAAAGGCCCCCAGACCCTTCTAATGCCCCACAGGGCCTTTCTAAAGGTCCCCAGACCCTTCTAGAGCCCCTGAAGACCCTTCTAAAGGCCCCCAGACCCTTCTAATGCCCCACAGGGCCTTTCTAAAGGTCCCCAGACCATTCTAGAGCCCCTCAAGACCCTTCTAAAGGCCCCCAGACCCTTATAGAGCCCCTCAGGACCATTCTAAAGGCCCGCAGACCCTTCTAATGCCCCTCAGGTCCTTTCTAAAGCCCCCATACCCTTCTAATGCCCCTCAGGTCATTTCTAAAGGCACCCAGACCCTTCTAATGCCACTCAGGGCCTTTCTAAAGGCCCCCAGACCCTTATAATCCCCCTGAGGGCCTTTAAAAAGGCCCCCAGACCCTTCTGGACCCCCTCAGGATGCTTCTAATAGCCCCCAGACCTTTCTAGAGCCCCTCAGGGCTTTTCTAAAGGCCTCCACACCCTTCTAATTACACTCAAGACCCATGTAAAGGCCCCCAGACCCTTCTAGAATGCCTCAGGACCCATCTAAAAGCCCCCAGACCCTTCTAATGCCTTTCAGGGCCTTTCTAAAGGCCTCCACACCCTTCTAATGACCCTCAAGACCCATGTAAATGCCCCCGGACCCTTCTAGATTGCCTCAGGACCCATCTAAAAGCCCCCAGACCATTCTAATGCCTTTCAGGACCCTTATGAAGGCCACAAGACCCTTCTAATGCCCCTCAGGACCTTTCTAAAGGCCCTCAGACCCTTCTAATGCCCCTCAGGGCATTTATAAAGGTTCCCAGACCATTCTAGAACCCGTCAGGACACTTATAAAGGTCCCCAGACCCTTCTACTGCCCCTCAGGAGCATTCTAAAGGCCTCCAGACCCTTCTAATGCCCCACAGGGCCTTTCTAAAGGTCCCCAGACCCTTCTAGAGCCCCTCAAGACCCTTCTAAAGGCCCCCAGACCCTTATAGAGCCCCTCAGGACCCTTCTAAAGTCCCCCAGACCCTGCTAATTCCCCTCAGGGCTTTTATAAAGGCACCCAGACCCTTCTAGAGCCTCTCAGGACAGTTTTAAATGCCTCCAGACCCTTCTAGACCCCCTCAGGACCATTCTAAAGGCCCCCAGACCCTTCTAATGCCCCTCAGGGCCTTTCTAAAGTACCCCAGACACTTCTAGAATCTCTCAGGGCCTTTCTATATGACCCCAGGCCCTTGTAATGCCACTCAGGGCCTTTCTAAAGGCCGCGAGGCCCTTATAATGCCACTCAGGGCCTTTCTAAAGGCAGCGAGACCCTTATAATCCCCCTGAGGGCCTTTAAAAAGGCCCCCAGACCCTTCTGGACCCTCTCAGGACGATTCTAATAGCCCCCAGACCCTTCTAGAGCCCCTCAGGGCCTTTCTAAAGGCCTCCACACCCTTCTAATGACCCTCAAGACCCATGTAAAGGCCACCAGACCCTTCTAGATTGCCTGAGGACCCATCTAAAAGCCCCCAGACCCTTCTAATGCCTTTCAGGGCCTTTCTAAAGGCCTCCACACCCTTCTAATGACCATCAAGACCCATGTAAAGGCCCCTAGACCCTTCTAGATTGCCTCAGGACCCATCTAAAAGCCCCCAGACCCTTCTAATGCCTTTCAGGACCCTTATGAAGGCCACAAGACCCTTCTAATGCCCCTCAGGACCTTTCTAAAGGCCCTCAGACCCTTCTAATGCCCCTCAGGGCATTTATAAAGGTTCCCAGACCCTTCTAGAGCCCGTCAGGACACTTATAAAGGTCCCCAGACCCTTCTACTGCCCCTCAGGAGCATTCTAAAGGCCCCCAGACCCTTCTAATGCCCCACAGGGCCTTTCTAAAGGTCCCCAGACCCTTCTAGAGCCCCTGAAGACCCTTCTAAAGGCCCCCAGACCCTTCTAATGCCCCACAGGGCCTTTCTAAAGGTCCCCAGACCATTCTAGAGCCCCTCAAGACCCTTCTAAAGGCCCCCAGACCCTTATAGAGCCCCTCAGGACCATTCTAAAGGCCCGCAGACCCTTCTAATGCCCCTCAGGTCCTTTCTAAAGCCCCCATACCCTTCTAATGCCCCTCAGGTCATTTCTAAAGGCACCCAGACCCTTCTAATGCCACTCAGGGCCTTTCTAAAGGCCCCCAGACCCTTATAATCCCCCTGAGGGCCTTTAAAAAGGCCCCCAGACCCTTCTGGACCCCCTCAGGATGCTTCTAATAGCCCCCAGACCCTTCTAGAGCCCCTCAGGGCTTTTCTAAAGGCCTCCACACCCTTCTAATTACACTCAAGACCCATGTAAAGGCCCCCAGACCCTTCTAGAATGCCTCAGGACCCATCTAAAAGCCCCCAGACCCTTCTAATGCCTTTCAGGGCCTTTCTAAAGGCCTCCACACCCTTCTAATGACCCTCAAGACCCATGTAAATGCCCCCAGACCCTTCTAGATTGCCTCAGGACCCATCTAAAAGCCCCCAGACCATTCTAATGCCTTTCAGGACCCTTATGAAGGCCACAAGACCCTTCTAATGCCCCTCAGGACCTTTCTAAAGGCCCTCAGACCCTTCTAATGCCCCTCAGGGCATTTATAAAGGTTCCCAAACCATTCTAGAACCCGTCAGGACACTTATAAAGGTCCCCAGACCCTTCTACTGCCCCTCAGGAGCATTCTAAAGGCCTCCAGACCCTTCTAATGCCCCACAGGGCCTTTCTAAAGGTCCCCAGACCCTTCTAGAGCCCCTGAAGACCCTTCTAAAGGCCCCCAGACCCTTATAGAGCCCCTCAGGACCCTTCTAAAGTCCCCCAGACCCTGCTAATTCCCCTCAGGGCTTTTATAAAGGCACCCAGACCCTTCTAGAGCCTCTCAGGACAGTTTTAAATGCCTCCAGACCCTTCTAGACCCCCTCAGGACCATTCTAAAGGCCCCCAGACCCTTCTAATGCCCCTCAGGGCCTTTCTAAAGTACCCCAGACACTTCTAGAATCTCTCAGGGCCTTTCTATATGACCCCAGGCCCTTGTAATGCCACTCAGCGGCCTTCTAAAGGCCGCGAGGCCCTTATAATGCCACTCAGGGCCTTTCTAAAGGCAGCGAGACCCTTATAATCCCCCTGAGGGCCTTTAAAAAGGCCCCCAGACCCTTCTGGACCCTCTCAGGACGATTCTAATAGCCCCCAGACCCTTCTAGAGCCCCTCAGGGCCTTTCTAAAAGCCTCCACACCCTTCTAATGACCCTCAAGACCCATGTAAAGGCCCCCAGACCCTTCTAGATTGCCTCTGGACCCATCTAAAAGCCCCCAGACCCTTCTAATGCCTTTCAGGGCCTTTCTAAAGGCCTCCACACCCTTCTAATGACCATCAAGACCCATGTAAAGGCCCCTAGACCCTTCTAGATTGCCTCAGGACCCATCTAAAAGCCCCCAGACCCTTCTAATGCCTTTCAGGACCCTTATGAAGGCCACAAGACCCTTCTAATGCCCCTCAGGACCTTTCTAAAGGCCCTCAGTCCCTTCTAATGCCCTTCAGGGCATTTATAAAGGTTCCCAGACCCTTCTAGAGCCCGTCAGAACACTTATAAAGGTCCCCAGACCCTTCTACTGCCCCTCAGGAGCATTCTAAAGGCACCCAGACCCTTCTAATGCCCCACAGGGCCTTTCTAAAGGTCCCCAGACCCTTCTAGAGCCCCTGAAGACCCTTCTAAAGGCCCCCAGACCCTTCTAATGCCCCACAGGGCCTTTCTAAAGGTCCCCAGACCCTTCTAGAGCCCCTCAAGACCCTTCTAAAGGCCCCCAGACCCTTATAGAGCCCCTCAGGACCATTCTAAAGGCCCCCAGATCCTTCTAATGCCCCACAGGGCATTTCTAAAGGCCCCCATACCCTTCTAATGCCCCTCAGGTCATTTCTAAAGGCACCCAGACCCTTCTAATGCCACTCAGGGCCTTTCTAAAGGCCCCCAGACCCTTATAATCCCCCTTAGGGCCTTTAAAAAGGCCCCCAGACCCTTCTGGACCCCCTCAGGATGCTTCTAATACCCCCAGACCCTTCTAGAGCCCCTCAGGGCTTTTCTAAAGGCCTCCACACCCTTCTAATTACACTCAAGACCCATGTAAAGGCCCCCAGACCCTTCTAGAATGCCTCAGGACCCATCTTAAAGCCCCCAGACCCTTCTAATGCCTTTCAGGGCCTTTCTAAAGGCCTCCACACCCTTCTAATGACCCTCAAGACCCATGTAAAGGCCCCTAGACCCTTCTAGATTGCCTCAGGACCCATCTAAAAGCCCCCAGACCCTTCTAATGCCTTTCAGGACCCTTATGAAGGCCACAAGACCCTTCTAATGCCCCTCAGGACCTTTCTAAAGGCCCTCAGACCCTTCTAATGCCCCTCAGGGCATTTATAAAGGTCCCCAGACCCTTCTACTGCCCCTCAGGAGCATTCTAAAGGCCTCCAGACCCTTCTAATGCCCCACAGGGCCTTTCTAAAGGTCCCCAGACCCTTCTAGAGCCCCTGAAGACCATTCTAAAGGCCCCCAGACCCTTATAGAGCCCCTCAGGACCCTTCTAAAGGCCCCCAGACCCTTCTAATTCCCCACAGGGTCTTTCTAAAGGTCCCCAGACCCTTCTAGAGCCGCTGTAGACCCTTCTAAAGGCCCCGAGACCCTTATAGAGCCCCTCAGGACCCTTCTAAAGTCCCCCAGACCCTGCTAATTCCTCTCAGGGCTTTTATAAGGGCACCGAGACCCTTCTAATGCCCCTCAGGACCCTTATAAAGGCACCCAGACCCTTCTAGAGCCTCTCAGGACAGTTTTAAATGCCTCCAGACCCTTCTAGACCCCCTCAGGACCATTCTAAAGGCCCCCAGACCCTTCTAATGCCCCTCAGGGCCTTTCTATACGACCCCAGGCCCTTGTAATGCCACTCAGGGCCTTTCTAAAGGCCGCCAGGCCCTTATAATCCCCCTGAGGGCCTTTAAAAAGGCCCCCAGACCCTTCTGGACCCACTCAGGACCCATCTAAAAGCCCCCAGACCCTTCTAATGCCTTTCAGGGCCTTTCTAAAGGCCTCCACACCCTTCTAATGACCCTCAAGACCCATGTAAAGGCCCCTAGACCCTTCTAGATTGCCTCAGGACCCATCTAAAAGCCCCCAGACCCTTCTAATGCATTTCAGGACCCTTATGAAGGCCACAAGACCATTCTAATGCCCCTCAGGACCTTTCTAAAGGCCCTCAGACCCTTCTAATGCCCCTCAGGGCATTTATAAATGTTCCCAGACCCTTCTATAGCCCGTCAGGACACTTATAAAGGTCCCCAGACCCTTCTACTGCCCCTCAGGAGTATTCTAAAGGCCTCCAGACCCTTCTAATGCCCCACAGGGCCTTTCTAATTATCCCCAGACCCTTCTAGAGCCCCTGAAGACCCTTCTAAAGGCCCCCAGACCCTTATAGAGCCCCTCAGGACCCTTCTAAAGTCCCCCAGACCCTGCTAATTCCCCTCAGGGCTTTTATAAGGGCACCCAGACCCTTCTAATGCCCGTAAGGACCCTTATAAAGGCACCCAGACCCTTCTAGAGCCTCTCAGGACAGTTTTAAATGCCTCCAGACCCTTCTAGACCCCCTCAGGACCATTCTAAAGGCCCCCAGACCCCTCTAATGCCCCTCAGGGCCTTTCTATATGACCCCAGGCCCTTGAAATGCCACTCAGGGCCTTTCTAAAGGCCGCGAGACCCTTATAATCCCCCTGAGGGCCTTTAAAAAGGCCCCCAGACCCTTCTGGACCCACTCAGGACGCTTCTAATACCCCCAGACCCTTCTACAGCCCCTCAGGGCCTTTCTAAAGGCCTCCACACCCTTCTAATGACCCTCAAGACCCATGTAAAGGCCCCTAGACCCTTCTAGATTGCCTCAGGACCCATCTAAAAGCCCCCAGACCCTTCTAATGCCTTTCAGGACCCTTATGAAGGCCACAAGACCCTTCTAATGCCCCTCAGGACCTTTCTAAAGGCCCTCAGACCCTTCTAATGCCCCTCAGGGCATTTATAAAGGTCCCCAGACCCTTCTACTGCCCCTCAGGAGCATTCTAAAGGCCTCCAGACCCTTCTAATGCCCCACAGGGCCTTTCTAAAGGTCCCCAGACCCTTCTAGAGCCCCTGAAGACCATTCTAAAGGCCCCCAGACCCTTATAGAGCCCCTCAGGACCCTTCTAAAGGCCCCCAGACCCTTCTAATTCCCCACAGGGTCTTTCTAAAGGTCCCCAGACCCTTCTAGAGCCGCTGTAGACCCTTCTAAAGGCCCCGAGACCCTTATAGAGCCCCTCAGGACCCTTCTAAAGTCCCCCAGACCCTGCTAATTCCTCTCAGGGCTTTTATAAGGGCACCGAGACCCTTCTAATGCCCCTCAGGACCCTTATAAAGGCACCCAGACCCTTCTAGAGCCTCTCAGGACAGTTTTAAATGCCTCCAGACCCTTCTAGACCCCCTCAGGACCATTCTAAAGGCCCCCAGACCCTTCTAATGCCCCTCAGGGCCTTTCTATACGACCCCAGGCCCTTGTAATGCCACTCAGGGCCTTTCTAAAGGCCGCCAGGCCCTTATAATCCCCCTGAGGGCCTTTAAAAAGGCCCCCAGACCCTTCTGGACCCACTCAGGACCCATCTAAAAGCCCCCAGACCCTTCTAATGCCTTTCAGGGCCTTTCTAAAGGCCTCCACACCCTTCTAATGACCCTCAAGACCCATGTAAAGGCCCCTAGACCCTTCTAGATTGCCTCAGGACCCATCTAAAAGCCCCCAGACCCTTCTAATGCATTTCAGGACCCTTATGAAGGCCACAAGACCATTCTAATGCCCCTCAGGACCTTTCTAAAGGCCCTCAGACCCTTCTAATGCCCCTCAGGGCATTTATAAATGTTCCCAGACCCTTCTATAGCCCGTCAGGACACTTATAAAGGTCCCCAGACCCTTCTACTGCCCCTCAGGAGTATTCTAAAGGCCTCCAGACCCTTCTAATGCCCCACAGGGCCTTTCTAATTATCCCCAGACCCTTCTAGAGCCCCTGAAGACCCTTCTAAAGGCCCCCAGACCCTTATAGAGCCCCTCAGGACCCTTCTAAAGTCCCCCAGACCCTGCTAATTCCCCTCAGGGCTTTTATAAGGGCACCCAGACCCTTCTAATGCCCGTAAGGACCCTTATAAAGGCACCCAGACCCTTCTAGAGCCTCTCAGGACAGTTTTAAATGCCTCCAGACCCTTCTAGACCCCCTCAGGACCATTCTAAAGGCCCCCAGACCCCTCTAATGCCCCTCAGGGCCTTTCTATATGACCCCAGGCCCTTGAAATGCCACTCAGGGCCTTTCTAAAGGCCGCGAGACCCTTATAATCCCCCTGAGGGCCTTTAAAAAGGCCCCCAGACCCTTCTGGACCCACTCAGGACGCTTCTAATACCCCCAGACCCTTCTACAGCCCCTCAGGGCCTTTCTAAAGGCCTCCACACCCTTCTAATGACCCTCAAGACCCATGTAAAGGCCCCTAGACCCTTCTAGATTGCCTCAGGACCCATCTAAAAGCCCCCAGACCCTTCTAATGCCTTTCAGGACCCTTATCAAGGCCACAAGACCCTTCGACTGCCCCTCAGGAGCATTCTAAAGGCCCTCAGACCCTTCTAATGCCCCACAGGGCCTTTCTAAAGGTCCCCAGACCCTTCTAGAGCCCCTGAAGACCCTTCTAAAGGCTCCAAGACCCTTATAGAGCCCTTCAGGGCCTTTCTAAAGGCCTCCACACCATTCTAATGACCCTCAAGACCCATTTAAAGGCCCCCAGACCCTTCTAGATTGCCTCAGGACCCATCTAAAAGAACCCAGACCCTTCTAATGCTTTTCAGGGCCTTTCTAAAGGCCTCCACACCCTTCTAATGACCCTCAAGACCCATGTAAAGGCCCCTAGACCATTCTAGATTGCCTCAGGACCCATCTAAAAGCCCCCAGACCCTTCTAATGCCTTTCAGGACCCTTATGAAGGCCACAAGACCCTTCTACTGCCCCTCAGGAGCATTCTAAAGGCCCTCAGACCCTTCTAATGCCCCTCAGGGCATTTATAAAGGTTCCCAGACCCTTCTAGAGCCAGTCAGGACACTTATAAAGGTCCCCAGACCCTTATAGAGCCCCTCAGGAGCATTCTAAAGGCCCCCATACCCTTCTAATGCCCCACAGGGCCTTTCTAAAGGTCCCCAGACCCTTCTAGAGCCCCTGAAGACCCTTCTAAGGGCCCCCAGACCCTTATAGAGCCCCTCAGGACACATCTAAAGTCCCCCAGACCCTGCTAATTCCCCTCAGGGCTTTTATAAGGGCACCCAGACCCTTCTAAAGCCCCTCAGGACCCTTATAAAGGCACCCAGACCCTTCTAGAGCCTCTCAGGACAGTTTTAAATGCCTCCAGACCCTTCTAGAACACCTCAGGACCATTCTAAATGCCCCCAGACCCTTCTAATGCCCCTCAGGGCATTTCTAAAGTACCCCAGACCCTTCTAGAACCTCTCAGGGCCTTTCTATATGAACCCAGACCCTTGTAATGCCACTCAGGGCCTTTCTAAAAGCCGCGAGACCCTTATAATCCCCCTGAGGGCCTTTAAAAAGGCCCCCAGACCCTTCTGGAACCCCTCAGGACGCTTCTAATAGCCCCCAGACCCTTCTAGAGCCCCTCAGCGCCTTTCTAAAGGCCTCCACACCCTTCTAATGACCCTCAAGACCCATGTAAAGGCCCCTAGACCCTTCTAGATTGCCTCAGGACCCATCTAAAAGCCCCCAGAGCCTTCTAATGCCTTTCAGGACCCTTATCAAGGCCACAAGACCCTTCTAATGCCCCTCAGGACCTTTCTAAAGGCCCTCAGACCCTTCTAATGCCCCTCAGGGCATTTATAATGGTTCCCAGACCCTTCTAGAGCCCGTCAGGACCCTTATAAAGGCCCCCAGACCATTCTAGAGCCCCTCAGGACACTTCTAAATCCCGCAGACCATTCTAATGCCCGTCAGGGCCTTTATAAAGGTCCCCAGACCCTTCTACTGCCCCTTAGGAGCATTCTAAAGGCCCCCAGACCCTTCTAATGCCCCACAGGGCCTTTCTAAAGGTCCCCAGACCCTTCTAGAGCCCCTCAAGACCCTTCTAAAGGCCCCAAGACCCTTATAGAGCCCTTCAGGGCCTTTCTAAAGGCCTCCACACCATTCTAATGACCCTCAAGACCCATTTAAAGGCCCCCAGACCCTTCTAGATTGCATCAGGAACCATCTAAAAGAACCCAGACCCTTCTAATGCCTTTCAGGGCCTTTCTAAAGGCCTCCACACCCTTCTAATGACCCTCAAGACCCATGTAAAGGCACCTAGACCATTCTAGATTGCCTCAGGACCCATCTAAAAGCCCCCAGAGCCTTCTAATGCCTTTCAGGACCCTTATCAAGGCCACAAGACCCTTCTAATGCCCCTCAGGGCATTTATAAAGGTTCCCAGACCCTTCTAGAGCCCGTCAGGACCCATATAAAGGCCCCCAGAACATTCTAGAGCCTCTCAGGACACTTCTAAATCCCGCAGACCATTCTAATGCCCGTCAGGGCCTTTATAAAGGTCCCCAGACCCTTCTACTGCCCCTCAGGAGCATTCTAAAGGCCCCCAGACCCTTCTAATGCCCCACAGGGCCTTTCTAAAGGTCCCCAGACCCTTCTAGAGCCCTTGAAGACCCTTCTAAAGGACCCCAGACCCTTCTAGAGCCCTTGAAGACCCTTCTAAAGGACCCCAGACCCTTCTAGAGCCCCTCAGGGCCTGTCTAAAGGCCTCCACACCCTTCTAATGACTCTCAAGACCCATGTAAAGGCCCCTAGACCCTTCTAGATTGCCTCAGGACCCATCTAAAAGCCCCCAGACCCTTCTAATGCCTTTCAGGACCCTTATGAAGGCCACAAGACCCTTCTACTGCCCCTCAGGAGCATTCTAAAGGCCCTCAGACCCTTCTAATGCCCCTCAGGGCATTTATAATGGTTCCCAGACCCTTCTAGAGCCAGTCAGGACACTTATAAAGGTCCCCAGACCCTTATAGAGCCCCTCAGGAGCATTCTAAAGGCCCCCAGACCCTTCTAATGCCCTACAGGGCCTTTCTAAAGGTCCCCAGACCCTTCTAGAGCCCCTGAAGACCCTTCTAAGGGCCCCCAGACCCTTATAGAGCCCCTCAGGACACTTCTAAAGTCCCCCAGACCCTGCTAATTCCCCTCAGGGCTTTTATAAGGGCACCCAGACCCATCTAAAGCCCCTCAGGACCCTTATAAAGGCACCCAGACCCTTCTAGAGCCTCTCAGGACAGTTTTAAATGCCTCCAGACCCTTCTAGAACACCTCAGGACCATTCTAAAGGCCCCCAGACCCTTCTAATGCCCCTCAGGGCATTTCTAAAGTACCCCAGACACTTCTGGAACCTCTCAGGGCCTTTCTATATGACCCCAGACCCTTGTAATGCCACTCAGGGCCTTTCTAAAAGCCGCGAGACCCTTATAATCCCCCTGAGGGCCTTTAAAAAGGCCCCCAGACCCTTCTGGACCCCCTCAGGACACTTCTAATAGCCCCCAGACCCTTCTAGAGCCCCTCAGCGCCTTTCTAAAGGCCTCCACACCCTTCTAATGACCCTCAAGACCCATGTAAAGGCCCCCAGACCCTTCTAGATTGCCTCAGGACCCATCTAAAAGCCCCCAGACCCTTCTAATGCCCCTCAGGACCCTTCTAAAGGCCCTCAGACCCTTCTAATGCCCCTCAAGACCCATGTAAAGGCCCCTAGACCCTTCTAGATTGCCTCAGGACCCATCTAAAAGCCCCCAGACCCTTCTAATGACTTTCAGGACCCTTATGAATGCCACAAGACCCTTTTAATGCCCCTCAGGACCTTTCTAAAGGCCCACAGACCCTTCTAATGCCCCTCAGGGCATTTATAAAGGTTCCCAGACCCTTCTAGAGCCAGTCAGGACAATTATAAAGGTCCCCAGACCCTTCTACTGCCCCTCAGGAGCATTCTAAAGGCCTCCAGACCCTTCTAATGCCCCACAGGGCCTTTCTAATGGTCCCCAGACCCTTCAAGAGCCCCTAAAGACCCTTCTAAAGGCCCCCAGACCCTTATAGAGCCCCTCAGGACCCTTCTAAAGTCCCCCAGACCCTGCTAATTCCCCTCAGGACTTTTATAAGGGCACCCAGACCCTTCTAATGCCCGTCAGGACCCTTAAAAAAGGCACCCAGACCCTTCTAGAGCCTCTCAGGACAGTTTTAAATGCCTCCAGACCCTTCTAGACCCCCTCAGGACCATTCTAAAGGCCCCCAGACCCTTCTAATGCCCCTCAGGGCCTTTCTATATGACCCGAGGCCCTTGTAATGCCACTCAGGGCCTTTCTAAAGGCCGCGAGACCCTTATAATCCCCCTGAGGGCCTTTAAAAAGGCCCCCAGACCCTTCTGGACCCACTCAGGACGCTTCTAATAGCCCCCAGACCCTTCTAGAGCCCCTCAGGGCCTTTCTAAAGGCCTCCACACCCTTCTAATGACCCTCAAGACCCATGTAAAGGCCCCTAGACCCTTCTAGATTGCCTCAGGACCAATCTAAAAGCCCCCAGACCCTTCTAATGCCTTTCAGGACCCTTATCAAGGCCACAAGACCCTTCTAATGCCCCTCAGGACCTTTCTAAAGGCCCAACGACCCTTCTAATGCCCCTCAGGGCATTTATAATGGTTCCCAGACCCTTCTAGAGCCCGTCAGGACCCTTATAAAGGCCCCCAGACCATTCTAGAGCCCCTCAGGACACTTCTAAATCCTGCAGACCATTCTAATGCCCGTCAGGGCCTTTATAAAGGTCCCCAGACCCTTCTACTGCCCCTCAGGAGCATTCTAAAGGCCCCCAGACCCTTCTAATGCCCCACAGGACCTTTCTAAAGGTCCCCAGACCCTTCTAGAGCCCCTGAAGACCCTTCTAAAGGCCCCCAGACCCTTATAGAGCCCTTCAGGGCCTTTCTAAAGGCCTCCACACCATTCTAATGACCCTCAAGACCCATTTAAAGGCCCCCAGACCCTTCTAGATTGCATCAGGAACCATCTAAAAGAACCCAGACCCTTCTAATGCCTTTCAGGGCCTTTCTAAAGGCCTCCACACCCTTCTAATGACCCTCAAGACCCATGTAAAGGCCCCTAGACCATTCTAGATTGCCTCAGGACCCATCTAAAAGCCCCCAGAGCCTTCTAATGCCTTTCAGGACCCTTATCAAGGCCACAAGACCCTTCTAATGCCCCTCAGGGCATTTATAAAGGTTCCCAGTCCCTTCTAGAGCCCGTCAGGACCCTTATAAAGGCCCCCAGAACATTCTAGAGCCTCTCAGGACACTTCTAAATCCCGCAGACCATTCTAATGCCCGTCAGGGCCTTTATAAACGTCCCCAGACCCTTCTACTGCCCCTCAGGAGCATTCTAAAGGCCCCCAGACCCTTCTAATGCCCCACAGGGCCTTTCTAAAGGTCCCCAGACCCTTCTAGAGCCCCTGAAGACCCTTCTAAAGGCCCCCAGACACTTACAGAGCCCCTCAGGACCCTTCTAAGGACCCAGACCCTGCTAATTCCTTTCAGGGCTTTTATAAGGGCACCCAGACCCTTCTAATGCCCCTCAGGACCCTTATAAAGGCACCCAGACCCTTCTAGAGCCTCTCAGGACAGATTTAAATGCCTCCAGACCATTCTAATGCCGCTCAGGACCCTTCTAAAGGCCCCCAGACCCTTCTAATGCCCCTCAGGGCCTTTCTAAAGGCCCCCATACCCTTCTAATGCCCCTCAGGTCTTTTTAAAAGGCACCCAGACCCTTCTAATGCCACTCAGGGCCTTTCTAAAGTCCGCGAGACCCTTATAATCCCCCTGACGGCCTTTAAAAAGGCCCCCAGACCCTTCTGGACCCCCTCAGGACGCTTCTAATAGCCCCCAGACCCTTCTACAGCCCCTCAGGGCCTTTCTAAAGGCCTCCACACCCTTCTAATTGCCCTCAAGACCCATGCAAAGGCCCCTAGACCCTTCTAGATTGCCTCAGGACCCATCTAAAAGCCCCCAGACCCTTCTAATGCCTTTCAGGACCCTTATCAAGGCCACAAGACCCTTCTACTGCACCTCAGGAGCATTCTAAAGGCCCCCAGACCCTTCTAATGCCCCACAGGGCCTTTCTAAAGGTCCCCAGACCCTTCTAGAGCCCCTGAAGACGCTTCTAAAGGCCCCACGACCCTTATAGAGCCCTTCAGGGCCTTTCTAAAGGCCTCCACACCATTCTAATGACCCTCAAGACCCATTTAAAGGCCCCCAGACCCTTCTAGATTGCCTCAGGACCCATCTAAAAGAACCCAGACCCTTCTAATGCCTTTCAGGACCCTTCTAAAGGCCTCCACACCCTTCTAATGACACTCAAGAACCATGTAAAGGCCCCTAGACCCTTCTAGATTGCCTCAGGACCCATCTAAAAGCCCCCAGAGCCTTCTAATGCCTTTCAGGACCCTTATGAAGGCCACAAGACCCTTCTCATGCCCCTCAGGACCTTTATAAAGGCCCTCAGACCATTCTAGAGCCCGTCAGGACCCTTATAAAGGTCTCCAGACCCTTCTACTGCCCCTCAGGAGCATTCTAAAGGCCCCCAGACCCTTCTAATGCCCCACAGGGCCTTTCTGAAGGTCCCCAGACCCCTCTAGAGCCCCTGAAGACCCTTCTAAAGGCCCCCAGACCCTTATAGAGCCCCTCAGGACCCTTCTAAAGGCCCCCAGACCCTGCTAATTCCCCTCAGGGCTTTTATAAGGGCACCCAGACCCTTCTAATGCCCCTCAGGACCCTTATAAAGGCACACAGACCCTTCTAGAGCCTCTCAGGACAGTTTTAAATGACTCCAGACCGTTTTAGACCCCCTCAGGACCATTCTAAAGGCCCCCAGACCCTTCTAATACCCCTCAGGACCCTTCTAAAGGCCCACAGACCCTTCTAATGCCCCTCAGGGCCTTTCTAAAGGCCCCCATACACTTCTAATGCCCCTCAGGTCATTTCTAAAGGCACCCAGACCCTTCTAATGCCTTTCAGGGCCTTTCTAATAATCTCCACACCCTTCTAATGACCATCAAGACCCATGTAAAGGCCCCTAGACCCTTCTAGATTGCCTCAGGACCCATCTAAAAGCCCCCAGACCCTTCTAATGCCTTTCAGGACCCTTATGAAGGCCACAAGACCCTTCTAATGCCCCGCAGGACCTTTCTAAAGGCCCTCAGACCCTTCTAGAGCCCGTCAGGACCCTTATAAAGGTCCCCAGACCCTTCTAGAGCCCGTCAGGACCCTTATAAAGGTCCCCAGACCATTCTACTGCCCCTCAGGAGCATTCTAAAGGCCCCCAGACCCTTCTAATGCCCCACAGGGCCTTTCTAAAGGTCCCCAGACCCCTCTAGAGCCCCTGAAGACCCTTCTAAAGGCCCCCAGACCCTTCTAATGCCCCACAGGGCCTTTCTAAAGGTCCCCAGACCCTTCTAGAGCCCCTCAAGACCCTTCTAAAGGCCCCCAGACCCTTATAGAGCCCTGCAGGACCCTTCTAAAGGCCCCCAGACCCTGCTAATTCCCCTCAGGTCTTTTATAAGGGCACCCAGACCCTTCTAATGCCCCTCAGGACCCTTATAAAGGCACCCAGACCCTTCTAGAGCCTCTCAGGACAGTTTTAAATGCCTCCAGACCCTTCTAGACCCCCTCAGGACCATTCTAAAGGCCCCCAGACCCTTCTAATGCCCCACAGGGCCTTTCTAAATGCCCCCATACCCTTCTAATGCCCCTCAGGTCATTTCTAAAGGCACCCAGACCCTTCTAATGCCACTCAGGGCCTTTCTAAAGGCCGCGAGACCCTTATAATCCCCCTGAGGGCCTTTAAAAAGGCCCCCAGACCCTTCTGGACCCCCTCAGGACGCTTCTAATAGCCCCCAGACCCTTCTAGAGCCCCTCAGGGCCTATCTAAAGGCCTCCACACCCTTCTAAGGACACTCAAGACCCATGTAAAGGCCCCCAGACCCTTCTAGATTACCTCAGGACCCATCTAAAAGCCCCCAGACCCTTCTAATGCCTTTCAGGGCCTTTCTAAAGGCCTCCACACCCTTCTAATGACCATCAAGACCCATGTAAAGGCCCCTAGACCCTTCTAGATTGCCTCAGGACCCATCTAAAAGCCCCAGACCCTTCTAATGCCTTTCAGGACCCTTATGAAGGCCACAAGACCCTTCTAATGCCCCTCAGGACCTTTATAAAGGCCCTCAGACCCTTCTAATGCCACTCAGGGCATTTATAAAGGTCCCCAGACCTTTCTACTGCCCCTCAGGAGCATTCTAAAGGCCCCCAGACCCTTCTAATGCCCCACAGGGCCTTTCTAAAGGTCCCCAGACCCTTCTAGAGCCCCTGAAGAACCTTCTAAAAGCCCCCAGACCCTTCTAGAGCCCCTCAGGGCCTTTCTAAAGGCCTCCACACCCTTCTAATGACCCTCAAGACTCATGTAAAGGCCCCTAGACCCTACTAGATTGCCTCAGGACCCATCTAAAAGCCCCCAGACCCTTCTAATGCCTTTCAGGACCCTTATGAAGGCAACAAGACCCTTCTAGAGCCCCTCAGGACCTTTCTAAAGGCCCTCAGACCCTTCTAATGCCCCTCAGGGCATTTATAAAGGTTCCCAGACCCTTCTAGAGCCCGTCAGGACACTTATAAAGGTCCCCAGACCCTTCTAATGCCCCTCAGGAGCATTCTAAAGGCCCCCAGACCCTTCTAATGCCCCACAGGGCCTTTCTAAAGGTCCCCAGACCCTTCTAGAGCACCTGAAGACCCTTCTAAAGGCCCCCAGACCCTTGTAATGCCCCTCAAGGCCTTTCTAAAGTACGCCAGACACTTCTAGAAACTATCAGGACCTTTCTATATGACCCGAGACCATTCTAATGCCTGTCAGGGCCTTTCTAAAGGCCGCGATACCCTTATAATCCCCCTGAGGTCCTTGAAAAAGGCGCCCAGACCCTTCTGGACCCCCTCAGGACGCTTCTAATAGCCCCCAGACCCTTTTAGAGCCCCTCAGGGCCTTTCTAAAGGCCTCCACATCCTTCTAATGACCCTCAAGACCCATGTAAAGGCCCCCAGACCCTTCTAGATTGCCTCAGGACCCATCTAAAAGCCCCCAGAGCCTTCTAATGCCTTTCAGGACCCTTATGAAGGCCACAAGACCCTTCTAATGCCCCTCAGGACCTTTCTAAAGGCCCACAGACCCTTCTAGTGCCCCTCAGGGCATTTATAAAGGTTCCCAGACCCTTCGAGAGCCTGTCAATACCCTTATAAAGGCCCCCAGACACTTCTACTGCCCCTCAGGAGCGTTCTAAAGGCCCCCAGACCCTTCTAATGCCCCACAGGGCCTTTCTAAAGGTCCCCAGACCCTTCTAGAGCCCCTGAAGACCCTTCAAAAGGCCCCCAGACCATTATAGAGCCACTCAGGACCCTTCTAAAGTCCCCCAGACCCTGCTAATTCCTCTCAGGGCTTTTATAAGGGCACCCAGACCCTTCTAATGCCCCTCAGGACCCTTATAAAGGAACCCAGACCCTTCTAGAGCCTCTCAGGACAGTTTTAAATGCCTCCAGACCCTTCTAGACCCCCTCAGGACCATTCTAAAGGCCCCCAGACCCTTCTAATGCCCCTCAGGGCCTTTCTAAAGGCCCCCAGACCCTTGTAATGCCCCTCAGGGCCTTTTTAAAGGCCCCCAGACCCTTCTAATGCCCCTCAGGACATTTCTAAAGGCCCCCAGACCCTTCTAGACCCGCTCAGGACATTTCTAAAGGAACCCAGACCCTTCTAATGCCACTCAGGGCCTTTCTAAAGGACGCGAGACCCTTATAATCCCCCTGAGGGCCTTTAAAAAGGCCCCCAGACCCTCCGGGACCCCCTCAGGATGCTTCTAATAGCCCCCAGACCCTTCTAATGCATTTCAGGGCCTTTCTAAAGGCCTCCACACCCTTCTAATGACCCTCAAGACCCATGTAAAGGCCCCCAGACCCTTCTAGATTGCCTCAGGACCCATCTAAAAGCCCCCAGACCCTTCTAATGCCTTTCAGGACCATTATGAAGGCCACAAGACCCTTCTAATGCCCCTCAGGACCTTTCTAAAGGCCCTCAGACCCTTCTAATACCCCTCAGGGCATTTATAAAGGTTCCCAGACCCTTCTAGAGCTCGTCAGGACCCTTATAAAGGCCCCCAGACCATTCTAGAGCCCCTCAGGACACTTCTAAAGGCCCACAGACCATTCTAATGCCCGTCAGGGCCTTTATAAAGGTCCTTAGAACCTTCTACTGCCCCTCAGGAGCATTCTAAAGGCCCCCAGACCCTTCTAATGCCCCACAGGGCCTTTCTAAAGGTCCCCAGACCCTTCTAGAGCACCTGAAGACCCTTCTAAAGGCCCCCAGACCCTTATAGAGCCCCTCAGGACCCTTCTAAAGTCCCCCAGACCCTGCTAATTCCTTTCAGGGCTTTTATAAGGGCACCCAGACCCTTCTAAGGCCCCTCAGGACCCTTATAAAGGCACCCAGACCCTTCTAGAGCCTCTCAGGACAGTTTTAAATGCCTCCAGACCCTTCTAGACCCCCTCAGGACAATTCTAAATGCCCACAGACCCTTCTAATGCCCCTCAGGACCCTTCTAAAGGCCCCCAGACCCTTCTAATGCCCCTCAGGGCCTTTCTAAAGTACCCCAGACACTTCTAGAACCTCTCAGGCCCTTTCTATATGATCCGAGACGCTTGTAATGCCCCTCAGGGCCTTTCTAAAGACCCCCATACCCTTCTAATGCCCCTCAGGACATTTCTAAAGGCCCCCAGACCTTTCTAGAGCCCCTCAGGACATATCTAAAGGCCCCCAGACCCTTCTAGAGCCCCTCAGGACATTTCTAAAGGCACCCAGAGCCTTCTAATGCCACTCAGGGCCTTTTTAAAGGCTGCGAGACCCTTATAATCCCCCTAAGGACCTTTAAAAAGGCCCCCAGACCCTTCTGGACCCCCTCAGGACGCTTCTAATAGCCCCCAGACCCTTCTAGAGCCCCTCAGGGCCTTTCTAAAGGCCTCCACACCCTTCTAATGACCCTCAAGACCCATGTAAAGGCTCCCAGACCCTTCTAGATTGCCGCAGGACCCATCTAAAAGCCCCCAGACCCTTCTAATGCCTTTCAGGACCCTTATGAAGGCAACAAGACCCTTCTAGAGCCCCTCAGGACCATTCTAAAGGTCCCCAGACCCTTCTAATGCCCCTCAGGTCATTTCTAAAGGCACCCAGACCCTTCTAGAGCCCCTCAGGGCCTTTCTAAAGGCCTCCACACCCTTCTAATGACCCTCAAGACCCATGTAAAGGCCCCTAGACCCTTCTAGATTGCCTCAGGACCCATCTAAAAGCCCCCAGACCCTTCTAATACCTTTCAGGACCCTTATGAAGGCCACAAGACCCTTCTAATGCCCCTCAGGACCTTTCTAAAGGCCCTCAGACCCTTCTAATGCCCCTCAGGACCTTTCTAAAGGCCCTCAGACCCTTCTAATGCCCCTCAGGGCATTTATAAAGGTTCCCAGACCCTTCTAGAGCCCGTCAGGACACTTATAAAGGTCCCCAGACCCTTCTACTGCCCCTCAGGAGCATTCTAAAGGACCTCAGACCCTTCTAATGCCTCACAGGGTCTTTCTAAAGGTCCCCAGACCCTTCTAGAGCCCCTGAAGACCCTTCTAAAGGCCCCCAGACCCTTCTAATGCCCCACAGGGCCTTTCTAAAGATCCCCAGACCCTTCTAGAGCCCCTCAAGACCCTTCTAAAGGCCCCCAGACCCTTATAGAGCCCCTCAGGACCCTTCTAAAGGCCCCCAGACCCTGCTAATTCCCCTCAGGGCTTTTATAAGGGCACCCAGACCCTTCTAATGCCCCTCAGGACCCTTATAAAGGCACCCAGACCCTTCTAGAGCCTCTCAGGACAGTTTTAAATGCCTCCAGACCCTTCTAGACCCCCTCAGGACCATTCTAAAGGCCCCCAGATCCTTCTAATGCCCCACAGGGCCTTTCTAAATGCCCCCATACCCTTCTAATGCCCCTCAGGTCATTTCTAAAGGCACCCAGACCCTTCTAATGCCACTCAGGGCCTTTCTAAAGGCCGCGAGACCCTTATAATCCCCCTGAGGGCCTTTAAAAAGGCCCCCAGACCCTTCTGGACCCCCTCAGGACGCTTCTAATAGCCCCAGACCCTTCTAGAGCCCCTCAGGGCCTTTCTAAAGGCCTCCACACCCTTCTAAGGACACTCAAGACCCATGTAAAGGCCCCCAGACCCTTCTAGATTGCCTCAGGACCCATCTAAAAGCCCCCAGACCCTTCTAATGCCTTTCAGGGCCTTTCTAAAGGCCTCCACACCCTTCTAATGACCCTCAAGACCCATGTAAAGGCCCCTAGACCCTTCTAGATTGCCTCAGGACCCATCTAAAAGCCCCAGACCCTTCTAATGCCTTTCAGGACCCTTATGAAGGCCACAAGACCCTTCTAATGCCCCTCAGGACCTTTATAAAGGCCCTCAGACCCTTCTAATGCCACTCAGGGCATTTATAAAGGTTCCCAGACCCTTCTAGAGCCCGTCAGGACACTTATAAAGGTCCCCAGACCCTTCTACTGCCCCTCAGGAGCATTCTAAAGGCCCCCAGACCCTTCTAATGCCCCACAGGGCCTTTCTAAAGGTCCCCAGACCCTTCTAGAGCCCCTGAAGAACCTTCTAAAGGCCCCCAGACCCTTCTAGAGCCCCTCAGGGCCTTTCTAAAGGCCTCTACAACCTTCTAATGACCCTCAAGACCCATGTAAAGGCCCCCAGACCCTTCTAGATTGCCTCAGGACCCATCTAAAAGCCCCCAGACCCTTCTAATGCCTTTCAGGACCGTTATGAAGGCAACAAGACCCTTCTAGAGCCCCTCAGGACCTTTCTAAAGGCCCTCAGACCCTTCTAATGCCCCTCAGGGCATTTATAAAGGTTCCCAGACCCTTCTAGAGCCCGTCAGGACACTTATAAAGGTCCCCAGACCCTTCTACTGCCCCTCAGGAGCATTCTAAAGGCCCTCAGACCCTTCTAATGCCCGTCAGGGCCTTTCTAAAGGTCCCCAGACCCTTCTAGAGCCCCTGAAGACCCTTCTAAAGGCCCCCAGACCCTTCTAATGCCACACAGGGCCTTTCTAAAGGTCCCCAGACCCTTCTAGAGCCCCTCAAGACCCTTCTAAAGGCCCCAAGACCCTTATAGAGCCCCTAAGGACCCTTCTAAAGTCCCCCAGACCCTGCTAATTCTCCTCAGGGCTTTTATAAGGGCACCCAGACCCTTCTAATGCCCCTCAGGACCCTTATAAAGGCACCCAGACCCTTCTAGAGCCTCTCAGAACAGTTTTAAGTGCCTCCAGACCCTTCTAGACCCCCTCAGGACCATTCTAAAGGCCCCCAGACCCTTCTAATGCCCCTCAGGACTTTTCTAAAGGCCCTCAGACCCTTCTAATGCCCCTTAGGGCATTTATAAAGGTTCCCAGACCCTTCTAGAGCATGTCAGTACCCTTATAAAGGCCCCCAGACCATTCTAGAGCCCCTCAGGACACTTCTAAAGGCCCGCAGACCATTCTAATGCCCGTCAGGGCCTTATAAAGGTCCCCAGACCCTTCTACTGCCCCTCAGGAGCATTCTAAAGGCCCCCAGACCCTTCTAATGCCCCACAGGGCCTTTCTAAAGGTCCCCAGACCCTTCTAGAGACCCTGAAGACCCTTCTAAAGGCCCCCAGACCCTTATAGAGCCCCTCAGGACGCTTCTAAAGGCCCCCAGACCCTGCTAATTCCTTTCAGTGCTTTTATAAGGGCACCCAGACCCTTCTAATGCCCCTCAGGACCCTTATAAAGGCACCCAGACCCTTCTAGAGCCTCTCAGGACAGTTTTAAATCCCTCCAGACCCTTCTAGACCCCCTCAGGACCATTCTAAAGGCCCCCAGACCCTTCTAATGCCCATCAGGGCCTTTGTAAAGGCCCCCATACCCTTCTAATGCCCCTCAGGTCATTTCTAAAGGCACACAGACCCTTCTAATGCCACTCAGGGCTTTTCTAAAGGCCGCGAGACCCTTATAATCCCCCGAGGGCCTTTAAAAAGGCCCCCAGACCCTTCTAGACCCCGTCAGGACGCTTCTAATAGCCCCCATACCGTTCTAGAGCCCCTCCGGGCCTTTCTAAAGGCCTCCACACCCTTCTAATGACCCTCAACACCCATGTAAAGGTCCCTAGACCCTTCTAGACTGCCTCAGGTCCCATCTAAAAGCCCCCAGACCCTTCTAATGCCTTTCATTGCCTTTCTAAATGCCTCCACACCCTTCTAATGACCCTCAAGACCCATGTAAAGGCCCCTAGACCCTTCTAGATTGCCTCAGGACCCATCTAAAAGCCCCCAGACCCTTCTAATGCCTTTCAGGACCCTTATGAAGGCCACAAGACCCTTCTAATGCCACTCAGGACCTTTCTAAAGGCCCTCAGACCCTTGTAATGCCCCTCAGGGCTTTTATAAAGGTTCACAGACCCTTCTAGAGCCCGTCAGGACCCTTATAAAGGCCCCAAGACCATTCTAGAGCCCCTCAGGACTCTTCTAAAGGCCCGCAGACCATTCTAATGCCCGTCAGGGCCTTTATAAATGTCCCCAGACCCTTCTACTGCCCCTCAGGAGCATTCTAAAGGCCCCCAGACCCTTCTAATGCCCCACAGGGCCTTTCTAAAGGTCCCCAGACCCTTCTAGAGCCCCTGAAGACCCTTCTAAAGGCCCCTAGACCCTTCTAATGCCACTCAGGGCCTTTCTAAAGGCCGCGAGACACTTATAATCCCCCTGAGGGCCTTTAAAAAGGCACCCAGACCCTTCTGGACCCCCTCAGGACGCTTCTAATAGCCCCCAGACCATTCTAATGCCCCTCAGGACCTTTCTAAAGGCCCTCAGACTATTCAAATGCCCCTCAGGACTCTTTTAAAGGCCCCCAGACCCTTCTAATGCACCTCAGGACACTTCTAAAGGCCCCCAGACCCTTCTAATGTCCCTCAGGGCCTTTCTAAATTACCCCAGACACTTCTGGAACATCTCAGAGCCTTTCTATATGACCCCAGACCCTTGTAATGCCTCTCAGGGCCCTTCTAAAGGCTGCGAGACCCTTATCATCCCCCTGAGGGCCTTTAAAAAGGCCCCCAGACCCTTCTGGACCCCCTCAGGACGCTTCTAATAGCCCCCAGACCCTTCTAGAGCCCCTCAGGGCCTTTCTAAAGGCCTCCACACCCTTCTAATGGCCCTCAAGACCCATGTAAAGGACCCTAGACCCTTCTAGATTGCCTCAGGACCCATCTAAAAGCCCGCAGACCCTTGTAATGCCTTTCAGGACCATTATGAAGGCTACAAGACCCTTCTAATGCCCCTCAGGACCTTTCTAAAGGCCCTCAGACCCTTCTAATGCCCCTCAGGGCATTTATAAAGGTTCCCAGACCCTTCTAGAGCCCCTCAGGACCCTTATAAAGGCCCCCAGACCAATCTAGAGCCCCTCAGGACACTTCTAAAGGCCCGCAGACCATTCTAATGCCTGTCAGGGCCTTTATAAATGTCCCCAGACCCTTCTACTGCCCCTCAGGATCATTCTAAAGGCCCCCAGACCCTTCTAATGCCCCACAGGGCCGTTCTAAAGGTCCCCAGACCCTTCTAGAGCCCCTGAAGACCCTTCAAAAGCCCCCAGACCGTAATAGAGCCCCTCAGGACCCTTCTAAAGTCCCCCAGACCCTGCTAATTCCCCTCAGGGCTTTTATAAGGGCCACAAGACCCTTCTAATGCCCCTCAGGACCTTTATAAAGGCACCCAGACCCTTCTAGAGCCTCTCAGGACAGTTTTAAATGCCTCCAGACCCTTCTAGACCCCGTCAGGGCCATTCTAAAGTCCCCCAGACCCTTCTAATGCCCCTCAGGACCCTTCTAAAGGCCCTCAGGGCCTTTCTAAAGTAACCCAGACACTTCTAGAACCTCTCAGGGCCTTTCTATATGACACCAGACCCTTGTAATGCCACTCAGGGCCTTTCTAAAGGCCTCCAGACCCTTCTAGAGCCCCTCAGGACATTTCTAAATGCACCCAGACCCTTCTAATGCCACTCAGGGCCTTTCTAAAGGCCACGAGACCCTTATAATCCCATTGAGGGCCTTTAAAAAGGCCCCCAGACCCTTCTGGACCCCCTCAGGAAGCTTCTAATAGCCCCCAGACCCTTCTAGAGCCCCTCAGGGCCTTTCTAAAGGCCTCCACACCCTTCTAATGACCCTCAAGTCCCATGTAAAGGTCCCTAGACCCTTCTAGACTGCCTCAGGTCCCATCTAAAAGCCCCCAGACCATTCTAATGCCTTTCAGGGCCTTTTTAAAGGCCTCCACAGCCTTCTAATGACCCTCAAGACCCATGGAAAGGCCCCTAGACCCTTCTAGATTGCCTCAGGACCCATCTAAAAGCCCCCAGACCCTTCTAATGCCTTTCAGGACCCTTATGAAGGCCACAAGACCCTTCTAATGCCCCTCAGGACCTTTCTAAAGGCCCTCAGACCCTTGTAATGCCCCTCAGGGCTTTTATAAAGATTCCCAGACCCTTCTAGAGCCCGTCAGGACCCTTATAAAGGCCCCAAGACCTTTCTAGAGCCCCTCAGGACACTTCTAAAGGCCCACAGATTATTCTAATGCCCGTCAGGGCTTTCTAAAAATCCCCAGACCCTTCTACTGCCCCTCCGGAGCATTCTAAAGGCCCCCAGACCCTTCTAATGCCCCACAGGGCCTTTCTAAAGGTCCCCAGACCCTTCTAGAGCCCCTGAAGACCATTCTAAAGGCCCCCAGACCCTTCTAATGCCACTCAGGGCCTTTCTAATGGCCGCGAGACTTTTATAATCCCCCTGAGGGCCTTTAAAAAGGCACCCAGACCCTTCTGGACCCCCTCAGGACGCTTCTAATAGCCCCCAGACCCTTCTAGAGCCTCTCAGGGCCTTTCTAAAGGCCTCCACACCCTTCTAATGACCCTCAAGACCCATGTAAAGGCCCCCAGACCCTTCTAGATTGCCTCAGGACCCATCTAAAAGCCCACAGACCCTTCTAATGCCTTTCAGGACCCTTATGAAGGCCACAAGACCCTTCTAATGTCCCTCAGGACCTTTCTAAAGGCCCTCAGACTATTCAAATGCCCCTCAGGACTCTTTTAAAGGCCCCCAGACCATTCTAATGTCCCTCAGGGCCTGTCTAAATTACCCCAGACACTTCTGGAACATCTCAGAGCCTTTCTATATGACCCCAGACCCTTGTAATGCCACTCATGTCCCTTCTAAAGGCCGAGAGACCATTATCATCCCCCTGAGGGCCTTTAAAAAGGCCCCCAGACCCTTCTAGACCCCCTCAGGACGCTTCTAATAGCCCCCAGACCCTTCTAGAGCCCCTCGGGGCCATTCTAAAGGCCTCCACACCCTTCTAATGACACTCAAGACCAATGTAAAAGCCCCTAGACCCTTCTAGATTGCCTCAGGACCCATCTAAAAGCCCCCAGACCCTTCTAATGCCTTTCAGGACCCTTATGAAGGCCACAAGACCCTTCTAATGCCCCTCAGGGCATTTATAAAGGTTCCCAGACCCTTCTAGAGCCCCTCAGGACCCTTATAAAGGCCCCCAGACCATTCTAGAGCCCCTCAGGACACTTCTAAAGGCCCGCAGACCATTCTAATGCCTGTCAGGGCCTTTATAAATGTCCCCAGACCATTCTACTGCCCCTCAGGAGCATTCTAAAGGCCCCCAGACCCTTCTAATGCCCCACAGGGCCTTTCTAAAGGTCCCCAGACCCTTCTAGAGCCCCTGAAGACCCTTCTAAAGGCCCCCAGACCGTAATAGAGCCCCTCAGGACCCTTCTAAAGTCCCCCAGACCCTGCTAATTCCCCTCAGGGCTTTTATAAGGGCCACAAGACCCTTCTAATGCCCCTCAGGACCTTTATAAAGGCACCCAGACCCCTCTAGAGCCTCTCAGGACAGTTTTAAATGCCTCCAGACCCTTCTAGACCCCGTCAGGGCCATTCTAAAGGCCCCCAGACCCTTCTAATGCCCCTCAGGACCCTTCTAAAGGCCCTCAGGGCCTTTCTAAAGTAACCCAGACACTTCTAGAAGCTCTCAGGGCCTTTCTATATGACCCCAGACCCTTGTAATGCCCCTCAGGGCCTTTCTAAAGGCCCCCAGACCCTTCTAGAGCCCCTCAGGACATTTCTAAAGGTACCCAGACCCTTCTAATGCCACTCAGGGCCTTTCTAAAGGCCACGAGACCCTTATAATCCCCCTGAGGGCCTTTAAAAAGGCCCCCAGACCCTTCTGGACCCCCTCAGGACGCTTCTAATAGCCCCCAGACCCTTCTAGAGCCCCACCGGGCCTTTCTAAAGGCCTCCACACCCTTCTAATGACCCTCAAGACCCATGTAAAGGTCCCTAGACCCTTCTAGACTGCCTTAGGTCCCATCTAAAAGCCCCCAGACCCTTCTAATGCATTTCAGGACCCTTATGAAGGCCACAAGACCCTTCAAATGCCCCTGAGGACCTTTCTAAAGGCCCTCAGACTATTCAAATGCACCTCAGGACTCTTTTAAAGGCCCCCAGACCCTTCTAATGCACCTCAGGACACTTCTAAAGGCCCACAGATCATTCTAATGCCCGTCAGGGCCTTTCTAAAAATCCCCAGACCCTTCTACTGCCCCTGAGGATCATTCTAAAGGCCCCCAGACCCTTCTAATGCCCCACAGGGCCTTTCTAAAGGTCCCCAGACCCTTCTAGAGCCCCTGAAGACCGTTCTAAAGGCCCCCAGACCCTTCTAGTGCCACTCAGGGCCTTTCTAAAGGCCGCGAGACACTTATAATCCCCCTAAGGTCCTTTAAAAAGGCACCCAGACCCTTCTGGACCCCCTCAGGACATTTCTAATTGCCCCCAGACCCTTCGAGAGCCTCACAGGGCCTTTCTAAAAGCCTCCACACCCTTCTAATGACCCTCAAGACCCATGTAAAGGCCCCCAGACCATTCTAGATTGCCTCAGGACCCATCTAAAAGCCCCCAGAGCCTTCTAATGCCTTTCAGGACCCTTATGAAGGCCACAAGACCCTTCTAATGCCCCTCAGGACCTTTCTAAAGGCCCTCAGACTATTCAAATGCCACTAAGGACTCTTTTAAAGGCCCCCAGACCCTTCTAATGCACCTCAGGACACTTCTAAAAGCCCCCAGACCCTTCTAATGTCCCTCAGGGCCTTTCTAAATTACCCCTGACACTTCTGGAACATCTCAGAGCCTTTCTATATGACCCCAGACCCTTGTAATGCCACTCAGGGCCCTTCTAAAGGCCGCGAAACCCTTATCATCCCCCTTAGTGCCTTTAAAAAGGCCCCCAGACCCTTCTGGACCACCTCAGGACGCTTCTAATAGCCCCCAGACTCTTCTAGAGCCCCTCGGGGCCTTTCTAAAGGCCTCCACACCCTTCTAATGAACCTCAAGACCAATGTAAAGGCCCCTAGACCCTTCTAGATTGCCTCAGGACCCATCTAAAAGCCCGCAGACCCTTCTAATGCATTTCAGGACCCTTATGAAGGACAAAAGACCCTTCTAATTCCCCTCAGGACCATTCTAAAGGCCCTCAGACCCTTCTAATGCCCCTCAGGGCTTTTATAAAGGCCCCCAGACCATTCTAGAGCCCCTCAGGACACTTCTAAAGGCCCGCAGACCATTCTAATGCCCGTCAGGGCCTTTATAAATGTCCCCAGACCCTTCTACTGCCCCTCAGGAGCATTCTAAAGGCACCCAGACCATTCTAGAGCCTCTCAGGACAGTTTGAAATGCCTCCAGACCCTTCTAGACCCCCTCAGGACCATTCTAAAGACCCCCAGACCATTCTACTGCCTCTCAGGAGCACTCTAAATGTCCCCAGACCCTTCTAATGCCCCACAGAGCCTTTCTAAAGGTCCCCAGACCCTTCTAGAGCCCTTGAAGACCCTTCTAAAGGCTCCCAGACCATTCTAATGCCACTCAGGGCCTTTCTAAAGGCCGCGAGACCCTTATAATCCCACTGAGGGCCTTTAAAAAGGCCCCCAGACCCTTCTGGACCCCCTCAGCACGCTTCTAATAGCCCCCAGACCCTTCTAATGCCACTCAGGGCCTTTCTAAAGGCCACGAGACCCTTATAATCCCATTGAGGGCCTTTAAAAAGGCCCCCAGACCCTTCTGGACCCCCTCAGGACGCTTCTAATAGCCTCCAGACCCATCTAGAGCCCCTCCGGGCTTTTCTAAAGGCCTCCACACCCTTCTAATGACCCTCAAGACCCATATAAAGGTCCCTAGACCCTTCTTGACTGCCTCAGGTCCCATCTAAAAGCCCCCAGGCCATTCTAATGCCTTTCAGGGCCTTTCTAAAGGCCTCCACACCCTTCTAGTGACCCTCAAGACCCATGTAAAGGCCCCTAGACCCTTCTGGATTTCCTCAGGACCCATCTAAAAGCCCGCAGACCCTTCTAATGCCTTTCAGGACCCTTATGAAGGCCACAAGACCCTTCTAATGCCCCTCAGGACCTTTCTAAAGGCCCTCAGACCCTTCTAATGCCTTTCAGGGCCTTTATAAAGGTTCCCAGACCCTTCTAGGGCCCGTCAGGACCCTTATAAAGGCCGCCAGATCATTCTAGAGCCCCTCAGGACAATTCTAAAGGCCCGCAGACCATTCTACTACACCTCAGGAGCATTCTAAAGGACCCCAGACCCTTCTAATGCCCCACAGGGCCTTTCTAATGGCCCCCAGACCCTTCTAGAGCCCCTGAAGACCTTTCTAAAGGCACCCAGACCTTTATGGAGCCCCTCAGGACCCTTCTAAAGTCCCCCAGACCCTGCTAATTCACCTCAGGGCTTTTATAAGGGCACCCAGACCCTTCTAATGCCCCTCAGGACCCTTATAAAGGCACCCAGACCATTCTAGAGCCTCTCAGGACAGTTTTAAATGCCTCCAGACCCTTCTAGACCCCTCAGGACCATTCTAAAGACCCCCAGACCATTCTACTTCCTCTCAGGAGCACTCTATATGTCCCCAGACCCTTCTAATGCCCCACAGGGCCTTTCTAAAGGTCCCCAGACCCTTCTAGAGCCCTTGAAGACCCTTCTAAAGGCTCCCAGACCATTCTAATGCCACTCAGGGCCTTTCTAAAGGCCGCGAGACCCTTATAATCCCCCTGAGGGCCTTTAAAAAAGCCCCCAGACCATTCTGGACCCACTCAGGACGCTTCTAATAGCCCCCACACCATTCTGGAGCCCCTCAGGGCCTTTCTAAAGGCCTCCACACCCTTCTAATGACCCTCAAGACCCATGTAAATGCCCCCAGACCCTTCTAGATTGCCTCAGGACCCATTTAAAAGCCCCCAGACCAATCTAATGCCTTTCAGGACCCTTATAAAGGCCCCCAGACCATTCTAGAGCCCCTCAGGACATTTCTAAAGACCCACAGACCATTCTAATGCCCGTCAGGGCCTTTATAAATGACCCCTGACCATTCAAATGCCCCTCAGGAGCATTCTAAAGGCCCCCAGACCCTTCTAATGCCTCACAGGGCCTTTCTAAAGGCCGTGAGACCGTTATAATCCCACTGAGAGCCTTTAAGAAGGCCCCCAGACCCTTCTGGACCCCCTCAGGACGCTTCTAATAGCCCCCAGACCCTACTAATGCCACTCAGGGCCTTTCTAAAGGTCGCGAAACCATTATAATCCCTCTTAGGGCCTTTAAAAAGGCCCCCAGACCCTTCTGGACCCCCTCAGGACGCTTCTAATAGCCCCCACACCCTTCTAGAGCACCTCAGGGCCTTTCTAAAGGTATCCACACCCTTCTAATGACCCTCAAGACCCATGTAAAGGCCCCCAGACCCTTCTAGATTGCCTCAGGACCCATCTAAAAGACCCCAGACCCTTCTAATGCCTTTCAGGGCCTTTCTAAAGGCCTCCACACCCTTCTAATGACCCTCAAGACCCATGTAAAGGCCCCTAGACCCTTCTAGATTGCCTCAGGACCCAGCTAAAAGCCCCCAGACCCTTCTAATGCCCGTCAGGGCCTTTCTAAAGGTCCCCAGACCCTTCTACTGCCCCTCAGCAGCATTCTAAAGGCCCCCAGACCTTTCTAATGCCCCATAGGGTCTTTCTAAAGGTCCCCAGACCCTTCTAGAGCCCCTGAAGACCCTTCTAAAGGCCCCCAGACCCTTATAGAGGCCCTCAGGACCCTTCTAAAGTCCCCCAGACCCTGCTAATTCCGCTCAGGGCTTTTATAAGGGCACCCAGACCCTTCTAATTCCCCTCAGGACCCTTACAAAGGCACCCAGACCCTTCTAGAGCCTCTCAGGACAGTTTTAAATGCCTCCAGACCCTTCTAGACCCCCTCAGGACCCTTCTAAAGGCCCCCAGACCCTTCTAATGCCCCTCAGGACCCTTCTAAAGGCCCCCAGACCCTTCTAATGCCCCTCAGGACCTTTCTAAATTACCCCAGACACTTCTAGAACCTCTCAGAGCCTTTCTATATGACCCCAGACCCTTGTAATGCCACTCAGGGCCTTTCTAAAGGCACCCATACCCTTCTATTGCCCCTCAGGACATTTCTAAAGGCCCCCAGACCCTTCTAGAGCCCCTCAGGACATTTCTATAGGCACCCAGACCCTTCTAATGTCACTCAGGGCCATTCTAAAGGCCGCGAGACCCTTATAATCCCCCTGAGGGCCTTTAAAAAGGCTCCCAGACCATTCTGGACCCCCTCAGGACGCTTCTAATAGCACCCAGACCCTTCTAGATCCCCTCAGGGTCTTTCTAAAGGCCTCCACACCCTTCTAATGACCCTCAAGACCCACGTAAAGGCCCCCAGACGCTTCTAGATTGCCTCAGGACCCAGCTAAAAGACCCCAGAGCCTTCTAATGCCTTTCAGGACCCTTATGAAGGCCACAAGACCCTTCTAATGCCCCTCAGGACCTTTCTAAAGGCCCTCAGACCCTTCTAATGCCTTTCAGGGCCTTTGTAAAGGTTCCCAGACCCTTCTAGAGCCCGTCAGGACCCTTATAAAGGCTCCCAGATCATTCTAGAGCCCCTCAGGACACTTCTAAAGGCCCGCAGACCATTCTACTGCCTCTCAGGAGCACTCTAAATATCCCCAGACCCTACTAATGCCCCACAGGGCCTTTCTAAAGGTCCCCAGACCTTTCTATAGCCCCTGAAGTCCCTTCTAAAGGCCCCCAGACCCTTCTAATGCCACTCAGGGCCTTTCTAAAGGTCGCGAGACCCTTATAATCCCCCTGAGGGCCTTTAAAAAGGACCCCAGACCCTTCTGGACCCCCTCAGGACGCTTCTAATAGCCCCCACACCCTTCTAGAGCCCCTCAGGGCCTTTCTAAAGGCCTCCACACCTTTCTAATGACCCTCAAGACCCATGTAAAGGCCCCCAGACCCTTCTAGATTGCCTCAGGACCCATCTAAAAGCTCCCAGACCCTTCTAATGCCTTTCGGGGCCATTCTAAAGGCCTCCACACCCTTCTAATGACCCTCAAGACCCATGTAAAGGCCCCTAGACCCTTCTAGATTGCCTCAGGGCCCAGCTAAAAGCCCCCAGACCCTTCTAATGCCTTTCAGGACCCTTATAAAGGCACCCAGACCTTTCTAGAGCCTCTCAGGACAGTTTTAAATGCCTCCAGACCCTTCTAGACCCCCTCAGGACCATTCTAAAGGCCCCCAGACCCTTCTAATGCCCCTCAGGGCCTTTCTAAAGTACCCCAGACACTTCTAGAACCTCTCAGGGCCTTTCTATATGACCCCAGACCCTTGTAATGCCCCTCAGGGCCTTTCTAAAGCCCCCAGACCCTTCTAATGCCCCTCAGGACATTTCTAAAGGCACCCAGACCCTTCTAATGCCACTCAGGGCCTTTCTAAAGGCCGCGAGATCCTTATAATCCCCCTGTGGGCCTTTAAAAAGGCCCCCAGAGCCTTCTGGACCCCCTCAGGACGCTTCTAATAGCCCCCAGACCCTTCTAGAGCCCATCAGGGCCTTTCTAAAGGCCTCCAAACCCTTCTAATGACCCTCAAGACCCATGTAGAGGCCCCTAGACCCTTCTGGATTGCCTCAGGACCCATCTAAAAGCCCCCAGATCCTTCTAATGCCTTTCAGGGCCTTTCTAAAGGCCTCCACACCCTTCTAATGACCCTCAAGACCCATGTAGAGGCCCCTAGACCCTTCTAGATTGCCTCAGGAGCCATCTAGAAGCCCCCAGACCCTTCTAATGCCTTTCAAGACCCTTATGAAGGCCACAAGACCCTTCTAATGCCCCTCAGGAGCTTTCTAAAGGCCCTCAGACCCTTCTAATGCCCCTCAGGGCATTTATAAATGTTTCTAGACCCCTCTAGAGCACGTCAGGACCCTTATAAAGGCCCCCAGACCATTCTAGAGCCCCTCAGGACACTTCTAAAGGCCCGCAGACCATTCTAATGCCCGTCAGGTCCTTTATAAATGTCCCCAGACCCTTCTACTGCCCCTCAGGAGCATTCTAAAGGCCCCCAGACCCTTCTAATGCCTTTCAGGGCCTTTATAAAGGTCCCCAGACCCTTCTAGAGACCGTGAAGACCCTTCTAAAGGCCCCCAGACCCTTATAGATGCCCTCAGGACCCTTCTAAATTCCCCCAGACCCTTCTAATGCCCCTCAGGGCCTTTCTAAATTACCCCAGACACTTCTAGAACCTCTCAGAGCCTTTCTATATGAACCCAGACCCTTCTAATGCCACTCAGGGCCTTTCTAAAGGCACCCATACCCTTCTATTGGCCCTCAGGACATTTCTAAATGCCCCCAGACCCTTCTAGAGCCCCTCAGGACATTTCTATAGGCACCCAGACCCTTCTAATGCCACTCAGGGCCTTTCTAAAGGCCGCGAGACCCATATAATTCCCCTGAGGGCCTTTAAAAAGGCCCCCAGACATTTCTGGACCCCCTCAGGACGCTTCTAAATGCCCCCAGACCCTTCTAATGCCCCTCAGGACCCTTCTAAAGGCCCGCAGACCCTTCTAATGCCCCTCAGGACCTACTAAAGGCCCTCAGACTATTCAAATGCCCATCAGGAGTCTTTTAAAGGCCCCCAGACCCTTCTAATGCCCCTCAGGACACTTCTAAAGGTCCCCAGACCCTTCTAATGCCCCTCAGGGCCTTTCTAAATTACCCCAGACACTTCTAGAACCTCTCAGAGCCTTTCTATATGACCCCAGACCCTTGTAATGCCACTCAGGGCCTTTCTAAAGGCCGCGAGACCCTTATAATCCCCCAGAGGGCCTTTAAAAAGGCCCCCAGACCTTTCTGGAACCCCTCAGGACGCTTCTAATAGCCCCCAGACCCTTCTAGAGCCCCTCAGGGCCTTTCTAAAGGCCTCCACACCCTTCTAATGACCCTCAAGACCCATGTAAAGGCCCCTAGACCCTTCTAGATTGCCTCAGGACCCATCTAAAAGCCCCCAGACCATTCTAATGCCTTTCAGGACCCTTATAAAGGCCCCCAGATCATTCTAGAGCCCCTCAGGACACTTCTAAAGGCACGCAGACCATTCTACTGCCTCTGAGGAGCATTCTAAATGTCCCCAGACCCTTCTAATGCCCCACAGGGCCTTTCTAAATGTCCCCAGACCATACTAGAGCCCCTGAAGACCCTTCTAAAGGCCCCCAGACCCTTCTTATGCCACTCAGAGCCTTTCTAAAGGCCGCGACACCCTTATAATCCCCCCTGAGGGCCTTTAAAAAGGCCCCCAGACATATCTGGACCCCCTCAGGACGCTTCTAAAAGCCCCCAGACCCTCCTAATGCCACTCAGGGCCTTTCTAAAGGTCGCGAGACCCTTATAATCCCCCTGAGGGCCGTTAAAAAGGCCCCCAGACCCTTCTGGACCCCCTCAGGACGCTTCTAATAGCCCCCAGACCCTTCTAATGCCCCTCAGGGCCTTTCTAAAGGCCTCCACACCCTTCTAATGACCCTCAAGACCCATGTAAAGGCCCCCAGACCCTTCTAGATTGCCTCAGGACCCATGTAAAAGCCCCCAGACCCTTCTAATGACTTTCAGGGCCTTTCTAAAGGCTTCCACACCCATCTAATGACCCTCAAGACCCATGTAAAGGCCCCTAGACCCTTCTAGATTGCCTCAGGACCCAGCTAAAAGCCCCCAGACCCTTCTAATGCCTTTCAGGACCCTTATGAAGGCCACTAGACCCTTCTAATGCCCCTCAGGACCTTTCTAAAGGACCTCAGACCATTCTAATGCCCTTCAGGGCTTTTATAAAGGTTCCCAGACCTTTCTAGAGCCCGTCAGGACCCTTATAAAGGCTCCCAGAGCATTCTAGAGCCCCTCAGGACACTTCTAAAGGCCCGCAGACCATTCTAATGCCCGTCGGGGCCTTTATAAATGTCCCCAGACCATTCAAATGCCCCTCAGGAGCATTCTAAAGGTCCCCAGACCATTCTAATGCCCCACAGGGCCTTTCTAGAAGTCCCCAGACCCTTATAGAGCCCCTCAGGACCCTTCTAAAGTCCCCCAGACCCTGCTAATTCCCCTCAGGTCTTTTATAAGGGCACCCAGACCCTTCTAATACCCCTCTGGACCATTATAAAGGCCCCCAGACCCTACTAGAGCTTCTCAGGAAAGTTTTAAATGCCTCCAGACCCTTCTAGACCCCCTCAGGACCATTCTAAAGGCTCCCAGACCCTTCTAGACCCCCTCAGGACCATTCTAAAGGCTCCCAGACCCTTCTAATGCCCCTCAGGACCCTTCTAAAGGCCCCCAGACCCTTCTAATGCCCCACAGGGCCTTTCTAAATGTCCCCAGACCCTTCTAGAGCCCCTGAAGACCCTTCTAAAGGCCCCCAGTCCCTTCTAATTCCACTCAGGGCCTTTCTAAAGGACGCGAGACCCTTATAATCCCCCTGAGGGCCTTTAAAAAGGCCCCCAGACTCTTCTGGACCCCCTCAGGACGCTTCTAATAGCACCCACACCCTTCTAGAGCCCCTCAGGGCCTTTCTAAGGGCCTCCACACCCTTCTAATTGCCCTCAAGACCCATGTAAAGGCCCCCAGACCCTTCTAGATTGCCTCAGGACCCATCTAAAAGCCCACAGACCCTTCTAATGCCTTTCAGGACCCTTATGAAGGCCACAAGACCCTTCTAATGCCCCTCAGGAGCTTTCTAAAGGCCCTCAGACCCTTCTAATGCCCCTCAGGGCATTTATAAAGGTTCCCAGACCCTTCTAGAGCAGGTTAGGACCCTTATAAAGGCCCCCAGACAATTCTAGAGCCCCTCAGGACACTTCTAAAGGCCCGCAGACCGTTCTAATGCCCGTCAGGGCATTTATAAAGGTACCCAGACCCTTCTACTGCCCCTCAGGAGCATTCTAAATGCCCCCAGACCCTTCCAATGCCCCACAGGGCCTTTCTAAACGTACCCAGACCCTTCTAGAGACCCTGAAGACCCTTCTAAAGGCCCCCAGACCCTTATAGAGGCCCTCAGGACCCTTCTAAAGTCCTCCAGACCCTGCTAATTCCCCTCAGGGCTTTTATAAGGGCCACAAGACCCTTCTAATGCCCCTCAGGACCATTACAAAGGCCCCCGGACCCTTCTAGAGCCTCTCAGGACAGTTTTAAATGCCTCCAGACCCTTCTAGACCACCTCAGGACCCTTCTAAATGCCCCCAGACCCTTCTAATGCCCCTCAGGGCCTTTCTAAAGGCACCCATACCCTTCTATTGCCCCTCAGGACATTTCTAAAGGCCCCCAGACCCTTCTAGAGCCCCTCAGGACATTTCTATATGCACCCAGACCCTTCTAATGGCACTCAGTGCCATTCTAAAGGCCTCCACACCCTTCTAATGACCCTCAAGACCCATGTAAATGCCCCTAGACCCTTCTAGATTGCCTCAGGACCCAGCTAAAAGCCCCCAGACCCTTCTAACGACTTTCAGGGCCCTTATAAATGCACCCAGACCCTTCTAGAGCCTCTCAGGACAGTTTTAAATGCCTCCAGACCCTTCTAGACCCCCTCAGGACCATTCTAAATGCCCCCAGACCCTTCTAATGCCCCTCAGGACCCTTCTAAAGGCCCCTAGACCCTTCTAATGCCCCTCAGGGCCTTTCTAAAGTACCCCAGACACTTCTAGAACCTCTCAGGGCCTTTCTATATGACCCCAGACCCTTGTAATGCCCCTCAGGGCATTTCTAATGGCCCCCAGACCCTTCTAATGCCCCTCAGGACATTTCTAAAGGCCCCCAGACCCTTCTAGAGCCCCTCAGGACATTTCTAAAGGCACCCAGACCCTTCTAATGCCACTCAGGGCCTTTCTAAATGCCGCGAGACCCTTATAATCCCCCTGAGGGCCTTTAAAAAGGCTCCCAGACCCTTCTGGACCTCCTCAGGATGCTTCTAATAGCCCCCAGACCCTTCTAGAGCCCCTCCGGGCCTTTCTAAAGGCCTCCACACCCTTCTAATGACCCTCAAGACCCATGTAAAGGCCCCTAGACCCTTCTAGATTGCCTCAGGACCAATCTAAAAGCCCCCAGACCCATCTAATGCCTTTCAGGACCTTTCTAAAGGCCTCCACACCCTTCCAATGACCCTCAAGACCCATGTAAATGCCCCCAGACCCTTCTAGATTGCCTCAGGACCCATCTAAAAGCCCCCAGACCCTTCTAATGCCTTTCAGGACCCTTATGAAGGCCACAAGACCATTCTAATGCACCTCAGGACCTTTCTAAAGGCCCTCAGACCCTTCTAATGCCCCTCAGGGCCTTTATAAAGGTTCCCAGACCATTCTAGAGCCCGTCAGGACCCTTATAAAGGCCCCCAGATCATTCTAGAGCCCCTCAGGACACTTCTAAAGGCCCGCAGACCATTCTACTGCCCCTAAGGAGCATTCTAAAGGCCCCCAGACCCTTCTAATGCCTTTCAGGGCCTTTCTAAAGGCCTCCACACCCTTCTAATGACCCTCAAGACCCAAGCAAAGGCCCCTAGACCCTTCTAGATTGCCTCAGGACCCATCTAAAAGTCCCCAGAGCATTCTAATGCCTTTCAGGACCCTTATGAAGGCCGCAAGACCCTTCTAATGCCCCTCAGGACGTTTCTAAAGGCCCTCAGACCTTTATAGAGCCCCTCAGGACCATTCTAAAGTCCCCCAGACCCTGCTAATTCCCCTCAGGGCTGTTAAGGGCACCCAGACCCTTCTAATGCCCCTCAGGACCCTTATAAAGGCACCCAGACCTTTCTAGAGCCTCTCAGGACAGTTTTAAATGCCTCCAGACCCTTCTAGACCCCCTCAGGACGCTTCTAATAGCCCCCACACCATTCTAGAGCCCCTCAGGGCCTTTCTAAAGGCCTCCAGACCCTTCTAATGACCCTCAAGACCCATGTAAAGGTCCCCAGACCCTTCTAGATTGCCTCAGGACCCAGCTAAAAGCCCCCAGACCCTTCTAATGCCTTTCAGGGCCCTTATAAATGCACCCAGACCATTCTAGATCCTCTCAGGACAGTTTTAAATGCCTCCAGACCTTTCTAGACCCCTCAGGACCATTCTAAATGCCCCCAGACCCTTCTAATGCCCCTCAGGACCCTTCTAAAGGCCCCTAGACCCTTCTAATGCCCCTCAGGGCCTTTCTAAAGTACCCCAGACACTTCTAGAACCTCTCAGGGCCTTTCTATATGACCCCAGACCCTTGTAATGCCCCTCAGGGCATTTCTAATGGCCCCCAGACCCTTCTAATGCCCCTCAGGACATTTCTAAAGGCCCCCAGACCCTTCTAGAGCCCCTCAGGACATTTCTAAAGGCACCCAGACCCTTCTAATGCCACTCAGGGCCTTTCTAAAGGCCGCGAGACCCTTATAATCCCCCTTAGGGCCTTTAAAAAGGCTCCCAGACACTTCTGGACCCCTCAGGATGCTTCTAATAGCCCCCAAACCCTTCTAGAGCCCCTCCGGGCCTTTCTAAAGGCCTCCACACCCTTCTAATGACCCTCAAGACCCATGTAAAGGCCCCTAGACCCTTCTAGATTGCCTCAGGACCCATCTAAAAGTCCCCAGACCCATCTAATGCCTTTCAGGACCTTTCAAAAGGCCTCCACACCCTTCCAATGACCCTCAAGACCCATGTAAATGCCCCCAGACCCTTCTAGATTGCCTCAGGACCCATCTAAAAGCCCCCAGACCCTTCTAATGCCTTTCAGGACCCTTATGAAGGCCACAAGACCCTTCTAATGCCCCTCAGGACCTTTCTAAAGGCCCTCAGACCCTTCTAATGCCCCTCAGGGCATTTATAAAGGTTCCCAGACCCTTCTAGAGCCCGTCAGGACCCTTATAAAGGCCCCCAGATCATTCTAGAGCCCCTCAGGACACTTCTAAAGGCCCGCAGACCATTCTAATGCCTTTCAGGGCCTTTCTAAAGGCCTCCACACCCTTCTAATGACCCTCAAGACCCAAGCAAAGGCCCCTAGACCCTTCTAGATTGCCTCAGGACCCATCTAAAAGCCCCCAGAGCATTCTAATGCCTTTCAGGACCCTTATGAAGGCCGCAAGACCCTTCTAATGCCCCTCAGGACGTTTCTAAAGGCCCTCAGAGCCTTATAGAGCCCCTCAGGACCATTCTAAAGTCCCCCAGACCCTGCTAATTCCCCTCAGGGCTTTTATAAGGGCACCCAGACCCTTCTAATGCCCCTCAGGACCCTTATAAATGCACCCAGACCATTCTAGAGCCTCTCAGGACAGTTTTAAATGCCTCCAGACCCTTCTAGACCCCCTCAGGGCCATTCTAAAGGCCCCCAGACCCTTCTAATGACCCTCAGGACCCTTCTAAAGGCCCCTAGACCCTTCTAATGCCCCTCAGGGCCTTTCTAAAGGTCCCCAGACCATTCTAGAGCCCCTGAAGGCCCTTCTAAAGGACCCCAGACCCTTCTAATGCCACTCAGGGCCTTTCTAAAGGTCGCGAGACCCTTATAATCCCCCTGAGGTCCTTTAAAAAGGCCCCCAGACCCTTCTGGACCCCCTCAGGACGCTTCTAATAGCCCCCACACCCTTCTAATGCCCCTCAGGGCCTTTCGAAAGGCCTCCACACCCTTCTAATGACCCTCAAGACCCATGTAAAGGCCCCCAGACCCTTCTAGATTGCCTCAGGACCCATCTAAAAGCCCCCAGACCATTCTAATGCCTTTCAGGACCCTTATAAAGGCCCCCAGATCATTCTAGAGACCCTCAAGACACTTCTAAAGGCCCGCAGACCATTCTACGGCCTCTCAGGAGCACTCTAAATGTCCCCAGACCCTACTAATGCCCCACAGGGCCTTTCTAAAGGTCCCCAGACCCTTCTATAGCCCCTGAAGACCCTTCTAAAGGCCCCCAGACCCTTCTAATGCCACTCAGGGCCTTTCTAAAGGCCGCGAGACCCTTATAATCCCCCTGAGGGCCTTTAAAAAGGCCCCCAGACATTTCTGGACCCCCTCAGGACGCTTCTAAAAGCACCCAGACCCTTCTAATGCCACTCAGGGCCTTTCTAAAGGTCGCGAGACCCTTATAATCCCCCTGAGGGCCTTTAAAAAGGCCCCCAGACCCTTCTGGACCCCCTCAGGACGCTTCTAATAGCCCCCACACCCTTCTAGAGCCCATCAGGGCCTTTCTAAAGGCCTCCACACCCTTCTAATGACCCTCAAGACCCATGTAAAGGCCCCCAGACCCTTCTAGATTGCCTCAGGACCCATCTAAAAGCTCCCAGACCCTTCTAATGCCTTTCAGGGCCTTTCTAAAGGCCTCCACACCCTTCTAATGACCCTCAAGACCCATGTAAAGGCCCCTAGACCCTTCTAGATTGCCTCAGGACCCAGCTAAAAGCCCCCAGACCCTTCTAATGCCTTTCAGGACCTTTATAAAGGCACCCAGACCCTTCTATAGCCTCTCAGGACAGTTTTAAATGCCTCCAGACCCTTCTAGACCCCCTCAGGACCATTCTAAATGCCCCCAGACCCTTCTAATGCCTTTCAGGACCCTTATGAAGGCCACAAGACCCTTCTAATGCACCTCAGGACCTTTCTAAAGGCCCTCAGACCCTTCTAATGCCCCTCAGGGCCTTTATAAAGGTTCCCAGACCATTCTAGAGCCCGTCAGGACCCTTATAAAGGCCCCCAGATCATTCTAGAGCCCCTCAGGACACTTCTAAAGGCCCGCAGACCATTCTACTGCCCCTAAGGAGCATTCTAAAGGCCCCCAGACCCTTCTAATGACCCTAAAGACCCAAGCAAAGGCCCCTAGACCCTTCTAGATTGCCTCAGGACCCATCTAAAAGTCCCCAGAGCATTCTAATGCCTTTCAGGACCCTTATGAAGGCCGCAAGACCCTTCTAATGCCCCTCAGGACGTTTCTAAAGGCCCTCAGACATTTATAGAGCCCCTCAGGACCATTCTAAAGTCTCCCAGACCCTGCTAATTCCCCTCAGGGCTGTTAAGGGCACCCAGACCCTTCTAATGCCCCTCAGGACCCTTATAAAGGCACCCAGACCCTTCTAGAGCCTCTCAGGACAGTTTTAAATGCCTCCAGACCCTTCTAGACCCTCTCAGGACGCTTCTAATAGCCCCCACACCATTCTAGAGCCCCTCAGGGCCTTTCTAAAGGCCTCCAGACCCTTCTAATGACCCTCAAGACCCATGTAAAGGTCCCCAGACCCTTCTAGATTGCCTCAGGACCCAGCTAAAAGCCCCCAGACCCTTCTAATGCCTTTCAGGGCCCTTATAAATGCACCCAGACCATTCTAGATCCTCTCAGGACAGTTTTAAATGCCTCCAGACCTTTCTAGACCCCTCAGGACCATTCTAAATGCCCCCAGACCCTTCTAATGCCCCTCAGGACCCTTCTAAAGGCCCCTAGACCCTTCTAATGCCCCTCAGGGCCTTTCTAAAGTACCCCAGACACTTCTAGAACCTCTCAGGGCCTTTCTATATGACCCCAGACCCTTGTAATGCCCCTCAGGGCATTTTTAATGGCCCCCAGACCCTTCTAATGCCCCTCAGGACATTTCTAAAGGCCCCCAGACCCTTCTAGAGCCCCTCAGGACATTTCTAAAGGCACCCAGACCCTTGTAATGCCACTCAGGGCCTTTCTAAAGGCCGCGAGACCCTTATAATCCCCCTGAGGGCCTTTAAAAAGGCTCCCAGACCCTTCTGGACCCCCTCAGGATGCTTCTAATAGCCCCCAGACCCTTCTAGAGCCCCTCCGGGCCTTTCTAAAGGCCTCCACACCCTTCTAATGACCCTCAAGACCCATGTAAAGGCCCCTAGACCCTTCTAGATTGCCTCAGGACCCATCTAAAAGTCCCCAGACCCATCTAATGCCTTTCAGGACCTTTCAAAAGGCCTCCACACCCTTCCAATGACCCTCAAGACCCATGTAAATGCCCCCAGACCCTTCTAGATTGCCTCAGGACCCATCTAAAAGCCCCCAGACCCTTCTAATGCCTTTCAGGACCCTTATGAAGGCCACAAGACCCTTCTAATGCCCCTCAGGACCTTTCTAAAGGCCCTCAGACCCTTCTAATGCCCCTCAGGGCTTTTATAAAGGTTCCCAGACCATTCTAGAGCACGTCAGGACCCTTATAAAGGCCCCCAGATCATTCTAGAGCCCCTCAGGACACTTCTAAAGGCCCGCAGACCATTCTACTGCCCCTAAGGAGCATTCTAAAGGCCCCCAGACCCTTCTAATGCCTTTCAGGGCCTTTCTAAAGGCCTCCACACCCTTCTAATGACCCTCAAGACCCAAGCAAAGGCCCCTAGACCCTTCTAGATTGCCTCAGGACCCATCTAAAAGCCCCCAGAGCATTCTAATGCATTTCAGGACCCTTATGAAGGCCGCAAGACCCTTCTAATGTCCCTCAGGACGTTTCTAAAGGCCCTCAGAGCCTTATAGAGCCCCTCAGGACCATTCTAAAGTCCCCCAGACCCTGCTAATTCCCCTCAGGGCTTTTATAAGGGCACCCAGACCCTTCTAATGCCCCTCAGGACCCTTATAAAGGCACCCAGACCCTTCTAGAGCCTCTCAGGACAGCTTTAAATGCCTCCAGACCCTTCTAGACCCCCTCAGGGCCATTCTAAAGGCCCCCAGACCCTTCTAATGACCCTCAGGACCCTTCTAAAGGCCCCTAGACCCTTCTAATGCCCCTCAGGGCCTTTCTAAAGGTCCCCAGACCATTCTAGAGCCCCTGAAGGCCCTTCTAAAGGACCCCAGACCCTTCTAATGCCACTCAGGGCCTTTCTAAAGGTCGCGAGACCCTTATAATCCCCCTGAGGTCCTTTAAAAAGGCCCCCAGACCCTTCTGGACCCCCTCAGGACGCTTCTAATAGCCCCCACACCCTTCTAATGCCCCTCAGGGCCTTTCGAAAGGCCTCCACACCCTTCTAATGACCCTCAAGACCCATGTAAAGGCCCCCAGACCCTTCTAGATTGCCTCAGGACCCATCTAAAAGCCCCCAGACCATTCTAATGCCTTTCAGGACCCTTATAAAGGCCCCCAGATCATTCTAGAGCCCCTCAAGACACTTCTAAAGGCCCGCAGACCATTCTACTGCCTCTCAGGAGCACTCTAAATGTCCCCAGACCCTACTAATGCCCCACAGGGCCTTTCTAAAGGTCCCCAGACCCATCTATAGCACCTGAAGACCCTTCTAAAGGCCCCCAGACCCTTCTAATGCCACTCAGGGCCTTTCTAAAGGCCGCGAGACCCTTATAATCCCCCTGAGGGCCTTTAAAAAGGCCCCCAGACATTTCTGGACCCCCTCAGGACGCTTCTAAAAGCACCCAGACCCTTCTAATGCCACTCAGGGCCTTTCTAAAGGTCGCGAGACCCTTATAATCCCCCTGAGGGCCTTTAAAAAGGCCCCCAGACCCTTCTGGACCCCCTCAGGACGCTTCTAATAGCCCCCACACCCTTCTAGAGCCCATCAGGGCCTTTCTAAAGGCCTCCACACCCTTCTAATGACCCTCAAGACCCATGTAAAGGCCCCCAGACCCTTCTAGATTGCCTCAGGACCCATCTAAAAGCTCCCAGACCCTTCTAATGCCTTTCAGGGCCTTTCTAAAGGCCTCCACACACTTCTAATGACCCTCAAGACCCATGTAAAGGCCCCTAGACCCTTCTAGATTGCCTCAGGACCCAGCTAAAAGCCCCCAGACCCTTCTAATGCCTTTCAGGACCTTTATAAAGGCACCCAGACCCTTCTATAGCCTCTCAGGACAGTTTTAAATGCCTCCAGACCCTTCTAGACTCCCTCAGGACCATTCTAAATGCCCCCAGACCCTTCTAATCCCCCTGAGGACCCTTCTAAAGGCCCGCAGACCCTTCTAATGCCCCTCAGGGCCTTTCTAAAGTACCCCAGAAACTTCTAGAACCTCTCAGGGCCTTTCTATATGACCCCAGACCATTGTAATGCCCCTCAGGGCCTTTCTAACGGCCCCCAGACCCTTCTAATGCCCCTCAGGACATTTCTAAAGGCCCCCAGACCCTTCTAGAGCCCCTCAGGACATTTCTAAAGGCACCCAGACCCTTCTAATGCCACTCAGGGCCTTTCTAAAGGCCGCGAGACCCTTATAATCCCCCTGAGGGCCTTTAAAAAGGCTCCCAGACCTTTCTGGACCTCCTCAGGACGCTTCTAATAGCCCCCAGACCCTTCTAGAGCCCCTCCGGGCCTTTCTAAAGGCCTCCACACCCTTCTAATGACCCTCAAAACCCATGTAAAGGCCCCTAGACCCTTCTAGATTGCCTCAGGACCCATCTAAAAGCCCCCAGACCCATCTAATGCCTTTCAGGACCTTTCTAAAGGCATCCACACCCTTCTAATGACCCTCAAGACCCATGTAAATGCCCCCAGACCCTTCTAGATTGACTCAGGACCCATCTAAATGCCCCCAGACCCTTCTAATCCCTTTCAGGACCCTTATGAAGGCCACAAGACCCTTCTAATGCCCCTCAGGACCTTTCTAAAGGCCCTCAGACCCTTCTAATGCCTTTCGGGGCCTTTATAAAGGTTCCCAGACCATTCTAGAGCCCGTCAGGACCCTTATAAAGGCCCCCAGATCATTCTAGAGCCCCTCAGGACACTTCTAAAGGCCCGCAGACCATTCTACTGCCCCTAAGGAGCATTCTAAAGACCCCCAGACCCTTCTAATGCCTTTCAGGGCCTTTCTAAAGGCCTCCACACCCTTCTAATGACACTCAAGACCCAAGCAAAGGCCCCTAGACCCTTCTAGATTGCCTCAGGACCCATCTAAAAGCCCCCAGAGCATTCTAATGCCTTTCAGGACCCTTATGAAGGCCGCAAGACCCTTCTAATGCCCCTCAGGACGTTTCTAAAGGCCCTCAGACCGTTATAGAGCCCCTCAGGACCATTCTAAAGGCCCCCTGACCCTGCTATATCCCCTCAGGGCTTTTATAAGGGCACCCAGACCCTTCTTATGCCCCTCAGGACCCTTATACAGGCACCCAGACCCTTCTAGAGCCACTCAGGACCATTCTAAAGGCCCCCAGACCCTTCTAATGCCCCTCAGGACCCTTCTAAAGGCCCCTAGACCCTTCTAATGCCCCTCAGGGCCTTTCTAAATTACCTCAGACACTACTAGAACCTCTCAGATCCTTTCTATATGACCCCAGACCCTTGTAATGCCACTCACGGCCTTTCTAAAGGTCCCCAGACCCTTCTAGAGCCCCTCAGGACATTTCTAAAGGTCCCCAGACGATTCTAGAGCCCCTGAAGGCCCTTCTAAAGGCCCCCAGACCCTTCTAATGCCACTCAGGGCCTTTCTAAAGGTCGCGAGACCCTGATAATCCCCCTGAAGTCCTTTAAAAAGGCCCCCAGACCCTTCTGGACCCACTCAGGACGCTTCTAATAGCCCCCACACCATTCTAATGCCCCTCAGGGCCTTTCTAAAGGCCTCCACACCCTTCTAATGACCCTCAAGACCCATGTAAAGGCCCCTAGACCCTTCTAGATTGCCTCAGGACCCATCTAAAAGCCCCCAGACCCTTCTAATGCCTTTCAGGGCCTTTCTAAAGGCCTCCACACCCATCTAATGACCCTCAAGACCCATGTAAAGGCCCCTAGACCCTTGTAGATTGCCTCAGGACCCATCTAAAAGGCTCCAGACCCTTCTAATGCCTTTCAGGACCCTTATGAAGGCCACAAGACCCTTCTAATTCCCCTCAGGACCTTTCTAAAGGCCCTCAGACCCTTCTAATGCCCTTCAGGGCTTTTATAAAGGTTCCCAGACCTTTCTAGAGCCTGTCAGGACCCTTATAAAGGCCCCCAGACCATTCTAGAGCCCCTCAGGACACTTCTAAAGGCCCGCAGACCATTCTAATGCCCGTCAGGGCCTTTATAAACGTCCCCAGACCATTCAAATGCCCCTCAGGAGCATTCTAAAGGTCCCCAGACCTTTCTAATGCCCCACAGGGCCTTTCTAAAAGTCCCCAGACCCTTCTAGAGCCCCTGAAGACCCTTCTAAAGGCCCCCAGACCCTTATAGAGCCCCTCAGGACCCTTCTAACGTCACCCAGACCCTGCTAATTCCCCTCAGGTCTTTTATAAGGGCACCCAGACCCTTCTAATGCCCCTCTGGACCCTTATAAAGGCCCCCAGACGCTTCTAGAGCTTCTCAGGACAGTTTTAAATGCTTCCAGACCCTTCTAGACCCCCTCAGGACCATTCTAAAGGCTCCCAGACCCTTCTAATGTTCCTCAGGACCCTTCTAAAGGCCCCCAGACCCTTCTAATGCCCCACAGGGCCTTTTTAAAGGTCCCCAGACCCTTCTAGAGCCCCTGAAGATCATTCTAAAGGCCCCCAGACCCTTCTAATGCCACTCAGGGCCTTTCTAAAGGCCGCGAGACCATTATAATCCCCCTGAGGGCCTTTAAAAAGGCCCCCAGACTCTTCTGGACCACCTCAGGACGCTTCTAATAGCACCCACACCCTTCTAGAGCCACTCAGGGCCTTTCTAAAGGCCTCCACACCCTTCTAATTGCCCTCAAGACCCATGCAAAGGCCCCCAGACCCTTCTAGATTGCCTCAGGACCCATCTAAAAGCCCCCAGAGCCTTCTACTGCCTTTCAGGACCCTTATGAAGGCCACAAGACCCTTCTAATGCCCCTCAGGAGCTTTCTAAAGGCCCTCAGACCCTTCTAATGCCCCTCAGGGCATTTATAAAGGTTCCCAGACCCTTCTAGAGCACGTTAGGACCCTTATAAAGGCCCCCAGACCATTCTAGAGCCCCTCAGGACACTTCTAAAGGCCCGCAGACCATTCTAATGCCCGTCAGGGCCTTTATAAAGGTACCCAGACCCTTCTACTGCCCCTCAGGAGCATTCTAAATGCCCCCAGACCCTTCTAATGCCTCACAGGGCCTTTCTAAAGGTCCCCAGACCCATCTAGAGCCCCTGAAGACCCTTCTAAAGGCCCCCAGACCCTTATAGAGGCCCTCAGGACCCTTCTAAAGTCCTCAAGACCCTGCTAATTCCCCTCAGGGCTTTTATAAGGGCCACAAGACCCTTCTAATGCCCCTCAGGACCCTTATAAAGGCACCCAGACCCTTCTAGAGCCTCTCAGGACAGTTTTAAATGCCTCCAGACCCTTCTAGACCCCCACAGGACCATTCTAAAGGCCCCCAGACCCTTCTAATGCCCCTCAGGACCATTCTAAAGCCCCCAGACCCTTCTAATGCCCCTCAGGGCATTTCTAAATTACCCCAGACATTTCTAGAACCTCTCAGAACCTTTCTATATGAACCCAGACCCTTCTAATGCCACTCAGGGCCTTTCTAAAGGCACCCATACCCTTCTATTGCCCCTCAGGACATTACTAAAGGACCCCAGACCCTTCTAGAGCCCCTCAGGACATTTCTATAGGCACCCAGACCCTTCTAATGCCACTCAGGGCCATTCTAAAGGCCACGAGACCCTTCTAATGCCCCACAGGGCCTTTTTAAAGGTCCCCAGACCCTTCTAGAGCCCCTGAAGATCATTCTAAAGGCCCCCAGACCCTTCTAATGCCACTCAGGGCCTTTCTAAAGGCCGCGAGACCATTATAATCCCCCTGAGGGCCTTTAAAAAGGCCCCCGGACCATTCTGGACCCCCTCAGGACGCTTCTAATAGCACCCAGACCCTTCTAGAGCCCCTCAGGGCCTTTCTAAAGGCCTCCACACCCTTCTAATGACCCTCAAGACCCACGTAAATGCCGCCAGACCCTTCTAGATTGCCTCAGGACCCATCTAAAAGCCCCCAGACCCTTCTAATGCCTTTCAGGACCCTTATGAAGGCCACAAGACCCTTCTAATGCACCTCAGGACCTTTCTAAAGGCCCTCAGACCCTTCTAATGCCTTTCACGGCCTTTATAAAGGTTCCCAGACCCTTCTAGAGCCCGTCAGGACCCTTATAAAGGCCCCCAGATCATTCTAGAGGCCCTCAAGACACTTCTAAAGGCCCGCAGACCATTCTACTGCCTCTCAGGAGCATTCTAAATGTCCCCAGACCCTACTAATGCCCCACAGGGCCTTTCTAAAGGTCCCCAGACCCTTCTAGAGCCCCTGAAGACCCTTCTAAGGCCCCCCAGTCCCTTCTAATGCTACTCAGGGCCTTTCGAAAGGCCGCGAGACCCTTATAATCCCCCTGAGGGCCTTTAAAAAGGCACCCAGACATTTCTGGACCCCCTCAGGACGCTTCTAAAAGCCCCCAGACCCTTCTAATGCTCTCAGGGCCTTTCTAAAGGTCGCGAGACCCTTATAATCCCCCTGAGGGCCTTTAAAAAGGCCCCCAGACCCTTCTGGACCCCCTCAGGACGCTTCTAATAGCCCCCACACCCTTCTAGAGCCCCTCAGGGCCTTTCTAAAGGCCTCCACACCCTTCTAATGACCCTCAAGACCCATGTAAAGGCCCCCAGACCCTTCTAGATTGCCTGAGGACCCATCTAAAAGCCCCCAGACCCTTCTAATGCCTTTCAGGACCCTTATGAAGGCCACAAGACCCTTCTAATGCCCCTCAGGACCTTTCTAAAGGACCTCAGACCCTTCTAATGCCCTTCAGGGCATTTATAAAGGTTCCCAGACCCTTCTAGAGCACGTCAGGACCCTTATAAAGGCCCCCAGACCATTCTAGAGCCCCTCAGGACACTTCTAAAGGCCCGCAGACCATTCTAACGCCCGTCAGGGCCTTTATAAATGTCCCCAGACCATTCAAATGCCCCTCAGGAGCATTCATAAGGCCCCCAGACCCTTCTCATGCCCCAAAGGGCCTTTCTAAAAGTCCCCAGACCCTTCTAGAGCCCCTGAAGACCCTTCTAAAGGCCCCCAGACCCTTATAGAGCCCCTCAGGACCCTTCTAAAGTCCCCCAGACCCTGCTAATTCCCCTCAGGTCTTTTATAAGGGCACCCAGACCCTTCTAATGCCCCTCTGGACCCTTACAAAGGCACCCAGACCCTTCTAGAGCTTCTCAGGACAGTTTTAAATGCCTGCAGACCCTTCTAGACCCCCTCAGGACCAATCTAAAGGCTCCCAGACCCTTCTAATGCCCCTCAGGACCCTTCTAAAGGCCCCCAGACCATTCTAATGCCCCACAGGGCTTTTCTAAAGGTCCCCAGACCATTCTAGAGCCCCTGAAGACCCTTCTAAAGGCCCCCAGACCCTTCTAATGCCCCTCAGGGCTTTTCTAAAGGCCGCGAGACCCTTATAATCCCCCTGAGGGCCTTTAAAAAGGCCCCCAGACCCTTCTGGACCCCCTCAGGATGCTTCTAATAGCACCCACACCCTTCTAGAGCCCCTCAGGGCCTTTCTAAAGGCCTCCACACCCTTCTAATGGCCCTCAAGACCCACGTAAAGGCCCCCAGACCCTTCTAGATTGCCTCAGGACCCAGCTAAAAGCCCCCAGACCCTTCTAATGCCTTTCAGGACCCTTATGAAGGCCACCAGACCCTTCTAATGCACCTCAGGACCTTTCTAAAGGCCCTCAGACCCTTCTAATGCCTTTCAGGGCCTTTATAAAGGTTCCCAGACCATTCTAGAGCCCGTCAGGACCCTTATAAAGGCCCCCAGATCATTCTAGAGCCCGTCAGGACACTTCTAAAGGCCCGCAGACCATTCTACTGCCCCTAAGGAGCATTCTAAATGTCCCCAGAACCTTCTAATGCCCCATAGGGCCTTTCTAAAGGTCCCCAGACCCTTCTAGAGCCCCTGAAGACCCTTCTAAAGGCTCCCAGACCCTTCTAATGCCCCACAGGGCCTTTCTCAAGGCTCCCAGACCCTTCTAGAACCCCTGAAGACCCTTCTAAAGGCCCCCAGACCCTTCTAATGCCACTCAGGGCCTTTCTAAATGAAGCGAGACGCGTATAATCCCCCTGAGGGCCTTTAAAAAGGCCCCCAGACCATTCTGGACCCACTCAGGACGCTTCTAATACCCCCACACCCTTCTGGAGCCCCTCAGGGCCTTTCTAAATTACCCCAGACACTTCTAGAACCTCTCAGAGCCTTTCTATATGACACCAGACCCTTGTAATGCCACTCAGGGCCTTTCTAAAGGCCGCGAGACCCTTATAATCCCCATGAGGGCCTTTAAAAAGGCCCCCAGACCTTTCTGGACCCCCTCAGGACGCTTCTAATAGCCCCCAGACCCTTCTAGAGCCCCTCAGGGCCTTTCTAAAGGCCTCCACACCCTTCTAATGACCCTCAAGACCCATGTAAAGGCCCCTAGACCCTTCTAGATTGCCTCAGGACCCATCTAAAAGCCCCCAGACCCTTCTAATGCCTTTCAGGACCCTTATAAAGTCCCCCAGATCATTCTAGAGCCCCTCAGGACACTTCTAAAGGCCCGCAGACCATTCTACTGCCTCTGAGGAGCATTCTAAATGTCCCCAGACCCTTCTAATGCCCCACAGGGCCTTTCTAAAGGTCCCCAGACCCTACTAGAGCCCCTGAAGACCCTTCTAAAGGCCCCCAGCCCCTTCTTATGCCACTCAGAGCCTTTCTAAAGGCCACGAGACCCTTATAATCCCCCCTGAGGGCCTTTAAAAAGGCCCCCAGACATTTCTGGACCCCCTCAGGACGCTTCTACAAGCCCCCAGACCCATCTAATTCCACTCAGGGCCTTTCTAAAGGTCGCGAGACCCTTATAATCCCCCTGAGGGCCTTTAAAAAGGCCCCCAGACCCTTCTGGAACCCCTCAGGACTCATCTAATGGCCCCCACACCCTTCTAGAGCCCCTCAGGGCCTTTCTAAAGGCCTCCACACCCTTCTAATGACCCTCAAGACCCATGTAAAGGCCCCCAGACCCTTCTAGATTGCCTCAGGACCCATCTAAAAGCTCCCAGACCCTTCTAATGCCTTTCAGGGCCTTTCTAAAGGCCTCCACACCCTTCTAATGACCCTCAAGACCCATGTAAAGGCCCCTAGACCCTTCTAGATTGCCTCAGGACCCATCTAAAAGCCACCAGAGCATTCTAATGCCTTTCAGGACCCTTATGAAGGCCGCAAGACCCTTCTAATGCCCCTCAGGACGTTTCTAAAGGCCCTCAGACGCTTATAGAGCCCCTCAGGACCATTCTAAAGTCACCCAGACCCTGCTAATTCCCCTCAGGGCTTTTATAAGGGCACCCAGACCCTTCTAATGCCCCTCAGGACCCTTATAAATGCACCCAGACCCTTCTAGAGCCTCTCAGGACAGTTTTAAATGCCTCCAGACCCTTCTAGACCCCCTCAGGACCATTCTAAAGGCCCCCACACCCTTCTAATGCCCCTCAGGACCGTTCTAAAGGCCCCTAGACCCTTCTAATGCCCCTCAGGGCCTTTCTAAATTACCTCAGACACTTCTAGAACCTCTCAGGGCCTTTCTATATGACCCCAGACCCTTGTAATGCCACTCACGGCCTTTCTAAAGGTCCCCAGACCCATCTAATGCCCCTCAGGGCCTTTCTAAAGGTCGCGAGACCCTTATAATCCCCCTGAGGACCTTTAAAAAGGCCCCCAGACCCTTCTGGACCCCCTCAGGACGCTTCTAATAGCCCCCACACCCTTCTAATGCCCCTCAGGGCCTTTCTAAAGGCCTCCACACCCTTCTAATGACCCTCAAGACCCATGTAAAGGCCCCCAGACCCTTCTAGATTGCCTCAGGACCCAGCTAAAAGCCCCCAGACCCTTCTAATGCCTTTCAGGACCCTTATGAAGGCCACAAGACCCTTCTAATGCACCTCAGGACCTTTCTAAATGCCCTCAGACCCTTCTAATGTCTTTCAGGGCCTTTATAAAGGTTCCCAGACCATTCTACAGCCCCTGAAGACCCTTCTAAAGGCCCCCAGACCCTTCTAATGCCCCACAGGGCCTTTCTCAAGGCGCCCAGACCCTTCTAGAACCCCTGAAGACCCTTCTAAAGGCCCCCAGACCCTTCTAATGCCACTCAGGGCCTTTCTAAATGAAGCGAGACGCGTATAATCCCCCTGAGGGCCTTTAAAAAGGCCCCCAGACCATTCTGGACCCACTCAGGACGCTTCTAATACCCCCACACCCTTCTGGAGCCCCTCAGGGCCTTTCTAAAGGCTTCCACACCCTTCTAATGTCCCTCAAGACCCATGTAAATGCACCCAGACCCTTCTAGATTGCCTCAGGACCCATCTAAAAGCCCCCAGACCCTTCTAATGCCTTTCAGGACCCTTATGAAGGCCACAAGACCCTTCTAATACCCCTCAGGACCTTCTAAAGGCCCTCAGACTATTCAAATGCCCCTCAGGAGTATTTTAAAGGCCCCCAGACCCTTCTAATGCACCTCAGGACACTTCTAAAGGCCCCCAGACCCTTCTAATGCCCCTCAGGGCCTTTCTAAATTACCCCAGACACTTCTAGAACCTCTCAGAGCCTTTCTATATGACACCAGACCCTTGTAATGCCACTCAGGGCCTTTCTAAAGGCCGCGAGACCCTTATAATCCCCATGAGGGCTTGTAAAAAGGCCCCCAGACCTTTCTGGACCCCCTCAGGACGCTTCTAATAGCCCCCAGACCCTTGTAGAGCCCCTCAGGGCCTTTCTAAAGGCCTCCACACCCTTCTAATGACCCTCAAGACCCATGTAAAGGCCCCTAGACCCTTCTAGATTGCCTCAGGACCCATCTAAAAGCCCCCAGACCCTTCTAATGCCTTTCAGGACCTTTATAAAGGCCCCAGATCATTCTAGAGCCCCTCAGGACACTTCTAAAGGCCCGCAGACCATTCTACTGCCTCTGAGGAGCATTCTAAATGTCCCCAGACCCTTCTAATGCCCCACAGGGCCTTTCTAAAGGTCCCCAGACCCTACTAGAGCCCCTGAAGACCCTTCTAAAGGCCCCCAGACCCTTCTTATGCCACTCAGAGCCTTTCTAAAGGCCGCGAGACCCTTATAATCCCCCCTGAGGGCCTTTAAAAAGGCCCCCAGACATTTCTGGACCCCCTCAGGACGCTTCTAAAAGCCCCCAGACCCATCTAATTCCACTCAGGGCCTTTCTAAAGGTCGCGAGACCCTTATAATCCCCCTGAGGGCCTTTAAAAAGGCACCCAGACCATTCTGGAACCCCTCAGGACGCTTCTAATGGCCCCCACACCCTTCTAGAGCCCCTCAGGGCCTTTCTAAATGCCTCCACACCCTTCTAATGAACCTCAAGACCCACGTAAAGGCCCCCAGACCCTTCTAGATTGCCTCAGGACCCAGTTAAAAGCCCCCAGACCCTTCTAATGCCTTTCAGGACCTTTATGAAGGCCACAAGACCCTTCTAATGAACCTCAGGACCTTTCTAAAGGCCCTCAGACCCTTCTAATGCCTTTCACGGCCTTTATAAAGGTTCCCAGACCCTTCTAGAGCCCTTCAGGACCCTTATAAACGCCCCCAGATCATTCTAGAGCCCCTAAAGACACTTCTAAAGGCCCGCAGACCATTCTACTACCTCTCAGGAGCACTCTAAATGTCCCCAGACCCTACTAATGCCCCACAGGGCCTTTCTAAAGGTCCCCAGACCCTTCTATAGCCCCTGAAGACCCTTCTAAAGGCCCCCAGACCCTTCTAATGCCACTCAGGGCCTTTCTAAAGGCCGCGAGACCCTTATAATCCCCATGAGGGCCTTTAAAAAGGCCCCCAGACCCTTCTGGACCCCCTCAGGACGCTTCTAATAGCCCCCACACCCTTCTAGAGCCCCTCAGGGCCTTTCTAAAGGCCTCCACACCCTTCTAATGACCCTCAAGACCCATGTAAAGGCCCCCAGACCCTTCTAGATTGCCTGAGGACCCATCAAAAAGCCCCCAGACCCTTCTAATGCCTTTCAGGACCCTTATGAAGGCCACAAGACCCTTCTAATGCCCCTCAGGACCTTTCTAAAGGACCTCAGACCCTTCTAATGCCCTTCAGGGCATTTATAAAGGTTCCCAGACCCTTCTAGAGCACGTCAGGACCCTTATAAAGGCCCCCAGACCATTCTAGAGCCCCTCAGGACACTTCTAAAGGCCCGCAGACCATTCTAATGCCCGTCAGGGCCTTTATAAACGTCCCCAGACCATTCAAATGCCCCTCAGGAGCATTCATAAGGCCCCCAGACCCTTCTCATGCCCCAAAGGGCCTTTCTAAAAGTCCCCAGACCCTTCTAGAGCCCCTGAAGACCCTTCTAAAGGCCCCCAGACCCTTATAGAGCCCCTCAGGACCCTTCTAAAGTCCCCCAGACCCTGCTAATTCCCCTCAGGTCTTTTATAAGGGCACCCAGACCCTTCTAATGCCCCTCTGGACCCTTACAAAGGCACCCAGACCCTTCTAGAGCTTCTCAGGACAGTTTTAAATGCCTGCAGACCCTTCTAGACCCCCTCAGGACCAATCTAAAGGCTCCCAGACCCTTCTAATGCCCCTCAGGACCCTTCTAAAGGCCCCCAGACCATTCTAATGCCCCACAGGGCTTTTCTAAAGGTCCCCAGACCATTCTAGAGCCCCTGAAGACCCTTCTAAAGGCCCCCAGTCCCTTCTAATGCCACTCAGGGCCTTTCTAAAGGCCGCGAGACCCTTATAATCCCCCTGAGGGCCTTTAAAAAGGCCCCCAGACTCTTCTGGACCCCCTCAGGATGCTTCTAATAGCACCCACACCCTTCTAGAGCCCCTCAGGGCCTTTGTAAAGGCCTCCACACCCTTCTAATGGCCCTCAAGACCCACGTAAAGGCCCCCAAACCCTTCTAGATTGCCTCAGGACCCAGCTAAAAGCCCCCAGACCCTTCTAATGCCTTTCAGGACCCTTATGAAGGCCACCAGACCCTTCTAATGCACCTCAGGACCTTTCTAAAGGCCCTCAGACCCTTCTAATGCCTTTCAGGGCCTTTATAAAGGTTCCCAGACCATTCTAGAGCCCGTCAGGACCCTTATAAAGGCCCCCAGATCATTCTAGAGCCCGTCAGGACACTTCTAAAGGCCCGCAGACCATTCTACTGCCCCTAAGGAGCATTCTAAAGGCCCCCAGAACCTTCTAATGCCCCATAGGGCCTTTCTAAAGGTCCCCAGACCCTTCTAGAGCCCCTGAAGACCCTTCTAAAGGCTCCCAGACCCTTCTAATGCCCCACAGGGCCTTTCTCAAGGCTCCCAGACCCTTCTAGAACCCCTGAAGACCCTTCTAAAGGCCCCCAGACCCTTCTAATGCCACTCAGGGCCTTTCTAAATGAAGCGAGACGCGTATAATCCCCCTGAGGGCCTTTAAAAAGGCCCCCAGACCATTCTGGACCCACTCAGGACGCTTCTAATACCCCCACACCCTTCTGGAGCCCCTCAGGGCCTTTCTAAATTACCCCAGACACTTCTAGAACCTCTCAGAGCCTTTCTATATGACACCAGACCCTTGTAATGCCACTCAGGGCCTTTCTAAAGGCCGCGAGACCCTTATAATCCCCATGAGGGCCTTTAAAAAGGCCCCCAGACCTTTCTGGACCCCCTCAGGACGCTTCTAATAGCCCCCAGACCCTTCTAGAGCCCCTCAGGGCCTTTCTAAAGGCCTCCACACCCTTCTAATGACCCTCAAGACCCATGTAAAGGCCCCTAGACCCTTCTAGATTGCCTCAGGACCCATCTAAAAGCCCCCAGACCCTTCTAATGCCTTTCAGGACCCTTATAAAGTCCCCCAGATCATTCTAGAGCCCCTCAGGACACTTCTAAAGGCCCGCAGACCATTCTACTGCCTCTGAGGAGCATTCTAAATGTCCCCAGACCCTTCTAATGCCCCACAGGGCCTTTCTAAAGGTCCCCAGACCCTACTAGAGCCCCTGAAGACCCTTCTAAAGGCCCCCAGCCCCTTCTTATGCCACTCAGAGCCTTTCTAAAGGCCACGAGACCCTTATAATCCCCCCTGAGGGCCTTTAAAAAGGCCCCCAGACATTTCTGGACCCCCTCAGGACGCTTCTACAAGCCCCCAGACCCATCTAATTCCACTCAGGGCCTTTCTAAAGGTCGCGAGACCCTTATAATCCCCCTGAGGGCCTTTAAAAAGGCCCCCAGACCCTTCTGGAACCCCTCAGGACTCATCTAATGGCCCCCACACCCTTCTAGAGCCCCTCAGGGCCTTTCTAAAGGCCTCCACACCCTTCTAATGACCCTCAAGACCCATGTAAAGGCCCCCAGACCCTTCTAGATTGCCTCAGGACCCATCTAAAAGCTCCCAGACCCTTCTAATGCCTTTCAGGGCCTTTCTAAAGGCCTCCACACCCTTCTAATGACCCTCAAGACCCATGTAAAGGCCCCTAGACCCTTCTAGATTGCCTCAGGACCCATCTAAAAGCCACCAGAGCATTCTAATGCCTTTCAGGACCCTTATGAAGGCCGCAAGACCCTTCTAATGCCCCTCAGGACGTTTCTAAAGGCCCTCAGACGCTTATAGAGCCCCTCAGGACCATTCTAAAGTCACCCAGACCCTGCTAATTCCCCTCAGGGCTTTTATAAGGGCACCCAGACCCTTCTAATGCCCCTCAGGACCCTTATAAATGCACCCAGACCCTTCTAGAGCCTCTCAGGACAGTTTTAAATGCCTCCAGACCCTTCTAGACCCCCTCAGGACCATTCTAAAGGCCCCCACACCCTTCTAATGCCCCTCAGGACCGTTCTAAAGGCCCCTAGACCCTTCTAATGCCCCTCAGGGCCTTTCTAAATTACCTCAGACACTTCTAGAACCTCTCAGGGCCTTTCTATATGACCCCAGACCCTTGTAATGCCACTCACGGCCTTTCTAAAGGTCCCCAGACCCATCTAATGCCCCTCAGGGCCTTTCTAAAGGTCGCGAGACCCTTATAATCCCCCTGAGGACCTTTAAAAAGGCCCCCAGACCCTTCTGGACCCCCTCAGGACGCTTCTAATAGCCCCCACACCCTTCTAATGCCCCTCAGGGCCTTTCTAAAGGCCTCCACACCCTTCTAATGACCCTCAAGACCCATGTAAAGGCCCCCGGACCCTTCTAGATTGCCTCAGGACCCATCTAAAAGCCCCCAGACCCTTCTAATGCCTTTCAGGGCCTTTCTAAAGGCCTCCACACCCTTCTAATGACCCTCAAGACCCATGTAAAGGCCCCCAGACCCTTCTAGATTGCCTCAGGACCCATCTAAAAGCCCCCAGACCCTTCTAATGCCTTTCAGGGCCTTTCTAAAGGCCTCCACAACCTTCTAATGACCCTCAAGACCCATGTAAAGGCCCCTAGACCTTTCTACGACGCCTGTAATAGCCCTCAGACTCTTATAATTCCCCTCAGGGCATTTATAATGGTTCCCAGACCCTTCTAGAGCCCGTCAAGACCCTTATAAAGGCCCCCAGACCCTTCTAGATCCCCTCAGGAAATTTCTAAAGGCACACAGACCCTTCTAATGCCCCTCAGGGCATTTATAAAGGTTCCCAGACCCTTCTAGAGCCCGTCAGGACCCTTATAAAGGCCCCCAGACCATCCTAGAGCCCCTCAGGACACTTCTAAAGGCCCGCAGACCATTCTAATGCACGTCAGGGCCTTTATAAAGGTCCCCAGACCCTTCTACTGCCCCTCAGGAGCATTCTAAAGGCCCCCAGACCATTCTAATTCCCCACAGGGCCTTTCTAAAGGTCCCCAGACCATTCTAGAGCCCCTGAAGACCTTTCTAAAGACCCTCGGACCCTTATAGAGCTCCTAAGGACCCTTCTAAAGTCCCCCAGACCCTGCTAATTCCCCTCAGGGGTTTTATAAGGGCACCCAAACGCTTCTAATGACCCTCAGGACCCTTATAAAAGCACCCAGACCCTTCTAGAGCCTCTCAGGACAGTTTTAAAAGCCTCCAGACCCCTCTAGACCCCCTCAGGACTGTTCTAAAGGCCCCCAGACCTTTCTAATGCCCCTCAGGACCCTTCTAAAGGCCCCCAGACCCTTCTAATGCCCCTTAGGGCCTTTCTAAAGGCCCCCATACCCTTCTAATGCCCCTCAGAACATTTCTAAAGGCCCCCAGACCCTTCTAGAGCCCCTCAGGACATTTCTAAAGGCACCCAGACCCTTCTAATGCCATTCAGGGCCTTTCTAAAGGCATCCACACCCTTCTAATGACCCTCAAGACCCATGTAAAGGCCCCCAGACCCTTCTAATGCCTTTCAGGACCCTTATGAAGGCCACAAGACCCTTCTAATGCCCCTCAGGACCCTTCTAAAGGACCGCAGACCATTCTAATGCCCCTCAGGGCCTTTATAAAGTACCCCAGACACTTCTAGAACCTCTAACGGCCTTTCTATATGACCCCAGACCCTTGTAATGCCCCTCAGGGCCTTTCTAAAGGACCCCAGACCCTTAAAGAGCCCCTCAGGACATTTCTAAAGGCACCCAGACCCTTCTAATACCACTCTGGGCCTTTCTAAAGGCCGCGAGACCCTTATAATCCCCCTGAGGGCCTTTAAAAAGGCACCCAGACCCTTCTGGACCCCCTCAGGACGCTTCTAATAGCCCCCATACCCTTCTAGAGCCCCTCAGGGCCTTTCTAAAGGCCTCCACACCCTTCTAATGACCCTCAAGACCCATGTAAAGGCCCCCAGACCCTTCTAGATTGCCTCAGGACCCATCTAAAAGCCCCCAGACCCATCTAATGCCTTTCAGGACCCTTATGAAGGCCACAAGACCCTTCTAATGCCCCTCAGGACCTTTCTAAAGGCCCTCAGACCCTTCTAATGCCCTTCAGGGCTTTTATAAAGGTTCCCAGACCCTTCTAGAGCCCGTCAAGACCCTTAAAAAGGCCCCCAGACCATTCTAGAGCCCCTCAGGACACTTCTAAAGGCCCGCAGACCATTCTAATGCCCGTCAGGACCTTTCTAAAGGCCCCCAGACCATTCTACTGCCCCTCAGGAGCATTCTAAAGGCCCCCAGACCATTCTAATGCCCCACAGGGCCTTTCTAAAGGTCCCCAGACCCTTCTAGAGCCCCTCAAGACCCTTCTAAAGGCCCCCAGACGCTTATACAGCCCCTCAGGACCCTTCTAAAGTCCCCCAGACCCTGCTACTTCCCCTCAGGGCTTTTATAAGGGCACCCAGACCCTTCTAATTCCCCTCAGGACCCTTATAAAGGCACCCAGACATTTCTAGAGCCTCTCAGGACCTTTAGAAAGGCCCTGTGGGGAATTAGAAGGGTCTGGGGGCCTTTAGAAGTGTCCTGAGGGGCTCTAGAATGGTCTGGGGGCCTTTATAAGGGTCCTGACGGGCTCTAGAAGGGTCTGGGAACATTTATAAATGCCCTGAGGGGCATTAGAAGGGTCTGAGGGCCTTTAGAAAGGTCCTGAGGGGCATTAGAAGGGTCTGGTGGCCTTCATAAGGGTCCTGAAAGGCATTAGAAGCGTCTGGGGGCTTTTAGATGGGTCCTGAGGCAATCTAGAAGTGTCTGGGGGCCTTTACATGGGTCTTGAGGGTCATTAAAAGGGTGTGGAGGCCTTTAGAAAGGACCTGAGGGGCTCTAGAAGGGTCTGAGGTACTTTAGAAGCATCCTGCGGGGCTGTAGAAGGGTCTGGGGTCCTTTTTAAGGGTCCTGACGGGCTCTAGAAGGGTCTGGGGGCCTTTTTAAGAGCTCTCAGGGGCATTAGGATGGTTTGGGGGCCTTTAGAATGGACCTGAGGGGTTCTAGAAGGGTCTGGAAGCCGTTAGAATGACGTTGATGGGCTCTAGAAGGGTCTGCGGGCCTTTAGAATGGCCCTGAAGGGCTCTAAAAGAGTCTGGGGGCCTTTAGAATGGTCCTGAGGGGCTCTAGAAGGGTCTGGGGACCTTTTTAAATGCCCTGAGGGGCATTAGAAGGGTCTGGGGGCCTTTAGAAAGGCCCTGAGGGGCATTACAAGGGTCTGGGGGCCTTTAGAAAGGCCCTGATAGGTTCTAGAAGGGTCTGGGGGCCTTTAGAATGGTCCTGAGGGTGTCTAGAAGGGTCTGGAGGCATTTAAAACTGTCCTGAGTGGCTCTAGAAAGGTCTGGGTTCCTTTAAAAGGGTCCTGAGGGGAATTAGCAGGGTCTGGGGGACTTTAGAAGGGTCCTGAGGGGCTCTATAAGGGTCTGGGGGCCTTTAGAAGGGTCTTCAGGGTCTCTAGAAGGGTCTGGGGACCTTTAGAATGGACCTGTGGGGCATTAGAAGGGTCTGGGGGCCTTTAGAATGCTCCTGGGGGGCATTAGAAGGGTCTTGTGGCCTTCATAAGGGTCTTGAATGGCATTTGAACGGTCTGGGGTCTTTTAGATGGTTCCTGGGGCAATCTAGAAGGGTCTGGGGGCCTTTACATGGGTCTTGAGGGTCATTAGAAGGGTGTGGAGGTCTTTAGAAAGGCCCTGAGGGTCTCTAGAAGGGTCTGGGGGCTATTAGAAGTGTCCTTAGGGAGTCCAGAAGGGTCTGGGGGCCTTTATAAAGGGCTCAGGGGAATTAGAAGGGTCTCTCCGCCTTCAGAAAGGCCCTGAGTGGCATTACAAGGGTCTGGGGTCATATAGAAAGGCCCTGAGAGGTTCTAGAAGTGTCTGTGGTACTTTAGGAAGGCCCTGAGGAGCATTAGAAGGGTCTGGGGGCCTTTAGAAGGGTTCTGAGGGGCATTTGAATGGTCTCGGGGCCTTTAGAAAGGCCCTGAGGTGCATTAGAAAAGTCTGGGGCCTTTTAGAAGGGTCTTGAGGGGATCTAGAAGGGTCTGGGGGCATTTAGAATAGTCCTGAGGGGGTCTAGAAGGGTCTGGGAGCCTTTAGAAAGGCCCTGAGAGGCTCTAGAAGGGTCAGGGAGCCGTTGGAAGGATGTTGAGGGGCTCTTGAAGGGTCTGCGGGCCTTTAGAATGGACCTGAGGGGCTCTAAAAGAGTCTGGGGTCCTTTTGAATGGTCCTGAGGGGCTCTAGAAGGGTCTGGGGACCTTTAGAAATGCTCTGAGGGGCATTAGAAGGGTCTGGGGGCATTTAGAAAGGCCCTGAGGGGCATTAGAAAGGTCTGGGGGCCTTTAGAATGGTCCTGAGGGGGTCTAGATGGGTCTGGAGGCATTTAAAACTGTCCTGAGAGACTCTAGAAGGGTCTGGGGGCATTTATAAGGGTCCTGAGGGGCATTAGAAGGGTCTGGGTGCCCTTATAAAAGCAGTTAGGGGAATTAACAGGGTCTGGGGGACTTTAGAAGGGTCCTGAGGGCCTCTATAAGGGTCTGGGGGCCTTTAGAAGGGTCTTCAGGGGCTCTAGAAGTGTCTGGGGATTTTAGAAAGGCCCTGTGGGGCATTAGAAGGGTCTGGGGGCCTTTAGAATGCTCCTGAGGGGCAGTAGAATGGTCTGGGGACCTTTATAAAGGCCCTGACGGGCATTAGAATGGTCGGCGGGCCTTTAGAAGTGTCCTGAGGGGCTCTAGAATGGTCTGGGGGCCTTTATAAGGGTCCTGACAGGCTCTAGAATGGTCTGGGAACCTTTATAAATGCCCTGAGGGGCATTAGAAGGGTCTGAGGGCCTTTAGAAAGGTCTTGAGGGGCATTAGAAGGGTCTTGTGGCCTTCATAAGGGTCCTGAAAGGCATTAGAAGGTTCTGGGGGCTTTTAGATGGGTCCTGAGGCAATCTAGAAGGGTCTGGGGGCCTTTACATGGGTCTTGAGGGTCATTAGAAGGGTGTGGAGGCCTTTAGAAAGGCCCTTAGGGGCTCTAGAAGGGTCGGGGAGCCGTTAGAAGGATGTTGAGGGGCTCTTGAAGGTTCTGCGGGCCTTTAGTATGGCCATGAGGGGCTCTAAAAGAGTCTGGGGGCCTTTAGAATGGTCCTGAGTGGCTCTAGAAGCGTCTGGGGACCTTTCGAAATGCCCTTAGGGGCATTAGAACGGTCTGGGGGGCTTTAGAATGGTCCTGAGGGGGTCTAGAAGGGTCTGGAGGCATTTAAAACTGCCCTGAGAGGCTCTAGATGGGTCTGGGGGCCTTGACAATGCTCCTGAGGGGCAGTAGAATGGTCTGGGAACCTTTAGAAAGGCCCTGACGGGCATTTGAATGTTCTGCGGGCCTTTAGAAGTGTCCTGAGGGGCTCTAGAATGGTCTGGGGGGCTTTATAAGGGTCCTGACGGGCTCTAGAAAGGTCTGGGAACCTTTATAAATGCCCTGAAGGGCATTAGAATGGTCTGAGGGCTTTTATAAACGTCCTGAGGGGCATTAGAAGGGTCTTGTGGCCTTCATAAGGGTCCTGTAAGGCATTAGAATGGTCTGGGGGGTTTTAGATGGGTCCTGAGGAAATCTAGAAGGGTCTGGGGGCATTTAGAATGGTCCTGAGGGGGTCTAGAAGGGTCTGGAGGCATTTAAAACTGTCCTGAGAGACTCTAGAAGGGTCTGGGGCCATTATAAGGGTCCTGAGGGGCATTAGAAGGGTCTGGGTGTCCTTATAAAAGCCCTGAGGGGAATTAGCAGGGTTTGGTGGATTTTAGAAGGGTCCTAAGGGGCTCTATAAGGGTCTGGTGGCCTTTAGAAGGGTCTTCAGGGGCTCTAGAAGGGTCTGGGGACCTTTAGAAAGGCCCTGTGGGGCATTAGAAGGGTCTGGGGTCCTTTAGAATGCTCCTGAGGGGCAGTAGAAGGGTCTGGGGACCTTTATAAAGGCCCTGACGGGCATTAGAATGGTCTACAAGCCTTTAGAAGTGTCCAGAGTGGCATTAGAAGGGTCTTGTGGTTTTCATATGGGTCTTTAAAGGCATTTGAATGGTCTGGGGGCTTTTAGATGGGTCCTGAGGCAATCTAGAAGGGTCTGGGGGCCTTTACATGGGTCTTGAGGGTCATTAGAAGGCTGTGGAGGTCTTTAGAAAGGCCCTGAGGGGCTCTAGAAGGGTCTGGGGGCTATTAGAAATGCCCTGAGGGGGTCCAGAAGGGTCTGGGGGCCTTTATAAAGGCCCTCAGGGGGATTATAAAAGTCTCGCGGCCTTTAGAAAGCCCTGAGTGGCATTACAAGGGTCTGGGGTCATATAGAAAGGCCCTGAGAGGTTCTAGAAGTGTCTGTGGTACTTTAGAAAGGCCCTGAGGAGCATTAGAAGGGTCTGGGGGCCTTTAGAAGGGTTCTGAGGGGCATTTGAATGGTCTGGGGGCCTTTAGAAAGGCCCTGAGGTGCATTAGAAAGGTCTGGGGCCTTTTAGAAGGGTCTTGAGGGGATCTAGAAGGGTCTGGGGGCCTTTAGAATCGTCCTGAGGGGGTCTAGAAGGGTCTGGGGGCCTTTAGAAAGGCCCTGAGGGGCTCTAGAAGGGAGAGGGAGCCGTTAGAAGGATGTTGAGGGGCTCTTGAAGGTTCTGCGGGCCTTTAGAAAGGTTCTGAGTGGCTCTAAAAGAGTCTGGGGGCCTTTAGAATGGTCCTGAGGGGCACTAGAACGGTCTGGGGACCTTTCGAAATGCCCTGAGGGGCATTAGAAGGGTCTGGGGGGCTTTAGAATGGTCCTGAGAGGGTCTAGAAGGGTCTGGAGGCATTTAAAATTGCCCTGAGAGGCTCTAGAATGGTCTGGGGGCCTTCAGAATTATCCTGAGGGGCAGTAGAAGGGTCTGGGAACCTTTATAAAGGCCCTCACGGGCATTATAATGGTCTGCGGGCCTTTAGAAGTGTCCAGAGGGGCTCTAGAATGGTCTGGGGGCCTTTATAAGGGTCCTGAAGGGCTCTAGAAGGGTCTGGGAACCTTTCTAAATGCCCAGAGGGGCATTAGAAGGGTCTGAGGGCCTTTAGAAAGGTCCTGAGGGGCATTAGAAGGGTCTTGTGGCCTTCATAAGGGTCCTGAAAAGCATTAGAAGGGTCTGGGGGCTTTTAGATGGGTCCTGAGGCAATCTAGAAGGGTCTGGGGGCTTTTACATGGGTCTTGAGGGTCATTAGATGAGTGTGGAGGCCTTTATAAAGGCCCTGAGGGGCTCTAGAAGGGTCTGGGGAACTTTAGAAGCGTCCTGATGGGCTGTAGAAGGGTCTGGGGGCCTTTACATGGGTCCTGATGGGTTCTAGAAAGATTTGAGGGCCTCTAGAAATGTCCTGAGTGGCTCTAGAAGGGTCTGGGGGCCTTTTTAAGTGCTCTGATGGGTATTTGAATGGTCTGGGGGCCTTTAGAAAGGCCCTGAGGTGGATTAGAAGGGTCTGAGGGCCTTTAGAATCGTCCTGAGGGGTTCTAGAAGGGTCTGGAAGCCGTTAGAATGACGTTTAGGGGCTCTAGAAGGGTCTGCGGGCTTTTAGAATGGCCCTTAGGGGCTCTAAAAGAGTCTCGGGGCCTTTAGAATGGTCCTGAGGGGCTCTAGAAGGTTCTGGGTATCATTTTAAATGCCCTGAGGGGCATTGGAAGGGTCTGGGGGCCTTTAGAAAGGCCCTGAGGGGCATTAGAAGGGTCTGGGTGGATTTAGAAAGGCCCTGATAGGTTCTACAAGGGTCTGGGGGCCTTTAGAATGGTCCTGAGGGAGTCTAGAAGGGTCTGGAGGCATTTAAAACTGTCCTGAGTGGCTCTAGAAGGGTCTGGGTGCATTTATATGGGTCCTGAGGGGCATTAGAAGGGTCTGAGTGTCCTTATAAAAGACCTGAGGGGAATTAGCAGGGTCTGGGGGACTTTAGAAGGGTCCTGAGGGGCTCTATAAGTGTCTGAGGGCCTTTAGAAGGGTCTTCAGGGGCTCTAGAAGGGTCTGGGGACCTTTAGAAAGGCCCTGTGATGCATTAGAATGGTCTGCGGGCCTTTAGAAGTGTCCTGAGTGGCTCTAGAATTGTCTGGGCACCTTTATAAGTGACCTGATGGGCTCTAGAATTGTCTGGGAACATTTATAAATGCCCTGATGGGCATTAGAAGGGTCTGAGGGCCTTTAGAAAGGTCCTGAGGGGCATTAAAAGGGTCTTGTGGCCTTGATAAGGATCCTGAAAGGCATTAGAAGGGTCTGGGGGCTTTTAGATGGGACCTGAGGCAATCTAGAAGGGTCTGGGGGCCTTTACATGGGTCTTGAGGGTCATTAGAAGGGTGTGGAGGACTTTAGAAAGGCCCTGAGAAGCTCTAGAAGGGTCTGGGGGCTATTAGAATTGTCCTGAGTGGCTGTAGCAGGGTCTGGGGGCCTTTACATGGGTCCTGATGGGTTCTAGAAAGATCTGAGGGCCTCTAGAAATGTCCTGAGTGGCTCTAGAAGGGTCTGGGGTCCTTTTTAAGGTCTCTGAGGGGCATTTGAATGGTCTGGGGGCCTTTAGAAAGGCCCTGAGGTGGATTAGAAGGGTCTGAGGGCCTTTAGAATCGTCCTGAGGGGTTCTAGAAGGGTCTGGAAGCCGTTAGAATGACGTTGAGGGGATCTAGAATGGTCTGCGGGCCTTTAGAATGGCCCTGAGGGGCATTAGAAGGGTCTGGGTGGATTTAGAAAGGCCCTGATAGGTTCTACAAGGGTCTGGGGGCCTTTAGAATGGTCCTGAGGGAGTCTAGAAGGGTCTGGAGGCATTTAAAACTGTCCTGAGTGGCTCTAGAAGGGTCTGGGTGCATTTATATGGGTCCTGAGGGGCATTAGAAGGGTCTGAGTGTCCTTATAAAAGACCTGAGGGGAATTAGCAGGGTCTGGGGGACTTTAGAAGGGTCCTGAGGGGCTCTATAAGTGTCTGAGGGCCTTTAGAAGGGTCTTGAGGGGCTCTAGAAGGGTCTGGGGACCTTTAGAAAGGCCCTGTGATGCATTAGAATGGTCTGCGGGCCTTTAGAAGTGTCCTGAGTGGCTCTAGAATTGTCTGGGCACCTTTATAAGTGACCTGATGGGCTCTAGAATTGTCTGGGAACATTTATAAATGCCCTGATGGGCATTAGAAGGGTCTGAGGGCCTTTAGAAAGGTCCTGAGGGGCATTAAAAGGGTCTTGTGGCCTTGATAAGGATCCTGAAAGGCATTAGAAGGGTCTGGGGGCTTTTAGATGGGACCTGAGGCAATCTAGAAGGGTCTGGGGGCCTTTACATGGGTCTTGAGGGTCATTAGAAGGGTGTGGAGGCCTTTAGAAAGGCCCTGAGAAGCTCTAGAAGGGTCTGGGGGCTATTAGAATTGTCCTGAGTGGCTGTAGCAGGGTCTGGGGGCCTTTACATGGGTCCTGATGGGTTCTAGAAAGATCTGAGGGCCTCTAGAAATGTCCTGAGTGGCTCTAGAAGGGTCTGGGGTCCTTTTTAAGGTCTCTGAGGGGCATTTGAATGGTCTGGGGGCCTTTAGAAAGGCCCTGAGGTGGATTAGAAGGGTCTGAGGGCCTTTAGAATCGTCCTGAGGGGTTCTAGAAGGGTCTGGAAGCCGTTAGAATGACGTTGAGGGGATCTAGAATGGTCTGCGGGCCTTTAGAATGGCCCTGAGGGGCTCTAAAAGAGTCTGGGGGCCTTTAGAATGGTCCTGAGGGGCTCTAGAAGGGTCTGGGGACCTTTTTAAATGCCCTGAGGGGCATTAGAAGGGTCTGGGGGCATTTAGAAAGGCCCTGAGGGGCATTAGAAGGGTCTGGGTGGATTTAGAAAGGTCCTGATAGGTTCTAGAAGGGTCTGAGGGCCTTTAGAATGGTCCAGAGCGTGTCTAGAAGGGTCTCAAGGCATTTAAAACTGTCCTGAGAGGCTCTAGAAGGGTCTGGGGACCTTTAGAAATGCTCTGAGGGGCATTAGAAGGGTCTGGGGGCCTTTAGATTGGTCCTGAGGGGGTCTAGATGGGTCTGGAGGCATTTAAATCTGTCCTGAGAGACTCTAGAAGGGTCTGGGTGCCTTTATAAGGGTCCTGAGGGGCATTAGAAGGGTCTGGGTGCCCTTATAAAAGTCCTGAGGGAAATTAGCAGGGTCTGGGGGACTTTAGAAGGGTCCTGAGGGGCTCTATAAGGGTCTTGGGGCCTTTAGAAGGGTCTTCAGGGGCTCTAGAAGGGTCTGGGGACATTTAGAAAGGCCCTGTGGGACATTAGAAGGGTCTGGGGGCCTTTAGATTGCTCCTGAGTGGCAGTAGAAGGGTCTGGGGACCTTTATAAAGGCCCTGACATGCATTAGAACGGTCAGCAGGCCTTTAGAATTGTCCTGAGGGGCTCTAGAAGGGTCTGAGGGCCTTTAGAAAGGTCCTGAGGTGCATTAGAAGGGTCTTGTGGCCTTCATAAGGGTCCTGAAAGGCATTAGAAGGGTCTGGGAGCTAGAAAAGCCCTGTGGGGCATTAGAAGGGTTTGGGGTCCTTTAGAATGCTCCTTAGGGGCAGTAGAAGGGTCTGGGGACCTTTATAAAGGCCCTGACGCGCATTAGAATAGTCTGCGAGCCTTTAGAATTGTCCTGAGGGGCTCTAGAACGGTCTGGGGACCTTTATAAATGCCCTGACGGGCATTAGAAGGGTCTGAGGGCCTTTAGAAAGGTCCTTAGGGGAATTAGAAGGGTCTTGTGAACTTTATAAGGGTCTTTAAAGGCATTTGAATGGTCTGGGTGCTTTTAGATGGGTCCTGAGGCAATCTAGAAGGGTCTGGGGGCCTTTACATGGGTCTTGAGGGTCATTAGAAGGGTGTGGAGGCCTTTAGAAAGGCCCTGAGGGGCTCTAGAAGGGTCAGGGAGCCGTTAGAAGTATGTTTGAGGGGCTCTTGAAGGTTCTGCGGGCCTTTAGAATGGCCCTGACGGGCTCTAAAAGAGTCTGGGGTCCTTTAGAATGGTCCTGAGTGGCTCTAGAAGGGTCTGGGAACATTTCGAATTGCCCTTAGGGGCATTAGAAGGGTCTGGGGGGCTTTAGAATGGTCCTGAGGGGGTCCAGAAGGGTCTCGAGGCATTTAAAACTGCCCTGACAGGCTCTAGACGGGTCTGGGGGCCTTTAGAATGCTCCTGAGGGGCAGTAGAAGAGTCTGGGAACCTTTATAAAGGCCTGACGGGCATTAGAATGGTCTGCGGGCCTTTAGAAGTGTGCTGAGGGGCTCTAGAATGGTCTGGGGGGCTTTATAAGGGTCCTGACGGGCTCTAGAAAGGTCTGGGAACCTTTATAAATGCCCTGAGGGGCATTAGAAGGGTCTGAGGGCCTTTAGAAAGGTCCTGAGGGGCATTAGAAGGGTCTTGTGGCCTTCATAAGGGTCCTGAAAGGCATTAGAAGGGTCTGGGGGCTTTTAGATGGGTCCTGAGGCAATCTAGAAGGGTCTGGGGGCCTTTACATGGGTCTTGAGGGTCATTAGAAGAGCGTGGAGGCCTTTAGAAAGGCCCTGAGGGGCTCTAGAAGGGTCTGGAGAACTTTAGAAGCGTCCTGAAAGTCTGTAGAAGGGTCTGGGGGCCTTTACATAGGTCCTGATGGGTTCTAGAAAGATTTGAGGGCCTCTAGAAATGTCCTGAGTGGCTCTAGAAGGGTCTGGGGGCCTTTTTAAGGGCCCTAAGGGGCATTTGAATGGTCTGGGGGCCTTTAGAAAGGCCCTGAGGTGGATTAGAAGGGTCTGAGGGCCTTTAGAATCATCCTGAGGGGTTCTAGAAGGGTCTGGAAGCCGTTAGAATGACGTTGAGGGGCTCTAGAAGGGTCTGCGGGCCTTTAGAATGGCCCTGAGGGGCTCTAAAAGAGTCTGGGGGCCTTTAGAATGGTTCTGAGGGGCTCTAGAAGGGTCTGGGGACCTTTTTAAATGCCCTTAGGGGCATTAGAAGGGTCTGGGGGCCTTTAGAAAGGCCCTGAGGGGAATTAGAATGGTCTGGGTGGATTTAGAAAGGCCCTGATAGGTTCTAGAAGTGTCTGAGGGCCTTTAGAATGGTCCTGAGGGTGTCTAGAAGGGTCTGGAGGCATTTAAAACAGTCCTGAGAGGCTCTAGAAAGGTCTGGGTGACTTTATAAGGGTCCTGAGGGGCATTAGAAGGGTCTGGGTGTCCTTATAAAAGCCCTAATGGGAATTAGCAGGGTCTGGGGGACTTTAGAAGGGTCCTGTGGGGCATTAGAAGTGTCTGCGGGCCTTTAGAAGTGTCCTGAGGAGCTCTAGAATGGTCTGGGGACCTTTATAAGGGTCCAGACAGGCTCTAGAAGGGTCTGGGAACCTTTATAAATGCCCTGAGGGGCATTAGAAGGGTCTGAGGGCCTTTAGAAAGGTCCTGAGGGGCATTAGAAGGGTCTTGTGGCCTTCATAAGGGTCTTGAAAGGCATTTGAAGGGTCTGGGGTCTTTTGAATATGTCCTAAGGCAATCTAGAAGGGTCTGGGGGCCTTTACATGGGTCTTGAGGGTCATTAGAAGGGTGTGGAGGTCTTTAGAAAGGCCCTGAGGGGCTCTAGAAGGGTCTGGGGGCTATTAGAAGTGTCCTGAGGGGGTCCAGAAGGGTCTGGGGGCCTTTATAAAGGCCCTCAGGGGGTTTATAAGGGTCTTGCGGCCTTTAGAAAGGCCCTGAGTGGCATTACAAGGGTCTGGGGTCATATAGAAAGGCCCTGAGAGGTTCTAGAAGTGTCTGTGGTACTTTAGAAAGGCCCTGAGGAGCATTAGAAGGGTCTGGGGGCCTTTCGAAGGGTTCTGAGGGGCATTTGAATGGTCTGGGGGCCTTTAGAAAGGCCCTGAGGTGCATTAGAAAGGTCTGGGGCCTTTTAGAAGGGTCTTGAGGGGGTCTAGAAGGGTCTGGGGGCCTTTAGAAAGGCCCTGAGGTGACCTAGAAGGGTCAGGGAGCCGTTAGAAGGATGTTGATGGTCTCTTGAAGGGTCTGCGGGCCTTTAGAATGGCCCTGAGGGGCTCTAAAAGAGTCTGGGGGCCTTTAGAATGGTCCTGAGGGGCTCTAGAAGGGTCTGGGGATTTTTCGAAATGCCCTGAGGGGCATTAGAAGGGTCTGGGGGGCTTTAGAATGGTCCTGAGGGGGTCTAGAAGGGTCTGGAGGCATTTAAAACTGCCCTGAGAGGCTCTAGAAGGGTCTGGGGGCCTTTAGAATTCTCCTGAGGGGCAGTAGAAGGGTCTGGGAACCTTTATAAAGGCCCTAACGGGCATTAGAATGGTCTGCGGGCCTTTAGAAGTGTCTAGAGGGGCTCTAGAATGGTCTGGTGGCCTTTATAAGGGTCCTGACGGGCTCTAGAAGGGTCTGGGAACCTTTCTAAATGCCCTGAGGGGCATTAGAAGGGTCTGAGGGCCTTTAGAATAGTCCTGAGGGGCATTATAACGGTCTTGTCTCCTTTATAAGGGTCCTGAAAGGCATTATAAGGGTCTGGGGGCTTTTAGATGGGTCCTGAGGCAATCTAGAAGGGTCTGGGGGCCTTTACATGGGTCTTGACGGTCATTAGAAGGGTGTGGAGGCCATTAGAAAGGACCTGATCGGCTCTAGAATGGTCAGGGAGCCGTTAGAAGGATGTTGAGGGTCTCTTGAAGGTTCTGCGGACCTTTAGAATGGTCCTGAGGGGCTCTAGAAGGGTCTGGGGTACTTTCAAATGCCCTTAGGGGCATTATTAGGGTCTGGGGGGCTTTAGAATGGTCCTGAGGGGGTCTAGAAGGGTCTGGAGGCATTTAAAACTGTTCTGAGAGGCTCTAGACAGGTCTGGGGGCCTTTAGAATACTCCTGAGGGGCAGTAGAAGGGTCTGGGAACCTTTATAAATGCCCTGAGGGGCATTAGAAGGGTCTGAGGGCCTTTAGAAAGGTCCTGAGGGGCATTAGAAGGGTCTTGTGGCCTTCATAAGGGTCCTGAAAGGCATTAGAAGGGTCTGGGGGCTTTTAGATGGGTCCTGAGGCAATCTAGATGGGTCTGGGGGCCTTTACATGGGTCTTGAGGGTCATTAGAAGGGTGTGGAGACCTTTAGAAAGGACCTGAGGGGCTCTAGAAGGGTCTGGGGTACTTTAGAAGCGTCCTGAGGGGCTGTAGAAGGGTCTGGGGGCCTTTACATGGGTCCTGATGTGTTCTAGAAAGATCTGAGGGCCTCTAGAAATGTCCTGAGTGGCTCTAGAAGGGTCTGGGGGCCTTTTTAAAGGCTCTGAGGGGCATTTGAATGGTCTGGGGGCCTTTAGAAACGTCCTGAGGTGGATTAGAAGGGTCTTGGGGCATTTAGAATGGTCCTGAGGGGTTCTAGAAGGGTCTGGAAGCCGTTAGAATGACGTTGAGGGGCTCTAGGAGGGTCTGAGGGCCTTTAGAATGGCCCTGAGGGGCTCTAAAAGAGTCTGGGGGCCTTTAGAATGGTCCTGAGGGGCTCTAGAAGGGTCTCGGGACCATTTAAATGCCCTGAGGGTCATTAGAATGGTCTGGGGGCCTTTAGAAAGGACCTGAGGGGCATTAGAAGGGTCTGGGGGGATTTAGAAAGGCCCTGATAGGTTCTAGAAGGGTCTGGGGGCCTTTAGAATGGTCCTGAAGGTGTCTAGAAGGGTCTGGGGGCTATTAGAATTGTCCTGAGGGGGTCCAGAAGGGTCTCGCGGCCTTTAGAAAGGCCCTGAGTGGCATTACAAGGGTCTGGGGTCATATAGAAAGTCCCTGAGAGGTTCTAGAAGTGTCTGTGGTACTTTAGAAAGGCCCTGAGGAGCTTTAGAAGGGTCTGGGGGCCTTTAGAAGGGTTCTGAGGGGCATTTGAATGGTCTGGGGGTCTTTAGAAAGGCCCTGAGGTGCATTAGAAAAGTCTGGGGCCTTTTAGAAGGGTCTTGAGGGGATCTAGAAGGGTCTGGGGGCCTTTAGAATCGTCCTGAGGGGGTCTAGAAGGGTCTGGGGGTCATTAGAAAGGCCCTGAGGTGCATTAGAAGGGTCTGGGTGCCTTTAGAATGGTCCTGAGGGGGTCTAGAAGGGTCTGGAGGCATTTAAAACTGTCCTGAGAGACTCTAGAAGGGTCTGGGGGCAATTAAAAGGGTCCTTAGGGGCATTAGAAGGGTCTGGGTGTCCTTATAAAAGCCCTCGGCGGAATTAGCTGGGTTTCGGGGACTTTAGAGGGTCCTGAGGGGCTCTATAAGGGTCTGGGGTCCTTTAGAAATGTCTTAGAGGGCTCTAGAAGGGTCTGGGGACCTTTAGAAAGGCCCTTACCGGCATTAGAATGGTCTGCGGGCCTTTAGAAGTGTCCTGAGGGGCTCTGGAATGATCTGGGGACATTTATAAGGGTCCTGACGGGCTCTAGAAGGGTCTGGGAACCTTTATAAATGCCCTGAGGGGCATTAGAATGGTCTGAGGGCCTTTTAAAAAGGTCCTGATGGGCATTAGAAGGGTCTTGTGGCCTTCATAATGGTCTTGAAAGGCATTTGAAGGGTCTGGGGTCTTTTAGATGGGTCCTTAGGCAATCTAGAAGGGTCTGGGGGCCTTTACATGGGTCTTGAGGGTCATTAGAAGGGTGTGGAGGTCTTTAGAAAGGCCCTGAGGGGCTCTAGAAGGGTCTGGGGGCTATTAGAAGTGTCCTGAGGGGGTCCAGAAGGGTCGGGGGCCTTTATAAAGGCCCTCAGGGGGATTATAAGGGTCTCGCGGCCTTAAGAAAGGCCCTGAGTTGCATTACAAGGGTCTGGGGTCATATAGAAAGGCCCTGAGAGGTTCTAGAAGGGTCTGTGGTACTTTAGAAAGGCCCTGAGGGGCATTAGAAGGGTCTTGGGGACTTTCGAAGGGTTTTGAGGGGCATTTGAATGGTCTGGGGGCCTTTAGAAAGGCCCTGAGGTGCATTAGAATGGTCTGGGGACTTTTAGAAGGGTCTTGAGGGGATCTAGAAGGGTCTGGGGTCCTTTAGAATCGTCCTGAGGGGCTCTAGAAGGGTCAGGGAGCCGTTAGAAGGATGTTGAGGGGCTCTTGAAGGTTCTGCGGGCCTTTAGAATGGTTCTGAGGTGCTCTAAAAGAGTCTGGGGGCCTTTAGAATGGTCCTGAGGGGCTCTAGAAGGGTCTGGAAACCTTTAGAATGGTCCTGAGGGGTCTAGAATGGTCTGGAGGCATTTAAAACTGTCCTGAGAGACTCTAGAATGGTCTGGGTGCCTTTATAAGGGTCCTGAGGGGCATTAGAAGGGTCTGGGTGCCCTTATAAAAGCCCTGAGGGGAATTAGCAGGGTCTGGGGGACTTTAGAAGGGTCCTGATGGGCTCTATAAGGGTCTGGGGTCTTTTAGAAGGGTCTTCAGGGGCTCTAGAAGGGTCTGGGGACCTTTAGAAAGGCCCTGTGGGGCATTAGAAGGGTCTGGGGTCCTTTAGAATGCTCCTGAGGGGCAGTAGAAGGGTCTGGGGACATTTATAAAGGCCCTGACGGGCATTGGAATGGTCTGCGGGCCTTTAGAAGTGTCCTGAGGGGCTCTAGAATGGTCTGGGGGCCTTTAGAAGGGTCCTGACGGGCTCTAGAAGGGTCTGGGAACCTTTATAAATGCCCTGAGGGGCATTAGAAGGGTCTGAGGGCCTTTAGAAAGGTCCTGAGGGGCATTAGAAGGGTCTTGTCTCCTTTATAAGGGTCCTAAAAGGCATTAGAAGCGTCTGGGGGCTTTTAGATGGGTCCTGAGGCAATCTAGAAGGGTCTGGGGGCCTTTACATGGGTCTTGAGGGTCATTAGAAGGGTGTGGAGGCCTTTAGAAAGGCCTTGAGGGGCTCTAGAAAGGTCTTGGGGCTATTAGAAGCGTCCTGAGGGGGTCCAGAAGGGTCTGGGGGCCTTTTTAAAGGCCCTCAGGGGGATTATAAGGGTGTCGGGTCCTTTAGAATGGCCCTGAGGGGCATTGGAAGGGTCTGGGTGCCTTTAGAAATGTCCTGAGGGGCTCTAGAAGGGTCTGGGGGCCTTTAGAAATGTCCTGAGGGGCATTGGAAGGGTCTGGGGGCCTTTAGAAAGGCCCTGAGGGGCATTAGAATGGTCAGGGTGCCTTTAGAAATGTCCTGAGGGGCTCTAGAAGGGTCTGGGGGCCTTTAGAAATGTACTGAGGGGCTCTAGAAGGGTCCGGGGGCCTTTAGAAAGGCCCTGAGGGGCATTACAAGGGTCTGGGGTCATATAGAAAGGCCCTGAGAGTTTCTAGAAGTGTCTGGGGTACTTTAGAAAGGCCCCTAGGGGCATTACAAGGGTCTGGGGACCTTTAGAATGGACCTGAGTGGTTCTAGAAGGGTCTGGAAGCCGTTAGAATGACGTTGAGGGGCTCTAGAACGGTCTGCGGGCCTTTAGAATGGCCCTGAAAGGCTCTAAAAGAGACTGGGGGCCTTTAGAAGTGTCCTGAGGGGCTCTAGAAGGGTCAGGGGACCTTTTTTAATGCCCTGAGGGGCATTAGAAGGGTCTGGGGGCCTTTAGAAAGGCCCTGAGGGGCATTAGAAGGGTCTGGGGGGATTTAGAAAGGCCCTGATAAGTTCTAGAAGGGTCTGGGGGCCTTTAGATTGGTCCTGAGGGTGTCTAGAAGAGTCTGGAGGCATTTAAAACTGTCCTGAGTGGCTCTAGAATGGTCTGGGTGCCTTTATAAGGGTCCTGAGGGGCATTAGAAGGGTCTGGGTGTCCTTATAAAAGCCCTCAGGGGAATTAGCAGGGTCTGGGGGACTTCAGAAGGGTCCTGAGGGGCTCTATAAGGGTCTGGGGGCCTTTATAACGGTCTTCATGGGCTCTAGAAGGGTCTGGGGACCTTTAGAAAGGCCCTGTGGGTCATTAGAAGGGTCTGGGGGCCTTTAGAATGCACCTGAGGGGCAGTAGAAGGGTCTGGGGACCTTTATAAAGGCCCTGACGGGCATTAGAATGGTCTGCGGGCCTTTAGAAGTGTCCTGAGGGGCTCTAGAATGGTCTGGGGACCTTTATAAGGGTCCTGACGGGCTCCAGAAGGGTCTGGGTACCTTTATAAATACCCTGAGGGGCATTAGAAGGGTCTGAGGGCCTTTAGAAAGGTCCTGAGGGGCATTAGAAGGGTCTTGTGTCCTTCATAAGGGTCTTGAAAGGCATTTGAAGGGTCTGGGGTCTTTTAGATGGGTCCTGAGGTAATGTAGAATGGTCTGGGGGCCTTTACATGGGTCTTGAGGGTCATTAGAAGGGTGTGGAGGTCTTTAAAAAGGCCCTGAGGGGCTCTAGACGGGTCTGGGGGCTATTAGAATTGTCCTGAGGGGGTCCAGAAGGGTCTGGGGGCCTTTATAAAGGCCCTCAGGGGGATTATAAGGGTCTCGCGGCCTTTAGAAAGGCCCTGAGTGGCATTACAAGGGTCTGGGGTAATATAGAAAGGCCCTGAGAGGTTCTAGAAGTGTCTGTGGTACTTTAGAACAGCCCTGAGGAGCATTAGAAGGGTCTGGGTGCCTTTCGAAGGATTCTGAGGGGCATTTGAATGGTCTGGGGGCCTTTAGAAAGGCCCTGAGGTGCATTAGAAAGGTCTGGGGCCTTTTAGAAAGGTCTTGAGGGGATCTAGAATGGTCTGGGGGCCTTTAGAATCATCCTGAGGGGGTCTAGAAGGGTCTGGGGGCCTTTAGAAAGGCCCAGAGGGGCTCTAGAAGGGTCAGGGAGCCGTAAGAAGGATGTTGAGGGTCTCTTGAAGGGTCTGCGGGCCTTTAGAATGGCCCTGAGGGGCTCTAAAAAAGTCTGGGGGTCTTTAGAATGGTCCTGAGGGGCTCAAGAATGGTCAGGCAGCCTTCAGAAGGATGTTGAGGGGCTCTCGAAGGGTCTGTGGGCCCTTAGAATGGCCCTGAGGGGCTCTAAAAGAGTCTGGGGGCCTTTAGAATGGCCCTGAAGGGGTCTAGAAGGGTCAGGGAGCCGTTAGAAGGATGTTGAGGGGCTCTCGAAGGGTCTGGGGGGCTTTAGAATGGCCCTGAGGAGCTCTAAAAAAGTCTGGGGGCCTTTAGAATGGTCCTGAGGGGGTCTAGAAGGGTCTGGGGACCTTTAGAAATGCCCTGAGGGGCAAAGAAGGGTCTGGGGGCCTTTAGAATGGTCCTGAGGGGGTCTAGAAGGGTCTAGAGGCATTTAAAACTGTCCTGAGAGACTCTAGAAGGGTCTGCTTGCCATTATAAGGGTCCTGAGGGGCATTAGAAGGGTCTGGGTGCCCTTATAAAAGCCCTGAGGGGAATTAGCAGGGTCTGGGGGACTGTAGAAGGGTCCTGAGAGGCTCTATAAGGGTCTGGGGGCCTTTAGAAGGGTCTTCAGGGGCTCTAGAAGGGTCTGGGGACCTTTAGAAAGGCCCTGTGGGGCATTAGAAGGGTCTGGGGGCCTTTAGAAAGGTCCTGAGGGGCATTTGAAGGGTCTGGGGGCCTTTAGAATTGTCCTGAGGGGGTCTAGAAGGGTCTGGAGGCATTTAAAACTGCCCTGAGAGGCTGTAGACGGGTCTGGGGGCCTTTAGAATGCTCCTGAGGGGCAGTAGAAGGGTCTGGGGACCTTTAGAAAGGCCCTGACGGGCATTAGAATGGTCTGCGGGCCTTTAGAAGTGTCCTGAGGGGCTCTAGAATGGTCTGGGGGCCTTTATAAGGGTCCTGACGGGCTCTAGAAGGGTCTGGGAACCTTTAGAACGGTTCTGAGGGGCATTAGAAAGGTCTTGTGGCCTTCATAATGGTCCTGAAAGGCATTAGAAGGGTCTGGGGGCTTTTAGATGGGTCCTCAGGCAATCTAGAAGGGTCTAGGGGCCTTTACATGGGTCTTGAGGGTCATTAGAAGGGTGTGGAGGCCTTTAGAAAGGCCCTGAGGGGCTCTAGAAGGGTCTGGGGGCCTTTAGAATCGTCCTGAGGGGCTCTAGAAGGGTCTGGGGCCATCTAGAAGTGTCCTGAGGGCCTCTAGAAGGATCTGGGGGCTATTAGAAGCGTCCTGAGGGGGTCCAGAAGGGTCTGGGGGCCTTTTTAAAGGCCCTCAGGGGGATTATAAGGGTCTCGCGGCCTTTAGAAAGGCCCTGAGTGGCATTAGAAGGGTCTGGGTGCCTTTAGAAATGTCCTGAGGGGCTCTAGAAGGGTCTGGGGGCCTTTAGAAATGTCCTGAGGGGCATTAGAAGGGTATGGAGGCCTTTAGAAAGGACCTGAGGGGCATTAGAATGGTCTGGGGTCATATAGAAAGGCCCAGATGGTTCTAGAAGTGTCTGGGGTACTTTAGAAAGGCCCTGAGGGGCATTAGAGTGGTCTGGGGGCCTTTAGAAGGGTCCTGAGTGGCATTAGAAGGGTCTGAGGGCCTTTAGAATGGTCCTGTAGGCGTCTAGAAGGGTCTGGAGGCATTTAAAACTGTCCTGAGAGGCTCTAGAATGGTCTGGGTGCCTTTATAAGGGTCCTGAGGGGCATTAGAAGGGTCTTGTGGCCCTTATAAAAGCCCTGAGGGGAATTAGCAGGGTCTGGTGGAGTTTAGAAGGGTCCTGAGGGGCTCTATAAGGGTCTGGGGGCCTTTATAAGGGGCTTCAGGGGCTCTAGAAGGGTCTGGGGGCCTTTAGAAAGGCCCTGAGGGGCATTAGAAGGGTCTGGGGGGCTTTAGAAAGGTCCTGAGGGGCATTAGAAGGGTCTGGGGGCCTTTAGAATTGTCCTGAGGGGGTCTAGAAGGGTCTGGAGGCATTTAAAACTGCCCTGAGAGGCTGTAGACGGGTCTGGGGGCCTTTAGAATGCTCCTGAGGGGCAGTAGAAGGGTCTGGGGACCTTTAGAAAGGCCCTGACGGGCATTAGAATGGTCTGCGGGCCTTTAGAAGTGTCCTGAGGGGCTCTAGAATGGTCTGGGGGCCTTTATAAGGGTCCTGACGGGCTCTAGAAGGGTCTGGGAACTTTTATAAATGCCCTGAGGGCCATTAGAAGGGTGTGGAGGCCTTTAGAAAGGCCCTGAGGGGCATTAGAATGGTCTTGGTTCCTTTATAAGGCTCCTAAAAGGCATTAGAAGGGTCTGGGGTCTTTTTGATGGGTCCTGAGGCAATCTAGAAGGGTCTGGGGGCCTTTACATGGGTCTTGAGGGTCATTAGAAGGGTGTGGAGGCCTTTAGAAAGGCCCTGAGGGGCTCTAGAAGGGTCTGGGGGCTATTAGAAGCGTCCTGAGGTGGTCGAGAAGGGTCTGAGGGCCTTTTTAAAGGCCCTCAGGGGGATTATAAGGGTCTCGCGTCCTTTAGAAAGGCCCTGAGTGGCATTAGAAGGGTCTGGGTGCCTTTAGAAATGTCCTGAGGGGCTCTAGAAGGGTCTGGGTGCCTTTAGAAATGTCCTGAGGGGCATTAGAAGGGTATGGGGTCCTTTAGAAAGGCCCTGAGTGGCATTAGAAGGGTCTGGGGGCCTTTAGAAGGGTCATGAGGGGCATTAGAAGGGTCTGGGGGCCTTTAGAATGGTCCTGAGGGGGTCTAGAAGGGTCTGGAGGCACGTAAAACTGTCCTCAGAGACTCTAGAAGGTCTGGGTTCCTTTATAAGGGTCCTGAGGGGCATTAGAAGGGTCTGGGTGCCCTTATAAAAGCCCTGAGGGGAATTAGCAGGGTCTGGGGGACTTTAGAAGGGTCCTGAGGGGCTCTATAAGGGTCTGGGGGCCTTTAGAAAGGTCTTCAGGAGCTCTAGAAGGGTCTGGAGGCGTTTAGAAAGGCCCTGTGGGGCATTAAAGGGTCTGGGGGCCTTTAGAATGCTCCTGAGGGGCAGTAGAACGGTCTGGGAACCTTTATAAAGGCCCTGACGGGCATTAGAATGGTCTGCCAGCCTTTAGATGTGTCCTGAGGGGCTTTGGAATGGTCTGGGGGCCTTTATAAGGGTCCTGACGGGCTCTAGAAGGGTCTGGGAACCTTTATAAATGCCCTGAAGGGCATTAGAATGGTCTGAGGTTCTTTAGAAAGGTCCTGAAGGGCATTAGAAGGGTGTGGAGGCTTTTATAAGTGTCCTGAAAGGCATTAGAAGGGTCTGGGGGCTTTTAGAAGGGTCAAGTGCAATCTAGAAGGGTCTGGGGGCCTTTACATGGGTCTTGAGGGTCATTAGAAGGGTGTGCAGGCCTTTAGAAAGGCCCTGAGGGGCTCTAGAAGGGTCTGGGGTCTATTATAAGCGTCCTGAGGGGGTCCAGAAGGGTCTTGGGGCCTTTTTAAAGGCGCTCAGGGGGATTATAAGGGTCTCTCGGCCTTTAGAAACGCCCTGAGTGGCATTAGAAGGGTCTGGGTGCCTTTAGAAATGTCCTGAGGAGCTCTAGAAGGGTCTGGGGGCCTTTAGAAATGTCCTGAGGTGCATTAGAAGGGTCAGGGGGCCTTTAGAAAGGCCCTGAGGGGCATTAGAAGGGTCTGGGGTCATATAGAAAGGCCCTGAGAGGTTCTAGAAGTGTCTGGGGTACTTTAGAAATGTCCTGAGGAGATTTAGAAGGGTCTGGGGGCCTTTAGAAGGCTCCTGAGGGGCATTAGAAGGGTCTGTGGGCTTTTAGAATGGTCCTGAGTGGGTCTAGAAGGGTCTGCAGGCATTTAAAACTGTCCTGAGAGGCTCTAGAAGGGTCTGGGTGCGTTTATAAGGGTCCTGAGGGGCATTACAAGGGTCTGGGTGCTCTTTTAAAAGCCCTGAGGGGAATTAGCAGGGTCTGGGGGAGTTTAGAAGGGTCCTGAGGGGCTCTATAAGGGTTAGGGGGCCTTTAGAAGGGTCTTCAGGGGCTCTAGAAGGGTCTGGGGACCTTTAGAAATGTCCTGAGGGGCATTAGAAGGGTATGGGGGCCTTTAGAAAGGCCCTGAGGTGCATTACAAGGGTCTGGGGTCATATAGAAAGGCCCTGAGAGGTTCTAGAAGTGTCTGGGGTACTTTGGAAAGGCCCTGAGGGGCATTAGAAGGGTCTGGGGGCTTTTAGAAGGGTCCTGAGGGGCATTAGAAGGGTCTGGAGGCCTTTAGAATGGTCCTGAGGGGGTCTAGAAGGGTCTGGGGGCCTTTACATGGGTCTTGAAAGTCATTAGAAGGGTGTGGAGGCCTTTAGAAAGGCCCTGAAAGGCATTAGAATGCTCTGGGGGCTTTTAGTTTGGTCCTGAGGCAATCTAGAAGGGTCTAGGGGCCTTTACATGGGTCTTGGGTGTCATTAGAAGGGTGTGGAGGCCTTTAGAAAGGACCTGAGGGGCTCTAGAAGTGTGTGGGGGCTATTAGAAGCGTCCTGAGGGGGTCCAGAAGGGTCTGGGGGCCTTTTTAAAGGCCCTCAGGGGGATTATAAGGGTCTCGCGGCCTTTAAAAATGTACTGAATGGCATTACAAGGGTCTGGGGTCATATAGAAAGGCCCTGAGATGTTCTAGAATTTTCTGGGGTACTTTAGAAAGGCCCTGAGGGGCATTAGAAGGGTCTGGGGGCCTTTAGAAGGGTCCTGAGGGGCATTAGAATGGTCTGGGGGCTTTTAGAAGGGCTCTGAGGGGCATTTGAATGGCCTGAGTGCGTTTAGAAAGGCCCTGAGATGTTCTAGAAATTTCTGGGCTACTTTAGAAATGTCCTGAGGGGCTCTAGAAGGGTCTGGGGGCCTCTAGAAGGGTCCTGAGGGGCTCTAGAAAGATCTGGGTTCCTTTAGAAATGTCCTGAGGTGCTCTTAAAGTGTCTCGGGGCTTTTCGAATGGTCCTGAGGGGCATTAGAAGGGTCTGGGGGCGTTTAGAAATGTCCTGAGGGGCTCTAGTAGGGTCTGGGGGCCTTTAGAAATGTCCTGAGGGTCATTAGAAGGTTATGGAGGCCTTTAGAAAGGCCCTGAGGGGCATTAGAAGGGTCTGGGGTCATATAGAAAGGCCCTGAGAGGTTCTTGAAGTGTCTGGGGTACTTTAGAAAGGCCCTGAGGGGCATTAGAAGGGTCTGGGGGCCTTTAGAAGTGTCCTGAGGGGCATTAGAAGGGTCTGAGGGCCTTTAGAAACGTCCTGAGGGGCATTAGAAGGGTCTTGTGTCCTTCATAAGGGTCCTGAAAGGCATTAGAAGGGTCTGGGGGCTTTTAGATGGGTCCTGAGGCAATCTAGAAGGGTCTAGGGGCCTTTACATGGGTCTTGAGGGTCATTAGAAGGGTGTGGAGGCCTTTAGAAAGGCCCTGAAAGGCATTAGAAGGGTCTGGGTGCTTTTAGATGGGTCCTGAGGCAATCTAGAAGGTTCTAGGGGCCTTTACATGGGTCTTGAGGGTCATTAAAAGGGTGTGGAGGCCTTTAGAAAGGCCCTGAAAGGCTAGAGAAGGGTCTGGGGGCTTTTAGATAGGTTCTGAGGCAATCTGGAAGGGTCTGGGGGTCTTTACATGGGTCTCGAGGGGCATTAGAAGGGTCTGAGTGCCTTTAGAAAGGTCCTGAGGGGCATTAGAAGGGTCTTGTGGCCTTTATAAGGGTCCTGAAAGGCATTAGAATGGTCTGGGGGGCTTTAGATGGGTCCTGAGGCAATCTAGATGGGTCTGGGGGCCTTTACATGGGTCTTGAGGGTCATTAGAGGGGTCTGGGGTCCTTTAGATAGTCCCTGAGTGGCATTAGAAGGGTCCGGGGGCCTTTAGAAAGGTCCTGAGGGGCATTAGAATGGTCTGGGTGCCTTTAGAAAGATCCTGACAGGCTCTAGAAGGGTCTGGGGCCTTTAGAAGCATCCTGAGGGGCTGTAGAAGGGTCTGGGGGCCTTTCGAAGGGTCCTGATGGGTTCTAGAAAGGTCTTGGGGCCTTTAGGAATGTCGTGAGTGGCTCTAGAAGGGTCTGGGGGCCTTTAGAAGGTTTCTGAGGGGCATTTGAATGGTCTGGGGTCCTTTAGAAATGCCCTGAGGTGCATTAGAAGGGTCTGAGGGCTTTAGAAAGGCCCTGAGGGTCTGCAGAAGGGTCTGGGTGCCTTTCGAATGGTCCTGAAGGGCTCTAGAAAGGTCTGATGTTTTTTAGAAGGGTCTTGAGTGGCTCTAGAAGGGTCTGGCGGCTGTAGAATGGTCCTGAGGTGCTCTAGAAGGGTCTGGGGCCCTTTAGAACAATCTAGAGGGGCTCTAGAAGCGTCTGGGGTCCTTTAAAAGGGTCCTGAGGGGCTCTAGAAGGGTCTGGGGTCCTTTAGAAGGGCCTTGAGGGGCGTTAGATGGGTCTGGGGGCCTTTAGAAACACCCTGAGTGGCTCTAGAATGGTCTGGGGATCTTTTGAAATGGCCTTGAGGGGCTCCAGAAGTGTCTGGGTGCCTTTAGAAAGGTCTTGTGTGCCTCTAGAAGGGTCTGGGGGTCTTTACAATGGATCTGAGTGGCTCTAGAGGAGTCTGGGGGCCTTTAGAAAGGTCCTAAAGGGCTCTAGTGTGGTCTGGGTGCTATTTGAAAGGCCCTGAAGGGCATTAGATGGGTCTGGCGACCTTTAGAAAAGCCCTGAGGGGCATTAGAAGGGTCTGGGTGCCTTTGGATGGATCTGAGGGGCATTAGAAGGTTCTGGGGGCCTTTAGAAGGGTCCTGAGGGGCTCTGGAAGGGTCTCGGGGCCATTTGAAGCGTCTTGAGGGGCTCTAGAAGGGTCTGGGTGCCTTTAGAAAGGTCTTGAGGGGATCTAGAGGAGTCTGGAGGCCTTTAGATAGGTCGTGAACTGCTCTAGAGGGGTCTGGGGGCCTTTAGAATGACCCTGAATGGCATTAGATGGGTCTGGGTGCCTTTAGAACAGTCCTAAGGGGCATTAGAAGCTCTGGGCTCCTTTAGAAAGGCCCTAAGGGGCATTAGAAGGGTCTTGGGGCCTTTAGAAATGCCCTCAAAGGCTCTAGAAGGGTCTGGGGTCCTTTAGAAATGCCCTGAGGGGCTCTACAAGAGTCTGGGCGCCTGTAGAAGGGTCCTGAGGGGCTCTAGAATGGTTTGGGGACCTTTATAAAGGACCTGAGGAGCTCTAGAAGGGTCTGGGAGCCTTTAAAAGAGTCCTGAGGGGCTCTAGAAGCGTCTTTGGGCCTTTAGAATGGTCTTGAGGGGAATTACCAGGGTCTGGGGGCCTTTAGAAGGGTTCTGAGGGGCATTACAAGGGTCTGGGTACCGTTAGAAAGGTCCTGTGAGGTCTAGAAAGGTCTGTGGGCCTTTGAAGGGTCCTGACAGGTTCTATAAATGTCTGGAGGCCTTTAGAAGGGTCCTGAGGGGCATTAGAAGGGTCTGGGGGCCTTTAGAAGGGTCCTGAGGGGCATTAGAAGGGTCTGGGGGTCTTTAGAAGGGTCTTGAGGGTCTCTAGATGGGTCTGGGGGCCTTTAGAATGGCCGTTAGGGGTCCTAGAAGAGTCTGGGGGCCTTTAGATAGGTCCTGAAGGGCTCTAGTGTGGTCTGAGGTCCTTTATAAAGGCCCTGAGGGTCATTAGATGAGTCTTTGGACCTTTAGAAGGTCTTGAGGGGCATTAGAAGGGTCTGGGGTCCTTTAGAAAGACCCTGAGTTGCATTACAAGGGTCTGGTGTCCTTTAGAAGGGTCCTGAGGGGCTCTAGAAGAGTCTGGGGGCCTTTAGAAGTGTCTTGAGGGGCTCTAGAAGGGTTTGGGGTCCTTTAGAAAGGACCTGAAGGTCTCTAGAAGGGTCTGGGGGCTTTTAGATATGTTCTGAGGGGCTCTAAATGGGTCTGGGTGCCATTAGAAGGGTCCTGAGGGGCTCTAGAAGAATCTGGGAGCCTTTAGAAAGGACTTGAGGGGCTCTAGAAGGGTCTGGGGGCCTTTAGAATGGGCCTGAGGGGCTCTAGAAGAGTGTTGGGGTCGTTAGAAGGGTCCTGAAGGGCATTAGATGGGTCTGGGTTCCTTAAGAAGGGTCCTGAGGTGCTCTGGAAAAGTCTGGGGTCCCTTTGAATCGTCTTGAGGGGCTCTAGAAGGGTCTGTCGGCCTTTAGAATGGTCCTGACGGGCTCTAGAAGGGTCTGGGAACCTTTATAAATGCCCTGAGGGGCATTAGAATGGTCTGAGGGCCTTTTGAAGGGTTCTGAGGGGCATTAGAATGGGGCGCACCCACCCTCCCCGAGCACCCACCCCAAACATTCACCCGTTAGCAATTAAGCACCCACCCCAAACATTCACCCATCAAGCAATTAAGCACCCACCCAGCGACAAAACAAATTAATTACATAGCCAAGCCCCCAGATAACACTCCTCAAAAAAACCTCTCAAAAACAATGCCTAAAAGAGAAAGCACTCAATCAAAACACACACACAAAAAAACAAAAAAGAAACTAAAAGAAGAAATTTTCAACTCACACAGCCACCATGTTTAAATCCGGCATCCAACATTTTGAAGCCAACTCCCGCCATTTTCAGATCGGGCAGCCACCATTTTTGAATCGGGTGGCGGCCATTTTGAAGCCAACTCCCGCCATTTTGAGGTCGGGCAGCCGCCATATTTGAATCGGGCGGAGGCCATTTTGAAGCCGACTCCCGCCATTTTGAGTTCAGGCGGCAGCCATTTTTGAATCGGGCGACGGCCATTTTGACGAAGATTCCAGCCATTTTGAGGCCCCCAGACCATTCTAGAGCCCCTCAGATCCTTTCTAAAGGCTCCCAGACTCTTCTAGACCCCTCAGGACTTTTGTAACAGCCCCCAGACCCATCTAGAGCCCCTCTGACATTTCTAAAAGCCCCCAGACCCTTCTAGAGCCCCTCAGGACCCTTTTAAAGGCCCCCAGACCCTTCTAATCCACCACAGGGCCTTTCTAAAGGCCCCCAGACCATTCAAATGCCCCTCAGGACCCTTTTAAAGGCCCCCAGACCATTCTAATACACCTCAGGGCCTTTCTAAAGGCCCCAAGACCATTCAAATGCCCCTCAGAACCCTTCTAAAGGCACCCAGACCCTTCTAATGCCCCTCAGGACCATTATAAAGGCCCCCAGACTCTTTTAGAGCCCCTCAGGGCCATTCTAAATGCTACAGACCCTTCAAGAGCCCCTCAACATCCTTCTAACGGCTCCCTGACCCTTCTAGAGCCCCTCAGGGCCTTTCCAAAGGCCCCAGACCCTTCTAGAGCCCCTCAGGACATTTCTAAAGGCCCCCAGACCCTTCTAGATCCCCTCAAGACCCTCCTAAAAGGCCCCAGACCTTTCTAATGCCCCTCAGGGCATTTCTAAAGGACCCCAGACCCATCTAATGCCCCTCAGGACCCTTCTAAATGCCCTGAGACATTTTAGAGCACCTCAGGACATTTCTAAAGGAACCCAGATCTTTCTAGAGCGCCTCAGGACGATTCTAAAGGCCCCCAGACCCTTCTAATCCACCTCAGGGCCTTTCTAAAGGCCCCCAGACCATTCAAATGAGCCTCAGGACTCCTTTAAAGGCCCCCAGACCCTTCTAATGCACCTCAGGGCCTTTCTAAAGGCTCCCAGACCATTCAAATGACCCTCAGAACCCTTCTAAAGGCCCCCAGACCCTTTTAATGCCCCTCAGGACCCTTCTAAAGGCCCCCAGACCCTTCTAATGCCCCTCAGGTCCTTTCTAAAGTATCCCGGACATTTCTAATGCCTTTCAGGGCCTTTCTAAAGGTCTCCACACCCTTCTAATGACCCTCAAGACCCATGTAAAGGCCCCAAGACCCTTCTAGATTGCCTCAGGACCCATCTAAAAGCCCCCAGACCCTTCTAAAGCCTTTCAGGACCTTTATGAAGGGCACAAGACCCTTCTAATGCACCTCAAGACCTTTCTAAAGGCTTTCAGTCCCTTCTAATGCCTCTCGGGGCTTTTATAAAGGTTCCCAGACCCTTCTAGAGCCTGTCAGGACCCTTATAAAGGCCCCCAGACCATTCTTGAGACCCTCAGGACACTTCTAAAGGCCCGCAGACCAATCTAATGCCATTCAGGGCCTTTATAAAGGTCCCCAGACCCTTCTACTGCCCCTCAGGAGCATTCTAAAGGCCACCAGACCCTTCTAATGCCCCACAGGGCCTTTCTAAAGGTCCCCAGACCCTTCTAGAGGCCCTGAAGACCCTTCTAAAGGCCCCCAGACCCTTATAGAGCCCCTCAGGACCCTTCTAAACTACACCAGAACCTTCTAATGCCCCTCAGGACGTTTCTAATAGCCCCCAGACCCTTCTAGAGCCCCTCAGGGCCTTTCTAAAGTCCTCCACACCCTTCTAATGACCCTCAAGACCCATGTAAAGGCCCCCAGACCCTTCTAGATTGCCTCAGGACCCATCGAAATGCCCCCAGACCCTTCTAATGCCTTTCAGGGCCTTTCTAAAGGCCTCCACACCCTTCTAATGACCCTCAAAACCCAAGTAAAGGCCCCTAGACCCTTCTAGATTGCCTCAGGACCCATCTAAAAGCCCCCAGAAAATTCTAATGCCTTTAAGGAGCCTTATGAAGGCCTCCACACCCTTCTAATGCCCCTCAGGACCTTTCTAAAGGCCTGCAGACCCTTCTAAGGCCCATCAGGTCCTTTCTAAAGGTCCCCAGACCCTTCTACTGCCCCTTAGGATCTTTTTAAAGGTCCGAAGACCCTTCTAATGCCCGTAAGGGCCTTTCTAAGGTCCCCAGACCATTTTACTGCCCCTCAGGAGCATTCTAAAGGCCCCCAGACCCTTCTAATGCCCCACAGGGCCTTTCTAAAGGTCCACAGACCCTTCTAGAGCACGTGAAGACCCTTCTAAAGGCCCCTAGACCCTTATAGAGCCTCTCAGGACACTTCTAAAGCCCCCAGACCCTGTTAATTCCCCTCAGGGCTTTTATAAGGGCATCCAGACCGTTCTAATGCCCGTCAGGACCCTTATAAAGGCACCCAGACCCTTCTAGAGCCTCTCAGGACAGTTTCAAATGCTTCCAGACCCTTCTAATGCCCCTCAGGACCATTCTAAAGGCCCCCACACCCTTCTAATGCCCCTCAGGACCCTTCTAAAGGCCCCCAGACCATTCTAATGCCTCTCAGGGCCTTTCTAAAGTACCCCAGACACTTCTAGAACCTCTCAGGGCCTTTCTATATGACCCCAGACCATTGTAATGCCACTCAGGGCCTTTCTAAAGGCCGCGAGACCCTTATAATCCCCCTGAGGGCCTTTAAAAAGGCCCCCCGACCCATCTGGACCACCTCCGGACGCTTCTAATAGCCCCCAGACCCTTCTAGAGCCTCTCAGGGCCTTTCTAAAGGCCTCCACACCCTTCTAATGACCCTCAAGACCCATGTAAAGGCCCCCAGACCCTTCTAGATTGCCTCAGGACCCATCTAAAAGCCCCCAGGCCCTTCTAATGCCTTTCAGGACCCTTATGAAGGCCACAAGACCCTTCTAGTTCCCCTCAGGGCCTTTCTAAATGCCCTAAGACCCTTCTAATGCCCATCAGGGCATTTATAAAGGTTCCCAGACCCTTCTATAGCCCGTCAGGACCCTTATAAAGGCCCCCAGACCATTCTAGAGCCCCTCAAGACAATTCTAAAGGCATGCAGACCATTCTAATGCCCGTCAGGGCCTTTATAAAGGTTTCCAGACCCTTCTACTGCCCCTCAGGAGCATTCTAAAGGCCCCCAGACCCTTCTAATGCCCCACAGGGCCTTTCTAAAAGTCCCCAGACCGTTCTAGAGCCCCTGGACACCCTTCTAAAGGCCCCCAGACCCTTATAGTGCCCCTCAGGACGCATCTAAAGTACCCCAGACCCTGCTAATTCCCCTCAGGGTTTTATAAGGGCACCCAGACCCATCTAATGCCTTTCAGGACCCTTATAAAGGCACCCAGACCCTTCTAGAGCCTCTCAGGACAGATTTAAATGCCTCCAGACCCTTCTAGACCCCCTCAGGACCATTCTAAAGGCCCCCAGACCCTTCTAATGCCCCTCAGGACCCTTCTAAAGGCCTCCACACCTTTCTAATGACCCTCAAGACCCATGTAAAGGCCCCCAGACCCTTCTAGATTGCCTCAGGACCCATCTAAAAGCCCCCAGACGCTTCTAATGCCTTTCAGGACCCTTATGAAGGCCACAAGACCCTTCTAATGCCCCTCAGGACCTTTCTAAAGGCCCTCAGACCCTTCTAATGCCCCTCAGGGCATTTATAAAGGTTCCCAGACCCTTCTAGTGCCCGTCAGGACCCTTATAAAGGCCCCCAGACCATTCTAGAGCCCCTCAGGACACTTCTAAAGGCCCGCAGACCATTCTAATGCCCGTCAGGGCCTTTCTAAAGGTCCCCAGACCCTTCTAGAGCCCCTGAAGACCCTTCTAAAGGCCCCCAGACCCTTTAATGCCCCACAGGGCCTTTCTAAAGGTCCCCAGACCCTTCTAGAGCCCCTGAAGACCTTTCTAAAGGCCCCCAGACCCTTATGGAGCCGCTCAGGACCCTTCTAACGTCCCCCAGACCCTGCTAATTCCCCTCAGGGCTTTTATAAGGTCACCCAGACCCTTCTAATGCCCCTCAGGACCCTTATAAAGGCACCCAGACCCTTCTAGAGCCTCTCAGGACAGTTTTAAATGCCTCCAGACCCTTCTAGAACCACTCAGGACCATTCTAAAGACCCCCAGACCCTTCTAATGCCCCTCAGGGCCTTTCTAAAGGCCGCGAGACCCTTATAATCCCCGTTAGGGCCTTTAAAAAGGCCCCCAGACCCTTCTGGACCCCCTTAGCACGCTTCTAATAGCCCCCAGACCCTTCTAATGCCACTCAGGGCTTTCTAAAGGTCGCGAGACCCTTTTAATCCCCCTGAGGGCCTTTAAAAAGGCCCCCAGACCCTTCTGGACCCACTCAGGACGCTTCTAATGGCCCCCAGACCCTTCTAGAGCCCCTCAGGGCCTTTCTAAAGGCCTCCACACCCTTCTAATGACCCTCAAGACCCATGTAAAGGCCCCCAGACCCTTCTAGATTGCCTCAGGACCCATCTAAAAGCCCCCAGACCCTTCTAATACCTTTCAGGGCCTTTCTAAAGGCCTCCACACCCTTCTAATGACCCTCAAGACCCATGTAAAGGCCCCTAGACCCTTCTAGATTGCCTCAGGACCCATCCAAAAGCCCCCAGACCTTTCTAATGCCTTTCAGGACCCTTATGAAGGCCACAAGACCCTTCTAATGCCCCTCAGGACCTTTCTAAAGACCCTCAGACCCTTCTAATGCCCCTCAGGGAATTTATAAAGGTTCCCAGACCCTTCTAGAACACCTCAGGACCCCTATAAAGACCCCCAGACCATTCTAGAGCCCCTCAGGACACTTCTAAAGGCCCGCAGACCATTCTAATGCCCGTCAGGGCCTTTAAAAATGTCCCCAGACCCTTCTACTGCCCCTCAGGAGCATTCTAAAGGCCCCCAGACCCTTCTAATGCCCTACAGGGCCTTTCTAAAGGTCCCCAGACCCTTCTAGAGCCCCTGAAGACCCTTCTAAAGGCCCCCAGACCCTTATAGATCCCCTCAGGACCCTTCTAAAGTCCCCCAGACCCTACTAATTCCCCTCAAGGCTTTTATAAGGGCACCCAGACCCTTCTAGAGCCCCTGAAGACACTTCTAAACGCCCCCAGACCCTTATAGAGCCCCTCAGGACCCTTCTAAATTCCCCCAGACCCTGCTAATTCCCCTCAGGGCTTTTATAAGGGCACCCAGACCCTTCTAGTGCCCCTCAGGACCCTTATAAAGGCACCCAGACCCTTCTAGAGCCTCTCAGGACAGTTTTAAATGCCTCCAGACCCTTCTAGACCCCCTCAGGACCATTCTAAAGGCCCCCAGACACTTCTAATGCCCCTTAGGACCCTTCAGAAGGCCCCCAGACCCTTCTAATGCCCCTCAGGGCCTCTCTAAATTACCCCAGACACTTCTAGAACCTCTCAGAGCCTTTCTATATGACACCAGACCCATGTAATGCCACTCAGGGCCTTTCTAAAGGCCGCGAGACCCTTATAATCCCCCTGAGGGCCTTTAAAAAGGCCCCCAGACCATTCTGGACCCCCTCAGGATGCTTCTAATAGCCCCCACACCCTTCTAGAGCCCCTCAGGGAATCTATGGAATCATAGAACAACCAGGTTGGAAGAGACCCACTGGATCATCGAGTCCAACTGTTCCTGTCAAACAGTAAACATTGCCCCTCGGCACCTTGTCCATCTGTGCCTTAAACACCTCCAGGGAAGATGAATCAACCCCCTCCCTGGGCAGCCTCTGACACTGCCCAATGACCCTTTCCATGAAAAAGTTTTCCTAATCTCCAGCCTAAATCTCCCCTGGTGGAGCTTGAGGCCACTCCCTCTCGTCCTGTCCCCAGTCACTTGGGAGAAGGGGCCAGCTCCCTCCTCTCCACAACTTACTTTCAGTTAATTGTAGAGAGCAATGAGGTCTCCCCTCAGCTTCCTCTCCTCCAGGATCAACACCCCCAGCTCTCTCAGCTGTTCCTTATAAGGCCTTTTCTCCCGCCCCTTTACTAGCTTTGTTGCTCTTCTCTGAACTTTCTCCGGAGCCTCAACATCCTTCTTGTGGTGAGGGGCCCAGAAGCGAACACAGGATTCAAGAATCGGTCTCACCATTGCTGAGTACAGAGGGAGAACAACCTCCCTGGAGTCCAATTGTATGAGGTTTAACAAGGCCAAACACCAGGTCCTGCTTCTATGATTCTACGTGTTACATAATCACATTCTCATGCACCATTTAGATAGAATTGAGCATTGATCTCTCTCATACAGTAGCAAAATCGCAGAGACTGAGCTATTTCTCAGCAGCCAATGAAGCAGCAAACTCTAAAGGGCATTTTCAACTTTTTGTTATTGGTCCTATTCTTGCCCTTCTCCCAACAACCTTAACATTGCATGCAGCCCCATCTTTTGTGTAGTCATCAGGCTAGTCATCACCCTACGCAGAGCTACAGACTGGGAGAAGCCTGGCTGGAAAACTGCCAGGAGGAGAGGGACCTGGGGGTGTCAGTCGACAGCTGACTGACCATGAGCCAGCAGTGTGCCCAGAAGGCCAATGGCATCCTGGCTTGTGTCAGAAATGGTATGACCAGCAGGTCCAAGGAGGTGATTCTCCCTCTGTACTCAGCACTGGTGAGGCCGCTCCTTGAATCCTGCGTTCAGTTCTGGACCTCTCAGCAAGGATGTTGAGGTTCTGGAGCGAGTCAAGAGAAGAGCCACGAAGCCGGTGAAGGGACTGGAGGACAGGCCCTATGAGGAGCAGCTGAGAGAGCTGGGGTTGTTTAGCCTGGAGAAGAGGAGGCTGAGAGGAGACCTCATTGTTCTCTGCAACTACCTGAAGAGGAGTTGCAGAGAGGAGGGAGCTGGGCTCTTCTCCCAAGGGACAGGGGACAGGACAAGAGGGAATGACCTCAAGCTCCACCAGGGGACATTTAGGCTGGAGATTAGGAGGAAGTTTTTCACACAGGGGGTCATTGGGCAGCGTCAGAGGCTGCCCAGGGAGGGGATTGACTTGCCTTCCCTGGAGGTGTTTAAGGCACAGGTGGATGAGGTCTTGAGGTACTCGGTTTAGCATTTGATAGGAAGGGTTGGACTAGAAGATCCGATGGGTCCCTTCCAACCTGGTTGTTCTATGATTCTGTGATAATGTCCAGGCTGAGAAGAACAATAAAACGGTCACAGAGAAGCTAACTATAACAGCAGACTCCAGACATAAGAGGAAAGGCTCTGAAACTCCTACATTTCCATCAAGGACAGAGACAGCCTGTGCTTCTATCGGCTGAGTTGCGGCCCTTCCTCTCACAGAACTAACTCGATATGACCACTGCCGCGACATCATTAGTCAGGCTCCAGTTTCAGGGGCCGTGAATCCCAGGCACATACAAAAAGCAAGTCAGCTCGGGCCCCGTGCCTCTGAGTTACAGAGCGCTGGGCCAGGTAGGAGGAGAGGGGAAGAAAATGCCCTAAAGCTCTACTACTTCAGACATCTTGAAGATATCAACACACAGACTTTTTCCACAGCAGTTCTCTGAGCAGAAGCTTAGAGGAACATTTCAGCCTAAGAGTGTTATAAAGCTACATGTATACGTAAAAAAGAGCTGACTAGTTTGAAAGGCACAAGGAGCCCTACAGACAGGCAGAGGATTATAGAAAAGGGCAGGGACTAGCACAAAGATTCAGAAACAGTAAGAGGAGTAAAGGGGAGCGTCAAGATACAGAGTGAATGTAGAAGCTGGAACAGCAACAGTGAGCAATACAAAGGGATAGAGAAAGAAAAAGAGAGATGGAAAGAGAGAAAAAAAGAGAGAAAGAAAAGCAAAGCATTTTCAGGTGCAGAGAAAGAACAAACTGCAAGGATCAAACCAGTGAAATTGTAGGGGGAAAGAATGAGAAATACAGAATAGGACAAAGATGGAAAAGAAAAAAAAAAAAGCGTGGGCAGAGAACAGATGCTGAAGACTGGGAAAAGGAGAGAAAAGAGCACAGAGAAATAAAAGGGCAGGGTTATAGGGATCCCAGGAGACAAAAATTGTAGCAGCAGCACAATAAATGAAAGGAACCAAAAAGTCCACCTTTAAAAAGTTTGCTATCTCCTCCCATCACTGTCGCAACAAGCAGCAGAGCAGGGAAAGCACACATACTATTATTTCTCATAAGGATGCTTTCAGGCATAGTAACAGCAGGGCTCTTGCCGAGAATGTAAAGGAGAGTCAATCAAATGCAGCTGCTCCCCAGACCATATTTATACCTTTGAGAGAGTTCGCCCCACCCCATTCACAGGTGATGCTTGTGAAGGCCCAGGGTGTATATAAGCCCCAGGCCTTGCCTGGGGAGGTCATTCAGCCTCTGGTTTCCCTTGAGATTGGAGCTCTGCTGGTGTTTTAACTCCTTGTGTCGGATGAGGGCTGGAATGGTAAGGGTTTTTTTTTTGGTTTTTAATAGCACTTTGTCTGTGAGGCAACTTGTTGCTATTCTTCATTCTGGGCAGGGGGGTGGGGGATGGTGATGCATTCATCCTAGAGTATCTCCAGTTTGTTGCTGGCAGCATATGGGGGATAAAAATTTGTTAGCTAGGGCACTGCTTTTCTTGAATTGAGCTCCTAAAGCCTGCAGCCGTCTCATATTTTGATGCTGTACTTTTCTGTTTCTTTTTTTTCTTGTAGATGCTGAAGAGGGAGCCGGTGACTGCACGATTATTTCCATAAGCAGACCTGACTTAAGCAGCTTTGGCCAAGGAGAGCTTCAGCGGTGACCCTCTGCAAGCTAAGTTGAGGGGACAGAGTCAATAAGCGGGAGGTGGCTTGGGGATAGCAGCCCTAGGCGTGGTGGGTGAGGAGGGTAGTTTCTGCTAGTCTCTGGAGCCACGGAGGGGGATAACCAAAACAGCGTGGGAGAAGCCATCGGAGCAGTAGCCGAGGGGGTTGAATGCTGAGGAAGCAGAGCTTAATGTTTGAGTTTGGTTGCAGACTAGCTTGGCTTGGCTGTGCTTTGCAGTCGAGGCAGCGTGAGCAAAAGCAGGCAAGAGGTTTGGAATTCTTTGGTCATTGCAGAGAGTCAGGGACTGGGCTAGTAACATTGTGGGGAAAATGAAAAAAAACAAAACAAACCCGCAGGCTGGGAAAAAAGATGAAAAAGGAAAAAAGAACTATGGACACAAGACAGATACTAAAGACCGGGGGGAAGCGGGGCGGGGTGGGGAGAAAGAGAAAACAACACAGAAAAATAAAAGAGTATGGTTATAGGGATGCCAGAAAATAAAAATTGTATTGCAGTACAGTAAATGAAAGGAACCGAAAAGTCTAGCTCTAAGATCTTTGCTATCTAGTCACCTCACCGTCACGAGAAGCGGCATCGCAATGAAAGCTTGCATACTGTTATTTCTGATAAGAATGCTTTTGGGCATAATAACGGCATAGTTCTTAGCAAAAATGTAAGGTATAGTCAGTAAAACACAGGTGCTCCCCATTTCCTATTTATACCTTTGAGATAGTTCACCCCACCCCCTTCACAGGTGATGTGCATGAAGGCCCAGGGTGTATATAAGCCCCAGGCCTTGCCCACAGAGTTCATTCGGCCTCTGGCTTCCCTCGAGGTCAGAGCTCTGCCGCCGCTTTACCTTCTTGCGGCCGATGAGGGTGTGCTGGAAAGGTAAGCTTATTTTTTTTTTCTTTTACAGTGCTTTGTCTTTGTTTAGCATTTCTGGTTATGGGGTCAGTTCTGGGTGTTCCTCATTCTGTGGGGTCGATGTTTTTATCCTAGAATCTCTGCAGTTTGTAGTTGGCTCCTTACGGGACATAACAATTTAGATTTTAGTACACTTGCCTAGAGGAGTAAGTCGATTCCGTGGGTCGGTAGATGATGCAAGGGACCAGGGGAACCCTGGGAAAGGCTGAGAAGTACAGCTCTCGAGGAATATCAGCTCATAAGGGTCAAGGGATTAAAATATAGTGCAGGTTCTGTTAGGAAAAACCAGAGTTCTTTGTCTGATTTTTCAGGGGTGCGGAAGGACTTTAATGGTTTAGAACTGGGAAAGGAAGATAGCTTCATCAGACTTTCTCGGATCGGTTTGGCGGTCAGATGCAAGCGTCATTCAGGTTTCTGTCGTTCCAGTCTCTCTGCAGCCAGTAGGAGGTAACGATGCGATTGAGACACAGATTCAGACACGAGGTATGGATTATTTGGACTCTCGTGTGGCAATTGCCAGTTTGCGTATCGGAGGAATTTGATCTCGAGAAGTTTCGGTCGCCTTAAAAATGTAATCTCTGGGACTGAGATCTCTGCTCCCTCGTCCCTTCTACTTATTGCATTGTTCGAGTGACTTATTTGCACCCGTCCCGTCTTCATCTGTCTGAATATCGGATACTTTGCTACTTGAAAGTATGGATTTGCTGCCTATCTGCAGCGCAGGATTCCGTCCTTGTCTTCCACTGTATTTCTCAGGGAAGAGGACGGTCATCGTTTTGCCTCGTAACAGTTAACAGCTGAGCGATCATTCCTCATCCGGTCTGTGGGCACACGAGCCTCCCTCGTTTAGAAGAGCTTGGGATTTTTCCAAACTTACCGGGGAGATTTGCTCTATTATCGCTCACAGCGGTCGGAACCTCGTTCCTGTTATCCATTGTGTGGATTTTTATGTTCATAGACTTTCCAGTTTAGGTCTTAAAGGAGTCAGTTCCCACCGTTGTGAACTTTTCATCGGCTGCTTGCCTTTGTCCTTCCAGTCTCCATTACTGTCTGGTAAGTGTTCTGATTTTTTAGGTCTTCTGTGTCGATTCTTTTTGAGAACCGGTAAAGGTTGTAATTTTTCAAGTTCTTTTTGTTTACTGCTGTAACTAAAGTCTAGTAAAATTCCTAGAATTTTGATCCGCACAGCTCATCTGTCTTTTGTCCCGGCTATCGGCACTACTATGTTCCTGTAACGGGAGCGGCGGAGAGAAGAGGTAAGCGGACCGTGTGGCATTTTGGCGTGCCTGTGAGGTAGTTGGGCTCACTCTTAAGGGGCTGGCGGCGAGGAGGAAACTAAGTATGTCTCGAAGAGTAAAGTAGTAGCATTTGTTATCTCGATTATGTACGGAACCTTTGGTTTGGCAGGTGCCCTGACAGTTTTGCAGCGGGTTTAGTACAAGATGTCGGCAGTGAGCAGTGTGATGCTGACTTAGCACTCTGTTTGCTGTCTCTTTTTTTTTTTTTTTGTGTGTGTGTATTATAGTCCAGGACAATGTGACAGTGCAGGATTTTTCCAGTTACTTGATGCAGTTAGAGGTTTTTTGCCTGGGATGGCTTTGGGTCCTCGGTCCTCAGGAAGTTAAGAGGGCTGTGGTTTTTGCCGGGAAGAGGGCAGAATGTCGAGAGCAGCAAGGAGGAGATTTAGCGTAGGGTAGAAGGTTGCGCGGGGAGAGTTTGCCTCGTTACAGATTTGGAGAAGGGTTTAATTTTCAGCCCCAAGCTAGCGTGCGCCAGGCAGGGCAGTTCCAGCCTGTATCTGTCTTTCAGGACCCTTATAAAGGCCACAAGACCCTTCTAATGCCCCTCAGGACCTTTTTAAAGGCCCTCAGACCCTTCTAGTGCCCCTCAGGGCATTTATAAAGGTTCCCAGACCCTTCTAGAGCCTGTCAGGACCCTTATAAAGGCCCCCAGACCCCTCTAGAGCACCTCAGAACACTTCTAAAGGCCTGCAGACCATTCTAATGCCTGTCAGGGCCTTTATAAAGGTCCCCAGACCCTTCTACTGCCCCTCAGGAGCATTCTAAAGGCCCCCAGACCCTTCGAATGCCCCACAGGGCCTTTCTAAAGGTCCCCAGACCCTTCTAGAGCCCCTCAAGACCCTTCTAAAGGCCCCCAGACCCTTATAGAGCCCCTCAGGACCAATCTAAAGTCCCCCAGACCCTGCTAATTCCCCTCAGGGCTTTTATAAGGGCACCCAGACCCTTCTAATGCCCCTCAGGACATTTCTAAAGGCCCCCAGAACATTCTAGAGCCCCTCAGGACATTTCTAAAGGCACCCAGACCCTTGTAATGCCACTCAGGGCCTTTCTAAAGGCCGCGAGACCCTTATAATCCCCCTGAGGGCCTTTAAAAAGGCCCCCAGACCCTTCTGGACCCCCTCAGGACGCTGCTAATAGCCCCCAGACCCTTCTAGAGCCCCTCAGGGCCTTTCTAAAGGCCTCCACACCCTTCTAATGACCCTCAAGACCCATGTAAAGGCCCCCAGACCCTTCTAGATTGCCTCAGGACCCATCTAAAAGCCCCCAGACCCTTCTAATGCCTTTCAGGGCCTTTCTAAAGGCCTCCACAACCTTCTAATGACCCTCAAGACCCATGTAAAGGCCCCTAGACCCTTCTAGATTGCCTCAGGACCCATCTAAAAGCCCCCAGACCATTCTAGAGCCCCTCAGGGCCTTTCTAAAGGCCTCCACACCTTTCTAATGACCCTCAAGACCCATGTAAAGGCCCCCAGACCCTTCTAGATTGCCTCAGGACCCATCTAAAAGCCCCCAGACCCTTCTAATGCCTTTCAGGGCCTTTCTAAAGGCCTCCACACCATTCTAATGACCCTCAAGACCCATGTAAAGGCCTCTAGACCCTTCTAGATTGCCTCAGGACCCATCTAAAAGTCCCCAGACCCTTCTAATGCTTTTCAGGACCCTTATGAAGGCCACAAGACCCTTCTAATGCCCCTCAGTGCCTTTCTAAAGGCCTCCACACCCTTCTAATGACCCTCAAGACCCATGTAAAGGCCCCCAGACCCTTCTAGATTGCCTCAGGACCCATCTAAAAGCCCTCAGACCCTTATAATGCCCCTCAGGGCCCTTCTAAAGGCCCCCAGACACTTCTAATGCCCCTCACGGCCTTTCTAAAGTACCCCAGACACTTCTAGAACCTCTCAGGGCCTTTCTATATGACCCCAGACCGTTGTAATGCCCCTCAGGTCTTTTCTAAAGGCCCCCATACCCTTCTAATGCCCCTCAGGACATTTCTAAAGGCCCCCAGACCCTTCTAGAGCCCCTCAGGACATTTCTAAAGGCACCCAGACCCTTCTAATGCCACTCAGGGCATTTCTAAAGGCCGCGAGACCCTTATAATCCTCCTGAGGGCCTTTAAAAATGCCCCAGACCCTTCTGGACCCCCTCAGGACGCTTCTAATAGCCCCCAGACCCTTCTAGAGCCCCTCAGGGCCTTTCTAAAGGCCTCCACACCCTTCTAATGACCCTCAAGACCCATGTAAAGGCCCCCAGACCCTTCTAGATTGCTTCAGGACCCATCTAAAAGCCCCCAGACCCTTCTAATGCATTTAAGGACCCTAATGAAGGCCACAAGACCCTTCTAATGCCCCTCAGGACCTTTCTAAAGGCCCACAGACCCTTCTAGTGCTCTTCAGGAGCATTCTAAAGGCCCCCAGACCCTTCTAATGCCCCACAGGGCCTTTCTAAAGGTCCCCAGACCCTTCTAGAGCCCCTGAAGACCCTTCTAAAGGCCGCCAGACCCTTCTAGAGCCCCTCAGGACATTTCTAAAGGCACCCAGACCCTTCTAATGCCACTCAGGGCCTTTCTAAAGGCCGCGAGACCCTTATAATCCTCCTGAGGGCCTTTAAAAATGCCCCAGACCCTTCTGGACCCCCTCAGGACGCTTCTAATAGCCCCCAGACCCTTCTAGAGCCCCTCAGGGCCTTTCTAAAGGCCTCCACACCCTTCTAATGACCCTCAAGACCCATGTAAAGGCCCCTAGACTCTTCTAGATTGCCTCAGGACCCATCTAAAAGCCCCCAGACCCTTCTAATGCCTTTCAGGACCCTTATCAATGCCACAAGACCCTTCTAATGCCCCTCAGGACCTTTCTAAAGGCCCTCAGACCCTTCTACTGCCCCTCAGGGCATTTATAAAGGTTCCCAGACCATTCTAGAGCCCGTCAGGACACTTATAAAGGTCCCCAGACCATTCTACTGCCCCTCAGGAGCATTCTAAAGGCCCCCAGAACCTTCTAATGCCCCACAGGGCCTTTCTAAAGGTCCCCAGACCCTTCTAGAGCCCCTGAAGACCCTTCTAAAGGCCCCCAGACCATTATAGAGCCCCTCAGGACCCTTCTAAAGTCCCCCAGACCCTGCTAATTCCTCTCAGGGCTTTTATAAGGGCACCCAGACCCTTCTAATGCCCCTCAGGACCCTTATAAAGGCACCCAGACCCTTCTAGAGCCTCTCAGGACAGTTTTAAATGCCTCCAGACCCTTCTAGACCCCCTCATGACCATTCTAAAGGCCCCCAGACCATTGTAATGCCCCTCAGGGCCTTTTTAAAGGCCCCCAGACCCTTCTAATGCCCCTCAGGACATTTCTAAAGGCCCCCAGACCCTTCTAGACCCGCTTCAGGACATTTCTAAAGGCACCCAGACCCTTCTAATGCCACTCAGGGCCTTTCTAAAGGCCGCGAGACCCTTATAATCCCCCTGAGGGCCTTTAAAAAGGCCCCCAGACCCTCCGGGACCCCCACAGGATGCTTCTAATAGCCCCCAGACCCTTCTAATGCATTTCAGGGCCTTTCTAAAGGCCTCCACACCCTTCTAATGACCCTCAAGACCCATGTAAAGGCCCCCAGACCCTTCTAGATTGCCTCAGGACCCATCTAAAAGTCCCCAGACCCTTCTAATGCCTTTCAGGACCATTATGAAGGCCACAAGACCCTTCTAATGCCCCTCAGGACCTTTCTAAAGGCCCTCAGACCCTTCTAATGCCCCTCAGGGCATTTATAAAGGTTCCCAGACCCTTCTAGAGCCCGTCAGGACCCTTATAAAGGCCCCCAGACCATTCTAGAGCCCCTCAGGACACTTCTAAAGGCCCACAGACCATTCTAATGCCCGTCAGGGCCTTTATAAATGTCCTCAGAACCTTCTACTGCCCCTCAGGAGCATTCTAAAGGCCCCCAGACCCTTCTAATGCTCCACAGGGCCTTTCTAAAGGTCCCCAGACCCTTCTAGAGCCCCTGAAGACCCTTCTAAAGGCCCCAAGACCCTTATAGAGACCCTCAGGACCCTTCTAAAGTCCCCCAGACCCTGCTAATTCCCCTCAGGTCTTTTATAAGGGCACCCAGACCCTTCTAAAGCTCCTCAGGACCCTTATAAAGGCACCCAGACCCATCTAGAGCCTCTCAGGACAGTTTTAAATGCCTCCAGACCCTTCTAGAACCCCTCAGGACCATTCTAAAGGCCCCCAGACCCTTCTAATGCCCCTCAGGGCATTTCTAAAGTACCCCAGGCACTTCTAGAACCTCTGAGGGCCTTTCTGTATGAACCCAGACCCTTGTAATGCCACTCAGGGCCTTTCTAAAAGCCGCGAGACCCTTATAATACCCCTGAGGGCCTTTAAAAAGGCCCCCAGACCCTTCTGGACCCCCTCAGGACGCTTCTAATAGCCCCCAGACCCTTCTAGAGCCCCTCAGCACCTTTCTAAAGGCATCCACACCCTTCTAATGACCCTCAAGACCCATGTAAAGGCCCCTAGACCCTTCTAGATTGCCTCAGGACCCATCTAAAAGCCCCCAGACCCTTCTAATGCCTTTCAGGACCCTTATGAAGGCAACAAGACCCTTCCAATGCCCCTCAGGGGATTCATAAAGGTTCCCAGACCCTTCTAATGCTCCACAGGGCCTTTCTAAAGGTCCCCAGACCCTTCTAGAGCCCCTGAAGACCCTTATAAAGGCCCCCAGACCATTATAGAGCCCCTCAGGACACTTCTAAAGGCCTGCAGACCATTCTAATGACCGTCAGGGCCTTATAAAGGAACACAGACCCTTCTACTGCCCCTCAGGAGCATTCTAAAGGCCCCCAGACCCTTCTAATGCCCCTCAGGGCCTTTCTAAATGCCCCCATACCCTTCTAATGCCCCTCAGGTCATTTCTAAAGGCACCCAGACCCTTCTAATGCCCCTCAGGGCCTTTCTAAAGGCCGGGAGACCCTTATAATCCCCCTGAGGGCCTTTAAAAAGGCCCCCAGACCCTTCTGGACCCCCTCAGGACGCATCTAATAGCCCCCAGACCCTTCTAGAGCCCCTCAGGGCCTTTCTAAAGGCCTCCACACCCTTCTAATGACCCTCAAGACCCATGTAAAGGCCCCCAGACCCTTCTAGATTGCCTCAGGACCAATCTAAAAGCACCCAGACCCTTCTAATGCCTTTCAGGGCCTTTCTAAATGCCTCCACACCCTTATAATGACCCTCAAGACCGATGTAAAGGCCCCCAGACCCTTCTAGATTGCCTCAGGACCCATCTAAAAGCCCCCAGACCCTTCCAATACCTTTCAGGACCCTTATGAAGGCCACAAGACCCTTCTAATGCCCCTCAGGGCCTTTCTAAATGCCCCCATACCCTTGTAATGCCCCTCACGTCATTTCTAAAGGCACCCAGACCCTTTTAATGCCACTCAGGGCCTTTCTAAAGGCCGCGAGACCCTTATAATCCCCCTGAGGGCCTTTAAAAAGGCCCCCAGACCCTTCTGGACCCACTCAGGACGCTTCTAATAGCCCCCAGACCCTTCTAGAGCCCCTCAGGGCCTTTCTAAAGGCCTCCACACCCTTCTAATGACCCTCAAGATCCATGTAAAGGCCCCCAGACCCTTCTAGATTGCCTGAGGACCCATCAAAAAGCCCCCACACCCTTCTAATGACTTTCAGGGCCTTTCTAAAGGCCTCCACACCCTTCTAATGACAATCAAGACCCATGTAAAGGCCCCTAGACCCTTCTAGATTGCCTCAGGACCCATCTAAAAGCCCCCAGACCCTTCTAATGCCTTTCAGGACCCTTATGAAGGCCACAAGACCCTTCTAATGCCCCTCAGGACCTTTCTAAAGGCCGTCAGACCCTTCTAATGCACCTCAGGGCATTTATAAAGGTTCCCAGACCCTTCTAGAGCACGTCAGAACTCTTATTAAGGTCCCCAGACCCTTCTACTGCCCCTAAGGAGCATTATAAAGGCCCTCAGACCCTTCTAATGCCCCACAGGGCCTTTCTAAAGGTCCCCAGACCCTTCTAGAGCCACTGAAGACCCTTCTAAAGGCCCCCAGACCCTTCTAATGCCACACAGGGCCTTTCTAAAGGTCCCCAGACCCTTCTAGAGCCCCTGAAGACCCTTCTAAATGCTCCCAGACCCTTATAGAGCCCTTAAGGACCCTTCTAAAGGACCCCAGAACCTGCTAATTCTCCTCAGGGCTTTTATAAGGGCACCCAGACCCTTCTAATGCCCCTCAGGACCCTTATAAAGGCACCCAGACCCTTCTAGAGCCTCTCAGGACAGTTTTAAATGCCTCCAGACCCTTCTAGACCCCCTCAGGACCATTCTAAAGGCCCCCAGACCCTTCTAATGCCCATCAGGGCCTTTCTAAAGGCCCCCATACCCTTCTAATGCCCCTCAGGTCATTTCTAAAGGCACCCAGACCCTTCTAATGCCACTCAGGGCCTTTCTAAAGGCCGCGAGACCCTTATAATCCCCCTGAGGGCCTTTAAAAAGGCCCCCAGACCGTTCTAGACCCCCTCAGGACGCTTCTAATAGCCCCCAGACCCTTCTAGAGCCCCTCAGGGCCTTTCTAAAGGCCTCCACACCCTTCTAATGACCCTCAAGACCCATGTAAAGGCCCCCGGACCCTTCTAATGCCTTTCAGGACCCTTATCAAGGCCCTCAGACCCTTCTAATGCCCCTCAGGGCATTTATAAAGGTTCCCAGACCCATCTACTGCCCCTCAGGAGCATTCTGAAGGCCCCCAGACCCTTCTAATGCCCCACAGGGCCTTTCTAAAGGTCCCCAGACCCCTCTAGAGCCCCTGAAGACCCTTCTAAAGGCCCCCAGACCCTTCTAGAGCCCCTCAGGGCCTTTCTAAAGGCCTCCACACCCTTCTAATGACTTTCAAGACCCATGTAAAGGCCCCTAGACCCTTCTAGATTGCCTCAGGACCCATCTAAAAGCCCCCAGACCCTTCTAATGCCTTTCAGGACCCTTATGAAGGCCACAAGAACCTTCTAATGCCCCTCAGGACCTTTCTAAAGGCCCTTAGACCCTTCTAATGCCCCTCAGGGCATTTATAAAAGTTCCCAGACCCTTCTAGAGCCCGTCAGGACACTTATAAAGGTCCCCAGACCCTTCTACTGGCCCTCAGGAGCATTCTAAAGGCCCCCAGACCCTTCTAATGCCCCACAGGGCCTTTCTAAAGGTCCCCAGACCCTTCTAGAGCCCCTGAAGACCCTTCTAAAGGCCCCCAGACCCTTATAGAGCCCCTCAGGACCCTTCTAAAGTCCCCCAGACCCTGCTAAATCCCCTCAGGGCTTTTATAAGGGCACCCAGACCCTTCTAATGCCCCTCAGGACCCTTATAAAGGCACCCAGACCCTTCTAGAGCCTCTCAGGACAGTTTTAAATGCCTCCAGACCCTTCTAGACCCCCTCAGGACCATTCTAAAGGCCCCCAGACCCTTCTAATGCCCCTCAGGGCCTTTCTAAAGGCCACGAGACCCTTATAATTCCTTTTGACGGCCTTTAAAAAGTCCCCCAGACCCTTCTGGACCCTCTCAGGACGATTCTAATAGCCCCCAGACCCTTCTAGAGCCCCTCAGGGCCTTTCTAAAGGACTGCACACCATTCTAATGACCCTCAAGACCCATGTAAAGGCCCCCAGACCCTTCTAGATTGCCTGAGGACCCATCTAAAAGCCCCCAGACCCTTCTAATGCCTTTCAGGGCCTTTCTAAAGGCCTCCACACCCTTCTAATGACCATCAAGACCCATGTAAAGGCCCCTAGACCCTTCTAGATTGCCTCAGGACCCATCTAAAAGCCCCCAGACCCTTCTAATGCCTTTCAGGACCCTTATGAAGGCCACAAGACCCTTCTAATGCCCCTCAGGACCTTTCTAAAGGCCCTCAGACCCTTCTAATGCCCCTCAGGGCATTTATAAAGGTTCCCAGACCATTCTAGAGCCCGTCAGGACACTTATAAAGGTCCCCAGACCCTTCTACTGCCCCTCAGGAGCATTCTAAAGGACCTCAGACCCTTCTAATGCCCCACGCGGCCTTTCTAAAGGTCCCCAGACCCTTCTAGAGCCCCTGAAGACCCTTCTAAAGGCCCCCAGACCCTTCTAATGCCCCACAGGGCCTTTCTAAAGGTCCCCAGACCCTTCCAGAGCCCCTCAAGACCCTTCTAAAGGCCCCCAGACCCTTATAGAGCCCCTCAGGACCCTTCTAAAGGACCCCAGACCCTGCTAATTCCCCTCAGGGCTTTTATAAGGGCACCCAGACCCTTCTAATGCCCCTCAGGACCCTTATAAATGCCTCCAGACCCTTCTAGACCCCCTCAGGACCATTCTAAAGGACCCCAGACCCTTCTAATGCCCCACAGGGCCTTTCTAAATGCCCCCATACCCTTCTAATGCCCCTCAGGACCATTCTAAAGGCCCCCAGACCCTTCTAATGCCACTCAGGGCCTTTCTAAAGGCCGCGAGACCCTTATAATCCCCCTGATGGCCTTTAAAAAGGCCCCCAGACCCTTCTGGACCCCCTCAGGACGCTTCTAATAGCCCCAGACCATTCTAGAGCCCCTCAGGGCCTTTCTAAAGGCCTGCACACCATTCTAATGACCCTCAAGACCCATGTAAAGGCCCCCAGACCCTTCTAGATTGCCTCAGGACCCATCTAAAAGCCCCCAGACCCTTCTAATGCCTTTCAGGGCCTTTCTAAAGGCCTCCACACCCTTCTAATGACCATCAAGACCCATGTAAAGGCCCCTAGACCCTTCTAGATTGCCTCAGGACCCATCTAAAAGCCCCCAGACCCTTCTAATGCCTTTCAGGACCCTTATGAAGGCCACAAGACCCTTCTAATGCCCCTCAGGACCTTTCTAAAGGCTATCAGACCCTTCTAATGCCCCTCAGGGCATTTATAAAGGTTCCCAGACCATTCTAGAGCCTGTCAGGACACTTATAAAGGTCCCCAGACCCTTCTACTGCCCCTCAGGAGCATTCTAAAGGACCTCAGACCCTTCTAATGCCCCACGCGGCCTTTCTAAAGGTCCCCAGACCCTTCTAGAGCCCCTCAAGACCCTTCTAAAGGCCCCCAGACCCTTATAGAGCCCCTCAGGACCCTTCTAAAGTCCCCCAGACCCTGCTAATTCCCCTCAGGGCTTTTATAAGGGCACCCAGACCCTTCTAATGCCCCTCAGGACCCTTATAAAGGCACCCAGACCCTTCTAGAGCCTCTCAGGACAGTTTTAAATGCCTCCAGACCCTTCTAGACCCCCTCAGGACCATTCTAAAGGACCCCAGACCCTTCTAATGCCCCACAGGGCCTTTCTAAATGCCCCCATACCCTTCTAATGCCCCTCAGGGCCTTTCTAAAGGCCCCCAGACCCTTCTAATGCCCCTCAGGGCCTTTCTAAAGGCCCCCATACCCTTCTAATGCCCCTCAGGTCATTTCTAAAGGCCCCCACACCATTCTGGACCCCCTCAGGACGCTTCTAATAGCCCCTAGACCCATCTAGAGCCCCTCAGGGCCTTTCTAAAGGCCTCCACACCCTTCTAATGACTCTCAAGACCCATGTAAAGGCCCCCAGACCCTTCTAGATTGCCTCAGGACCCATCTAAAAGCCCCCAGACCCTTCTAATGCCTTTCAAGACCCTTATGAAGGCCACAAGACCCTTCTAATGCACCTCAGGACCCTTCTAAAGGCACTCAGACCCTTCTAATGCCCCTCAGGGCATTTATAAAGGTCCCCAGACCCTTCTACTGCCCCTCAGGAGCATTCTAAAGGCACTCAGACCCTTCTAATGCCCCACAGGGCCTTTCTAAAGGTCACCAGACCCTTCTAGAGCCCCTGAAGACCCTTCTAAAGGCCCCCAGACCCTTCTAATGCCACACAGGGCCTTTCTAAAGGTCCCCAGACCCTTCTAGAGCCCCTCAAGACCCTTCTAAAGGCCCCCAGACCCTTATAGAGCCCCTAAGGACCCTTCTAAAGTCCCCCAGACCCTGCTAATTCTCCTCAGGGCTTTTATAAGGGCACCCAGACCCTTCTCATGCCCCTCAGGACCCTTATAAAGGCACCCAGACCCTTCTAGAGCCTCTCAGGACAGATTTAAATGCCTCCAGACCCTTCTAGACCCCCTCAGGACCATTCTAAAGCCCCCAGACCCGTCTAATGCCCCTCAGGACTTTTCTAAAGGCCCTCAGACCCTTCTAATGCCCCTTAGGGCATTTATAAAGGTTCCCAGACCCTTCTAGAGCATGTCAGGACCCTTATAAAGGCCCCCAGACCATTCTAGAGCCCCTCAGGACCCTTTTAAAGGGCCCCAGACCCTGCTAATTCCTTTCAGTGCTTTTATAATGGCACCCAGACCCTTCTAATGCCCCTCAGGACCCTTATAAAGGCACCCAGACCCTTCTAATGCCCCTCAGGTCATTTCTAAAGGCACCCAGACCCTTCTAATGCCCCTCAGGTCATTTCTAAAGGCACCCAGACCCTTCTAATGCCACTCAGGGCTTTTCTAAAGGCCGCGAGACCCTTATAATCCCCCTGAGGGCCTTTAAAAAGGCCCCCAGACCCTTCTAGACCCCCTCAGGACGCTTCTAATAGCCCCCAGACCCTTCTAGAGCCCCTCAGGGCCTTTCTAAAGGCCTCCACACCCTTCTAATGACCCTCAAGACCCATGTAAAGGCCCCTAGACCCTTCTAGATTGCCTCAGGACCCATCTAAAAGCACCCAGACCCTTCTAATGCCTTTCAGGGCCTTTCTAAAGGACACCACACCCTTCTAATGATCCTCAAGACCCATGTAAAGGCCCCCAGACTCTTCTAGATTGCCTCAGGACCAATCTAAAAGCCCCCAGACCCTTCTAATGCATTTCAGGACCCTTATCAAGGCCACAAGACCCTTCTAATGCCCCTCAGGACCTTTCTAAAGGCCCTCAGACCCTTCTAATGCCCCTCAGGGCATTTATAAAGGTTCCCAGACCCTTCTACTGCCCCTCAGGAGCATTCTAAAGGCCCCCAGACCCTTCTAATGCCCCACAGGGCCTTTTTAAAGGTCCCCAGACCCCTCTAGAGCCCCTGAAGACCCTTCTAAAGGCCCCCAGACCCTTCTAGAGCCCCTCAGGGCGTTTCTAAAGGCCTCCACACCCTTCTAATGATGCTCAGGACCCATGTAAAGGCCCCCAGACCCTTCTAGATTGCCTCAGGACCCATCTATAAGCCCCCAGACCCTTCTAATGCCTTTCAGGGCCTTTCTAAAGGCCTCCACACCCTTCTAATGACCCTCAAGACCCATGTAAAGACCCCTAGACCCTTCTAGATTGCCTCAGGACCCATCTAAAAGCCCCCAGACCATTCTAATGCCTTTCAGGACCCTTATGAAGGCCACAAGACCCTTCTAGAGCCCCTCAGGACCTTTCTAAAGGCCCTCAGACCCTTCTAATGCCCCTCAGGGCGTTTATAAAGGTTCCCAGACCCTTCTACTGCCCCTCAGGAGCATTCTAAAGGCCCCCAGACCCTTCTAATGCCCCACAGGGCCTTTCTAAAGGTCCCCAGACCCCTCTAGAGCCCCTGAAGACCCTTCTAAAGGCCCCCAGACCCTTCTAGAGCCCCTCAGGGCGTTTCTAAAGGCCTCCACACCCTTCTAATGATGCTCAGGACCCATGTAAAGGCCCCCAGACCCTTCTAGATTGCCTCAGGACCCATCTATAAGCCCCCAGACCCTTCTAATGCCTTTCAGGGCCTTTCTAAAGGCCTCCACACCCTTCTAATGACCCTCAAGACCCATGTAAAGGCCCCTAGACCCTTCTAGATTGCCTCAGGACCCATCTAAAAGCCCCCAGACCATTCTAATGCCTTTCAGGACCCTTATGAAGGCCACAAGACCCTTCTAGAGCCCCTCAGGACCTTTCTAAAGGCCCTCAGACCCTTCTAATGCCCCTCAGGGCGTTTATAAAGGTCCCCAGACCCTTCTACTGCCCCTCAGGAGCATTCTAAAGGCCCCCAGACCCTTCTAATGCCCCACAGGGCCTTTCTAAAGGTCCCCAGACCCTTCTAGAGCCCCTGAAGACCCTTCTAAAGGCCCCCAGACCCTTCTGGACCCCCTCAGGACGCTTCTAATAGCCCCCAGACCCTTCTAGAGCACCTCAGCGGCTTTTTAAAGGCCTCCACACCCTTCTAATGACCCTCAAGACCCATGTAAAGGCCCCTAGACCCTTCTAGATTGCCTCAGGACCCATCTAAAAGCCCCCAGACCCTTCTAATGCCTTTCAGGACCCTTATGAAGGCCACAAGACCCTTCTAATGCACCTCAGGACCTTTCTAAAGGCACTCAGACCCTTCTAATGCCCCTCAGGGCATTTATAAAGGTCCCCACACCCTTCTACTGCACCTCAGGAGCATTATAAAGGCCCCCAGACGCTTCTAATGCCCCACAGGGCCTTTCTAAAGGTCCCCAGACCCTTCTAGAGCCCCTGAAGACTCTTCTAAAGGCCGCCAGACCCTTATAGAGCCCCTCAGGACCCTTCTAAAGGCCCCCAGACCCTGCTAATTCCCCTCAGGGCTTTCATAAGGGCACCCAGACCCTTCTAATGTCCCTCAGGACCCTTATAAAGGCACCCAGACCCTTCTAGAGCCTCTCAGGACAGTTTTAAATGCCTCCAGACCCTTCTAGACCCCCTCAGGACCATTCTAAAGGCCCCCAGACCCTTCTAATGCCCCTCAGGACTTTTCTAAAGGCCCTCAGACCCTTCTAGTGCCCCTTAGGGCATTTATAAAGGTTCCCAGACCCTTCTAGAGCATGTCAGGACCCTTATAAAGGCCCCCAGACCATTCTAGAGCCCCTCAGGACACTTCTAAAGGCCCGCAGACCATTCTAATGCCCGTCAGGGCCTTATAAAGGTCCCCAGACCCTTCTACTGCCCCTCAGGAGCATTCTAAAGGCCCCCAGACCCTTCTAGACCCCCTCAGGACGCTTCTAATAGCCCCCAGACCCTTCTAGAGCCCCTCAGGGCCTTTCTAAAGGCCTCCACACCCTTCTAATGACCCTCAAGACCCATGTAAAGGCACCCAGACCCTTCTAGATTGCCTCAGGACCCATCTAAAAGCACCCAGACCCTTCTAATGCCTTTCAGGGCCTTTCTAAAGGACACCACACCCTTCTAATGACCCTCAAGACCCATGTAAAGGCCCCCAGACCCTTCTAGATTGCCTCAGGACCCATCTAAAAGCCCCCAGACCCTTCTAATGCATTTCAGGACACTTATCAAGGCCACAAGACCCTTCTAATGCCCCTCAGGACCTTTCTAAAGGCCCTCAGACCCTTCTAATGCCCCTCAGGGCATTTATAAAGGTTCCCAGACCCTTCTACTGCCCCTCAGGAGCATTCTAAAGGCCCCCAGACCCTTCTAATGCCCCACAGGGCCTTTCTAAAGGTCCCCAGACCCCTCTAGAGCCCCTGAAGACCCTTCTAAAGGCCCCCGGACCCTTCTAGAGCCCCTCAGGGCCTTTCTAAAGGCCTCCACACCCTTCTAATGATGCTCAGGACCCATGTAAAGGCCCCCAGACCCTTCTAGATTGCCTCAGGACCCATCTAAAAGCCCCCAGACCGTTCTAATGCCTTTCAGGGCCTTTCTAAAGGCCTCCACACCCTTCTAATGACCCTCGAGACCCATGTAAAGGCCCCTAGACCCTTCTAGATTGCCTCAGGACCCATCTAAAAGCCCCCAGACCATTCTAATGCCTTTCAGGACCCTTATGAAGGCCACAAGACCCTTCTAATGCCCCTCAGGACCTTTCTAAAGGCCCTCAGACCCTTCTAATGCACCTCAGGGCATTTATAAAGGTTCCCAGACCCTTCTAGAGCCCGTCAGGACACTTATAAAAGTCCCCAGACCCTTCTACTGCCCCTAAGGAGCATTATAAAGGCCCCCAGACCCTTCTAATGCCCCACAGGGCCTTTCTAAAGGTCCCCAGACCCTTCTCGAGCCCCTGAAGACCCTTCTAAGGGCCCCCAGACCCTTTTAGAGCCCCTCAGGACCCTTCTAAAGTCCCCCAGACCCTGCTAATTCCCCTCAGGGCTTTTATAAGGGCACCCAGACCCTTCTAAAGCCCCTCAGGACCCATGTAAATGCACCCAGGCCCTTCTAGAGCCTCTCAGGACAGTTTTAAATGCCTCCAGACCCTTCTAGAACCTCTCAGGACCATTCTAAAGGCCCCCAGACCCTTCTAATGCCCCTCAGGGCATTTCTAAAGTACCCCAGACACTTCTAGAACCTCTCAGGGCCTTTATATATGACCCCAGACCCTTGTAATGCCACTCAGGGCCTTTCTAAAGGTCCCCAGACCCTTCTAGAGCCCCTGAAGACCCTTCTAAAGGCCCCCAGACCCTTCTAGAGCCCCTCAGGGCCTTTCTAAAGGCCTCCACACCCTTCTAATGACCCTCTAGACCCATGTAAAGGCCGCCAGACCCTTCTAGACGGCCTCAGGACCCATCTAAAAGCCCCCAGACCCTTCTAATGCATTTCAGGACCCTTATCAAGGCCACAAGACCCTTCTAATGCCCCTCAAAACCTTTCTAAAGGCCCTCAGACCCTTCTAATGCCCCTCAGGGCATTTATAAAGGTTCCCAGACCCTTCTACTGCCCCTCAGGAGCATTCTAAAGGCACCCAGACCCTTCTAATGCCCCACAGGGCCTTTCTAAAGGTCCCCAGACCCCTCTAGAGCCCCTGAAGACCCTTCTAAAGGCCCCCAGACCCTTCTAGAGCCCATCAGGGCCTTTCTAAAGGCCTCCACACCCTTCTAATGACCCTCAAGACCCATGTAAAAGCCCCTAGACCCTTCTAGATTGCCTCAGGACCCATCTAAAAGCCCCCAGACCCTTCTAATGCCTTTCAGGACCCTTATGAAGGCCACAAGAACCTTCTAATGCCCCTCAGGATTTTTCTAAAGGCCATTAGACCCTTCTAATGCCCCTCAGGGCATTTATAAAGCTTCCCAGACCATTCTAGAGCCAGTCAGGACACTTATAAAGGTCCCCAGACCCTTATAGAGCCCCTCAGGAGCATTCTAAAGGCCCCCAGACCCTTCTAATGCCCCACAGGGCCTTTCTAAAGGTCCCCAGACCCTTCTAGAGCCCCTGAAGACCCTTCTAAGGGCCCCCAGACCCTTATAGAGCCCCTCAGGACCCTTCTAATGTCCCCCAGAACCTGCTAATTCTCCTCAGGGTTTTCATAAGGGCACCCAGACCCTTCTAATGCCCCTCAGGAGCATTCTAAAGGCCCCCAGACCCTTCTAATGCCCCACAGGGCCTTTCTAAAGGTCCCCAGACCCTTCTAGAGCCCCTGAAGACCCTTCTAAAGGCCCCCAGACCCTTCTAATGCCCCTCATGGCCATTCTAAAGGCTCCCATACCCTTCTAATGCCCCTCAGGTCATTTCTAAAGGCACCCAGACCCTTCTAATGCCACATAGGGTCTTTCTAAAGGCCGCGAGACCCTTATAATCCCCCTGAGGGCCTTTAAAAAGGCCCCCAGACCCTTCTGGACCCCCTCAGGATGCTTCTAATAGCCCCCAGACCCTTCTAGAGCTCCTCAGGTCCTTTCTAAAGGCCTCCACACCCTTCTAATGACCCTCAAGACCCATGTAAAGGCCCCCAGACCCTTTTAGATTGCCTCAGGACCCATCTAAAAGCGCCCAGACCCTTCTAATGCCTTTCAGGACCATTATCAAGGCCACAAGACCCTTCTAATGCCCCTCAGGACCTTTCTAAAGGCCCTCAGACCCTTCTAATGCCCCTGAGGGCATTTATAAAGGTTCCCAGACCCTTCTAGAGCCCGTCAGGACACTTATAAAGGCCCCCAGACCATTCTAGAGCCCCTCAGGACACTTCTAAATCCCGCAGACCATTCTAATGCCCGTCAGGGCCTTTCTAAAGGTCCCCAGACCCTTCTACTGCCCCTCAGGAGCATTCTAAAGGCCCCCAGACCCTTCTAATGCCCCACAGGGCCTTTCTAAAGGTCCCCAGACCCCTCTAGAGCCCCTGAAGACCCTTCTAAAGGCCCCCAGACCCTTATAGAGCCCCTCAGGACCCTTCTAAAGGCCCCCAGACCATGTTAATTCCTTTCAGGGCTTATATAAGGGCACCCAGACCCTTCTAATGTCCCTCAGGACCCTTATAAATTCACCCAGACTCTTCTAGAGCCTCTCAGGACAGTTTTAAATGCCTCCAGACCCTTCTAGACCCCCTCAGGACCATTCTAAAGGCCCCCTGACCTTTCTAATGCCCCTCGGGTCATTTCTAAAGGCCCCCAGACCCTTCTAGACCCCCTCAGGACGCTTCTAATAGCCCCCAGACCCTTCTAGTGCCCCCAGGGCCTTTCTAAAGGCCTCCACACCCTTCTAATGACCCTCAAGGCCCATGTAAAGGCCCCTAGACCCTTCTAGATTGCCTCAGGACCCATCTAAAAGCCCCCAGACCATTCCAATGCCTTTCAGGACCCTTATGAAGGCCACAAGACCCTTCTAATGCCCCTGAGGACCTTTCTAAAGGTCCCCAGACCCTTCTAGAGCCCGTCAGGACCCTTATAAAGGTCCCCAGACCCTTCTAGAGCCCGTCAGGACCCTTATAAAGGTCCCCAGACCCTTCTACTGCCCCTCAGGGACATTCTAAAGGCCCCCAGAGCCTTCTAAAGCCCCACAGGGCCTTTCTAAAGGTCCCCAGACCCCTCTAGAGCCCCTGAAGACCCTTCTAAAGGACCCCAGACCCTTATAGAGCCCCTCAGGACCCTTGTAAAGTCCCCCAGACCCTGCTAATTCCCCTCAGGGCTTTTATAAGGGCATCCAGACCCTTCTAATGCCCCTCAGGACCCTTATAAAGGCACCCAGACCCTTCTAATGCCCCTCAGGGCCTTTCTAAAGTACCCCAGACACTTCTAGAACCTCTCAGGGCCTTTCTATATGACCCCAGGCCCTTGTAATGCCACTCAGGGCCTTTCTAAAGGCCGCGAGACCCTTATAATTCCCCTTGAGGGCCTTTAAAAAGTCCCCCAGACCCTTCTGGACCCCCTCAGGACGTTTCTAATAGCCCCCAGACCCTTCTAGAGCACCTCAGGGCCTTTCTAAAGGCCTCCACACCCTTCTAATGAACCTCAAGACCCATGTAAAGGCCACCAGACCCTTCTAGATTGCATCAGGACCCATCTAATAGCCCCCAGACCCTTCTAATGCCTTTCAGGGCCTTTCTAAAGGCCTCCACACCCTTCTAATGACCCTCAAGACCCATGTAAAGGCCCCTAGACCCTTCTAGATTGCCTCAGGACCCATCTAAAAGCCCCCAGACCCTTCTAATGCCTTTCAGGACCCTTATGAAGGCCACAAGACCCTTCTAATGCCCCTGAGGACCTTTCTAAAGGCCCTCAGACCCTTCTAATGCCCCTCAGGGCATTTATAAAGGTTCCCAGACCCTTCTAGAGCCCGTCAGGACCCTTTTAAAGGCCCCCAGACCATTCTAGAGCCCCTCAGGACACTTCTAAAGGCCTGCAGACCATTCTAATGCCCGTCAGGGCCTTTCTAAAGGTCCCAAGACCCTTCTACTGCCCCTCAGGAGCATTCTAAAGGCCCCCAGACCCTTCTAATGCCCCTCAGGTCCTTTCTAAAGGCTCCCATACCCTTCTAATGCCCCTAAGGTCATTTCTAAAGGCACCCAGACCCTTCTAATGCCACTCAGGGCCTTTCTAAAGGCCGCGAGACCCTTATAATCCTCCTGAGGGCCTTTAAAAAGGCACCCAGACCCTTCTGGACCCCCTCAGGACGCTTCTAATAGCCCCCAGACCCTTCTAGAGCCCCTCAGGGCCTTTCTAAAGGCCTCCACACCCTTCTAATGACCCTCAAGACCCATGTAAAGGCCCCCAGACCCTTCTAGATTGCCTCAGGACCCATCTAAAAGCCCCCAGACCCTTCTAATGCCTTTCAGGACACTTATGAAGGCCACCAGACCCTTCTAATGCCCCTCAGGACCATTCTAAAGGCCCTCAGACCCTTCTAATGCCCCTCAGGGCATTTATAAAGGTTCCCAGACCCTTCTAGAGCCCGTCAGGACCCTTATAAAGGCCCCCAGACCATTCTAGAGCCCCTCAGGACACTTCTAAAGGCCCGCAGACCATTCTAATGCCCGTCAGGGCCTTTCTAAAGGTCCCCAGACCCTTTTAGAGCTCCTCAGGAGCATTCTAAAGGCCCCCAGACCCTTCTAATGCCCCACAGAGCCTTTCTAAAGGTCCCCAGACCCTTCTAGAGCCCCTGAAGACCCTTCTAAGGGCCCCCAGACCCTTATAGAGCCCCTCAGGACCCTTCTAAAGTCCCCGAGACCCTGCTAATTCCACTCAGGGCTATTATAAGGGCCACAACACCCTTCAAATGCCCCTCAGGACCCTTATAAAGGCACCCAGACCCTTCTAGAGCCTCTCAGGACAGATTTCAATGCCTCCAGACCCTTCTAGACCCCCTCAGGACCATTCTAAAGGCCCCCAGACCCTTCCAATGCACCTCAGGACCCTTCTAAAAGCCCCCAGACCCTTCTAATGCACCTCAGGGCCTTTCTAAAGTACCCCAGACATTTCTAGAATATCTCAGGGCCTTTCTATATGACACCAGACCCTTGTAATGCCCCTCAGGGCCTTTCTAAACGCCCCCATACAATTCTAATGCCCCTCAGGACCCTTCTAAAGGCCCCCAGACCCTTCTAATGCCCCTCAGGGCCTTTCTAAAGTACCCCAGACACTTCTAGAACCTCTCAGGGCCTTTCTATATGACCCCAGACCCTTGTAATGCCCCTCAGGGCCTTTCTAAAGGCCCCCATACCCTTCTAATGACACTCAGGACATTTCTAATGGCCCCCAGACCCTTCAAGAGCCCCTCAGGACATATCTAAAGGCACCCAGAACCTTCTAATGCCACTCAGGGCCTTTCTAAATGCTGCGAGACCCTTATAATCCCCCTGAGGACCTTTAAAAAGGCCCCCAGACCCTTCTGGACCCCCTAAGGACGCTTCTAATAGACCCCAGACCCTTCTAGAACCCCTCAGGGCCTTTCTAAAGGCCTCCACACCCTTCTAATGACCCTCAAGACCCATGTAAAGGCCCCTAGACCCTTCTAGATTGCCTCAGGACCCATCTAAAAGCCTCCAGACCCTTCCAATGCCTTTCAGGACCATTATGAAGGCCACAAGACCCTTCTAATGCCCCTCAGGACCTTTCTAAAGGCCCTCAGACCCTTCTAATGCCCCTCAGGGCATTTATAAAGGTTCCCAGACCCTTCTAGAGCCAGTCAGGTCCCTTATAAAGGCCCCCAGATCATTCGAGAGCCCTTCAGGACACTTCTAAAGGCCCGCAGACCATTCTAATGCACGTCAGGGCCTTTATAAAGGACCCCAGACCCTTCTACTACCCCTCAGGAGCATTCTAAAGGCCCCCAGACCATTCTAATGCCCCACAGGGCCTTTCTAAAGGTCCCGAGACCCTTCTCGAGCCCCTGAAGACCCTTCTAAAGGCCCCCAGACCCTTCTAATGCCCCTCAGGGCCTTTCTAAAAGCCCCCAGACCCTTCTAATGCCTTTCAGGGCCTTTCTAAAGGCCTCCACACCTTTCTAATGACCCTCAAGACCCATGTAAAGGCCCCTAGACCCTTCTAGATTGCCTGAGGACCCATATAAAAGCCCCCAGACCCTTCTAATGCCTTTCAGGACCCTTATGAAGGCCACAAGACCCTTCTAATGCCCCTCAGGACCTTTCTAAAGGCCCTCAGACCCTTCTAATGCACCTCAGGGCATTTATAAAGGTTCCCAGACCCTTCTAGAGCCCGTCAGGACCCTTATAAAGGCCCCCAGACCCTTATAGAGCCCCTCAGGACACTTCTAAATCCCGCAGACCATTCTAATGCCCGTCAGGGCCTTTCTAAAGGTCCCCAGACCCTTCTACTGCCCCTCAGGAGCATTCTAAAGGCCCCCAGACCCTTCTAATGCCCCACAGGGCCTTTCTAAAGGTCCCCAGACCCTTCTAGAGCCCCTGAAGACCCTTCTAAAGGCCCCCAGACCCTTATAGAGCCCCTCAGGACACTTCTAAATCCCGCAGACCATTCTAATGCCCGTCAGGGCCTTTCTAAAGGTCCCCAGACCCTTCTACTGCCCCTCAGGAGCATTCTAAAGGCCCCCAGACCCTTCTAATGCCCCTCAGGGCCTTTCTAAAGGCCCCCAGACCTTTCTAATGCCCCTCAGGGCCTTTCTAAAGTACCCCAGACACTTCTAGAACCTCTCAGGGCCTTTCTATATGACCCCAGACCCTTCTAATGCCACTCAGGGCCTTTCTAAAGGCCCCCAGACCATTCTAATGCCCCTCAGGACATTTTTAAAGGCCCCCAGACCCTTCTAGAGCCCCTCAGGACATTTCTAAAGGCCCCCAGACCCTTCTAATGCCACTCAGGGCCTTTCTAAAGGCCCCCAGACCATTCTAATGCCCCTCAGGACATTTCTAAAGGCCCCCAGACCCTTCTGGACCCCCTCTGGACGATTCTAATAGCCCCCAGACCCTTCTAGAGCCCCTCAGGGCCTTTCTAAAGGCCTCCACACCCTTCTAATGACCCTGAAGACCCCTGTAAAGGCCCCCAGACCCTTCTAGATTGCCTCAGGACCCATCTAAAAGCCCCCAGACCCTTCTAATGCCTTTCAGGGCCTTTCTAAAGGCCTCCACACCCTTCTAATGACATTCAAGACCCATGTAAAGGCCCCTAGACCCTTCTAGATTGCCTCAGGACCCATCTAAAAGCCCCCAGACCCTTCTAATGCCTTTCAGGACCCTTATGAAGGCCACCAGACCCTTCTAATGCCCCTCAGGACCTTTCTAAAGGCCCTCAGACCCTTCTAATGCCCCTCAGGGCATTTATAAAGGTTCCCAGACCCTTCTAGAGCCCGTCAGGACACTTATAAAGGCCCCCAGAACATTCTAGAGCCCCTCAGGACACTTCTACAGGCCCGCAGACCATTCTAATGCCCGTCAGGGCCTTTCTAAAGGTCCCCAGACCCTTCTACTGCCCCTCAGGAGCATTCTAAAGGACCCCAGACCCTTCTAATGCCCCACAGGGCCTTTCTAAAGGTCCCCCAGACCCTTCTAATGCCCCTCAGGACCCTTCTAAAGGCCCCCAGACCCTTCTAATGCCCCTCAGGGCCTTTCTAAAGTACCCCAGACACATCTAGAACCTCTCAGGGCCTTTCTATATGACCCCAGACCCTTGTAATGCCACTCAGGGCCTTTCTAAAAGCCACGAGACGCTTATAATGCCCCTCAGGAGCATTCTAAAGGACCCCAGACCCTTCTAATGCCCCACAGGGCCTTTCTAAAGGTCCCCCAGACCCTTATAGAGCCCCTCAGGACCCTTCTAATGTCCCCCAGACCCTGCTAATTCCCCTCAGGGCTTTTATAAGGGCCACAAGACCCTTCTAATGCCCCTCAGGACCCTTCTAAAGGCCCCCAGACCCTTCTAATGCCCCTCAGGACCCTTATAAAGGCCCCCAGACCCTTCTAATGCCCCGCAGGGCCTTTCTAAATTACCCCAGACACTTCTAGAACCTCTCAGGGCCTTTCTATATGACCCCAGACCCTTGTAATGCCCCTCAGGGCCTTTCTAAAGGCCCCCACACCCTTCTAAAGGCCCCCAGACCATTCAAGAGCCCCTCAGGACATTTCTAAAGGCACCCAGACCCTTCTAATGCCACTCAGGGCCTTTCTAAAGGCTGCGAGACCCTTATAATCCTCCTGAGGACCTTTAAAAAGGCACCCAGACCCTTCTGGACCCCCTCAGGACGCTTCTAATAGCCCCCAGACCCTTTTAGACCCCCTCAGGGACTTTCTAAAGGCCTCCACACCCTTCTAATGACCCTCAAGACCCATGTAAAGGCCCCCAGACCCTTCTAGATTGCATCAGGACCCATCTAAAAGCCCCCAGACCCTTCTAATGCCTTTCAGGGCCTTTCTAAAGGCCTCCACACCCTTCTAATGACCCTCAAGACCCATGTAAAGGCCCCCAGACCCTTCTAGATTGCCTCAGGACCCATCCAAAAGCCCCCAGACCCTTCTAATGCCTTTCAGGACCCTTATGAAGGCCACAAGACCCTTCTAATGCCCCTCAGGACCTTTCTAAAGGCCCGCAGACCTTTCTAGTGCCCCTCAGGGCATTTATAAAGGTTCCCAGACCCTTCTAGAGCCTGTCAGGACCCTTATAAAGGCCCCCAGACCATTCTAGAGCCCCTGAAGACCCTTCTAAAGGCCCCCAGACCCTTATAGAGCCCCTCAGGACCCTTCTAAAGTCCCCCAGACCCTGCTAATTCCCCTCAGGGCTTTTATAAGGGCACCCAGACCCATCTAATGCCCCTCAGGACATTTCTAAAGGCCCCCAGACCCTTCTAGAGCCCCTCAGGACATTTCTAAAGGCACCCAGACCCTTCTAATGCCACTCAGGGCCTTTCTAAAGGCCGCGAGACCCTTATAATCCCCCTTAGGGCCTTTGAAGAGGACCCCAGACCCTTCTGGACCCTTTCAGGACGCTTCTAATAGCCCCCAGACCCTTCTAGAGCCCCTCAGGGCCTTTCTAAAGGCCTCCACACCCTTCTAATGACCCTCAAGACCCATGTAAAGGCCCCCAGACCCTTCTAGATTGCCTCAGGACCCATCTAAAAGCCCCCAGACCCTTCTAATGCCTTTCAGGGCCTTTCTAAAGGCCTCCACACCATTCTAATGACACTCAAGACCCATGTAGAGGCCTCTAGACCCTTCTAGATTGCCTCAGGACCCATCTAAAAGTCCCCAGACCCTTCTAATGCTTTTCAGGACCCTTATGAAGGCCAAAAGACCCTTCTAATGCCCCTCAGGACCTTTCTAAAAGCACTCAGACCCTTCTAATGCCCCTCAGGGCCCTTCTAAAGGCCCCCAGACCCTTCTAATGCCCCTCAGGGCCTTTCTAAAGGCACCCAGACCCTTCTAATGCCACTCAGGGCCTTTCTAAAGGCCGCGAGACCCTTATAATCCCCCTGAGGGCCTTTAAAAAGGCCCCCAGACCCTTCTGGAACCCCTCAGGACGCTTCTAATAGCCCCCAGACCCTTCTAGAGCCCCTCAGGGCCTTTCTAAAGGCCTCCACACCCTTCTAATGACCCTCAAGACCCATGTAAAGGCCTCTAGACCCTTCTAGATTTGCTCAAGACCCACCTAAAAGACCCCAGACCCTTCTAATGCCTTTCAGGACCATTATGAAGGCCACAAGACCCTTCTAATGCCCCTCAGGACCTTTCTAAAGGCCCTCAGACCCTTCTAATGCCCCTCAGGGCATTTATAAAGGTTCCCAGACCCTTCTAGAGCCCGTCAGGACCCTTATAAAGGCCCCCAGACCATTCTAGAGCCCCTCAGGACACTTCTAAGGGCCCCCAGACCCTTCTAATGCCCCACAGGGCCTTTCTAAAGGTCCCCAGACCCTTCTAGAGCCCCTGAAAACCCTTCAAAAGGCCCCCAGACCATTATAAAGCCGCTCAGGACCCTTCTAAAGTCCCCCAGACCCTGCTAATTCCTCTCAGGGCTTTTATAAAGGCACCCAGACCCTTCTAGAGCCTCTCAGGACAGTTTTAAATGCCTCCAGACCCTTCTAGACCACCTCAGGACCATTCTAAAGGCCCCCAGGCCCTTCTAATGCCCCTCAGGGCCTTTCTAAAGGCCCCCAGACCCTTGTAATGCCCCTCAGGGCCTTTTTAAAGGCCCCCAGACCCTTCTAATGCCCCTCAGGACATTTCTAAAGGCCCCCAGACCCTTCTAGAGCCCTTCAGGACATTTCTAAAGGAACCCAGACCCTTCTAATGCCACTCAGGGCCTTTCTAAAGGCCGCGAGACCCTTATAATCCCCCTGAGGGCCTTTAAAAAGGCCCCCAGACCCTCCGGTACCCCCTCAGGATGCTTCTAATAGCCCCCAGACCCTTCTAATGCATTTCAGGGCCTTTCTAAAGGCCTCCACACCCTTCTAATGACCCTCAAGACCCATGTAAAGGCCCCCAGACCCTTCTAGATTGCCTCAGGACCCATCTAAAAGCCCCCAGACCCTTCTAATGCCTTTCAGGACCATTATGAAGGCCACAAGACCCTTCTAATGCCCCTCAGGACCTTTCTAAAGGCCCTCAGACCCTTTTAATGCCCTTCAGGGCATTTATAAAGGTTCCCAGACCCTTCTAGAGCCCTTCAGGACCCTTATAAAGGCCCCCAGACCATTCTAGAGCCCCTCAGGACACTTCTAAAGGCCCGCAGACCCTGCTAATTCCACTCAGGGCTTTATAAGGGCCACAAGACCCCTCTAATGCCCCTCACGACCCTTATAAAGGCACCCAGACCATTCTAGAGCCTCTCAGGACAGTTTTAAATGCCTCCAGACCCTTCTAGACCCCCTCAGGACCCTTCTAAAGGCCCCCAGACCCTTCTAAAGGCCCCCAGACCCTTCTAATGCCCCTCAGGGCCTTTCTAAAGTACCCCAGACACTTCTAGAACCTCTCAGGTCCTTTCTATATGACCCCAGACCTTTCTAATGCCCCTCAGGGCCTTTCTAAAGGCCCCCAGACACTTCTAATGCCCCTCAGGGCCTTTCTAAAGTGCCCCAGACACTTCTAGAACCTCTCAGGGCCTTTCTATATGACCCCAGACCCTTGTAATGCCACTCAGGGCCTTTCTAAAAGCCGCGAGACGCTTATAATGCACCTCAGGACATTTCTAAAGGCCCCCACACCCTTCTAATGACCCTCAGGACATTTCTAAAGGCCCACAGACCATTCAAGAGCCCCTCAGGACATTTCTAAAGGCACCCAGACCCTTCTAATGCCACTCAGGGCCTTTCTAAAGGCTGCGAAACCTTTATAATCCCCCTGAGGACCTTTAAAAAGGCACCCAGACCCTTCTGGACCCCCTCAGGACGCTTCTAATAGCCCCCAGACCCTTCTAGAGCCCCTCAGCGCCTTTCTAAAGGCCTCCACACCCTTCTAATGACACTCAAGACCCATGTAAAGGCCCCCAGACCCTTCTAGATTGCCTCAGGACCCATCTTAAAAGACCCCAGACCCTTCTAATGCATTTCAGGACCCTTATGAAGGCCACAAGACCCTTCTAATGCCCCTCAGGGCATTTATAAAGGCCCCCAGACCATTCTAGAGCCCCTCAGGACACTTCTAAAGGCCCGCAGACCATTCTAATGCCCGTCAGGGCCTTTATAAAGGTCCCCAGACCATTCTACTGCCCCTCAGGATCATTCTAAAGGCCCCCAGACCATTCTAATGCCCCACACGGCCTTTCTAAAGGTCCCCAGACCCTTCTAGAGCCCCTGAAGACCCTTCTAATGGCCCCCAGACCATTATAGAGCCCCTCAGGACCCTTCTAAAGTCCCCCAGACCCCGCTAATTCCCTTCAGGGCTTTTATAAGGGCCACAAGACCCCTCTAATGCCCCTCAGGACCCTTATAAAGGCACCCAGACCCTTCTAGAGCATCTCAGGACAGTTTTAAAGGCCTCCAGACCCTTCTAGACACCCTCAGGACCATTCTAAAGGCCCCCAGACCCTTCTAATGCCCCTCAGGACCCTTCTAAAGGCCCCCAGACCCTTCTAATGCCCCTCAGGACCCTTATAAAGTCCCCCAGACCCTTCTAATGCCCCGCAGGGCCTTTCTAAATTACCCCAGACATTTCTAGAACCTCTCAGGGCCTTTCTATATGACCCCAGACCCTTGTAATGCCCCTCAGGGCCTTTCTAAAGGCCCCCAGACCATTCAAGAGCCCCTCAGGACATTTCTAAAGGCACCCAGACCCTTCTAATGCCACTCAGGGCCTTTCTAAAGGCCGCGGGACCCTTATAATCCCTCTTAGGGCCTTTGAAGAGGCCCCCAGACCCTTCTGGACCCTTTCAGGACGATTCTAATAGCCCCCAGACCCTTCTAGAGCCCCTCAGGGCCTTTCTAAAGGCCTCCACACCCTTCTAATGACCCTCAAGACCCATGTAAAGGCCCCCAGACCCTTCTAGATTGCCTCAGGACCCATCTAAAAGCCCCCAGACCCTTCTAATGCCTTTCAGGGCCTTTCTAAAGGCCTCCACACCCTTCTAATGACCCTCAAGACCCATGTAAAGGCCCCCAGACCCTTCTAGATTGCCTCAGGACCCATCTAAAAGCCCCCAGACCCTTCTAATGCCTTTCAGGACCCTTATGAAGGCCACAAGACCCTTCTAATGCCCCTCAGGACCTTTCTAAAAGCCCTCAGACCCTTCTAATGCCCCTCAGGGCCCTTCTAAAGGCCCCCAGACCCTTCTAGAGCCCCTCAGGACATTTCTAAAGGCACCCAGACCCTTCTAATGCATTTCAGGGCCTTTCTAAAGGCCTCCACACCCTTCTTATGACCCTCAAGACCCATGTAAAGGCCCCCAGACCCTTCTAGATTGCCTCAGGACCCATCTAAAAGCCCCCAGACCCTTCTAATGCCTTTCAGGACCATTATGAAGGCCACAAGACCCTTCTAATGCCCCTCAGGACCTTTCTAAAGGCCCTCAGACCCTTCTAATGCCCCACAGGGCATTTATAAAGGTTCCCAGACCCTTCTAGAGCCCGTCAGGACCCTTATAAAGGCCCCCAGACCATTCTAGAGCCCCTCAGGACACTTCTAAAGGCCCACAGACCATTCTAATGCCCGTCAGGGCCTTTATAAAGGTCCTCAGAACCTTCTACTGCCCCTCAAGAGCATTCTAAAGGCCCCCAGACCCTGCTAATTCCACTCAGGGCTTTTATAAGGGCCACAAGACCCCTCTAATGCCCCTCACGACCCTTATAAAGGCACCCAGACCATTCTAGAGCCTCTCAGGACAGTTTTAAATGCCTCCAGACCCTTCTAGACCCCCTCAGGACCATTTTAAAGCCCCCAGACCCTTCTAAAGGCCCCCAGACCCTTCTAATGCCCCTCAGGGCCTTTCTAAAGTACCCCAGACACTTCTAGAACCTCTCAGGTCCTTTCTATATGACCCCAGACCTTTCTAATGCCCCTCAGGGCCTTTCTAAAGGCCCCCAGACACTTCTAATGCCCCTCAGGGCCTTTCTAAAGTACCCCAGACACTTCTAGAACCACTCAGGGCCTTTCTATATGACCCCAGACCCTTGTAATGCCACTCAGGGCCTTTCTAAAAGCCGCGAGACGCTTATAATGCCCCTCAGGACATTTCTAAAGGCCCCCAGACCCTTCAAGAGCCCCTCAGGACATTTCTAAAGGCAACCAGAACCTTCTAATGCCACTCAGGGCATTTCTAAAGGCTGCGAGACCCTTATAATCCCCCTGAGGACCTTTAAAAAGGCCCCCAGACCCTTCTGGACCCCCTCAGGACGCATCTAATAGACCCCAGACCCTTCTAGAGCCCCTCAGGGCCTTTCTAAAGGCCTCCACACCCTTCTAATAACCCTCAAGACCCATGTAAAGGCCCCCAGACCCTTCTAGATTGCATCAGGACCCATCTAAAAGCCCCCAGACCCTTCTAATGCCTTTCAGGGCCTTTCTAAAGGCCTCCACACCCTTCTAATGACCCTCAAGACCCATGTAAAGGCCCCCAGACCTTTCTAGATTGCCTCAGGACCCATCTAAAAGACCCCAGACCCTTCTAATGCCTTTCAGGACCATTATGAAGGCCACAAGACCCTTGTAATGCCCCTCAGGACCCTTATAAAAGCCCCCAGACCCTTCTAATGCCCCGCAGGGCCTTTCTAAAGGCCCCCACACCCTTCTAATGACCCTAAGGACATTTCTAAAGGCCCACAGACCATTCAAGAGCCCCTCAGGACATTTCTAAAGGCACCCAGACCCTTCTAATGCCACTCAGGGCCTTTCTAAAGGCCGCGAGACCCTTATAATCCCCCTGAGGGCCTTTAAAAAGGCCCCCAGACCCTTCTGGAACCCCTAAGGACGCTTCTAATAGCCCCCAGACCCTTCTAGAGCCCCTCAGGGCCTTTCTAAAGGCCTCCACACCCTTCTAATGACCCTCAAGAAGCATGTAAAAGCCTCTAGACCCTTCTAGATTTGCTCAAGACCCACCTAAAAGACCCCAGACCCTTCTAATGCTTTCCAGGACCCTTATGAAGGCCACAAGACCCTTCTAATGCCCCTGAGGACCTTTCTAAAGGCCCTCAGACCCTTCTAATGCCCCTCAGGGCATTTATAAAGGTTCCCAGACCCTTCTAGAGCCCGTCAGGACCCTTCTAAAGGCCCCCAGACCATTCTAGAGCCCCTCAGGACACTTCTACAGGCCCGCAGACCATTCTAATGCTCGTCAGGGCCTTTCTAAAGGTCCCCAGACCCTTCTACTGCCCCTCAGGATCATTCTAAAGGACCCCAGACCCTTCTAATGCCCCACAGGGCCTTTCTAAAGGTCTCCAGACCCTTCTAGAGCACCTGAAGACCCTTCTAAAGGCCCCCAGACCCTTGTAATGCCCCTCAAGGCCTTTCTAAAGTACGCCAGACACTTCTAGAAACTATCAGGGCCTTTCTATATGACCCGAGACCCTTCTAATGGCTGTCAGGGCCTTTCTTAAGGCCGCCAGACCCTTATAATCCCCCTGAGGTCCTTTAAAAAGGCACCCAGACCCTTCTGGACCCCCTCAGGACGCTTCTAATAGCCCCCGGACTCTTTTAGAGCCCCTCAGGGCCTTTCTAAAGGCCTCCACAACCTTCTAATGACCCTCAAGACCCATGTAAAGGCCCCCAGACCCTTCTAGATTGCCTCAGGACCCATCTAAAAGCCCCCAGACCCTTCTAATGCCTTTCAGGACCCTTATGAAGGCCACAAGACCCTTCTAATGCCCCTCAGGACCTTTCTAAAGGCCCTCAGACCCTTCTAATGCCCCTCAGGGCATTTATAAAGGTTCCCAGACCCTTCTAGAGCCCGTCAGGACCCTTCTAAAGGCCCCCAGACCATTCTAGAGCCCCTCAGGACACTTCTAAAGGCCCCCAGACCCTTCTAATGCCCCACAGGGCCTTTCTAAAGGTCCCCAGACCCTTCTAGAGCCCCTGAAGACCCTTCAAAAGGCCCCCAGACCATTATAGAGCCACTCAGGACCCTTGTAAAGTCCCCCAGACCCTGCTAATTCCTCTCAGGGCTTTTATAAGGGCACCCAGACCCTTCTAATGCCCCTCAGGACCCTTATAAAGGCACCCAGACCCTTCTAGAGCCTCTCAGGACAGTTTTAAATGCCTCCAGACCCTTCTAGACCACCTCAGGACCATTCTAAAGGCCCCCAGACCCTTCTAATGCCCCTCAGGGCCTTTCTAAAGGCCCCCAGACCCTTGTAATGCCCCTCAGGGCCTTTTTAAAGGCCCCCAGACCCTTCTAATGCCCCTCAGGACATTTCTAAAGGCCCGCAGACCCTTCTAGACCCGCTCAGGACATTTCTAAAGGCACCCAGACCCTTCTAATGCCACTCAGGGCCTTTCTAAAGGCCGCGAGATGCTTATAATCCCCCTGAGGGCCTTTATAAAGGCCCCCAGACCCTCCGGGACCCTCTCAGGATGCTTCTAATAGCCCCCAGACCCTTCTAATGCATTTCAGGGCCTTTCTAAAGGCCTCCACACCCTTCTAATGACCCTCAAGACCCATGTAAAGGCACCCAGACCCTTCTAGATTGCCTCAGGGCCCATCTAAAAGCCCCCAGACCCTTCTAATGCCTTTCAGGACCATTATGAAGGCCACAAGACCCTTCTAATGCCCCTCAAGACCTTTCTAAAGGCCCTCAGACCCTTCTAATGCCCCTCAGGGCATTTATAAAGGTTCCCAGACCCTTCTAGAGCCCGTCAGGACCCTTATAAAGGCCCCCAGACCATTCTAGAGCCCATCAGGACACTTCTAAAGGCCCACAGACCATTCTAATGCCCGTCAGGGCCTTTATAAATGTCCTCAGAACCTTCTACTGCCCCTCAGGAGCATTCTAAAGGCCCCCAGACCCTTCTAATGCCCCACAGGGCCTTTCTAAAGGTCCCCAGACCCTTCTAGAGCCCCTGAAGACCCTTCTAAAGGCCCCCAGACCATTATAGAGCCCCCCAGGTCCCTTCTAAAGTCCCCCAGACCCTGCTAATTCCTTTCAGGGCTTTTATAAGGGCACCCAGACCATTCTAAGGCCCCTCAGGACCCATGTAAAGGCCCCTAGACCCTTCTAGATTGCCTCAGGACCCATCTAAAAGCCCCCAGACCCTTCTAATGCCTTTCAGGACCCTTATGAAGGCCACAAGACCCTTCTAATGCCCCTCAGGACCTTTCTAAAGGCCCTCAGACCCTTCTAATGCACCTCAGGGCATTTATAAAGGTTCCCAGACCCTTCTAGAGACCGTCAGGACCCTTATAAAGGCCCCCAGACCATTCTAGAGCCCCTCAGGACACTTCTAAAGGCCCGCAGACCATTCTAATGCCCGTCAGGGCCTTTCTAAAGGTCCCCAGACCCTTCTACTGCCCCTCAGGAGCATTCTAAAGGCACCCAGACCCTTCTAATGCCCCACAGGGCCTTTGTAAAGGTCCCCCAGAGCCTTATAGAGCCCCTCAGGACCCTTCTAAAGTCCCCCAGACCCTGCTAATTCCCCTCAGGGCTTTTATAAGGGCCACAAGACCCTTCTAATGCCCCTCAGGACCCTTATAAAGGCACCCAGACCCTTCTAGAGCCTCTCAGGACAGTTTTAAAAGCCTCCAGACCCTTCTAGACCCACTCAGGACCATTCCAAAGGCCCCCAGACCCTTCTAATGCCCCTCAGGACCCTTCTAAAGGCCCCCAGACCCTTCTAATGCCCCTCAGGACCCTTATAAAGGCCCCCAGACCCTTCTAATGCCCCGCAGGGCCTTTCTAAATTACCCCAGACACTTCTAGAACCTCTCAGGGCCTTCCTATATGACCCCAGACCCTTGTAATGCCCCTCAGGTCCTTTCTAAAGGCCGCCACACCCTTCTAATGACCCTCAGGACATTTCTAAAGGCCCCCAGACCATTCAAGAGCCCCTCAGGACATTTCTAAAGGCACCCAGACCCTTCTAATGCCACTCAGGGCCTTTCTAAAGGCTGCGAGACCCTTATAATCCCCCTTAGGACCTTTAAAAAGGCACCCAGACCCTTCTGGACCCCCTCAGGACGCTTCTAATAGCCCCCAGACCCTTCTAGAGCCCCTCAGGGCCTTTCTAAAGGCCTCCACACCCTTCTAATGACCCTCAAGACCCATGTAAAGGCCCCCAGACCCTTCTAGATTGCATCAGGACCCATCTAAAAGCCCCCAGACCCTTCTAATGCCTTTCAGGACCCTTATGAAGGCCACAAGACCCTTCTAATGCCCCTCAGGACCTTTCTAAAGGCCCTCAGACCTTTCTAGTGCCCCTCAGGGCATTTATAAAGGTTCCCAGACCCTTCTAGAGCCTGTCAGGACCCTTATAAAGGCCCCCAGACCATTCTAGAGCCCCTGAAGACCCTTCTAAAGGCCCCCAGACTCTTATAGAGCCCCTCAGGACCCTTCTAAAGTACCCCAGACCCTGCTAATTCCCCTCAGGGCTTTTATAAGGGCACCCAGACCCATCAAATGCCCCTCAGGACATTTCTAAAGGCCCCCAGACCCTTCTAGATCCCCTCAGGACATTTCTAAAGGCACCCAGACCCTTCTAATGCCACTCAGGGCCTTTCTAAAGGCCGCGAGACCCTTATAATCCCCCTTAGGGCCTTTGAAGAGGCCCCCAGACCCTTCTGGACCCTTTCAGGACGCTTCTAATAGCCCCCAGACCCTTCTAGAGCCCCTCAGGGCTTTTCTAAAGGCCTCCACACCCTTCTAATGACCCTCAAGACCCATGTAAAGGCCCCCAGACCCTTCTAGATTGCCTCAGGACCCATCTAAATGCCCCCAGACCCTTCTAATGCCTTTCAGGGCCTTTCTAAAGGCCTCCACACCATTCTAATGACCCTCAAGACCCATGTAAAGGCCTCTAGACCCTTCTAGATTGCCTCAGGACCCATCTAAAAGTCCCCAGACCCTTCTAATGCTTTTCAGGACCCTTATGAAGGCCACAAGACCCTTCTAATGCCCCTCAGGACCTTTCTAAAAGCCCTCAGACCCTTCTAATGCCCCTCAGGGCCCTTCTAAAGGCCCCCAGACCCTTCTAGAGCCCCTCAGGACATTTCTAAAGGCACCCAGACCCTTCTAATGCCACTCAGGGCCTTTCTAAAGGCCGCGAGACCCTTATAATCCCCCTGAGGGCCTTTAAAAAGACCCCCAGACCCTTCTGGAACCCCTCAGGACGCTTCTAATAGCCCCCAGACCCTTCTAGAGCCCCTCAGGGCCTTTCTAAAGGCCTCCACACCCTTCTAATGACCCTCAAGAAGCATGTAAAAGCCTCTAGACCCTTCTAGATTTGCTCAAGACCCACCTAAAAGACCCCAGACCCTTCTAATGCTTTCCAGGACCCTTATGAAGGCCACAAGACCCTTCTAATGCCCCTGAGGACCTTTCTAAAGGCCCTCAGACCCTTCTAATGCCCCTCAGGGCATTTATAAAGGTTCCCAGACCCTTCTAGAGCCCGTCAGGACCCTTATAAAGGCCCCCAGACCATTCTAGAGCCCCTCAGGACACTTCTACAGGCCCGCAGACCATTCTAATGCCCGTCAGGGCCTTTCTAAAGGTCCCCAGACCCTTCTACTGCCCCTCAGGAGCATTCTAAAGGACCCCAGACCCTTCTAATGCCCCACAGGGCCTTTCTAAAGGTCTCCAGACCCTTCTAGAGCACCTGAAGACCCTTCTAAAGGCCCCCAGACCCTTGTAATGCCCCTCAAGGCCTTTCTAAAGTACGCCAGACACTTCTAGAAACTATCAGGGCCTTTCTATATGACCCGAGACCCTTCTAATGCCTGTCAGGGCCTTTCTTAAGGCCGCGAGACCCTTATAATCCCCCTGAGGTCCTTTAAAAAGGCACCCAGACCCTTCTGGACCCCCTCAGGACGCTTCTAATAGCCCCCAGACCCTTTTAGAGCCCCTCAGGGCCTTTCTAAAGGCCTCCACAACCTTCTAATGACCCTCAAGACCCATGTAAAGGCCCCCAGACCCTTCTAGATTGCCTCAGGACCCATCTAAAAGCCCCCAGACCCTTCTAATGCCTTTCAGGACCCTTATGAAGGCCACAAGACCCTTCTAATGCCCCTCAGGACCTTTCTAAAGGCCCTCAGACCCTTCTAATGCCCCTCAGGGCATTTATAAAGGTTCCCAGACCCTTCTAGAGCCCGTCAGGACCCTTATAAAGGCCCCCAGACCATTCTAGAGCCCCTCAGGACACTTCTAAAGGCCCCCAGACCCTTCTAATGCCCCACAGGGCCTTTCAAAAGGTCCCCAGACCCTTCTAGAGCCCCTGAAGACCCTTCAAAAGGCCCCCAGACCATTATAGAGCCACTCAGGACCCTTGTAAAGTCCCCCAGACCCTGCTAATTCCTCTCAGGGCTTTTATAAGGGCACCCAGACCCTTCTAATGCCCCTCAGGACCCTTATAAAGGCACCCAGACCCTTCTAGAGCCTCTCAGGACAGTTTTAAAAGCCTCCAGACCCTTCTAGACCCCCTCAGGACCATTCCAAAGGCCCCCAGACCCTTCTAATGCCCCTCAGGACCCTTCTAAAGGCCCCCAGACCCTTCTAATGCCCCTCAGGACCCTTATAAAGGCCCCCAGACCCTTCTAATGCCCCGCAGGGCCTTTCTAAATTACCCCAGACACTTCTAGAACCTCTCAGGGCCTTCCTATATGACCCCAGACCCTTGTAATGCCCCTCAGGTCCTTTCTAAAGGCCGCCACACCCTTCTAATGACCCTCAGGACATTTCTAAAGGCCCCCAGACCATTCAAGAGCCCCTCAGGACATTTCTAAAGGCACCCAGACCCTTCTAATGCCACTCAGGGCCTTTCTAAAGGCTGCGAGACCCTTATAATCCCCCTTAGGACCTTTAAAAAGGCACCCAGACCCTTCTGGACCCCCTCAGGACGCTTCTAATAGCCCCCAGACCCTTCTAGAGCCCCTCAGGGCCTTTCTAAAGGCCTCCACACCCTTCTAATGACCCTCAAGACCCATGTAAAGGCCCCCAGACCCTTCTAGATTGCATCAGGACCCATCTAAAAGCCCCCAGACCCTTCTAATGCCTTTCAGGACCCTTATGAAGGCCACAAGACCCTTCTAATGCCCCTCAGGACCTTTCTAAAGGCCCTCAGACCTTTCTAGTGCCCCTCAGGGCATTTATAAAGGTTCCCAGACCCTTCTAGAGCCTGTCAGGACCCTTATAAAGGCCCCCAGACCATTCTAGAGCCCCTGAAGACCCTTCTAAAGGCCCCCAGACTCTTATAGAGCCCCTCAGGACCCTTCTAAAGTACCCCAGACCCTGCTAATTCCCCTCAGGGCTTTTATAAGGGCACCCAGACCCATCAAATGCCCCTCAGGACATTTCTAAAGGCCCCCAGACCCTTCTAGATCCCCTCAGGACATTTCTAAAGGCACCCAGACCCTTCTAATGCCACTCAGGGCCTTTCTAAAGGCCGCGAGACCCTTATAATCCCCCTTAGGGCCTTTGAAGAGGCCCCAGACCCTTCTGGACCCTTTCAGGACGCTTCTAATAGCCCCCAGACCCTTCTAGAGCCCCTCAGGGCTTTTCTAAAGGCCTCCACACCCTTCTAATGACCCTCAAGACCCATGTAAAGGCCCCCAGACCCTTCTAGATTGCCTCAGGACCCATCTAAATGCCCCCAGACCCTTCTAATGCCTTTCAGGGCCTTTCTAAAGGCCTCCACACCATTCTAATGACCCTCAAGACCCATGTAAAGGCCTCTAGACCCTTCTAGATTGCCTCAGGACCCATCTAAAAGTCCCCAGACCCTTCTAATGCTTTTCAGGACCCTTATGAAGGCCACAAGACCCTTCTAATGCCCCTCAGGACCTTTCTAAAAGCCCTCAGACCCTTCTAATGCCCCTCAGGGCCCTTCTAAAGGCCCCCAGACCCTTCTAGAGCCCCTCAGGACATTTCTAAAGGCACCCAGACCCTTCTAATGCCACTCAGGGCCTTTCTAAAGGCCGCGAGACCCTTATAATCCCCCTGAGGGCCTTTAAAAAGACCCCCAGACCCTTCTGGAACCCCTCAGGACGCTTCTAATAGCCCCCAGACCCTTCTAGAGCCCCTCAGGGCCTTTCTAAAGGCCTCCACACCCTTCTAATGACCCTCAAGAAGCATGTAAAAGCCTCTAGACCCTTCTAGATTTGCTCAAGACCCACCTAAAAGACCCCAGACCCTTCTAATGCTTTCCAGGACCCTTATGAAGGCCACAAGACCCTTCTAATGCCCCTGAGGACCTTTCTAAAGGCCCTCAGACCCTTCTAATGCCCCTCAGGGCATTTATAAAGGTTCCCAGACCCTTCTAGAGCCCGTCAGGACCCTTATAAAGGCCCCCAGACCATTCTAGAGCCCCTCAGGACACTTCTACAGGCCCGCAGACCATTCTAATGCCCGTCAGGGCCTTTCTAAAGGTCCCCAGACCCTTCTACTGCCCCTCAGGAGCATTCTAAAGGACCCCAGACCCTTCTAATGCCCCACAGGGCCTTTCTAAAGGTCTCCAGACCCTTCTAGAGCACCTGAAGACCCTTCTAAAGGCCCCCAGACCCTTGTAATGCCCCTCAAGGCCTTTCTAAAGTACGCCAGACACTTCTAGAAACTATCAGGGCCTTTCTATATGACCCGAGACCCTTCTAATGCCTGTCAGGGCCTTTCTTAAGGCCGCGAGACCCTTATAATCCCCCTGAGGTCCTTTAAAAAGGCACCCAGACCCTTCTGGACCCCCTCAGGACGCTTCTAATAGCCCCCAGACCCTTTTAGAGCCCCTCAGGGCCTTTCTAAAGGCCTCCACAACCTTCTAATGACCCTCAAGACCCATGTAAAGGCCCCCAGACCCTTCTAGATTGCCTCAGGACCCATCTAAAAGCCCCCAGACCCTTCTAATGCCTTTCAGGACCCTTATGAAGGCCACAAGACCCTTCTAATGCCCCTCAGGACCTTTCTAAAGGCCCTCAGACCCTTCTAATGCCCCTCAGGGCATTTATAAAGGTTCCCAGACCCTTCTAGAGCCCGTCAGGACCCTTATAAAGGCCCCCAGACCATTCTAGAGCCCCTCAGGACACTTCTAAAGGCCCCCAGACCCTTCTAATGCCCCACAGGGCCTTTCAAAAGGTCCCCAGACCCTTCTAGAGCCCCTGAAGACCCTTCAAAAGGCCCCCAGACCATTATAGAGCCACTCAGGACCCTTGTAAAGTCCCCCAGACCCTGCTAATTCCTCTCAGGGCTTTTATAAGGGCACCCAGACCCTTCTAATGCCCCTCAGGACCCTTATAAAGGCACCCAGACCCTTCTAGAGCCTCTCAGGACAGTTTTAAGTGCCTCCAGACCCTTCTAGACCACCTCAGGACCATTCTAAAGGCCCCCAGACCCTTCTAATGCCCCTCAGGGCCTTTCTAAAGGCCCCCAGACCCTTGTAATGCCCCTCAGGGCCTTTTTAAAGGCCCCCAGACCCTTCTAATGCCCCTCAGGACATTTCTAAAGGCCCGCAGACCCTTCTAGACCCGCTCAGGACATTTCTAAAGGCACCCAGACCCTTCTAATGCCACTCAGGGCCTTTCTAAAGGCCGCGAGATGCTTATAATCCCCCTGAGGGCCTTTATAAAGGCCCCCAGACCCTCCGGGACCCTCTCAGGATGCTTCTAATAGCCCCCAGACCCTTCTAATGCATTTCAGGGCCTTTCTAAAGGCCTCCACACCCTTCTAATGACCCTCAAGACCCATGTAAAGGCACCCAGACCCTTCTAGATTGCCTCAGGACCCATCTAAAAGCCCCCAGACCCTTCTAATGCCTTTCAGGACCATTATGAAGGCCACAAGACCATTCTAATGCCCCTCAAGACCTTTCTAAAGGCCCTCAGACCCTTCTAATGCCCTTCAGGGCATTTATAAAGGTTCCCAGACCCTTCTAGAGCCCGTCAGGACACTTATAAAGGCCCCCAGACCATTCTAGAGCCCCTCAGGACACTTCTAAAGGCCCACAGACCATTCTAATGCCCGTCAGGGCCTTTATAAAGGTCCTCAGAACCTTCTACTGCCCCTCAGGAGCATTCTAAAGGCCCCCAGACCCTTCTAATGCCCCACAGGGCCTTTCTAAAGGTCCCCAGACCCTTCTAGAGCCCCTGAAGACCCTTCTAAAGGCCCCCAGACCCTGCTAATTCCTTTCAGGGCTTTTATAAGGGCACCCAGACCATTCTAAGGCCCCTCAGGACCCATGTAAAGGCCCCTAGGCCCTTCTAGATTGCCTCAGGACCCATCTAAAAGCCCCCAGACCCTTCTAATGCCTTTCAGGACCCTTATGAAGGCCACAAGAACCTTCTAATGCCACTCAGGACCTTTCTAAAGGCCCTTAGACCCTTCTAATGCCCCTCAGGGCATTTATAAAGCTTCCCAGACCCTTCTAGAGCCAGTCAGGACACTTATAAAGGTCCCCAGACCCTTCTAGAGCCCCTGAAGACCCTTCTAAGGGCCCCCAGACCCTTATAGAGCCCCTCAGGACCCTTCTAAAGTCCCCCAGACCCTGCTAATTCCACTCAGGGCTATTATAAGGGCCACAAGACCCTTCAAATGCCCCTCAGGACCCTTATAAAGGCACCCAGACCCTTCTAGAGCCTCTCAGGACAGATTTCAATGCCTCCAGACCCTTCTAGACCCCCTCAGGACCATTCTAAAGGCCCCCAGACCCTTCCAATGCACCTCAGGACCCTTCTAAAGGCCCCCAGACCCTTCTAATGCACATCAGGGCCTTTCTAAAGTACCCCAGACACTTCTAGAACCTCTCAGGGCCTTTCTATATGACACCAGACCCTTGTAATGCCCCTCAGGGCCTTTCTAAAGGCCCCCATACCCTTCTAATGACCCTGAGGACATTTCTAAAGGCCCCCAGACCCTTCAAGAGCCCCTCAGGACATTTCTAAAGGCACCCAGAACTTTCTAGAGCATCTCAGGACAGTTTTAAATGCCTCCAGACCATTCTAGACCCCCTGAGGACCCTTCTAAAGGCCCCCAGACCCTTCTAATTCACCTCATGGCCTTTCTAAAGTACCCCAGACACTTCTAGAACCTCTCAGGGCCTTTCTATATGACCCCAGACCCTTGTAATGACCCTAAGGGCCTTTCTAAAGGACCCCATACGCTTCTAATGCCCCTCAGGACCCTTCTAAAGGCCCCCAGACCCTTCTAATGCCCCTCAGGGCCTTTCTAAAGTACCCCAGACACTTCTAGAACCTCTCAGGGCCTTTCTATATGACCCCAGACCCTTGTAATGCCCCTCAGGGCCTTTCTAAAGGCACCCATACCCTTCTAATGACCCTCAGGACATTTCTAATGGCCCCCAGACCATTCAAGAGCCCCCCAGGTCATTTCTAAAGGTACCCAGAACCTTCTAATGCCACTCAGGGCCTTTCTAAAGGCTGCGAGACCCTTATAATCCCCCTGAGGACCTTTAAAAAGGCCCACAGACCCTTCTGGACCCACTAAGGACGGTTCTAATAGACCCCAGACCATTCTACAGCCCCTCAGGGCCTTTCTAAAGGCCTCCACACCCTTCTAATGACCCTCAAGACCCATGTAAAGGCCCCTAGACCCTTCTAGATTGCCTCAGGACCCATCTAAAAGCCTCCAGACCCTTCCAATGCCTTTCAGGACAACTATGAAGGCCACAAGACCCTTCTAATGCCCCTCAGGACCTTTCTAAAGGCCCTCAGACCCTTCTAATGCCTTTAAGGGCATTTATACGGGTTCCCAGACCCTTCTAGAGCCAGTCAGGACCCTTATAAAGGCCCCCAGATCATTCTAGAGCCCGTCAGGACACTTCTAAAGGCCCGAAGACAATTCTAATGCACGTCAGGGCCTTTATAAAGGACCCCAGACCCTTCTACTGCCCCTCAGGAGCATTCTAAAGGCCCCCAGACCATTCTAATGCCCCACAGGGCCTTTCTAAAGGTCCCAAGACCCTTCTAGAGCCCCTGAAGACCCTTCTAAAAGCCCCCAGACCATTCTAATGCCCCTCAGGGCCTTTCTAAAAGCCCCCAGACCCTTCTAATGCCTTTCAGGGCCTTTCTAAAGGCCTCCACACCCTTCTAATGACACTCAAGACCCATGTAAAGGCCCCTAGACCCTTCTAGATTGCCTCAGGACCCATCTAAAAGCCCCCAGACCCTTCTAATGCCTTTCAGGACCCTTATGAAGGCCACAAGACCCTTCTAATGCCCCTCAGGACCTTTCTAAAGGCCCTCAGACCCTTCTAATGCACCTCAGGGCATTTATAAAGGTTCCCAGACCCTTCTAGAGACCGTCAGGACCCTTATAAAGGCCCCCAGACCGTTCTAGAGCCCCTCAGGACACTTCTAAAGGCCCGCAGACCATTCTAATGCCCGTCAGGGCCTTTATAAAGGTCCCCAGACCCTTCTACTGCCCCTCAGGAGCATTCTAAAGGCACCCAGACCCTTCTAATGCCCCACAGGGCCTTTCTAAAGGTCCCCCAGAGCCTTATAGAGCCCCTCAGGACCCTTCTAAAGTCCCCCAGACCCTGCTAATTCCCCTCAGGGCTTTTATAAGGGCCACAAGACCCTTCTAATGCCCCTCAGGACCCTTATAAAGGCACCCAGACCCTTCTAGAGCCTCTCAGGACAGTTTTAAAAGCCTCCAGACCCTTCTAGACCCCCTCAGGACCATTCCAAAGGCCCCCAGACCCTTCTAATGCCCCTCAGGACCCTTCTAAAGGCCCCCAGACCCTTCTAATGCCCCTCAGGACCCTTATAAAGTCCCCCAGACCCTTCTAATGCCCCGCAGGGCCTTTCTAAATTACCCCAGACACTTCTAGAACCTCTCAGGGCCTTCCTATATGACCCCAGACCCTTGTAATGCCTCTCAGGTCCTTTCTAAAGGCCGCCACACCCTTCTAATGACCCTCAGGACATTTCTAAAGGCCCCCAGACCATTCAAGAGCCCCTCAGGACATTTCTAAAGGCACCCAGACCCTTCTAATGCCACTCAGGGCCTTTCTAAAGGCTGCGAGACCCTTATAATCCCCCTTAGGACCTTTAAAAAGGCACCCAGACCCTTCTGGACCCCCTCAGGACGCTTCTAATAGCCCCCAGACCCTTCTAGAGCCCCTCAGGGCCTTTCTAAAGGCCTCCACACCCTTCTAATGACACTCAAGACCCATGTAAAGGCCCCCAGACCCTTCTAGATTGCATCAGGACCCATCTAAAAGCCCCCAGACCCTTCTAATGCCTTTCAAGACCCTTATGAAGGCCACAAGACCCTTCTAATGCCCCTCAGGACCTTTCTAAAGGCCCTCAGACCTTTCTAGTGCCCCTCAGGGCATTTATAAAGGTTCCCAGACCCTTCTAGAGCCTGTCAGGACCCTTATAAAGGCCCCCAGACCATTCTAGAGCCCCTGAAGACCCTTCTAAAGGCCCCCAGACTCTTATAGAGCCCCTCAGGACCCTTCTAAAGTACCCCAGACCCTGCTAATTCCCCTCAGGGCTTTTATAAGGGCACCCAGACCCATCAAATGCCCCTCAGGACATTTCTAAAGGCCCCCAGACCCTTCTAGAGCCCCTCAGGACATTTCTAAAGGCACCCAGACCCTTCTAATGCCACTCAGGGCCTTTCTAAAGGCCGCGAGACCCTTATAATCCCCCTTAGGGCCTTTGAAGAGGCCCCCAGACCCTTCTGGACCCTTTCAGGACGCTTCTAATAGCCCCCAGACCCTTCTAGAGCCCCTCAGGGCTTTTCTAAAGGCCTCCACACCCTTCTAATGACCCTCAAGACCCATGTAAAGGCCCCCAGACCCTTCTAGATTGCCTCAGGACCCATCTAAATGCCCCCAGACCCTTCTAATGCCTTTCAGGGCCTTTCTAAAGGCCTCCACACCATTCTAATGACCCTCAAGACCCATGTAAAGGCCTCTAGACCCTTCTAGATTGCCTCAGGACCCATCTAAAAGTCCCCAGACCCTTCTAATGCTTTTCAGGACCCTTATGAAGGCCACAAGACCCTTCTAATGCCCCTCAGGACCTTTCTAAAAGCCCTCAGACCCTTCTAATGCCCCTCAGGGCCCTTCTAAAGGCCCCCAGACCCTTCTAATGCCCCTCAGGGCCTTTCTAAAGTACCCCAGACACTTCTAGAACCTCTCAGGGCCTTTCTATATGACCCCAGACCCTTGTAATGACACTCAGGGCCTTTGTAAAGGCCGCGAGACCCTTATAATCCCCTTGAGGGCCTTTAAAAAGGCCCCCAGACCCTTCTGGACCCCCTCAGGACGCTTCTAATAGCCCCCAGACCCTTCTAGAGCCCCTCAGGGCCTTTCTAAAGGCCTCCACACCCTTCTAATGACCCTCAAGACCCATGTAAAGGCCCCCAGACCCTTCTAGATTTCCTCAGGACCCATCTAAAAGCCCCCAGACCCTTCTAATGCCTTTCAGGACCCTTATGAAGGCCACAAGACCCTTCTAATGCCCCTCAGAACCTTTCTAAAGGCCCACAGACCCTTCTAGTGCCCCTCAGGGCATTTATAAAGGTTCCCAGACCCTTCGAGAGCCTGTCAATACCCTTATAAAGGCCCCCAGACCATTCTAGAGCACCTCAGGACACTTCTAAAGGCCCACAGACCATTCAAATGCCCGTCAGGGCCTTTCTAAAGGTCCCCAGACCCTTCTAGAGCCCCTGAAGACCCTTCTAAAGGACCCCAGACCCTTATAGAGCCCCTCAGGACCCTTCTAAAGTCCCCCAGACCCTGCTAATTCCTTTCAGGGCTTTTATAAGGGCACCCAGACCCTTCTAAGGCCCCTCAGGACCCTTATAAAGGCACCCAGACCCTTCTAGAGCCTCTCAGGACAGTTTTAAATGCCTCCAGACCCTTCTAGACCCCCTCAGGACAATTCTAAAGGCCCACAGACCCTTCTAATGCCCCTCAGGACCCTTCTAAAGGCCCCCAGACCCTTCTAATGCCCCTCAGGGCCTTTCTAAAGTACCCCAGACACTTCTAGAACCTCTCAGGCCCTTTCTATATGATCCGAGACCGTTGTAATGCCCCTCAGGGCCTTTCTAAAGACCCCCATACCCTTCTAATGCCCCTCAGGACATTTCTAAAGGCCCCCAGACCCTTCTAGAGCCCCTCAGGACATATCTAAAGGCCCCCAGACCCTTCTAGAGCCCCTCAGGACATTTCTAAAGGCACCCAGAGCCTTCTAATGCCACTCAGGGCCTTTCTAAAAGGCTGCGAGACCCTTAAAATCCTACTAAGGACCTTTAAAAAGGCCCCCAGACCCTTCTGGACCCCCTCAGGACGCTTCTAATAGCACCCAGACCCTTCTAGAGCCCCTCAGGGCCTTTCTAAAGGCCTCCACACCCTTCTAATGACCCTCAAGACCCATGTAAAGGCCCCCAGACCCTTCTAGATTGCCGCAGGACCCATCTAAAATCCCCCAGACCCTTCTAATGCCCCTCAGGACCCTTCTAAAGGCGCCCAGACCATTCTAATGCCCCTCAGGACCCTTCTAAAGTACCCCAGACCCTGCTAATTCCACTCAGGGCTATTATAAGGGTCACAAGACCCTTCAAATGCCCCTCAGGACCCTTATAAAAGCACCCAGACCCTTCTAGAGCCTCTCAGGAAAGTTTTAAATGCCTCCAGACCCTTCTAGACCCCCTCAGGACCATTCTAAAGGCCCCCAGACACTTCTAATGCCCCTGAGGACATTTCTAAAGGTCCCCAGACCCTTCTAATGCCCCTCAGGACCCTTCTAAAGGCCCCCAGACCCTTCTAATGCATTTCAGGGCCTTTCTAAAGTACCCCATACCCTTCTAATGACCCTCAGGACATTTCTAAAGGCCCCCAGACCCTTCAAGAGCCCCTCAGGAAATTTCTAAAGGCACCCAGAACCTTCTAATGCAACTCAGGGCCTTTCTAAAGCCTGCGAGACCCTTATAATCCCCCTGAGGACCTTTAAAAAGGCCCCCAGACCCTTCTGGACCCCCTCAGGACGCTTCTAATAGAACCCAGACCCTTCTAGAGCCCCTCAGGGCCTTTCTAAAGGCCTCCACACCCATCTAATGACCCTCAAGACCCATGTAAAGGCCCCTAGACCCTTCTAGATTGCCTCAGGACCCATCTAAAAGCCCCCAGACCCTTCTAATGCCTTTCTGGACCATTATGAAGGCCACAAGACCCTTCTAATGCCCCTGAGGACCTTTCTAAAGGCCCTCAGACCCTTCTAATGCCCCTCAGGGCATTTATAGTGGTTCCCAGACCCTTCTAGACCCCCTCAGGACCATTCTAAAGGCCCCCAGACCCTTCTAATGCCACACAGGGCCTTTCTAAAGGTCCCCAGACCCTTCTAGAGCCCCTGAAGACCCTTCAAAAGGCCCCGAGACCCTTATAGAGCCCCTCAGGACCCTTCTGAAGTCCTCCAGACCCTGCTAATTCTCCTCAGGGCTTTTATAAGGGCACCCAGACCCTTCTAATGCCCCTCAGGACCCTTATAAAGGCACCCAGACCCTTCTAGAGCCTCTCAGGACAGTTTTAAATTCCTCCAGACCCTTCTAGACCCCCTCAGGACCATTCTAAAGGCCCCCAGACCCTTCTAATGCCCCTCAGGACCCTTCTAAAGGCCCCCATACCCTTGTAATGCCCCTCAGGTCATTTCTAAAGGCACCCAGACCCTTCTAATGCCACTCAGCCCCTTTCTAAAGGCCGCGAGACCCTTATAATCCCCCTGAGGGCCTTTAAAAAGGCCCCCAGACCCTTCTGGACCCCCTCAGGACGCTTCTAATAGCCTCCAGACCATTCTAGAGCCCTTCAGGGCCTTTCTAAAGGCCTCCACACCTTCTAATGACCCTCAAGACCCATGTAAAGGCCCCCAGACCCTTCTAGATTGCCTCAGGACCCAACTAAAAGCCCCCAGACCCTTCTAATGCCTTTCAGGACCCTTATGAAGGCCACAAGACCCTTCTAATGCCCCTCAGGACCTTTCTAAAGGCTTTCAGACCCTTCTAATGCCCCTCAGGGCATTTATAAAGGTTCCCAGACCCTTCTAGAACCCGTCAGGACACTTATAAAGGTCCCCAGACCCTTCTACTGCCCCTCAGGAGCATTCTAAAGGCCTCCAGACCCTTCTAATGCCCCACAGGGCCTTTCTAAAGGTCCCCAGACCCTTCTAGAGCCCCTGAAGACCCTTCAAAAGGCCCCCAGACCCTTATAGAGCCCCTCAGGACCCTTCTAAGGACCCAGACCCTGCTAATTCCTTTCAGGGCTTTTATAAGGGCACCCAGACCCTGCTAATTCCCCTCAGGACCCTTATAAAGGCACCCAGACCCTTCTAGGGCCTCTCAGGACAGTTTTAAATGCCTCCAGACCCTTCTAGACCCCCTCAGGACCATTCTAAAGGCCCCCAGACCCTGCTAATGCCCCTCAGGGCCTTTCTATATGACCCCAGGCCCTTGTAATGCCACTCAGGGCGTTTCTAAAGGCCGCGAGACCCTTATAATCCCCCTGAGGGCCTTTAAAAAGGCCCCCAGACCCTTCTGGACCCACTCAGGACGCTTCTAATAGCCCCCAGACCCTTCTAGAGCCCCTCAGGGCCTTTCTAAAGGCCTCCACACCCTTCTAATGACCCTCAAGACCCATGTAAAGGCCCCTAGACCCTTCTAGATTGCCTCAGGACCCATCTAAAAGCCCCCAGACCCTTCTAATGCCTTTCAGGACCCTTATCAAGGCCACAAGACCCTTCTAATGCCCGTCGGACCTTTCTAAAGGCCCTCAGACCCTTCTAATGCCCCTCAGGGCATTTATAAAGGTTCCCAGACCCTTCTAGAGCCCGTCAGGACCCTTATAAAGGCCCCCAGACCATTCTAGAGCCCCTCAGGACACTTCTAAATCCCGCAGACCATTCTAATGCCAGTCAGGGCCTTTATAAACGTCCCCAGACCCTTCTACTGCTCCTCAGGAGCATTCTAAATGCCCCCAGACCCTTCTAATGCCCCACAGGGCCTTTCTAAAGGTCCCCAGACCCTTCTAGAGCCCCTGAAGACCCTCTAAAGGCCCCCAGACCCTTATAGAGCCCCTCAGGGCCTTTCTAAAGGCCTCCACACAATTCTAATGACCCTCAAGACCCATTTAAAGGCCCCCAGACCCTTCTAGATTGCCTCAGGACCCATCTAAAAGCACCCAGACCCTTCTAATGCCTTTCAGGGCCTTTCTAAAGGCCTCCACACCCTTCTAATGACCCTCAAGACCCATGTAAAGGCCCCTAGACCCTTCTAGAGTGCCTCAGGACCCATCTAAAAGCCCCCAGAGCCTTCTAATGCCTTTCAGGACCCTTATGAATGCCACAAGACCCTTCTAATGCCCCTCAGGGCATTTATAAAGGTTCCCAGACCCTTCTAGAGCCCGTCAGGACCGTTATAAAGGCCCCCAGAACATTCTAGAGCCTCTCAGGACACTTCTAAATCCCGCAGACCATTCTAATGCCCGTCAGGGCCTTTATAAACGTCCCCAGACCCTTCTACTGCCCCTCAGGAGCATTCTAAAGGCCCCCAGACCGTTCTAATGACCCACAGGGCCTTTCTAAAGGTCCCCAGACCCTTCTAGAGCCCCTGAAGACCCTTCTAAAGGCCCCCAGACCCTTATAGAGCCCCTCAGGACCCTTCTAAGGACCCAGACCCTGCTAATTCCTTTCAGGGCTTTTATAAGGGCACCCAGACCCTTCTAATGCCCCTCAGGACCCTTATAAAGGCACCCAGACCCTTCTAGAGCCTCTCAGGACAGTTTTAAATGCCTCCAGACCCTTCTAATGCCCCTCAGGACCCTTCTAAAGGCCCCCAGACCCTTCTAATGCCCCTCAGGGCCTTTCTAAAGGCCCCCATACCCTTCTAATGCCCCTCAGGTCTTTTTAAAAGGCACCCAGACCCTTCTAATGCCACTCAGGGCCTTTCTAAATGTCCCCAGACACCTCTAGACCCCCTGAAGTCCCTTCTAAAGGCCCCCAGACCCTTATAGAGCCCCTCAGGACCCTTCTAAAGTCCCCCAGACTCTTCTAATGCCTCTACGGGCCTTTCTAAATATCCCAGACACTTCTAGAACCTCTCAGGGCCTTTCTATATGACCCCAGGCCCTTGTAATGCCACTCAGGGCCTTTCTAAAGGCCGCGAGACCCTTATAATCCCCCTGAGGGCCTTTAAAAAGGCCCCCAGACCCTTATGGACCCCCTCAGGACGCTTCTAATAGCCCCCAGACCCTTCTAGAGCCCCTCAGGGCCTTTCTAAAGGCCTCCACACCCTTCTAATGACCCTTAAGACCCATGTAAAGGCCCCTAGACCCTTCTAGATTGCCTCAGGACCCATCTAAAAGCCCCCAGACCCTTCTAATGCCTTTCAGGACCCTTATGAAGGCCACAAGACCCTTCTAATGCCCCTCAGGACCTTTCTAAAGGCCCTCAGACCCTTCTAATGCCCCTCAGGGGATTTATAAAGGTTCCCAGACCCTTCTAGAGGCCGTCAGGACCCTTATAAAGGCCCCCAGACCCTTCTAATGCCCCTCAGGGCCATTCTAAAGGCCCCCAGACCCTTCTAATGCCCCTCAGGGCCTTTCTAAAGTACCCCAGACACTTCTAGAACCTCTCAGGGCCTTTCTATATGACCCCAGAACCTTGTAATGCCCCTCAGGGCTTTTCTAAAGGCCCCCATACCCTTCTAATGCCCCTCAGGACATTTCTAAAGGCCCCCAGACCCTTCTAGACCCCTCAGGACATTTCTAAAGGCACCCAGACCCTTCTAATGCCACTCAGGGCCTTTCTAAAGGCCGCAAGACCCTTATAATCCCCCTGAGGGCCTTTAAAAAGGCCCCCAGACCCTTCTGGACCCCCTCAGGACGCTTCTAATAGCCCCCAGACCATTCTAGAGCCTCTCAGGGCCTTTCTAAAGGCCTCCACACCCTTCTAATGACCCTCAAGACCCATGTAAAGGCCCCCAGACCCTTCTAGATTGCCTCAGGACCCATCTAAAAGACCCCAGACCCTTCTAATGCCTTTCAGGGCTTTTCTAAAGGCCTCCACACCCTTCTAATGACCATCAAGACGCATGTAAAGGCTCCTAGACCCTTCTAGATTGCCTCAGGACCCATCTAAAAGCCCCCAGTCCCTTCTAATGCCTTTCAGGACCCTTATGAAGGCCACAAGACCCTTCTAATGCCCCTCAGGACCTTTCTAAAGGCCCTCAAAACCCTTCTAATGCCCCTCAGGGCATTTATAAAGGTCCCCAGACCCTTATACTGCACCTCAGGAGCATTCTAAAGGCCTCCAGACCCTTCTAATGCCCCACAGGGCCTTTCTAAAGGTCCCCAGACCCTTCTCGAGCCCCTGAAGACCATTCTAAAGGCCCCCAGACCCTTATAGAGCCCCTAAGGACCCTTCTAAAGGCCCCCAGACCCTTCTAATGCCCCACAGGGTCTTTCTAAAGGTCCCCAGACCCTTCTAGAGCCCCTGAAGACCCTTCTAAAGGCCCCCAGACCCTTATAGAGCCCCTCAGGACCCTTCTAAAGTCCCCCAGACCCTGCTAATTCCTCTCAGGGCTTTTATAAGGGCACCGAGACCCTTTTAATGCCCCTCAGGACCCTTAAAAAGGCACCCAGACACTTCTAGAGCCTCTCAGGACAGTTTTAAATGCCTCCAGACCCTTCTAGACCCAGTCAGGACCATTCTAAAGGCCCCCAGACCCTTCTAATGCCCCTCAGGGCCTTTCTAAAGGCCTCCACACCCTTCTAATGACCCTCAAGACCCATGTAAAGGCCACCAGACCCTTCTAGATTGCCTGAGGACCCATCTAAAAGCCCCCAGACCCTTCTAATGCCTTTCAGGACCCTTATCAAGGCCACAAGACCCTTCTACTGCCCCTCAGGAGCATTCTAAAGGCCCCCAGACCCTTCTAATGCCCCATAGGGCCTTTCTAAAGGTCCCCAGACCCTTCTAGAGCCCCTCAAGACCCTTCTAAAGGCCCCAAGACCCTTATAGAGCACTTGAGGGCCTTTCTAAAGGCCTCCACACCATTCTAATGACCCTCAAGACCCATTTAAAGGCCCCCAGACCCTTCTAGATTGCCTCAGGACCCATCTAAAAGAACCCAGACCCTTATATTGCCTTTCAGGGCCTTTCTAAAGGCCTCCACACCCTTCTAATGACCCTCAATACCCATGTAAAGGCCCCTAGACCATTCTAGATTGCCTCAGGACCCATCTAAAAGCCCCCAGAGCCTTCTAATGCCTTTCAGGACCCTTATCAAGGCCACAAGACCCTTCTAATGCCCCTCAGGGCATTTATAAAGGTTCCCAGACCCTTCTAGAGCCCGTCAGGACCCTAATAAAGGCCCCCAGAACATTCTAGAGCCCCTCAGGACCCTTCTAAAGTCCCCCAGACCCTGCTAATTCCCCTCAGGGCTTTTATAAGGGCACCCAGACCCTTCTAATGCCCCTCAGGACCCTTATAAAGGCACCCAGACCCTTCTAGAGCCTCTCAGGACAGTTTTAAATGCCTCCAGATCCTTCTAATGCCCCTCAGGACCCTTCTAAAGGCCCCCAGACCCTTCTAATGCCCCTCAGGACCTTTCTAAAGGCCCCCAGACCCTTCTAATGCCCCTCAGGGCCTTTCTAAAGGCCCCCATACCCTTCTAATGCCACTCAGGTCTTTTTAAAAGGAACCCAGACCCTTCTAATGCCTTTCAGGGCCTTTCTAAAGGCCTCCACACCCTTCTAATGACCCTCAAGACCCATGTAAAGGCCCCTAGACCCTTCTAGATTGCCTCAGGACCCATCTAAAAGCCCCCAGACCCTTCTAATGCCTTTCAGGACCCTTATGAAGGCCACAAGACCCTTCTAATGCCCCTCAGGACCTTTCTAAAAGCCCTCAGACCCTTCTAGAGCCCGTCAGGACCCTTATAAAGGTCCCCAGACCCTTCTAGAGCCCGTCAGGACCCTTATAAAGGTCCCCAGACCCTTCTAGAGCCCGTCAGGACCCTTATAAAGGTCCCCAGACCCTTCTACTGCCCCTCAGGAGCATTCTAAAGGCCCCAAGACCCTTCTAATGTCCCACAGGGCCTTTCTAAAGGTCCCCAGACCCTTCTAGAGCCCCTGAAGACCCTTCTAAAGGCCCCAAGACCCTTATAGAGCCCTCAGGACCCTTCTAAAGTCCCCCAGACCCTGCTAATTCCCCTCAGGTCTTTTATAAGGGCACCCAGACCCTTCCAAAGCTCCTCAGGACCCTTATAAAGGCACCCAGACCGTTCTAGAGCCTCTCAGGACAGTTTTAAATGCCTCCAGACCCTTCTAGAACCCCTCAGGACCATTCTAAAGGCCCCCAGACCCTTCTAATGCCTCTCAGGGCATTTCTAAAGGCACCCAGACCCTTCTAATGCCACTCAGGGCCTTTCTAAAGGCCGCGAGACCCTTATAATCCCCCTGAGGGCCTTTAAAAAGGCCCCCAGACCCTTCTGGACCCCCTCAGGACGAATCTAATAGCCCCGAGACCCTTCTAGAGCACCTCAGGCCGTTTCTAAAGGCCTCCACACCCTTCTAATGACCCTCAAGACCCATGTAAAGGCCCCCAGACCCTTCTAGATTGCCTCAGGACCCATCTAAAAGCCCTCAGACCCTTCTAATGACTTTCAGGGCCTTTCTAAAGGCCTCCACACCCTTCTAATGACCCTCAAGACCCATGTAAAGGCCCCCAGACCCTTCTAGATTGCCTCAGGACCCATCTAAAAGCCCCCAGACCCTTCCAATACCTTTCAGGACCCTTATGAAGGCCACAAGACCCTTCTAATGCCCCTCAGGACCTTTCTAAAGGCCCTCAGACCATTCTAATGCCCCTCAGGGCATTTATAAAGGTTCCCAGACCCTTCTAGAGCCCGTCAGGACCCTTATAAAGGCCCCTAGACCCTTCTACTGCCCCACAGGAGCATTCTAAAGGCCCCCAGACCCTTCTAATGCCCGACAGGGCCTTTCTAAATGTCCCCAGAAACCTCTAGACCCCCTGAAGTCCCTTCTAAAGGCCCCCAGACCCTTATAGAGCCCCTCAGGGCATTTCTAAAGTACCCCAGACATTTCTAGAACCTCTCAGGGCCTTTCTATATGACCCCAGACCCTTGTAATGCCACTCAGGGCCTTTCTATAAAGCCGCGAGACCCTTATAATCCCCCTGAGGACCTTTAAAAAGGCCCCCAGACCCTTCTGGACCCCCTCAGGACGCTTCTAATAGCCCCCAGACCCTTCTAGAGTCCCTCAGCGCCTTTCTAAAGGCCTCCACACCCTTCTAATGACCCTCAAGACCCATGTAAAGGCCCCCAGACCCTTCTAGATTGCCTAAGGACCCATCTAAAAGCCCCCAGACCCTTCTAATGCCCCTCAGGACCCTTCTAAAGGCCCTCAGACCCTTCTAATGCCCCTCAAGACCCATGTAAAGGCCCCTAGACCCTTCTAGATTGCCTCAGGACCCATCTAAAAGCCCCCAGACCCTTCTAATGCCTTTCAGGATCATTATGAAGGCCACAAGACCATTCTAATGCCCCTCAGGACTTTTCTAAAGGCCCTCAGACCCTTGTAATGCCCCTCAGGGCATTTATAAAGGTTCCCAGACCCTTCTAGAGCCCGTCAGGACCCTTATAAAGGCCCCCAGACCATTCTAGAGCCCCTCAGGACACTTCTAAAGGCCCGCAGACCATTCTAATGCCCGTCAGGGCCTTTTTAAATGTCCCCAGACCCTTCTACTGCCCCTCAGGAGCATTCTAAAGGCCCCCAGACCCTTCTAATGCCTCACAGGGCCTTTCTAAAGGTCCCCAGACCCTTCTAGAGCCCCTGAAGACCCTTCTAAAGGCCCCCAGACCCTTATAGAGCCCCTCAGGAGCATTCTAAAGTCCCCCAGACCCCGCTAATTGCCCTCAGGGCTTTTATAAGGGCACCCAGGCCCTTATAATGCCCCTCAGGACCCTTATAAAGGCACCCAGACCCTTCTAGAGCCTCTCAGGACAATTTTAAATGCCTCCAGACCCTTCTAGACCCTCCTGAGGACCATTCTAAAGGCCCCCAGACCCTTCTAATGCCCCTCAGGGCCTTTCTAAAGGCCCCCATACTTTTGTAATGCCCCTCACGTCATTTCTAAAGGCACCCAGACCCTTCTAATGCCACTCAGGGCCTTTCTAAAGGCCGCGAGACCCTTATAATCCCCCTGAGGGCCTATAAAAAGGCCCCCAGACCCTTCTGGACCCCCTCAGGACGCGTCTAATAGCCCCCAGACCCTTCTAGAGCTCCTGAGGGCCTTTCTAAAGGCCTCCACACCCTTCTAATGACCCTCAAGACCCATGTAAAGGCCCCCAGACCCTTCTAGATTGACTCAGGACCCATCTAAAAGCCCCCAGACCCTTCTAATGCATTTCAGGGCCTTTCTAAAGGCCTCCACACCCTTCTAATGACCCTCGAGACCCATGTAAAGGCCCCCAGACCCTTCTAGATTGCCTCAGGACCCATCTAAAAGCCCCCAGAGCCTTCTAATGCCTTTCAGGGCCTTTCTAAAGGCCTCCACACCCTTCTAATGACCCTCAAGACCCATGTAAAGGCCCCTAGACCCTTCTAGATTGCCTCAGGACCCATCTAAAAGCCCCCAGACCCTTCTAATGCCTTTCAGGACCCTTATGAAGGACACCAGACCCTTCTAATGCCCCTCAGGACCTTTCTAAAGGCCCTCAGACCCTTTTAATGCCCTTCAGGGCATTTATAAAGGTTCCCAGACCTTTCTAGAGCCCGTCAGGACACTTATAAAGGTCCCCAGACCCTTCTACTGCCCCTCAGGAGCATTCTAAAGGACCTCAGACCCTTCTAATGCCCCACAGGGCCTTTCTAAAGGTCCCCAGACCCTTCTAGAGCCCCTGAAGACCCTTCTAAAGGCCCCCAGACCCTTCTAATGCCCCACAGGGCCTTTCTAAAGGCCTCCATACCCTTCTAGACCCCCTCAGGACCATTCTAAAGGCCCCCAGACCCTTCTAATACCCCACAGGGCCTTTCTAAAGGCCCCCATACCCTTCTAATGCCCCTCAGGTCATTTCTAAAGGCACCCAGATCCTTCTAATGCCACTCAGGGCCTTTCTAAAGGCCGCGAGACCCTTATAATCCCCCTGAGGGCCTTTAAAAAGGCCCCCAGACCCTTCTGGAGCCCCTCAGGACGCTTCTAATAGCCCCCAGACCCTTATAGAGCCCCTCAGGGCCTATCTATATGACACCAGGCCCTTGTAATGCCACTCAGGGCCTTTCTAAAGGCCACGAGACCCTTATAATTCCCCTTGACGGCCTTTAAAAAGTCCCCCAGACCCTTCTGGACCCTCTCAGGACGCTTCTAATAGCCCCCAGACCCTTCTAGAGCCCCTAAGGGCCTTTCTAAAGGCCTCCACACCCTTCTAATGACCCTCAAGACCCATGTAAAGGCCCTCAGACCCTTCTAATGCCTTTCAGGGCCTTTCTAAAGGCCTCCACACCATTCTAATGACCCTCAAGACCCATGTAAAGGCCCCTAGACCCTTCTAGATTGCCTCAGGACCAATCTAAAAGCCCCCAGACCCTTCTAATGCCTTTCAGGACCCTTATGAAGGCCACAAGACCCTTCTAATGCCCCTCAGGACGTTTCTAAAGGCCCTCAGACCCTTCTAATGCTACTCAGGGCATTTATAAAGGTCCCCAGACCCTTCTAGAGCCCGTCAGGACACTTATAAAGGTCCCCAGACCCTTCTACTGCCCCTCAGGAGCATTCTAAAGGCCCCCAGACCCTTCTAATGCCCCACATGGCCTTTCTAAAGGTCCCCAGACCCTTTTAGAGCCCCTGAAGACCCTTCTAAAGGCCCCAAGACCTTTAGAGTCCCCCTCAGGACCCTTCTAAAGTCCCCCAGACCCTGCTAATTCCCCTCAGGGCTTTTATAAGGGCACCCAGACCCTTCTAAAGCTCCTCAGGACCATTATAAAGGCACCCAGACCCTTCTAGAGCCTCTCAGGACAGCTTTAAATGCATCCAGACCCTTCTAGAACACCTCAGGACCATTCTAAAGGCCCCCAGACCCTTCTAATGCCCCTCAGGGCATTTCTAAAGTACCCCAGACACTTCTAGAACCTCTGAGGGCATTTCTATATGATCCCAGACCCTTTTAATGCCACTCAGGGCCTTTCAAAAAGCCGCGAGACCCTTATAATCCCCCTGAGGGCCTTTAAAAAGGCCCCCAGACCCTTCTGGACCCCCTCAGGACGCTTCTAATAGCCCCCAGACCCTTCTAGAGCCCCTCAGCGCCTTTCTAAAGGCATCCACACCCTTCTAATGACCCTCAAGACCCATGTAAAGGCCCCTAGACCCTTCTAGATTGCCTCAGGACCCATCTAAAAGCCACCAGACCCTTCTAATGCCTTTCAGGACCCTTATGAAGGCCACAAGACCCTTCTAATGCCCCTCAGGACCTTTCTAAAGGCCCTCAGACCCTTCTAATGCCCCTCAGGGCATTTATAAAGGTCCCCAGACCCTTCTACTGCCCCTCAGGAGCATTCTAAAGGCACCCAGACCCTTCTAATGCCCCACAGGGCCTTTCTAAAGGTCCCCAGACCCTTCTAGAGCCCCTGAAGACCCTTCTAAAGGCCCCCAGACCCTTATAGAGCACCTCAGGACCCTTCTAAAGTCCCCCAGACCCTGCTAATTCCCCTCAGGGCTTTCATAAGGGCACCCAGACCCTTCTAATGCCCCTCAGGACCCTTATAAAGGCACCCAGACCCTTCTAGAGCCTCTCAGGACAGTTTTAAATGCCTCCAGACCCTTCTAGACCCCCTCAGGACCATTCTAAAGGCCCCCAGACCCTTCTAATGCCCCTCAGGGCCTTTCTAAAGGCCCCCATACCTTTCTAATGCCCCTCAGGTCATTTCTAAAGGCCCGCAGACCATTCTGGACCCCCTCAGGACGCTTCTAATAGCCCCCAGACCCTTCTAGAGCCCCTCAGGGCCTTTCTAAAGGCCTCCACACCCTTCTAATGACCCTCAAGACCCATGTAAAGGCCCCCAGACCCTTCTAGATTGCCTCAGGACCCATATAAAAGCCCCCAGACCCTTCTAATGCCTTTCAGGGCCTTTCTAAAGGCCTCCACACCCTTCTAATGACCCTCAAGACCCATGTAAAGGCCCCTAGACCCTTCTGGATTGCCTCAGGACACATCTAAAAGCCCCCAGACCCTTCTAATGCATTTCAGGACCCTTATAAAGGCACCCAGACCCTTCTAGAGCCTCTCAGGACAGTTTTAAATGCCTCCAGACCCTTCTAGACCCCCTCAGGACCATTCTAAAGGCCCCCAGACCCTTCTAATGCCCCTCAGGACTTTTCTAAAGGCCCTCAGACCCTTCTAATGCCCCTTAAGGCATTTATAAAGGTTCCCAGACCCTTCTAGAGCATGTCAGGACCCTTATAAAGGCCCCCAGACCATTCTAGAGCCCCTCAGGACACTTCTAAAGGCCCGCAGACCATTCTAATGCCCGTCAGGGCCTTATAAAGGTCCCCAGACCCTTCTACTGCCACTCAGGAGCATTCTAAAGGCCCCCAGACCCTTCTAATGCCCCACAGGGCCTTTCTAAAGGTCCCCAGACCCTTCTAGAGCCCCTGAAGACCCTTCTAAAGGCCCCCAGACCCTTATAGAGCCCCTCAGGACCCTTCTAAAGGCCCCCTGACCATGCTAATTCCTTTCAGTGCTTTTATAAGGGCACCCAGACCCATCTAATGCCCCTCAGGACCCTTATAAAGGCACCCAGACCCTTCTAGAGCCTCTCAGGACAGTTTTAAATGCCTCCAGACCCTTCTAGACCCCCTGAGGACCATTCTAAAGGCCCCCAGACCCTTCTAATGCCCATCAGGGCCTTTCTAAAGGCCCCCATACCCTTCTAATGCCCCTCAGGTCATTTCTAAAGGCACCCAAACCCTTGTAATGCCACTCAGGGCCTTTCTAAAGGCCGCGAGACCCTTAGAATCCCCCTGAGGGCCTTTAAAAAGGCCCCCAGACCCTTCTAGACCCCCTCAGGACGCTTCTAATAGCCCCCAGACCCTTCTAGAGCCCCTCAGGGCCTTTCTAAAGGCCTCCACACCCTTCTAATGACCCTCAAGACCCATGTAAATGCCCCCAGACCCTTCTAGATTGCCTCAGGACCCATCTAAAAGCACCCAGACCCTTCTAATGCCTTTCAGGGCCTTTCTAAAGGACACCACACCCTTCTAATGACCCTCAAGACCCATGTAAAGGCCCCCAGACCCTTCTAGATTGCCTCAGGACCCATCTAAAAGCCCCCAGACCCTTCTAATGCCTTTCAGGACCATTATGAATGCCACAAGACCCTTCTAATGCCCCTCAGGACCTTTCTAAAGGCCCTTAGACCCTTCTAATGCCCCTTAGGGCATTTATAAAGGTTCCCAGACCCTTCTAGAGCCCGTCAGGACACTTATAAAGGTCCCCAGACCCTTCTACGGCCCCTCAGGAGCATTCTAAAGGCCTCCAGACCCTTCTAATGCCCCACAGGGCCTTTCTAAAGGTCCCCAGACCATTCTAGAGCCCTTGAAGACCCTTCTAAAGGACCCCAGACCCTTCTAGAGCCCCTCAGGGCCTGTCTAAAGGCCTCCACACCCTTCTAATGACTCTCAAGACCCATGTAAAGGTCCCCAGACCCTTCTACTGCCGCTGAAGACCCTTTTAAAGGCTCCCAGACCATTCTAGAGCCCCACAGGACACTTCTAAAGGCCCGCAGACCCTGCTAATTCCCATCAGGTCTTTTATAAGGGCACCCAGACCCTTCTAATACCCCTCATTACCCTTATAAAGACACCCAGACCCTTCTAGAGCCTCTCAGGACAGTTTTAAATGCCTCCAGACCCTTCTAGACCCCCTCAGGACCATTCTAAAGGCCCCCAGACCCTTCTAATGCCCCTCAGGACCCTTCTAAAGGCACCCAGACCCTTCTAATGCCCCTCAGGGCCTTTCTAAAGTACCCCAGACACTTCTAGAACCTCTCAGGGCCTTTCTATATGACCCCAGACCATTGTAAAGCCCCTCAGGGCCTTTCTAAATGCCCCCAGACCCTTCTAATGCCCCTCACGACATTTCTAAAGGCCCCCAGGCCATTCGAGAGCCCCTCAGGACATTTCTAAAGGCCCCCAGACCCTTCTAATGCCACTCAGGGCCTTTCTAAGGGCCGCGAGACCCTTATCACCCTACTGAGGGCCTTTAAAAAGGCCCCCAGACCTTTCTGGACCCCCTCAGGACGCTTCTAATAGCCCCCAGACCCTTCTAGAGCCCCTCAGGGCCTTTCTAATGGCTTCAACACCCTTCTAATGACCCTCAAGACCCATGGAAAGGCCCCTAGACCCTTATAGATTGCCTCAGGACCCATCTAAAAGCCCCCAGACCCTTCTAGTGCCTTTCAGGGCCTTTCTAAAGGCCTCCACGCCCTTCTAATGACCCTCAAGACCCATGTAAAGGCCCCCAGACCCTTCTAGATTGCCTCAGGACCCATCTAAAAGCCCCCAGAGCCTTCTAATGCCTTTCAGGACCCTTATGAAGGCCACAAGACCCTTCTAATGCCCCTCAGGACCTTTCTAAAGGCCTTCAGACCCTTCTAATGCCCTTCAGGGCTTTTATAAAGGTTCCCAGACCCTTCTAGAGCCCGTCAGGACCCTTAAAAAGGCCCCCAGACCATTCTAGAGCCCCTCAGGACACTTCTAAAAGCTCGCAGACCATTCTAATGCCCGTCAGGACCTTTCTAAAGGCCCCCAGACCATTCTACTGCCCCTCAGGAGCATTCTAAAGGCCCCCAGACCATTCTAATGCCCCACAGGGCCTTTCTAAAGGTCCCCAGACCCTTGTAGAGCCCCTCAAGACCCTTCTAAAGGCCCCCAGACGCTTATACAGCCCCTCAGGACACTTCTAAAGTCCCCCAGACCCTGCTAATTCCCCTCAGGGCTTTTATAAGGGCACCCAGACCCTTCTAGATTGCCTCAGGACCCATCTAAAAGCCCCCAGACCCTTCTAATGCCTTTCAGGGCCTTTCTAAAGGCATCCACACCCTTCTAATGACCCTCAAGACCCATGTAAAGGCCCCCAGACCCTTCTAGATTGCCTCAGGACCCATCTAAAAGCCCCCAGACCCTTCTAATGCCTTTCAGGACCCTTATGAAGGCCACAAGACCCTTCTAATGCCCCTCAGGACCTTTCTAAAGGCCCTCAGACCCTTCTAATGCCCCTCAGGGCATTTATAAAGGTTCCCAGACCTTTCTAGAGCCCGTCAGGACCCTTATAAAGCCCCCCAGACCATTCTAGAGCCCCTCAGCACACTTATAGAGGCCCTCAGGACCCTTCTAAGTGTGCTGAGGGGCTCTAGAATGGTCTGGGGGGCTTTATAAGGGTCCTGACGGGCTCTAGAAAGGTCTGGGAACCTTTATGAATGCCCTGAGGGGCATTTGAATGGTCTTGTGGCCTTCATAAGGGTCCTGAAAGGCATTAGAAGGGTCTGGGGGCTTTTAGATGGGTCCTGAGGCAATCTAGAAGGGTCTGGGGGCCTTTACATGGGTCTTGAGGGTCATTAGAAGAGTGTGGAGGCCTTTAGAAAGGCCCTGAGGGGCTCTAGAAGGGTCTGGGGAACTTTAGAAGCGTCCTAAAAGTCTGTAGAAGGGTCTGGGGGCCTTTACATGGGTCCTGATGGGTTCTAGAAAGATTTGAGGGCCTCTAGAAATGTCCTGAGTGGCTCTAGAAAGGTCTGGGGGCCTTTTTAAGGGCTCTGAGGGGCATTTGAATGGTCTGGGGGCCTTTAGAAAGGCCCTGAGGTGGATTAGAAGGGTCTCGTGGCCTTTAGAATCATCCTGAGGGGTTCTAGAAGGGTCTGGAAGCCGTTAGAATGACGTTGAGGGGATATAGAAGGGTCTGCGGGCCTTTAGAATGGCCCTGATGGGATCTAAAAGAGTCTGGGGGCCTTTAGAATGGTCCTGAGGTGCTCTAAAAGGGTCTGGGGATCTTTAGAAATGCCCTGAGGGGCATTAGAAAGGTCTGGGGGGCTTTAGAATGGTCCTGAGGGGGTCTAGAAGGGTCTGGGGACCTTTTTAAATGCCCTTAGGGGCATTAGAAGTGTCTGGGGGCCTTTAGAAAGGCCCTGAGGGGAATTAAAAGGGTCTGGGTGGATTTAGAAAGGCCCTGATAGGTTCTATAAGTGTCTGGGGGCCTTTAGAATGGTCCTGAGGGTGTCTAGAAGGGTCTGGAGGCATTTAAAACAGTCCTGAGAGGCTCTAGAAAGGTCTGGGTGCCTTTATAAGGGTCCTGAGGGGCATTAGAAGGGTCTGGGTGTCCTTATAAAAGCCCTGAGGGGAATTAGCAGGGTCTGGGGGACTTTAGAAGGGTCCTGAGGGGCTCTATAAGGGTCTGGGGGCCTTTAGAATGGTCTTCAGGGGCTCTAGAAGGGTCTGGGGACCTTTAGAAAGGCCCTGTGGGGCATTAGAAAGGTCTGCGGGCCTTTAGAAGTGTCCTGAGGTGCTCTAGAATGGTCTGGGGACCTTTATAAGGGTCCTGACAGGCTCTAGAAGGGTCTGGGAACCTTTATAAATGCCCTGAGGGGCATTAGAAGGGTCTGAGGGCCTTTAGAAAGGTCCTGAGGGGCATTAGAATGGTCTTGTGGCATTCATAAGGGTCTTGAAAGGCATTAGAAGGGTCTGGGGTCTTTTGAATAGGTCCTAAGGCAATCTAGAAGGGTCTGGGGGCCTTTACATGGGTCTTGAGGGTCATTAGAAGGGTGTGGAGGTCTTTAGAAAGGCCCTGAGGGGCTCTAGAAGGGTCTGGGGGCTATTAGAAGTGTCCTGAGGGGGTCCAGAAGCGTCTGGGGGCCTTTATAAAGGCCCTAAGGGGGATTATAAGGGTCTCGCGGCCTTTAGAAAGGCCCTGAGTGGCATTACAAGGGTCTGGGGTCATATAGAAAGGCCCTGAGAGGTTCTAGAAGTGTCTGTGGTATTATAGAAAGGCCCTGTGGGGCATTAGAAGGGTCTGGGGGCCTTTCGAAGGGTTCTGAGGGGCATTTGAATGGTCTGGGGGCCTTTAGAAATGCCCTGAGGTTCATTAGATAGGTCTGGGGCCTTTTAGAAGGGTCTTGAGGGGATCTAGAAGGGTCTGGGGGCCTTTAGAATCGTCCTGAGGGGGTCTAGAAGGGTCTGGGGGCCTTTAGAAAGGCCCTGAGGGGCTCCAGGAGGGTCAGGGAGCTGTTAGAAGGATGTTGAGGGGCTCGTGAAGGTTCTGCGTGCCTTTAGAAAGGTTCTGAGGGGCTCTAAAAGAGCCTGGGGGCCTTTAGAATGGTCCTGAGGGGCACTAGAATGGTCTGGGGACCTTTCGAAATGCCCTGAGGGGCATTAGAAGGGTCTGGGAGGCTTTAGAATGGTCCTGAGAGGGTCTAGAAAAGTCTGGAGGCATTTAAATCTGCCCTGAGAGGCTCTAGAAGGGTCTGGGGGCCTTTAGAATTATCCTGAGGGGCAGTAGAAGGGTCTGGGAACCTTTATAAAGGCCCTGACGGGCATTAGAATGGTCTGCGGGCTTTTAGAAGTGTCCTGAGGGGCTCTAGAATGGTCTGGGGGCTTTTATAAGGGTCCTGACGGGCTCTAGAAGGGTCTGGGAACCTTTCTATATGCCCTGAGGGGCAGTAGAAGGGTCTGAGGGCCTTTAGAATAGTCCTGAGGGGCATTAGAAGGGTCTTGTCTCCATTATAAGGGTCCTGAAAGGCATTAGAATGGTCTGGGGGCTTTTAGATGGGTCCTGAGGCAATCTAGAAGGGTCTGGGGGCCTTTACATGGGTCTTGATGGTCATTAGAAGGCGTGGAGGCCTTTAGAAAGGCCCTGAGGGGCTATAGAAGGGTCAGGGAGCCGTTAGAAGGATGTTTGAGGGGCTCTTGAAGGTTTTGCGGGCCTTTAGAATGGCCCTGAGGGGCTCTAAAAGGGTCTGGGAACCTTTCGAATTGCCCTTTGGGGCATTAGAAGGGTCTGGGGGGCTTTAGAATGGTCCTGAAGGGGTCTAGAAGGGTCTGGAGGCATTTAAAACTGCCCTGAGAGGCTCTAGACGGGTCTGGGGGCCTTTAGAATGCTCCTGAGGGGCAGTAGAAGGGTCTGGGAACCTTTATAAAGGCCCGACGGGCATTGGAATGGTCTGCGGGCCTTTAGAAGTGTCCTGAGGGGCTCTAGAATGGTCTGGGGGGCTTTATAAGGGTCCTGACGTGCTCTAGAAAGGTCTGGGAACCTTTATAAATGCCCTGAGGTCCTTTAGAAGGGTCTGAGGGCCTTTAGAAAGGTCCTGAGGGGCATTAGAAGGGTCTTGTGGCCTTCATAAGGGTCCTGAAAGGCTTTAGAATGGTCTGGGAACTTTTAGATGGGTCCTGAGGCAATCTAGAAGGGTCTGGGGGCCTTTACATGGGTCTTGAGGGTCATTAGAAGAGTGTGGAGGCCTTTAGAAAGGCCCTGAGGGGCTCTAGAAGGGTCTGGGAACTTTAGAAGCGTCTTGAGGGGCTGTAGAAGGGTCTGGGGGCCTTTACATGGGTCCTGATGGGTTCTAGAAAGATTTGAGGGCCTCTAGAAATGTCCTGAGTGTCTCTAGAAGGGTCTGGGGGCCTTTTTAAGGGCTCTGAGGGGCATTTGAATAGTCTGGGGGCCTTTAGAAAGGCCCTGAGGTGGATTAGAAGGGTCTGAGTGCCTTTAGAATGGTCCTGAGGGGTTCTAGAAGGGTCTGGAGGCCGTTAGAATGACGTTGAGTGGCTCTAGAAGGGTCTGCGGGTCTTTAGAATGGCCCTGAGGGGCTCTAAAAGAGTCTGGGGGCCTTTAGAATGGTCCTGAGGGGCTCTAGAAGGGTCTGGGGATCTTTTTAAATGCCCTGAGGGGCATTGGAAGGGTCTGAGGGCCTTTAGAAAGGCCCTGAGGGGCATTAGAACGGTCTGGGTGGATTTAGAAAGGCCCTGATAGGTTCTACAAGGGTCTGGGGGCCTTTAGAATGGTCCTGAGGGTGTCTAGAAGGGTCTGGAGGCATTTAAAACTGTCATGAGTGGCTCTAGAAGGGTCTGGGTGTATTTATATGGGTCCTGAGGGGCATTAGAAGGGTCTGAGTGTCCTTATATAAGCCCTGAGGGGAATTAGCAGGGTCTGGGGGAATTTAGAAGGGTCCTGAGGGGCTCTATAAGTGTCTGAGGGCCTTTAGAAGGGTCTTCAGGGGCTCTAGAAGGGTCTGGGGACCTTTAGAAAGGCCCTGTGATGAATTAGAATGGTCTGCGGGCCTTTAGAATGTCCTGAGTGGCTCTAGAATTGTCTGGTCACCTTTATAAGGGACCTGATGGGCTCTAGAATTGTCTGGGAACATTTGGAAATGTCCTGAGGGGCATTAGAATGGTCTGAGGGCCTTTATAAAGGTCCTGAGGGGCATTAAAAGGGTCTTGTGGCCTTGATAAGGGTCCTCAAAGGCATTAGAAGGGTCTGGGGGCTTTTAGATGGGTCCTGAGGCAATCTAGAAGGGTCTGGGGGCCTTTACATGGGTCTTGAGGGTCATTAGAAGGGTGTGGAGGCCTTTAGAAAGGCCCTGAGAAGCTCTAGAAGGGTCTGGGGGCTATTAGAATTGTCCTGAGTGGCTGTAGCAGGGTCTGGGGGCCTTTACATGGGTCCTGATGGGTTCTAGAAAGATCTGAGGGCCTCTAGAAATGTCCTGAGTGGCTCTAGAAGGGTCTGGGGTCCTTTTTAAGGGCTCTGAGGGGCATTTGAATGGTCTGGGGGCCTTTAGAAAGGCCCTGAGGTGGATTAGAAGGGTCTGAGGGCCTTTAGAATCGTCCTGAGGGGTTCTAGAAGGGTCTGGAAGCCGTTAGAATGACGTTGAGGGGCTCTAGAAGGGTCTGCGGGCCTTTAGAAAGGCCCTGAGGGGCTCTAGAAGGGTCAGGGAGCCGTTAGAAGGATGTTTGAGGGGCTCTTGAAGGTTCTGCGGGGCTTTAGAATGGCCCTGACGGGCTCTAAAAGAGTCTGGGGTCCTTTAGAATGGTCCTGAGTGGCTCTAGAAGGGTCTGGGAACATTTCGAATTGCCCTTAGGGGCATTAGAAGGGTCTCGGGGGTTTTAGAATGGTCCTGAGGGGGTCTAGAAGGGTCTGGAGGCATTTAAAACTGCCCTGAGAGGCTCTAGACGGGTCTGGGGGCCTTTAGAATGCTCCTGAGGGGCAGTAGAAGGGTCTGGGAACCTTTATAAAGGCCTGACGGGCATTAGAATGGTCTGCGGGCCTTTAGAAGTGTGCTGAGGGGCTCTAGAATGGTCTGGGGGGCTGTATAAGGGTCCTGACGGGCTCTAGAAAGGTCTGGGAACCTTTATAAATGCCCTGAGGGGCATTAGAAGGGTCTTGTGGCCTTCATAAGGGTCCTGAAAGGCATTAGAAGGGTCTGGGGGCTTTTAGATGGGTCCTGAGGCAATCTAGAAGGGTCTGGGGGCCTTTACATGGGTCTTGAGGGTCATTAGAAGAGTGTGGAGGCCTTTAGAAAGGCCCTGAGGGGCTCTAGAAGGGTCTGGGGAACTTTAGAAGCGTCCTGAAAGTCTGTAGAAGGGTCTTGGGGCCTTTACATGGGTCCTGATGTGTTCTAGAAAGATTTGAGGGCCTCTAGAAATGTCCTGAGTGGCTCTAGAAAGGTCTGGGGGCCTTTTTAAGGGCTCTGAGGGGCATTTGAATGGTCTGGGGGCCTTTAGAAAGGCCCTGAGGTGGATTAGAAGGGTCTGAGGGCCTTTAGAATCATCCTGAGGGGTTCTAGAAGGGTCTGGAAGCCGTTAGAATGACGTTGAGGGGCTCTAGAAGGGTCTGCGGGCCTTTAGAATGGCCCTGAGGGGCTCTAAAAGAGTCTGGGGGCCTTTAGAATGGTCCTGAGGGGCTCTAGAAGGGTCTGGGGACCTTTTTAAATGCCCTTAGGGTCATTAGAAGGGTCTGGGGGCCTTTAGAAAGGCCCTGAGGGGAATTAGAAGGGTCTGGGTGGATTTAGAAAGGCCCTGATAGGTTCTAGAAGTGTCTGGGGGCCTTTAGAATGGTCCTGAGGGTGTCTAGAAGGGTCTGGAGGCATTTAAAACAGTCCTGAGAGGCTCTAGAAAGGTCTGGGTGCCTTTATAAGGGTCCTGAGGGGCATTAGAAGGGTCTGGGTGTCCTTATAAAAGCCCTGAGGGGAATTAGCAGGGTCTTGGGTACTTTAGAAGGGTCCTGAGGGGCTCTATAAGGGTCTGGGGGCCTTTAGAATGCTCTTCAGGGGCTCTAGAAGGGTCTGGGGACCTTTAGAAAGGCCCTGTGGGGCATTAGAATGGTCTGCGGGCCTTTAGAAGTGTCCTGAGGTGCTCTAGAATGGTCTGGGGGCCTTTATAAGGGTCCTGACAGGCTCTAGAAGGGTCTGGGAACCTTTATAAATGCCCTGAGGGGCATTAGAACGGTCTGAGGGCCTTTAGAAAGGTCCTGAGGGGCATTAGAATGGTCTTGTGGCCTTCATAAGGGTCTTGAAAGGCATTTGAAGGGTCTGGGGTCTTTTGAATAGGTCCTAAGGCAATCTAGAAGGGTCTGGGGGCCTTTATATGGGTCTTGAGGGTCATTAGAAGGGTGTGGAGGTCTTTAGAAAGGCCCTGAGGGGCTCTAGAAGGGTCTGGGGGCTATTAGAAGTGTCCTGAGGGGGTCCAGAAGCGTCTGGGGGCCTTTATAAAGGCCCTAAGGGGGATTATAAGGGTCTCGCGGCCTTTAGAAAGGCCCTGAGTGGCATTACAAGGGTCTGGGGTCATATAGAAAGGCCCTGAGAGGTTCTAGAAGTGTCTGTGGTATTTTAGAAAGGCCCTGAGGAGCATTAGAAGGGTCTGGGGGCCTTTCGAAGGGTTCTGAGGGGCATTTGAATGGTCTGGGGGCCTTTAGAAATGCCCTGAGGTTCATTAGAAAGGTCTGGGGCCTTTTAGAAGGGTCTTGAGGGGATCTAGAAGGGTCTGGGGGCCTTTAGAAAGGCCCTGAGGGGCTCCAGGAGGGTCAGGGAGCTGTTAGAAGGATGTTGAGGGGCTCGTGAAGGTTCTGCGTGCCTTTAGAAAGGTTCTGAGGGGCTCTAAAAGAGCCTGGGGGCCTTTAGAATGGTCCTGAGGGGCACTAGAATGGTCTGGGGACCTTTCGAAATGCCCTGAGGGGCATTAGAAGGGTCTGGGAGGCTTTAGAATGGTCCTGAGAGGGTCTAGAAGGGTCTGGAGGCATTTAAATCTGCCCTGAGAGGCTCTAGAAGGGTCTGGGGTCTTTAGAATTATCCTGAGGGGCAGTAGAAGGGTCTGGGAACCTTTATAAAGGCCCTGACGGGCATTAGAATGGTCTGCGGGCTTTTAGAAGTGTCCAGAGGGGCTCTAGAATGGTCTGGGGGCCTTTATAAGGGTCCTGACGGGCTCTAGAAGGGTCTGGGAACCTTTCTAAATGCCCTGAGGGGCATTAGAAGGGTCTGAGGGCCTTTAGAATAGTCCTGAGGGGCATTAGAAGGGTCTTGTCTCTATTTTAAGGGTCCTGAAAGGCATTAGAAGGGTCTGGGGGCTTTTAGATGGGTCCTGAGGCAATCTAGAAGGGTCTGGGGGCCTTTACATGGGTCTTGAGGGTCATTAGAAGGGCGTGGAGGCCTTTAGAAAGGCCCTGAGGGGCTCTAGAAGGGTCAGGGAGCCGTTAGAAGGATGTTTGAGGGGCTCTTGAAGGTTTTGCGGGCCTTTAGAATGGCCCTGAGGGGCTCTAAAAGAGTCTGGGGTCCTTTAGAATGGTCCTGAGGGGCTCTAGAAGGGTCTGAGAACCTTTCGAATTGCCCTTTGGGGCATTAGAAGGGTCTGGGGGGCTTTAGAATGGTCCTGAGGGGGTCTAGAAGGGTCTGGAGGCATTTAAAACTGCCCTGAGAGGCTCTAGACTGGTCTGGGGGCCTTTAGAATGCTCCTGAGGGGCAGTAGAAGGGTCTGGGAACCTTTATAAAGGCCCGACGGGCATTGGAATGGTCTGCGGGCCTTTAGAAGTGTCCTGAGGGGCTCTAGAATGGTCTGGGGGGCTTTATAAGGGTCCTGACGTGCTCTAGAAAGGTCTGGGAACCTTTATAAATGCCTTGAGGGCCTTTAGAAGGGTCTGAGGGCCTTTAGAAAGGTCCTGAGGGGCATTAGAAGGGTCTTGTGTCCTTCATAAGGGTCCTGAAAGGCATTAGAAGGGTCTGGGGGCTTTTAGATGGGTCCTGAGGCAATCTAGAAGGGTCTGGGGGCCTTTACATGGGTCTTGAGGGTCATTAGAAGAGTGTGGAGGCCTTTAGAAAGGCCCTGAGGGGCTCTAGAAGGGTCTGGGAACTTTAGAAGCGTCCTGAGGGGCTGTAGAAGGGTCTGGGGGCCTTTACATGGGTCCTGATGGGTTCTAGAAAGATTTGATGGCCTCTAGAAATGTCCTGAGTGGCTCTAGAAGGGTCTGGGGTCCTTTTTAAGGGCTCTGAGGGCCATTTGAATAATCTGGGGGCCTTTAGAAAGGCCCTGAGGTGGATTAGAAGGGTCTGAGTGCCTTTAGAATGGTCCTGAGGGGTTCTAGAAGGGTCTGGAGGCCGTTAGAATGACGTTGAGGGGCTCTAGAAGGGTCTGGGGGCCTTTAGAAAGGCCCTGAGGTGGATTAGAAGGGTATGAGTGCCTTTAGAATGGTCCTGAGGGGTTCTAGAAGGGTCTGGAGGCCGTTAGAAAGACGTTGAGGGGCTCTAGAAGGGTCTGCGGGCCTTTAGAATGGCCCTGAGGGGCTCTAAAAGAGTCTGGTGGCCTTTAGAACGGTCCTGAGGAGCTCTAGAAGGGTCTGGGGATCTTTTTAAATGCCCTGAGGGGAATTAGAATGGTCTGGGGGCCTTTAGAAAGGCCCTGAGGGGCATTAGAAGTGTCTGGGGGGATTTAGAAAGGCCATGATAGGTTCTAGAAGGGTCTGGGGGCCTATAGAATGGTCCTGAGGGTGTCTAGAAGGATCTGGAGGCATTTAAAACTGTCCTGAGTGGCTCTAGAAGGGTCTGGGTGCCTTTATAAGGGTCCTGAGGGGCATTAGAAGGGTCTGGGTGTACTTATAAAAGCCCTGAGGGGAATTAGCAGGGTCTGGGGGACTTTAGAAGGGTCCTGAGGGGCTCTATAAGGGTCTGCGGGCCTTCAGAAAGGTCTTCAGGGGCTCTAGAAGGGTCTGGGGACCTTTAGAAAGGCCCTGTGGTGCATTAGAATGGTCTGCGGGCCTTTAGAAGTGTCCTGAGGGGCTCTAGAATGGTCTGGGGACCTTTATAAGGGTCCTGACGGGCTCTAGAAGGGTCTGGGAACATTTATAAATGCCCTGAGGGGCATTAGAAGGGTCTGAGGGCCTTTAGAATGGTCCTGAGGGTCATTAGAAGGGTCTTGTGGCCTTCATAAGGATCCTGAAAGGCATTAGAAGGGTCTGGGGGCTTTTAGATGGGTCCTGAGGCAATCTAGAAGGGTCTGGGGGCCTTTACATGGGTCTTGAGGGTCATTAGAAGGGTGTGGAGGCCTTTAGAAAGGCCCTGAGGAGCTCTAGAAGGGTCTGGGGGCTATTAGAAGTGTCCTGAGGGGCTGTAGAAGGGTCTGGGGGCCTTTACATGGGTCCTGATGGGTTCTAGAAAGATCTGAGGGCCTCTAGAAATGTCCTGAGTGGCTCTAGAAGGGTCTGGGTGCCTTTTTAAGGGCTCTAAGGGGCATTTGAAAGTTCTGGGGGCCTTTAGAAAGGCCCTGACGTGGATTAGAAGGGTCTGAGTGCCTTTAGAATCGTCCTGAGGGGTTCTAGAATGGTCTGGAAGCCGTTATAATGACGTTGAGGGGCTCTAGAAGGGTCTGCGGGCCTTTAGAATGGCCCTGAGGGGCTCTAAAAGAGTCTGGGGGCCTGTAGAATGGTCCTGAGGGGCTCTAGAAGGGCCTGGGGACCTTTTTAAATGCCCTGAGGGGCATTAGATGGGTCTGGGGGCCTTTAGAAAGGCCCTGAGGGGCATTAGAAGAGTCTGGGTGGATTTAGAAAGGCCCTGATAGGTTCTAGAAGGGTCTGGGGGCCTTTAGAATGGTCCTGAGGATGTCTAGAAGGGTCTGGTGGCATTTAAAGCTGTCCTGAGAGGCTCTAGAAGGGTCTGGGTGCCTTTATAAGGGTCCTGAGGGGCATTAGAAGGGTCTGGGTGTCCTTATAAAAGCCCTGAGGGGAATTAGCAGGGTCTGGGGGACTTTAGAAGGGTCCTGAGGGGCTCTATAAGGGTCTGGGGGCCTTTAGAAAGGCCCTGTGGGGCATTAGAAGTGTCTGCGGGCCTTTAGAAGTGTCCTGAGTGGCTCTAGAATGGTCTGGGGACCTGTATAAGGGTCCTGACAGGCTCTAGAAGGTCTGGGAACCTTTATAAATGCCCTGAGGGGCATTAGAAGGGTCTAAGGGCCTTTAGAAAGGTCTTGAGGGGCATTAGAAGGGTCTTGTGTCCTTCATAAGGGTCTTGAAAGGCATTTGAAGGGTCTGGGGTCTTTTGAATAGGTCCTAGAGGCAATCTAGAAGGGTCTGGGGGCCTTTACATGGGTCTTGAGGGTCATTAGAAGGGTGTGGAGGTCTTTAGAAAGGCCCTGAGGGGCTCTAGAAGGGTCTGGGGGCTATTAGAAGTGTCCTGAGGGGGTCCAGAATGGTCTGGGGGCCTTTATAAAGGCCCTAAGGGGGATTATAAGGGTCTCGCGGCCTTTAGAAAGGCCCTGAGTGACATTACAAGGGTCTGGGGTCATATAGAAAGGCCCTGAGAGGTTCTAGAAGGGTCTGTGGTACTTTAGAAAGGCCCTGAGGAGCATTAGAAGGGTCTGGGGGCCTTTCGAAGGGTTCTGAGGGGCACTTGAATGGTCTGGGGGCCTTTAGAAAGGCCCTGAGGTGCATTAGAAAGGTCTGGGGCCTTTTAGAAGGGTCTTGAGGGGATCTAGAAGGGTCTGGGGCCCTTTAGAATCGTCCTGAGGGGGTCTAGAAGGGTCTGGGGGCCTTTAGAATGCTCCTGAGGGGCAGTAGAAGGGTCTGGGAACCTTTATAAAGGCCCGACGGGCATTGGAATGGTCTGCGGGCCTTTAGAAGTGTCCTGAGGGGCTCTAGAATGGTCTGGGGGGCTTTATAAGGGTCCTGACGTGCTCTAGAAAGGTCTGGGAACCTTTATAAATGCCTTGAGGGCCTTTAGAAGGGTCTGAGGGCCTTTAGAAAGGTCCTGAGGGGCATTAGAAGGGTCTTGTGTCCTTCATAAGGGTCCTGAAAGGCATTAGAAGGGTCTGGGGGCTTTTAGATGGGTCCTGAGGCAATCTAGAAGGGTCTGGGGGCCTTTACATGGGTCTTGAGGGTCATTAGAAGAGTGTGGAGGCCTTTAGAAAGGCCCTGAGGGGCTCTAGAAGGGTCTGGGAACTTTAGAAGCGTCCTGAGGGGCTGTAGAAGGGTCTGGGGGCCTTTACATGGGTCCTGATGGGTTCTAGAAAGATTTGATGGCCTCTAGAAATGTCCTGAGTGGCTCTAGAAGGGTCTGGGGTCCTTTTTAAGGGCTCTGAGGGCCATTTGAATAGTCTGGGGGCCTTTAGAAAGGCCCTGAGGTGGATTAGAAGGGTCTGAGTGCCTTTAGAATGGTCCTGAGGGGTTCTAGAAGGGTCTGGAGGCCGTTAGAATGACGTTGAGGGGCTCTAGAAGGGTCTGGGGGCCTTTAGAAAGGCCCTGAGGTGGATTAGAAGGGTATGAGTGCCTTTAGAATGGTCCTGAGGGGTTCTAGAAGGGTCTGGAGGCCGTTAGAAAGACGTTGAGGGGCTCTAGAAGGGTCTGCGGGCCTTTAGAATGGCCCTGAGGGGCTCTAAAAGAGTCTGGTGGCCTTTAGAACGGTCCTGAGGGGCTCTAGAAGGGTCTGGGGATCTTTTTAAATGCCCTGAGGGGAATTAGAATGGTCTGGGGGCCTTTAGAAAGGCCCTGAGGGGCATTAGAAGTGTCTGGGGGGATTTAGAAAGGCCATGATAGGTTCTAGAAGGGTCTGGGGGCCTATAGAATGGTCCTGAGGGTGTCTAGAAGGATCTGGAGGCATTTAAAACTGTCCTGAGTGGCTCTAGAAGGGTCTGGGTGCCTTTATAAGGGTCCTGAGGGGCATTAGAAGGGTCTGGGTGTACTTATAAAAGCCCTGAGGGGAATTAGCAGGGTCTGGGGGACTTTAGAAGGGTCCTGAGGGGCTCTATAAGGGTCTGCGGGCCTTCAGAAAGGTCTTCAGGGGCTCTAGAAGGGTCTGGGGACCTTTAGAAAGGCCCTGTGGTGCATTAGAATGGTCTGCGGGCCTTTAGAAGTGTCCTGAGGGGCTCTAGAATGGTCTGGGGACCTTTATAAGGGTCCTGACGGGCTCTAGAAGGGTCTGGGAACATTTATAAATGCCCTGAGGGGCATTAGAAGGGTCTGAGGGCCTTTAGAATGGTCCTGAGAGTCATTAGAAGGGTCTTGTGGCCTTCATAAGGATCCTGAAAGGCATTAGAAGGGTCTGGGGGCTTTTAGATGGGTCCTGAGGCAATCTAGAAGGGTCTGGGGGCCTTTACATGGGTCTTGAGGGTCATTAGAAGGGTGTGGAGGCCTTTAGAAAGGCCCTGAGGAGCTCTAGAAGGGTCTGGGGGCTATTAGAAGTGTCCTGAGGGGCTGTAGAAGGGTCTGGGGGCCTTTACATGGGTCCTGATGGGTTCTAGAAAGATCTGAGGGCCTCTAGAAATGTCCTGAGTGGCTCTAGAAGGGTCTGGGTGCCTTTTTAAGGGCTCTAAGGGGCATTTGAAAGTTCTGGGGGCCTTTAGAAAGGCCCTGACGTGGATTAGAAGGGTCTGAGTGCCTTTAGAATCGTCCTGAGGGGTTCTAGAATGGTCTGGAAGCCGTTATAATGACGTTGAGGGGCTCTAGAAGGGTCTGCGGGCCTTTAGAATGGCCCTGAGGGGCTCTAAAAGAGTCTGGGGGCCTGTAGAATGGTCCTGAGGGGCTCTAGAAGGGCCTGGGGACCTTTTTAAATGCCCTGAGGGGCATTAGATGGGTCTGGGGGCCTTTAGAAAGGCCCTGAGGGGCATTAGAAGAGTCTGGGTGGATTTAGAAAGGCCCTGATAGGTTCTAGAAGGGTCTGGGGGCCTTTAGAATGGTCCTGAGGATGTCTAGAAGGGTCTGGTGGCATTTAAAGCTGTCCTGAGAGGCTCTAGAAGGGTCTGGGTGCCTTTATAAGGGTCCTGAGGGGCATTAGAAGGGTCTGGGTGTCCTTATAAAAGCCCTGAGGGGAATTAGCAGGGTCTGGGGGACTTTAGAAGGGTCCTGAGGGGCTCTATAAGGGTCTGGGGGCCTTTAGAAAGGCCCTGTGGGGCATTAGAAGTGTCTGCGGGCCTTTAGAAGTGTCCTGAGTGGCTCTAGAATGGTCTGGGGACCTGTATAAGGGTCCTGACAGGCTCTAGAAGGTCTGGGAACCTTTATAAATGCCCTGAGGGGCATTAGAAGGGTCTAAGGGCCTTTAGAAAGGTCTTGAGGGGCATTAGAAGGGTCTTGTGTCCTTCATAAGGGTCTTGAAAGGCATTTGAAGGGTCTGGGGTCTTTTGAATAGGTCCTAGAGGCAATCTAGAAGGGTCTGGGGGCCTTTACATGGGTCTTGAGGGTCATTAGAAGGGTGTGGAGGTCTTTAGAAAGGCCCTGAGGGGCTCTAGAAGGGTCTGGGGGCTATTAGAAGTGTCCTGAGGGGGTCCAGAATGGTCTGGGGGCCTTTATAAAGGCCCTAAGGGGGATTATAAGGGTCTCGCGGCCTTTAGAAAGGCCCTGAGTGACATTACAAGGGTCTGGGGTCATATAGAAAGGCCCTGAGAGGTTCTAGAAGGGTCTGTGGTACTTTAGAAAGGCCCTGAGGAGCATTAGAAGGGTCTGGGGGCCTTTCGAAGGGTTCTGAGGGGCACTTGAATGGTCTGGGGGCCTTTAGAAAGGCCCTGAGGTGCATTAGAAAGGTCTGGGGCCTTTTAGAAGGGTCTTGAGGGGATCTAGAAGGGTCTGGGGCCCTTTAGAATCGTCCTGAGGGGGTCTAGAAGGGTCTGGGGGCCTTTAGAATGCTCCTGAGGGGCAGTAGAAGGGTCTGGGAACCTTTATAAAGGCCCGACGGGCATTAGAATGGTCTGCGGGCCTTTAGAAGTGTCCTGAGGGGCTCTAGTATGGTCTGGGGGGCTTTATAAGGGTCCTGACGGGCTCTAGAAAGGTCTGGAAACCTTTATAAATGCCCTGAGGGGCATTAGAAGGGTCTGAGGGCCTTTAGAATGGTCCTGAGGGGCATTAGAAGGGTCTTGTGTCCTTCATAAGGGTCCTGAAAGGCATTAGAAGGGTCTGGGGGCTTTTAGATGGGTCCTTAGGCAATCTAGAAGGGTCTGGGGGCCTTTACATGGGTCTTGAGGGTCATTAGAAGAGTGTGGAGGCCTTTAGAAAGGCCCTGAGGGGCTCTAGAAGGGTCTGGAAACTTTAGAAGCGTCCTGAGGGGCTGTAGAAGGGTCTGGGGGCCTTTACATGGGTCCTGATGGGTTCTAGAAAGATTTGATGGCCTCTAGAAATGTCCTGAGTGGCTCTAGAAGGGTCTGGGGGCCTTTTTAAGGGCTCTGAGGGGTATTGAATGGTCTGGGGGCCTTTAGAAAGGCCCTGAGGTGGATTAGAAGGGTCTGAGGGCCTTTAGAATGGTCCTGAGGGGTTCTAGAAGGGTCTGGAGGCCGTTAGAATGACGTTGAGGGGCTCTAGAAGGGTCTGCGGGCCTTTAGAATGGCCCTGAGGGGCTCTAAAAGAGTCTGGGGGCCTTTAGAACGGTCCTGAGGGGCTCTAGAAGGGTCTGGGGATCTTTTTAAATGCCCTGAGGGGCATTAGAATGGTCTGGGGGCCTTTAGAAAGGTCCTGAGGGGCATTAGAAGTGTCTGGGGGGATTTAGAAAGGCCATGATAGGTTCTAGAAGGGTCTGGGGGCCTTTAGAATGGTCCAGAGTGTGTCTAGAAGGGTCTGGAGGCATTTAAAACTGTCCTGAGTGGCTCTAGAAGGGTCTGGGTGCCTTTATAAGGGTCCTGAGGGGCATTAGAAGGGTCTGCGTGTCCTTATAAAAGCCCTGAGGGGAATTAGCAGGGTCTGGGGGACTTTAGAAGGGTCCTGAGGGGCTCTATAAGGGTCTGCGGGCCTTTAGAAGGGTCTTCAGGGGCTCTAGAAGGGTCTGGGGACCTTTAGAAAGGCCCTGTGGGGCATTAGAATGGTCTGCGGGCCTTTAGAAGTGTCCTGAGGGGCTCTAGAATGGTCTGGGGACCTTTATAAGGGTCCTGACGGGCTCTAGAAGGGTCTGGGAACATTTATAAATGCCCTGAGTGGCATTAGAAGGGTCTGAGGGCCTTTAGAAAGGTCCTGAGGGGCATTAGAATGGTCTTGTGGCCTTCATAAGGATCCTGAAAGGCATTAGAAGGGTCTGGGGGCTTTTAGATGGGTCCTGAGGCAATCTAGAAGGGTCTGGGGGCCTTTACATGGGTCTTGAGGGTCATTAGAAGGGTGTGGAGGCCTTTAGAAAGGCCCTGAGGAGCTCTAGAAGGGTCTGGGGGCTATTAGAAGTGTCCTGAGGGGCTGTAGAAGGGTCTGGGGGCATTTACATGGGTCCTGATGGGTTCTAGAAAGATCTGAGGGCCTCTAGAAATGTACTGAGTGGCTCTAGAAGGGTCTGGGTGCCTTTTTAAGGGCTCTGAGGGGCATTTGAAAGTTCTGGGGGCCTTTAGAAAGGCCCTGAGGTGGATTAGAATGGTCTGAGGGCCTTTAGAATCATCCTGAAAGGTTCTAGAATGGTCTGGAAGCCGTTATAATGACGTTGAGGGGCTCTAGAAGGGTCTGCGGGCCTTTAGAATGGCCCTGAGGGGCTCTAAAAGAGTCTGGGGGCCTTTAGAATGGTCCTGAGGGGCTCTAGAAGGGTCTGGGGACCTTTTTAAATGCCCTGAGGGGCATTAGATGGGTCTGGGGGCCTTTAGAAAGGCCCTGAGGGGCATTAGAAGAGTCTGGGTGGATTTAGAAAGGCCCTGACAGGTTCTAGAAGGGTCTGGGGGCCTTTAGAATGGTCCTGAGGGTGTCTAGAAGGGTCTGGAGGCATTTAAAGCTGTCCTGATAGGCTCTAGAAGGGTCTGGGTGCCTTTATAAGGGTCCTGAGGAACATTAGAAGGGTCTGGGCGTCCTTATAAAAGCCCTGAGGGGAATTAGCAGGGTCTGGGGGACTTTAGAAGGGTCCTGAGGGGCTCTATAAGGGTCTGGGGGCCTTTAGAAAGGCCCTGTGGGGCATTAGATGTGTCTGCGGGCCTTTAGAAGTGTCCTGAGGGGCTCTAGAATGGTCTGGGGACATTTATAAGGGTCCTGATGGGCTCTAGAAGGGTCTGGGAACCTTTATAAATGCCCTGAGGGGCATTAGAAGGGTCTGAGGGCCTTTAGAAAGGTCCTGAGGGGCATTAGAAGGGTCTTGTGGCCTTCATAAGGGTCTTGAAAGGCATTTGAAGGGTCTTGGGTCTTTTGAATAGGTCCTAAGGCAATCTAGAAGGGTCTGGGGGCCTTTACATGGGTCTTGAGGGTCATTAGAAGGGTGTGGAGGTCTTTAGAAAGGCCCTGAGGGGCTCTAGAAGGGTCTGGGGGCTATTAGAAGTGTCCTGAGGGGGTCCAGAAGGGTCTGGGGGCCTTTATAAAGGCCCTCAGGGGGTTTATAAGGGTCTTGCGGCCTTTAGAAAGGCCCTGAGTGGCATTACAAGGGTCTGGGGTCATATAGAAAGGCCCTGAGAGGTTCTAGAAGTGTCTGTGGTACTTTAGAAAGGCCCTGAGGAGCATTAGAAGGGTCTGGGGGCCTTTCGAAGGGTTCTGAGGGGCATTTGAATGGTCTGGGGGCCTTTAGAAAGGCCCTGAGGTGCATTAGAAAGGTCTGGGGCCTTTTAGAAGGGTCTTGAGGGGGTCTAGAAGGGTCTGGGGGCATTTAGAAAGGCCCTGAGGGGATCTAGAAGGGTCAGGGAGCCGTTAGAAGGATGTTGAGCGTCTCTTGAAGGGTCTGCGGGCCTTTAGAATGGCCCTGAGGGGCTCTAAAAGAGTCTGGGGGCCTTTAGAATGGTCCTGAGGGGCTCTAGAAGGGTCTGGGGACCTTTCGAAATGCCCTGAGGTGCATTAGAAGGGTCTGGGGGGCTTTAGAATGGTCCTGAGGGGGTCTAGAAGGGTCTGGAGGCAGTTAAAACTGCTCTGAGAGGCTCTAGAAGGGTCTGGGGGCCTCTAGAATTCTCCTGAGGGGCAGTAGAAGGGTCTGGGAACCTTTATAAAGGCCCTAACGTGCATTAGAATGGTCTGCGGGCCTTTAGAAGTGTCTAGAGGGGCTCTAGAATGGTCTGGTGGCCTTTATAAGGGTCCTGATGGGCTCTAGAAGGGTCTGGGAACCTTTCTAAATGCCCTGAGGGGCATTAGAAGGGTCTGAGGGCCTTTAGAATAGTCCTGAGGGGCATTATAACGGTCTTGTCTCCTTTATAAGGGTCCTGAAAGGCATTAGAAGGGTCTGGGGGCTTTTAGATTGGTCCTGAGGCAATCTAGAAGGGTCTGGGGGCCTTTACATGGGTCTTGACGGTCATTAGAAGGGTGTGGAGGCCATTAGAAATGACCTGATCGGCTCTAGAATGGTCAGGGAGCCGTTAGAAGGATGTTGAGGGTCTCTTGAAGGTTCTGCGGGCCTTTAGAATCGCCCTGTGGGGCTCTAAAATAGTCTGAGGGCCTTTAGAATGGTCCTGAGGGGCTCTAGAAGGGTCTGGGGTACTTTCAAATGCCCTTAGGGGCATTATTAGGGTCTGGGGGGCTTTAGAATGGTCCTGAGGGGGTCTAGAAGGGTCTGGAGGCATTTAAAACTGTCCTGAGAGGCTCTAGACAGGTCTGGGGGCCTTTAGAATACTCCTGAGGTGCAGTAGAAAGGTCTGGGAACCTTTATAAATGCCCTGAGGGGCATTAGAAGGGTCTGAGGGCCTTTAGAAAGGTCCTGAGGGGCATTAGAAGGGTCTTGTGGCCTTCATAAGGGTCCTGAAAGGCATTAGAAGGGTCTGGGGGCTTTTAGATGGGTCCTGAGGCAATCTAGAATGGTCTGGGGGCCTTTACATGGGTCTTGACGGTCATTAGAAGGGTGTGGAGGCCATTAGAAAGGCCCTGAGGGGCTCTAGAATGGTCAGGGAGCCGTTAGAAGGATGTTGAGGGTCTCTTGAAGGTTCTGCGGGCCTTTAGAATGGCCCTGAGGGGCTCTAAAAGAGTCTGAGGGCCTTTAGAATGGTCCTGAGAGGCTCTAGAAGGGTCTGGGGTACTTTCAAATGCTCTTAGGGGCATTATTAGGGTCTGGGGGGCTTTAGAATGGTCCAGAGGGGGTCTAGAATGGTCTGGAGGCATTTAAAACTGTCCTGAGAGGCTCTAGACAGGTCTGGGGGCCTTTAGAATACTCCTGAGGGGCAGTAGAAGGGTCTGGGAACCTTTATAAATGCCCTGAGGGGCATTAGAAGTGTCTGAGTGCCTTTAGAAAGGTCCTGAGGGGCATTAGAAGGGTCTTGTGGCCTTCATAAGGGTCCTCAAAGGCATTAGAAGGGTCTGGGGGCTTTTAGATGGGTCCTGAGGCAATCTAGAAGGGTCTGGGGGCCTTTACATGGGTCTTGAGGGTCATTAGAAGGGTGTGGAGACCTTTAGAAAGGACCTGAGCGGCTCTAGAAGGGTCTGGGGTACTTTAGAAGCGTCCTGAGGGGCTGTAGAAGGGTCTGGGGGCCTTTACATGGGTCCTGATGTGTTCTAGAAAGATCTGAGGGCCTCTAGAAATGTCCTGAGTGGCTCTAGAAGGGTCTGGGGGCCTTTTTAAAGGCTCTGAGGGGCATTTGAATGGTCTGGGGGCCTTTAGAAAGGTCCTGAGGTGGATTAGAAGGGTCTTGGGGCATTTAGAATCGTCCTGAGGGGTTCTAGAAGGGTCTGGAAGCCGTTAGAATGACGTTGAGGGGCTCTAGGAGGGTCTGCGGGCCTTTAGAATGGCCCTGAGGGGCTCTAAAAGAGTCTGGGGGCCTTTAGAATGGTCCTGAGGGGCTCTAGAAGGGTCTCGGGACCATTTAAATGCCCTGAGGGTCATTAGAATGGTCTGGGGGCCTTTAGAAAGGACCTGAGGGGCATTAGAAGGGTCTGGGGGGATTTAGAAAGGCCCTGATAGGTTCTAGAAGGGTCTGGGGGCCTTTAGAATGGTCCTGAGGGTGTCTAGAATGGTCTGGGGGCTATTAGAATTGTCCTGAGGGGGTCCAGAAGGGTCTGGGGGCCTTTTTAAAGGCCCTCAGAGGTATTATAAGGGTCTAGCGGCCTTTAGAAAGGCCCTGAGTGGCATTACAAGGGTCTGGGGTCATATAGAAAGGCCCTGAGAGGTTCTAGAAGTGTCTGTGGTACTTTAGAAAGGCCCTGAGGAGCTTTAGAAGGGTCTGGGGCCCTTTAGAAGGGTTCTGAGGGGCATTTGAATGGTCTGGGGGCCTTTAGAAAGGCCCTGAGGTGCATTAGAAAAGTCTGGGGCCTTTTTGAAGGGTCTTGAGGGGATCTAGAAGGGTCTGGGGGCCTTTAGAATCGTCCTGAAGGGGTCTAGAAGGGTCTGGGTGCCATTAGAAAGGCCCTGAGGTGCATTAGAAGGGTCTGGGTGCCTTTAGAATGGTCCTGAGGGGGTCTAGAAGGGTCTGGAGGCATTTAAAACTGTCCTGAGAGACTCTAGAAGGGTCTGGGGGCAATTAAAAGGGTCCTTAGGGGCATTAGAAGGGTCTGGGTGTCCTTATAAAAGCCCTGGGCGGAATTAGCTGGGTTTCGGGGACTTTAGAGGGTCCTGAGGGGCTCTATAAGGGTCTGGGGGCCTTTAGAAGGGTCTTCAGGGGCTCTAGAAGGGTCTGGGGACCTTTAGAAAGGCCCTGACGGGCATTAGAATGGTCTGCGGGCCTTTAGAAGTGTCCTGAGGGGATCTAGAATGATCTGGGGACCTTTATAAGGGTCCTGACGGGCTCTAGAAGGGTCTGGGATCCATTATAAATGCCCTGAGGGGCATTAGAAGGGTCTGAGGGCCTTTAAAAAAGGTCCTGAGGGGCATTAGAAGGGTCTTGTGGCCTTCATAATGGTCTTGAAAGGCATTTGAAGGGTCTGGGGTCTTTTAGATGGGTCCTTAGGCAATCTAGAAGGGTCTGGGGGCCTTTACATGGGTATTGAGGGTCATTAGAAGGGTGTGGAGGTCTTTAGAAAGGCCCTAAGGGGCTCTAAAAGAGTCTGAGGGCCTTTAGAATGGTCCTGAGAGGCTCTAGAAGGGTCTGGGGTACTTTCAAATGCTCTTAGGGGCATTATTAGGGTCTGGGGGGCTTTAGAATGGTCCAGAGGGGGTCTAGAATGGTCTGGAGGCATTTAAAACTGTCCTGAGAGGCTCTAGACAGGTCTGGGGGCCTTTAGAATACTCCTGAGGGGCAGTAGAAGGGTCTGGGAACCTTTATAAATGCCCTGAGGGGCATTAGAAGTGTCTGAGTGCCTTTAGAAAGGTCCTGAGGGGCATTAGAAGGGTCTTGTGGCCTTCATAAGTGTCCTCAAAGGCATTAGAAGGGTCTGGGGGCTTTTAGATGGGTCCTGAAGCAATCTAGAAGGGTCTGGGGGCCTTTACATGGGTCTTGAGGGTCATTAGAAGGGTGTGGAGACCTTTAGAAAGGACCTGAGGGGCTCTAGAAGGGTCTGGGGTACTTTAGAAGCGTCCTGAGGGGCTGTAGAAGGGTCTGGGGGCCTTTACATGGGTCCTGATGTGTTCTAGAAAGATCTGAGGGCCTCTAGAAATGTCCTGAGTGGCTCTAGAAGGGTCTGGGGGCCTTTTTAAAGGCTCTGAGGGGCATTTGAATGGTCTGGGGGCCTTTAGAAAGGTCCTGAGGTGGATTAGAAGGGTCTTGGGGCATTTAGAATCATCCTGAGGGGTTCTAGAAGGGTCTGGAAGCCGTTAGAATGACGTTGAGGGGCTCTAGGAGGGTCTGCGGGCCTTTAGAATGGCCCTGAGGGGCTCTAAAAGAGTCTGGGGGCCTTTAGAATGGTCCTGAGGGGCTCTAGAAGGGTCTCGGGACCATTTAAATGCCCTGAGGGTCATTAGAATGGTCTGGGGGCCTTTAGAAAGGACCTGAGGGGCATTAGAATGGTCTGGGGGGATTTAGAAAGGCCCTGATAGGTTCTAGAAGGGTCTAGGGGCCTTTAGAATGGTCCTGAGGGTGTCTAGAAGGGTCTGGGGGCTATTAGAATTGTCCTGAGGGGGTCCAGAAGGGTCTGGGGGCCTTTTTAAAGGCCCTCAGAGGTATTATAAGGGTCTAGCGGCCTTTAGAAAGGCCCTGAGTGGCATTACAAGGGTCTGGGGTCATATAGAAAGGCCCTGAGAGGTTCTAGAAGTGTCTGTGGTACTTTAGAAAGGCCCTGAGGAGCTTTAGAAGGGTCTGGGGGCCATTAGAAGGGTTCTGAGGGGCATTTGAATGGTCTGGGGGCCTTTAGAAAGGCCCTGAGGTGCATTAGAAAAGTCTGGGGCCTTTTTGAAGGGTCTTGAAGGGATCTAGAAGGGTCTGGGGGCCTTTAGAATCGTCCTGAAGGGGTCTAGAAGGGTCTGGGTGCCATTAGAAAGGCCCTGAGGTGCATTAGAAGGGTCTGGGTGCCTTTAGAATGGTGCTGAGGGGGTCTAGAAGGGTCTGGAGGCATTTAAAACTGTCCTGAGAGACTCTAGAAGGGTCTGGGGGCAATTAAAAGGGTCCTTAGGGGCATTAGAAGGGTCTGGGTGTCCTTATAAAAGCCCTGGGCGGAATTAGCTGGGTTTCGGGGACTTTAGAGGGTCCTGAGGGGCTCTATAAGGGTCTGGGGGCCTTTAGAAGGGTCTTCAGGGGCTCTAGAAGGGTCTGGGGACCTTTAGAAAGGCCCTGTGGGGCATTAGAATGGTCTGCGGGCCTTTAGAAGTGTCCTGAGGGGATCTAGAATGATCTGGGGACCTTTATAAGGGTCCTGACGGGCTCTAGAAGGGTCTGGGAACCTTTATAAATGCCCTGAGGGGCATTAGAAGGGTCTGAGGGCCTTTAAAAAAGGTCCTGAGGGGCATTAGAAGGGTCTTGTGGCCTTTATAATGGTCTTGAAAGGCATTTGAAGGGTCTGGGGTCTTTTAGATGGGTCCTTAGGCAATCTAGAAGGGTCTGGGGGCCTTTACATGGGTCTTGAGGGTCATTAGAAGGGTGTGGAGGTCTTTAGAAAGGCCCTGAGGGGCTCTAGAAGGGTCTGGGGGCTATTAGAAGTGTCCTGAGGGGGTCCAGAAGGGTCGGGGGCCTTTATAAAGGCCCTCAGGGGGATTATAAGGGTCTCGCGGCCTTTAGAAAGGCCCTGAGTGGCATTACAAGGGTCTGGGGTCATATAGAAAGGCCCTGAGAGGTTCTAGAAGTGTCTGTGGTACTTTAGAAAGGCCCTGAGGGGCATTAGAAGGGTCTTGGGGACTTTCGAAGTGTTTTGAGGGGCATTTCAATGGTCTGGGGGCCTTTAGAAAGGCCCTGAGGTGCATTAGAATGGTCTGGGGACTTTTAGAAGGGTCTTGAGGGGATCTAGAAGGGTCTGGGGTCCTTTAGAATCGTCCTGAGGGGCTCTAGAAGGGTCAGGGAGCCGTTAGAAGGATGTTGAGGGGCTCTTGAATGTTCTGCGGGCCTTTAGAATTGTTCTGAGGTGCTCTAAAAGAGTCTGGGGGCCTTTAGACTGGTCCTGAGGGGCTCTAGAAGGGTCTGGGGACCTTTAGAATGGTCCTGAGGGGTATAGAATGGTCTGGAGGCATTTAAAACTGTCCTGAGAGACTCTAGAATGGTCTGGGTGCCTTTATAAGGGTCCTGAGGGGCATTAGAAGGGTCTGGGTGCCCTTATAAAAGCGCTTAGGGGAATTAGCAGGGTCTGGGGGACTTTAGAAGGGTCCTGAGGGGCTCTATATGGGTCTGGGGTCTTTTAGAAGGGTGTTCAGGGGCTCTAGAAGGGTCTGGGGACCTTTAGAAAGGCCCTGTGGGGCATTAGAAGGGTCTGGGGGCCTTTAGAATGCTCCTGAGGGGCAGTAGAAGGGTCTGGGGACATTTATAAAGGCCCTGATGGGCATTAGAATGGTCTGCGGGCCTTTAGAAGTGTCCTGAGGGGCTCTAGAATGGTCTGGGGGCCTTTAGAAGGGTCCTGACGGGCTCTAGAAGGGTTGGGAACCTTTATAAATGCCCTGAGGGGCATTAGAAGGGTCTGAGGGCCTTTAGAAAGGTCCTGAGGGGCATTAGAAGGGTCTTGTCTCCTTTATAAGGGTCCTAAAAGGCATTAGAAGCGTCTGGGGGCTTTTAGATGGGTCCTGAGGCAATCTAGAAGGGTCTGGGGGCCTTTACATGGGTCTTGAGGGTCAATAGAAGGGTGTGGAGGCCTTTAGAAAGGCCTTGAGGGGCTCTAGAAGGGTCTGGGGGCTATTAGAAGCGTCCTGAAAGGGTCCAGAAGGGTCTGGGGGCCTTTTTAAAGGCCCTCAGGGGGATTATAAGGTTGTCGGGGCCTTTAGAATGGCCCTGAGGGGCATTGGAAGGGTCTGGGTGCCTTTAGAAATGTCCTGAGGGGCTCTAGAAGGGTCTGGGGGACTTTAGAAATGTCCTGAGGGGCATTGGAAGGGTCTGGGGGCCTTTAGAAAGGCCCTGAGGGGCATTAGAAGGGTCAGGGTGCCTTTAGAAATGTCCTGAGGGGCTCTTGAAGGGTCTGGGGGCCTTTAGAAATGTCCTGAGGGGCTCTAGAAGGGTCTGGGGGCCTTTAGAAAGGCCCTGAGGGGCATTACAAGGGTCTGGGGTCATATAGAAAGGCCCTGAGATTTTCTAGAAGTGTCTGGGGTACTTTAGAAAGGCCCTGAGGGGCATTAGAAGGGTCTGGGGGCTTTTAAAAGGGTCCTGAGGGGCATTAGAAGGGTCTGGGGATCTTTAGAATGGACCTGAGTGGTTCTAGAAGGGTCTGGAAGCCGTTAGAATGACGTTGAGGGGCTCTAGAACGGTCTGCAGGCCTTTAGAATGGCCCTGAAAGGCTCTAAAAGAGACTGGGGGCATTTAGAAGTGTCCTGAGGGGCTCTAGAAAGGTCAGGGGACCTTTTTTAATGCCCTGAGGGGCATTAGAAGGGTCTGGGGGCCTTTAGAAAGGCCCTGAGGGGCATTAGAAGGGTCTGGGGGGATTTAGAAAGGCCCTGAAAAGTTCTAGAAGGGTCTGGGGGCCTTTAGATTGGTCCTGAGGGTGTCTAGAAGAGTCTGGAGGCATTTAAAACTGTCCTGAGTGGCTCTAGAATGGTCTGGGTGCCTTTATAAGGGTCCTGAGGGGCATTAGAAGGGTCTGGGTGCCCTTATAATAGCCCTGAGGGGAATTAGCAGGGTCTGGGGGACTTTAGAATGGTCCTGAGGGGCTCTATAAGGGTCTGGGGTCTTTTAAAAGGGTGTTCAGGGGCTCTAGAAGGGTCTGGGGACCTTTAGAAAGGCCCTGTGGGGCATTAGAAGGGTCTGGGGGCCTTTATAAGGGTCCTGAGGGGCAGTAGAAGGGTCTGGGGACATTTATAAAGGCCCTGACGGGCATTAGAATGGTCTGCGGGCCTTTAGAAGTGTCCTGAGGGGCTCTAGAATGGTCTGGGGGCCTTTAGAAGGGTCCTGACGGGCTCTAGAAGGGTCTGGGAACCTTTATAAATGCCCTGAGGGGCATTAGAAGGGTCTGAGGGCCTTTAGAAAGGTCCTGAGGGGCATTAGAAGGGTCTTGTCTCCTTTATAAGGGTCCTAAAAGGCATTAGAAGCGTCTGGGGGCTTTTAGATGGGTCCTGAGGCAATCTAGAAGGGTCTGGGGGCCTTTACATGGGCCTTGAGGGTCATTAGAAGGGTGTGGAGGCCTTTAGAAAGGCCTTGAGGGGCTCTAGAAGGGTCTGGGGACTATTAGAAGCGTCCTGAGGGGGTCCAGAAGGGTCTGGGGGCCTTTTTAAAGGCCCTCAGGGGGATTATAAGGGTGTCGGGGCCTTTAGAATGGACCTGAGTGGCATTGGAAGGGTCTGGGTGCCTTTAGAAATGTCCTGAGGGGCTCTAGAAGGGTCTGGGGGACTTTAGAAATGTCCTGAGGGGCATTGGAAGGGTCTGGGGGCCTTTAGAAAGGCCCTGAGGGGCATTAGATAGGTCAGGGTACCTTTAGAAATGTCGTGAGGGGCTCTAGAAGGGTCTGGGGGCCTTTAGAAATGTCCTGAGGGGCTCTAGAAGGGTCTGGGGGCCTTTATAAAGGCCCTCAGGGGGATTATAAGGGTCTCGCGGCCTTTAGAAAGGCCCTGAGTGGCATTACAAGGGTCTGGGGTCATATAGAAAGGCCCTGAGAGGTTCTAGAAGTGTCTGTGGTACTTTAGAACAGTCCTGAGGAGCATTAGAAGGGTCTGGGTGCCTTTCGAAGGATTCTGAGGGGCATTTGAATGGTCTGGGGGCATTTAGAAAGGCCCTGAGGTGCATTAGAAAGGTCTGGGGCCTTTTAGAAAGGTCTTGAGGGGATCTAGAATGGTCTGGGGGCCTTTAGAATCATCCTGAGGGGGTCTAGAAGGGTCTGGGGGCATTTAGAAAGGCCCAGAGGGGCTCTAGAAGGGTCAGGGAGCCGTAAGAAGGATGTTGAGGGTCTCTTGAAGGGTCTGCGGGCCTTTAGAATGGCCCTGAGGGGCTCTAAAAAAGTCTGGGGGTCTTTAGAATGGTCCTGAGGGGCTCAAGAATGGTCAGGGAGCCTTTAGAAGGATGTTGAGGGGCTCTCGAAGGGTCTGTGGGCCCTTAGAATGGTCCTGAGGGGCTCTAAAAGAGTCTGGGGGCCTTTAGAATGGCCCTGAGGGGGTCTAGAAGGGTCAGGGAGCCGTTAGAAGGATGTTGAGGGGCTCTCGAAGGGTCTGGGGGGCTTTAGAATGGCCCTGAGGGGCTCTAAAAGAGTCTGGGGGCCTTTAGAATGGTCCTGAGGGGGTCTAGAAGGGTCTGGGGACCTTTAGAAATGTCCTGAGGGGCATTAGAAGGGTCTGGGGGCCTTTAGAATGGTCCTGAGGGGGTCTAGAAGGGTCTGCAGGCATTTAAAACTGTCCTGAGAGACTCTAGAAGGGTCTGCTTGCCATTATAAGGGTCCTGAGGGGCATTAGAAGGGTCTGGGTGCCCTTATAAAAGCCCTGAGGGGAATTAGCAGGGTCTGGGGGACTGTAGAAGGGTCCTGAGGGGCTCTAGAAGGGTCTGGGGGCCTTTAGAAGGGTCTTCAGGGGCTCTAGAAGGGTCTGGGGACCTTTAGAAAGGCCCTGTGGGGCATTAGAAGGGTCTGGGGGCCTTTAGAAAGGTCCTGAGAGGCATTAGAAGGGTCTGGGGGCCTTTAGAATTGTCCTGAGGGGGTCTAGAAGGGTCTGGAGGCATTTAAAACTGCCCTGAGAGGCTGTAGACGGGTCTGGGGGCCTTTAGAATGCTCCTGAGGGGCATTAGAAGGGTCTGGGGACCTTTAGAAAGGCCCTGACGGGCATTAGTATGGTCTGCGGGCCTTTAGAAGTGTCCTGAGGGGCTCTAGAATCGTCTGGGGGCCTTTAGAAGGGTCCTGACGGGCTCTAGAAGGGTCTGGGAACCTTTATAAATGCCCTGAGGCGCATTAGAAGGGTGTGGAGGCCTTTAGAAAGGCCCTGAGGGGCATTAGAATGGTCTTGGTTCCTTTATAAGGGTCCTAAAAGGCATTAGAAGGGTCTGGGGTCTTTTTGATGGGTCCTGAGGCAATCTAGAAGGGTCTGGGGGCATTTACATGGGTCTTGAGGGTCATTAGAAGGGTGTGGAGGCCTTTAGAAAGGCCCTGAGGGGCTCTAGAAGGGTCTGGGGGCTATAAGAAGCGTCCTGAGGTGGTCGAGAAGGGTCTGAGGGCCTTTTTAAAGGCCCTCAGGGGGATTATAAGGGTCTCGCGGCCTTTAGAAAGGCCCTGAGTGGCATTAGAAGGGTCTGGGTGCCTTTAGAAATGTCCTGAGGGGCTCTAGAAGGGTCTGGGGGCCTTTAGAAATGTCCTGAGGTGCATTAGAAGGGTATGGGGTCCTTTAGAAAGGCCCTGAGTGGCATTAGAAGGGTCTGGGGGCCTTTAGAAGGGTCATGAGGGGCATTAGAAGGGTCTGGGGGCCTTTAGAATGGTCCTGAGGGGGTCTAGAAGGGTCTGGAGGCACGTAAAACTGTCCTGAGAGACTCTAGAAGGTCTGGGTTCCTTTATAAGGGTCCTGAGGGGCATTAGAAGGGTCTGGGTGCCCTTATAAAAGCCCTGAGGGGAATTAGCAGGGTCTGGGGGACTTTAGAAGGGTCCTGAGGGGCTCTATAAGGGTCTGGGTGCCTTTAGAAAGGTCTTCAGGAGCTCTAGAAGGGTCTGGGGGCGTTTAGAAAGGCCCTGTGGGGCATTAAAGGGTCTGGGGGCCTTTAGAATGCTCCTGAGGGGCAGTAGAAGGGTCTGGGGACCTTTATAAAGGCCCTGACGGGCATTAGAATGGTCTGCGGGCCTTTAGAAGTGTCCTGCGGGGCTCTAGAATGGTCTGTAGGCCTTTATAAGGGTCCTGACGGGCTCTAGAAGGGTCTGGGAACCTTTAGAACGGTTCTGAGGGGCATTAGAAAGGTCTTGTGGCCTTCATAATGGTCCTGAAAGGCATTAGAAGGGTCTGGGGGCTTTTAGATGGGTCCTCAGGCAATCTAGAAGGGTCTAGGGGCCTTTACATTGGTCTTGAGGGTCATTAGAAGGGTGTGGAGGCCTTTAGAAAGGCCATGAGGGGCTCTAGAAGGGTCTGGGGGCCTTTAGAATCGTCCTGAGGGGCTCTAGAAGGGTCTGGGGTCATCTAGAAGTGTCCTGAGGGGCTCTAGAAAGATCTGGGGTCCTTTCGAAATGTCCTGAGTTGCTCTAAAAGTGTCTCGGGGCCTTACGAAGGGTCCTGAGGGGCATTAGATGGGTCTGGGGGCCTTTAGAAATTCCCTGAGGGGCATTAGAAAGGTCTGGGGCCTTTTAGAAGGGTCTTGAGGGGATCTAGAAATGTCTGGGGGCGTTTACAAGTGTCCTCAGGGGCTCTAGAAGGGTCTGGGAGCCGTTAGAAAGATGTTGAGGGGCTCTTGAAGGGTCTGCGGGCGTTTAGAATGGCCCTGAGGGGCTCTAAAAGAGTCTGGGGGCCTTTAGATTGGTACTGAGGGGCTCTAGAAGGGTCTGGGTACCTTTAGAAATGCCCTGATGGGCATTAGAAGGGTCTGGGGGCCTTTAGACAGGCCCTGAGGTGGATTACAAGGGTCTGGGGGCCTTTAGAATGGTCCTGAGGGGATCTAGAAGGGTCTGGAGGCATTTAAAACTGTCCTGAGAGGCTCTAGAAGGGTCTGGGGACCTTTAGAAAGGCCCTGTGGGGCATTAGAATGGTCTGCTGGCATTTAGAATGCTCCTGAGGGGCAGTAGAAGGGTCTGGGGACCTTTAAAAAGGCACTGACGGGCATTAGAATGGTCTGCGGGCCTTTAGAAGTGTCCTGAGGGGCTCTAGAATGGTCTGGGGGCCTTTATAAGGGTCCTGACGGGCTCTAGAAGGGTCTGGGAACCTTTATAAATGCCCTGAGGGGCATTAGAAGGGTCTGAGGGCCTTTAGAAAGGTCCTGAGGGGCATTAGAAGGGTCTTGTGGCATTCATAAGGGTCCTGAAAGGCATTAGAAGGGTCTGGGAGCTTTTAGAAGGGTCCTGATGCAATCTAGAAGGGTCTACGGGCCTTTACATGGGTCTTGAGGGTCATTAGAAGGGTGTGGAGGCCTTTAGAAAGGCCCTGAGGGCCTCTAGAAGGATCGGGGGGCTATTAGAAGCGTCCTGAGGGGGTCCAGAATGGTCTGGGGGCCTTTTTAAAGGCCCTCAGGGGGATTATAAGGGTCTCGCGGCCTTTAGAAAGGCCCTGAGTGGCATTAGAAGGGTCTGGGTGCCTTTAGAAATGTCCTGAAGGGCTCTAGAAGGGTCTGGGGGCCTTTAGAAATGTCCTGAGGGGCATTAGAAGGGTATGGAGGCATTTAGAAAGGACCTGAGGGGCATTAGAATGGTCTGGGGTCATATAGAAAGGCCCAGATGGTTCTAGAAGTGTCTGGGGTACTTTAGAAAGGCCCTGAGGGGCATTAGAGTGGTCTGGAGGCCTTTAGAAGGGTCCTGAGGGGCATTAGAAGGGTCTGGGGGCCTTTAGAATGGTCCTGTGGGGGTCTAGAAGGGTCTGGAGGCATTTAAAACTGTCCTGAGAGGCTCTAGAAGGGTCTGGGTGCCTTTATAAGGGTCCTGAGGGGCATTGGAAATGTCTTGTGGCCCTTATAAAAGCCCTGAGGGGAATTAGCAGGGTCTGGGGGAGTTTAGAAAGGTCCTGAGGGGCTCTATAAGGGTCTGGGGGCCTTTATAAGGGACTTCAGGGGCTCTAGAAGGGTCTGGGAGCCTTTAGAAAGGCCCTGAGGGGCATTAGAAGGGTCTGGGGGGCTTTAGAATGGTCCTGAGGGGCATTAGAAGGGTCTGGGGGCCTTTAGAATTGTCCTGTGGGGGTCTAGAAGGGTCTGGAGGCATTTAAAACTGCCCTGAGAGGCTGTAGACGGGTCTGGGGGCCTTTAGAATGCTCCTGAGTGGCAGTAGAAGGGTCTGGGGACCTTTAGAAAGGCCCTGACGGGCATTAGAATGGTCTGCGGGCCTTTAGAAGTGTCCTGAGGGGCTCTAGAATGGTCTGGGGGCCTTTATAAGGGTCCTGACGGGCTCTAGAAGGGTCTGGGAACCTTTATAAATGCCCTGAGGGGCATTAGAAGGGTGTGGAGGCCTTTAGAAAGGCCCTGAGGGGCATTAGAACGGTCTTGGTTCCTTTATAAGGGTCCTAAAAGGCATTAGAAGGGTCTGGGGTCTTTTTGATGTGTCCTGAGGCAATCTAGAAGGGTCTGGGGGCCTTTACATGGGTCTTGAGGGTCATTAGAAGGGTGTGGAGGCCTTTAGAAAGGCCCTGAGGGGCTCTAGAAGGGTCTGGGGGCTATTAGAAGCGTCCTGAGGTGGTCGAGAAGGGTCTGAGGGCCTTTTTAAAGGCCCTCAGGGGGATTATAAGGGTCTCGCGGCCTTTAGAAAGGCCCTGAGTGGCATTAGAAGGGTCTGGGTGCCTTTAGAAATGTCCTGAGGGGCTCTAGAAGGGTCTGGGTGCCTTTAGAAATGTCCTGAGGTGCATTAGAATGGTATGGGGTCCTTTAGAAAGGCCCTGAGTGGCATTAGAAGGGTCTGGGGGCCTTTAGAAGGGTCATGAGGGGCATTAGAATGGTCTGGGGGCCTTTTTAAAGGCCCTCAGGGGGATTATAAGGGTCTCGCGGCCTTTAGAAAGGCCCTGAGTGGCATTAGAAGGGTCTGGGTGCCTTTAGAAATGTCCTGAAGGGCTCTAGAAGGGTCTGGGGGCCTTTAGAAATGTCCTGAGGGGCATTAGAAGGGTATGGAGGCATTTAGAAAGGACCTGAGGGGCATTAGAATGGTCTGGGGTCATATAGAAAGGCCCAGATGGTTCTAGAAGTGTCTGGGGTACTTTAGAAAGGCCCTGAGGGGCATTAGAGTTGTCTGGAGGTCTTTAGAAGGGTCCTGAGGGGCATTAGAAGGGTCTGGGGGCCTTTAGAATGGTCCTGTGGGGGTCTAGAAGGGTCTGGAGGCATTTAAAACTGTCCTGAGAGGCTCTAGAAGGGTCTGGGTGCCTTTATAAGGGTCCTGAGGGGCATTAGAAATGTCTTGTGGCCCTTATAAAAGCCCTGAGGGGAATTAGCAGGGTCTGGGGGAGTTTAGAAAGGTCCTGAGGGGCTCTATAAGGGTCTGGGGGCCTTTATAAGGGACTTCAGGGGCTCTAGAAGGGTCTGGGAGCCTTTAGAAAGGCCCTGAGGGGCATTAGAAGGGTCTGGGGGGCTTTAGAATGGTCCTGAGGGGCATTAGAAGGGTCTGGGGGCCTTTAGAATTGTCCTGTGGGGGTCTAGAAGGGTCTGGAGGCATTTAAAACTGCCCTGAGAGGCTGTAGACGGGTCTGGGGGCCTTTAGAATGCTCCTGAGTGGCAGTAGAAGGGTCTGGGGACCTTTAGAAAGGCCCTGACGGGCATTAGAATGGTCTGCGGGCCTTTAGAAGTGTCCTGAGGGGCTCTAGAATGGTCTGGGGGCCTTTATAAGGGTCCTGACGGGCTCTAGAAGGGTCTGGGAACCTTTATAAATGCCCTGAGGGGCATTAGAAGGGTGTGGAGGCCTTTAGAAAGGCCTTGAGGGGCATTAGAACGGTCTTGGTTCCTTTATAAGGGTCCTAAAAGGCATTAGAAGGGTCTGGGGTCTTTTTGATGTGTCCTGATGCAATCTAGAAGGGTCTGGGGGCCTTTACATGGGTCTTGAGGGTCATTAGAAGGGTGTGGAGGCCTTTAGAAAGGCCCTGAGGGGCTCTAGAAGGGTCTGGGGGCTATTAGAAGCGTCCTGAGGTGGTCGAGAAGGGTCTGAGGGCCTTTTTAAAGGCCCTCAGGGGGATTATAAGGGTCTCGCGGCCTTTAGAAAGGCCCTGAGTGGCATTAGAAGGGTCTGGGTGCCTTTAGAAATGTCCTGAGGGGCTCTAGAAGGGTCTGGGTGCCTTTAGAAATGTCCTGAGGTGCATTAGAATGGTATGGGGTCCTTTAGAAAGGCCCTGAGTGGCATTAGAAGGGTCTGGGGGCCTTTAGAAGGGTCATGAGGGGCATTAGAAGGGTCTGGGGGCCTTTAGAATGGTCCTGAGAGGGTCTAGAAGGGTCTGGAGGCACGTAAAACTGTCCTGAGAGACTCTAGATCGTCTGGGTTCCTTTATAAGGGTCCAGAGGGGCATTAGAAGGGTCTGGGTGCCCTTATAAAAGCCCTGAGGGGAATTAGCAGGGTCTGGGGGACTTTAGAAGGGTCCTGAGGGGCTCTATAAGGGTCTGGGGGCCTTTAGAAAGGTCTTCACGAGCTCTAGAAGGGTCTGGGGGCGTTTAGAAAGGCCCTGTGGGGCCTTAAAGGGTCTGGGGGCCTTTAGAATGCTCCTGAGGGGCAGTAGAAGGGTCTGGGGACCTTTATAAAGGCCCTGACGGGCATTAGAATGGTCTGCGGGCCTTTAGAAGTGTCCTGAGGGGCTCTAGAATGGTCTGGGGGCCTTTATAAGGCTCCTGACGGGCTCTAGAAGGGTCTGGGAACCTTTAGAACGGTTCTGAGGGGCATTAGAAAGGTCTTGTGGCCTTCATAATGGTACTGAAAGGCATTAGAAGGGTCTGGGGGCTTTTAGATGGGTCCTCAGGCAATCTAGAAGGGTCTAGGGGCCTTTACATGGGTCTTGAGGGTCATTAGAAGGGTGTGGAGGCCTTTAGAAAGGCCCTGAGGGGCTCTAGAAGGGTCTGGGGGCCTTTAGAATCGTCCTGAGGGGCTCTAGAAGGGTCTGGGGGCATCTAGAAGTGTCCTGAGGGGCTCTAGAAAGATCTGGGGTCCCTTCGAAATGTCCTGAGGTGCTCTAAAAGTGTCTCGGGGCCTTACGAAGGGTCCTGAGGGGCATTAGAATGGTCTGGGGGCCTTTAGAAATTCCCTGAGGAGCATCAGAAAGGTCTGGGTCCTTTTAGAAGGGTCTTGAGGGGATCTAGAAGGGTCTGGGGGCGTTTACAAGTGTCCTGAGGGGCTCTAGAAGGGTCTGGGGGCATTTAGAAAGGCCCTGAGGGGCTCTAGAAGGGTCAGGGAGCCGTTAGAAAGATGTTGAGGGGATCTTGAAGGGTCTGCGGGCGTTTAGAATGGCCCTGAGGGGCTCTAAAAGAGTCTGGGGGCCTTTAGATTGGTACTGAGGGGCTCTAGAAGGGTCTGGGTACCTTTAGAAATGCCCTGAGGGGCATTAGAAGGGTCTGGGGGCCTTTAGACAGGCCCTGAGGTGGATTAGAAGGGTCTGGGGGCCTTTAGAATGGTCCTGAGGGGGTCTAGACGGGTCTGGAGGCAATTAAAACTGTCCAGAAAGGCTCTAGAAGGGTCTGGGGGCCTTTAGAATGCTCCTGAGGGGCAGTAGAAGGGTGTGCGGGACTTTAGAAATGCCCTGAGGGGCATTAGAAAGGTCTGGGGCCTTTTAGAAGGGTCTTGAGGGGATCTAGAAGGGTCTGGGGACCTTCAGAAAAGCCCTGTGGGGCATTAGAATGGTCTGGGGGCCTTTAGAATGCTCCTGAGGGGCAGTAGAAGGGTCTGGGGACCTTTATAAAGGCCCTGACGGGCATTAAAATGGTCTGCGGGCCTTTAGAAGTGTCCTGAGGGGCTCTAGAATGGTCTGGGGGCCTTTATAAGGGTCCCGACGGGCTCTAGAAGGGTCTGGGAACCTTTATAAATGCCCTGAGGGACATTAGAAGGGTCTGAGGGCCTTTAGAAAGGTCCTGAGGGGCATTAGAAGGGTCTTGTGGCATTCATAAGGGTCCTGAAAGACATTAGAAGGGTCTGGGAGCTTTTAGAAGGGTCCTGATGCAATCTAGAAGGGTCTACAGGCCTTTACATGGGTCTTGAGGGTCATTAGAAGGGTGTGGAGGCCTTTAGAAAGGCCTTGAGGGCCTCTAGAAGGATCTGGGGGCTATTAGAAGCGTCCTGAGGGGGTCCAGAAGGGTCTGGGGGCCTTTTTAAAGGCCCTCAGGGGGATTATAAGGGTCTCGCGGCCTTTAGAAAGGCCCTGAGTGGCATTAGAAGGGTCTGGGTGCCTTTAGAAATGTCCTGAAGGGCTCTAGAAGGGTCTGGGGGCCTTTAGAAATGTCCTGAGGGGCATTAGAAGGGTATGGAGGCCTTTAGAAAGGACCTGAGGGGCATTAGAATGGTCTGGGGTCATATAGAAAGGCCCAGATGGTTCTAGAAGTGTCTGGGGTACTTTAGAAAGGCCCTGAGGGGCATTAGAGTTGTCTGGAGGCCTTTAGAAGGGTCCTGAGGGGCATTAGAAGGGTCTGTGGGCCTTTAGAATTGTCCTGTGGGGGTCTAGAAGGGTCTGGAGGCATTTAAAACTGTCCTGAGAGGCTCTAGAAGGGTCTGGGTGCCTTTATAAGTGTCCTGAGGGGCATTAGAAGGGTCTGGGTGCCCTTATAAAAGCCCTGAGGGGAATTAGCAGGGTCTGGGGGAGTTTAGAAGGGTCCTGAGGGGCTCTATAAGGGTCTGGGGGCCTTTATATGGGCCTTCAGGGGCTCTAGAAGGGTCTGGGGACCTTTAGAAAGGCCCTGTGTGGCATTAGAAGGGTCTGGGGTCCTTTAGAAGGTCTTCAGGGGCTCTAGAAGGGTCTGGGGACCTTTAGAAAGGCCCTGTGAGGCTTTAGAATGGTCTTTTTAAAGGCCCTCAGGAGGATTATAAGGGTCTCGCGGCCTTTAGAAAGGCCCTGAGTGGCATTAGAAGGGTCTGGGGGCCTTTAGAAGGGTCTTCAGGGGCTCTAGAAGGGTCTGGGGATTTTTAGAAAGGCCCTGTGGGGCATTAGAAGGGTCTGGGGGCATTTAGAATGCTCCTGAGGGGCAGTAGAAGGGTCTGGGGACCTTTATTAAGGCCCTGACAGGCATTATAATGGTCTGCGGGCCTTTAGAAGTGTCCTGAGGGGCTCTAAAATGGTCTGGGGGCCTTTATAAGGATTCTGACGGGCTCTAGAAGGGTCTGGGAACCTTTATAAATGCCCTGAGGGGCATTAAAAGGGTCTGAGGGCCTTTAGAAAGGTCCTGAGGGGCATTAGAAGGGTCTTGTGGCCTTCATAAAGGACCTGAAATGCTTTAGAAGGGTCTGGGGGCTTTTAGATGGGTCCTGAGGCAATCTAGAAGGGTCTGGGGGCCTTTATATGGGTCTTGAGTGTCATTAGAAGGGTGTGGAGGCCTTTAGAAAGGCCCTGAGGGTCTCTAGAAGGGTCTGGTGGCTATTAGAAGCGTCCTGAGGGGGTCCAGAATGGTCTGGGAGCCTTTATAAAGGCCCTTAGGGGGATTATAAGGGTCTCGCGACCTTTAGAAAGGCCCTGAGTGGCATTAGAAAGGTCTGGGGTCATATACAAAGGCCCTGAGATGTTCTAGAAGTGTCTGTGGTACATTCGAAAGGCCCTGTGGGGCATTAGAAGGGTCTGGGGGCCTTTAGAAGGGTCTTCAGGGGCTCTAGAAGGGTCTGGGGACCTTTAGAAAGGCCCTGTGGGCATTAGAATGGTCTGAGGGCCTTTAGAATGCTCCTGAGTGGCATTAGAATGGTCTGTGGGCCTTTAGAAGTGTTCTGAGGTGCTCTAGAATGGTCTAGGGGCCTTCATAACGGTCCTTACGGGCTCTAGAAGGGTCTGGGAACCTTTATAAATGCCCTGAGGGGCATTAGAATGGTCTGGGGGCCTTTAGAAATGTCTTGAGGGGCATTACAAGGGTCTGGGGTCATATAGAAAGGCCCTGAGGTGCTCTAGAAGGGTCTGGGGGCTATTAGAAGCGTCCTGAGGGGGTCCAGAAGGGTCTGGGGGCCTTTTTAAAGGCCCTCAGGGGGATTATAAGGGTCTCGCGGCCTTTAGAAAGGCCCTGAGTGGCATTAGAAGGGTCTGGGTGCCTTTAGAATTGTCCTGAGGGGCTCTAGAAGGGTCTGGGGGCCTTTAGAAAGGCCCTGAGGGTCATTACAAGGGTCTGGGGTCATATAGAAAGGCTCTGAGAGGTTATAGAAGTGTCTGGGGTGGCATTAAATCCTGAAAGGCATTAAAAGGTACTGGGGGCTTTTAGATGGGTACTTAGGCAATCTAGAAGGTTCTAGGTGCCTTTACATGGGTCTTGAGGGTCATTAGAAGGGTGTCGCGGCCTTTAGAATGTCATTGAAAAGCATTAGAAGGGTCTGGTGGCTTTTAGGTGGGTCCTGAGGCAATCTAGAAGGGTCTGGGGGCCTTTACATGGGTCTTGAGCGTCATTAGAAGGGTGTGGAGGCCTTTAGAAAGGCCCTGAGGGGCTCTAGAAGGGTCTGGGTGATATTAGAAGCGTCCTGAAGGGGTCCATAAGTGTCTGGCAGCCTTTATAAAGGCCCTCAGGGGGATTATAAGGGTCTCGCTGCCTTTAGAAAGGCCCTGAGTGGCAAAAGAAGGGTCTGGGTGCCTTTAGAAATGACCTGAGGGGCTCTAGAAGGGTCTGGGGGCCTTTAGAAAGGCCCTGATGGGCATTACAAGGGTCTGGGGTCATATAGAAAGGCCCTGAGATGATCTAGAAGTGTCTGGGGTACTTTAGAAAGGCCCTGAGGGGCATTAGAAGGGTCTGGGGGCATTTAGAAAGGCCCTGTGGGGCATTAGAAGGGTCTGGGGGTCTTTAGAAGGGTCTTCAGGGGCTCTAGAAGGGTCTGGGGTCATTTAGAAAGGCCCTGTGGGGCATTAGAAGGGTCTGGGGGCCTTTAGAATTATCCTGAGGGGCAGTAAAATGGTCTTCGGGCCTTTAGAAGTGTCCTGAGGGGCTCTAGAATGATCTGGGGGCCTTTATAAGGGTCCTGACGGGCTCTAGAAGGGTCTTGGAACCTTTATAAAGGCCCTGAAAGGCATTAGAAGGGTCTGAAGGCCTTTAGAATGGTCCTGAAGGGCATTAGAAGGGTCTTGTGGCATTCATAAGGGTCCTGAAAGGCATTAGAAGGGTCTGGGGGCTTTTAGATGGGTCCTGAGGCAATCTAGAAGGGTCTAGGAGCCTTTACATGGGTCTTGAGGGTCATTAGAAGGGTGTGGAGGCCTTTAGAAAGGCCCTGAGGGGCTCTAGAAGGGTGAGGGAGCTATTAGAAGCGTCCTGAGGGGGTCCAGAAGGGTCTGGGGGACTTTTTAAAGGCCCTCAGGGGGATTATAAGGGTCTCGCGGCCTTTAGAAAGGCCCTGAGTGGCATTAGAAGGGTCTGGGTGCCTTTAGAAATGTCCTGAGGGGCTCTAGAAGGGTCTGGGGGCCTTTAGAAATCCCCTGAGGGGCATTAGAAGGGTCTCGCGACCTTTAGAATGGTCCTGAGGAGGTCTAGAAGGGTCTGGGGTCATATAGAAAGGCTCTGAGAGATTCTAGAAGTGTCTGGGGTACTTTCGAAAGGTCCTGTGGGGCATTAGAAGGGTCTGGGGGCCTTTAGAATGCTCCTGAGGGGCAGTAGAAGGGTCTGGGGACCTTTATAAAGGCCCTGACGGGCATTAGAATGGTCTGCGGGCCTTTAGAAGTGTCCTGAGGTGCTCTAGAATGGTATGGGGGCCTTTATAAGGGTCCTGACGGGCTCTAGAAGGGTCTGGGAACCTTTATAAAAGCCCTGAGTGGCATTAGAATCGTCTGAGGGCCTTTAGAATGGTCCTGAGGGGCATTAGAGGGGTCTTGTGGTCTTCATAAGGGTCCTGAAATGCATTAGAACGGTCTGAGGTCTTTTAAATGGGTCCTGAGGCAATCTAGAAGGGTCTGGGGGCCTTTACATGGGTCTTGGGTGTCATTAGAAGGGTGTGGAGGCCTTTAGAAAGGCCCTGAGGTGCTCTAGAAGGGTCTGGGGGCTATTAGAAGCGTCCTGAGGGGGTTCAGAAGGGTCTGGGGGCCTTTTTAAAGGCCCTCATGGGGATTATATAGGTCTTGCTGCCTTTAGAAAGGCCCTGAGGGGCATTAGAAGAGTCTGGGTGCCTTTAGAAATGTCCTCAGTGGCTCTAGAAGGGTCTGGGGGCCTTTAGAAAGGCCCTGAGGGGCATTACAAGGGTATGGGGGCCTTTAGAAAGGCCCTGAGGGGCATTACAAGGGTCTGGGGGCCTTTAGAATGGTCCTGAGGGGGTCTAGAAGGGTCTGGAGGCATTTAAAACTGTCCTGAGAGGCTCTAGAAGGGTCTGGGTGCCTTTATAAGGGTCCTGAGGGGCATTAGAAGGGTCTGGGTGCCCTTATAAAAACCCTGAGGGGAATTAGCAGGGTCTCGGGGACTTTAGAAGGGTCCTGAGGGGCTCTATAAGGGTCCGGGGGCCTTTAGAAGGGTCTTCAGGGGCTCTAGAAGGGTCTGGGGACTTTTAGAAAGGCCCTGTGGGGCATTACAAGGGTCTGGGAGCATTTAGAATGCTCCTGAGGGGCAGTAGAAGGGTCTGGGGACCTTTAGAAAGGCCCTGACAGGCATTAGAATGGTCTGCGGACCTTTAGAAGTGTCCTGAGGCGTTCTGGAATGGTCTGGGGGCCTTTATAAGGGTCCTGACGGGCTCTAGAAGGGTCTGGGAACCTTTATAAATACCCTGAGGGGCATTAGAAGGGTCTGAGGGCCTTTAGAAAGGTCCTGAGGGGCATTAGAAGGGTGTTGTGGCCTTCATAAGGGTCCTGAAAGGCATTAGAAGAGTCTGGGGGCTTTTAGATGGGTCCTGAGGCAATCTAGAAGGGTCTAGGGGCCTTTCCATGGGTCTTGAGGGTCATTAGAAGAGTGTGGAGGCCTTTAGAAAGGCCCTGAGGGGCTCTAGAAGGGTCTGGGGGCTATTAGAAGCGTCCTGAGGTGGTCCAGAAGGGTCTGGGGGCCTTTTTAAAGGCCCTCAGGGAGATGATCAGGGTCTCGCAGCCTTTAGAAAGGCCCTGAGGGGCATTACAAGGGTCTGGGGTCATATAGAAAGGCCCTGAGAGGTTCAAGAAGTGTCTGGGGTAATTTAGAAAGGCCCTGAGGAGCATTAGAATGGTCTGGGGGCCTTTAGAAGGGTCTTCAGGGGCTCTAGAATGGTCTGGGGACCTTTAGAAAGGCCCTGTGGGGCATTAGAAGGGTCTGGGGGCCTTTAGAATGCAACTGATGGGAAGTAGAATGGTCTGCGGGCCTTTAGAATTGTCCTGAGGGGCTCTAGAATGATCTGGGGGCCTTTATAAGGGTCCTGACGGGCTCTAGAAGTGTCTGGGAACCTTTATAAAAGCCCTGAGGGGCATTAGAAGGGTCTGAGGGCCTTTAGAAAGGTCCTGAGAGGCATTAGAAGGGTCTTGTGGCCTTCATAATGGTCCTGAAAGGCATTAGAAGGTTCTGGGGGCTTTTAGATGGCTCCTGAGGCAATCTAGAATGGTCTGGGGGCCTTTACATGGGTCTTGAGGGTCATTAGAAGGGTGTGGAGGCCTTTAGAAAGGCCCTGAGGGGCTCTAGAAGGGTCTGGGTGCTATTTGAAGCGTCCTGAGGGGGTCCAGAAGGGTCTGGGGGCCTTTTTAAAGGCCCTCAGGGGGATTATAAGGGTCTCGCGGCCTTTAGAAATGCCCTGAGTGGCATTACAAGGGTCTGGGGTCATATAGAAAGGCTCTGAAAGGTTCTAGAAGTGTCTGGGGTAATTTAGAAAGGCCCTGAGGGGCATTAGAAGGGTCTGGGCGCCTTTAGAAGTGTCCTGAGGTGCATTAGAAGGGTCTGGGGGCCTTTAATAGAGTCCTTAGTGGCATTTGAATAGTCTGAGGGCCTTTAGAAAGGTCCTGAGGGGCATTAGAAGGGTCTTGTGGCCTTCATGAGGGCCCTGAAAGTCATTAGAAGGCTCTGTGGGCTTTTAGATGGGTCCTGAGGCAATCTAGAAGGGTCTGCGGGCCTTTACATGGGTATTGATGTTCATTAGAATGGTGTGGAGGCCTTTAGAAAGGCCCTGAGGGGCTCTAGAAGGGTCTGGGGGCTATTAGAAGCGTCCTGAGGGGGTCCAGAAGGGTCTGGGGGCCTTTTTAAAGGCCCTCAGGGGGATTATAAGCGTCTCGCGGCCTTTAGAAAGGCTCTGAGTGGCATTAGAAGGGTCTGGGGGCCTTTAGAAGGGTCTTCAGGGGCTCTAGAAGGCTCTGGGAACCTTTAGAAAGGCCCTGTGGGGCATTAGAAGGGTGTGGGGGCCTTTAGAATGCTCCTGAGGGGCCGTAGAATGGTATTGAGACCTTTATAAAGGCCCTGACGATCATTAGAATGGTCTCCTGGACTTTAGAAGTGTCCTGAGGGGCTCTAGAATGATTTGGGGGCCTTTATAAGGGTCTTGACGGGCTCTAGAAGGGTCTGGGGGCCTTTTAAAAAGTCCTGAGGGGCATTTGAATAGTCTGAGGGCCTTTACAAAGGTCCTGAGGGGCATTACAAGGGTCTTGTGGCCTTCATAAGGGTCCTGAAAGGCATTAGAAGGGTCTGGGGGCTTTTAGATGGCTCCTGAGGCAATCTAGAAGGGTCTAGGGACCTTTACATGGGTCTTGAGGGTCATTAGAAGGGTGTGGAGGCCTTTAGAAAGGCCCTGAAAGGCATTAGAATGGTCTGGGGGCTTTTAGATGGGTCCTGAGGAAATCTAGAAGGGTCTGGGGGCCTTTACATGGGTCTTGAGGGTAATTAGAAGGGTGTGGAGGCCTTTAGAAAAGCCCTGCGGGGCTCTAGAAGGGTCTGGGGGCTATTAGATGCGTCCTGAGGGGGTCCAGAAAGGTCTGGGGGCTTTTTAAAGGCCCTCAGGAGGATTATAAGGGTCTCGCGGCCTTTAGAAAGGCCCTGAGTGGCATTAGAATGGTCTGGGTGCCTTTAGAAATGTCCTGAGGGGCTCTAGAAGGGTCTGGGGGCCTTTAGAAATGTCCTGAGGGGCATTAGAAGGGTATGGGGGCCTTTAGAAAGGCCCTGAGGGGCATTACAAGGGTCTGGGGTCATATAGAAAGGCCCTGAGAGGTTCTTGAAGTGTCCGGGGTACTTTAGAAAGGCCCTGAGGGGCATTAGAAGGGTCTGGGGGCCTTTAGAATGCTCCTGAGGGGCATTAGAAGGGTCTGGGTGCCCTTATAAAAGCCCTGAGGGGAATTAGCAGGGTCTGGGGGACTTTAGAAGGGGCCTGAGGGGCTCTACAAGGGTCTGGGGGCCTTTAGAAGGGTCTTCAGGAGCTCTAGAAGGGTCTGGGGGCCTTTAGAATGCTCCTGAGGGGCAGTAGAAGGGTCTGGGGACCTTTATAAAGGCCCTGACGAGCATTAGAATGGTCTGCGGACCTTTAGAAGTGTCCTGAGGGGCTCTAGAAGGGTCTGGGAACCTTTCTAAATGCCCTGAGGGGCATTAGAAGGGTCTTGTGGCCTTCATAAGCATCCTGAAAGGCATTAGAAGCGTCTGGGGGCTTTTAGATGGGTCCTGAGGCAATCTAGAAGGGTCTAGGGGACTTTACTTGGGTCTTGAGGGTCATTAGAAGGGTGTGGAGGCCTTTAGAAAGGCTCTGAGGGGCTATAGAATGGTCTGGGGGCTATTTGAAGCGTCCTGAGGGCGTCCAGAAGGGTCTGGGGGCCTTTTTAAAGGCCCTCAGGTTGATTATATGGGTCTCGCAACCTTTAGAAAGGCCCTGAGTGGCATTACAAGGGTCTGGGGTCATATAGAAAGGCTCTTAGAGGTTCTAGAAGTGTCTGGGGTACTTTAGAAAGGCCCTGAGTTGCATTAGAAGGGTCTGGGTGCCTTTAGAAATGTCCTGAGGGGCTCTAGAAGGGTCTGGGGTCCTTTAGAAGGGCCTTGAGGGGCGTTAGATGGGTCTGGGGGCCTTTAGAAACACCCTGAGTGGCTCTAGAATGGTCTGGGGATCTTTTGAAATGGCCTTGAGTGGCTCCAGAAGTGTCTGGGTGCCTTTAGAAAGGTCTTGTGTGGCTCTAGAAGGGTCTGGGGGTCTTTACAATGGATCTGAGTGGCTCTAGAGGAGTCTGGGGGCCTTTAGAAAGGTCCTAAATGGCACTAGTGTGGTCTGGGTGCTATTTGAAAGGCCCTGAAGGGCATTAGATGGGTCTGGCGACCTTTAGAAAAGCCCTGAGGGGCATTAGAAGGGTCTGGGTGCCTTTGGATGGATCTGAGGGGCATTAGAAGGTTCTGGGGGCCTTTAGAAGGGTCCTGAGGGGCTCTGGAAGGGTCTCGGGGCCATTTGAAGCGTCTTGAGGGGCTCTAGAAGGGTCTGGGTGCCTTTAGAAAGGTCTTGAGGGGATCTAGAGGAGTCTGGAGGCCTTTAGATAGGTCGTGAACGGCTCTAGAGGGGTCTGGGGGCCTTTAGAATGACCCTGAATGGCATTAGATGGGTCTGGGTGCCTTTAGAAAAGTCCTAAGGGGCATTAGAAGCTCTGGGCTCCTTTAGAAAGGCCCTAAGGGGCATTAGAAGGGTCTTGGGGCCTTTAGAAATGCCCTGAAAGGCTCTAGAAGGGTCTGGGGTCCTTTAGAAAGGCCCTGAGGGGCTCTACAAGAGTCTGGGCGCCTGTAGAAGGGTCCTGAGGGGCTCTAGAATGGTTTGGGGACCTTTATAAAGGACCTGAGGAGCTCTAGAAGGGTCTGGGGGCCTTTAAAAGAGTCCTGAGGGGCTCTAGAAGCGTCTTCGGGCCTTTAGAATGGTCTTGAGGGGAATTACCAGGGTCTGGGGGCCTTTAGAAGGGTTCTGAGGGGCATTACAAGGGTCTGGGTACCGTTAGAAAGGTCCTGTGAGGTCTAGAAAGGTCTGTGGGCCTTTGAAGGGTCCTGACAGGTTCTATAAATGTCTGGGGGCCTTTAGAAGGGTCCTGAGGGGCATTAGAAGGGTCTGGGGGCCTTTAGAAGGGTCCTGAGGGGCATTAGAAGGGTCTGGGAGTCTTTAGAAGGGTCTTGAGGGTCTCTAGATGGGTCTGGGGGCCTTTAGAATGGCCGTTAGGGGTCCTAGAAGAGTCTGGGGGCCTTTAGAAGGGGTCCTGAAGGGCTCTAGTGTGGTCTGAGGTCCTTTATAAAGGCCCTGAGGGTCATTAGATGAGTCTTGGGACCTTTAGAAGGTCTTGAGGGGCATTAGAAGGGTCTGGGGTCCTTTAGAAAGACCCTGAGTTGCATTACAAGGGTCTGGTGCCCTTTAGAAGGGTCCTGAGGGGCTCTAGAAGAGTCTGGGGGCCTTTAGAAGTGTCTTGAGGGGCTCTAGAAGGGTTTGGGGTCCTTTAGAAAGGACCTGAAGGTCTCTAGAAGGGTCTGGGGGCTTTTAGATATGTTCTGAGGGGCTCTAAATGGGTCTGGGTGCCATTAGAAGGGTCCTGAGGGGCTCTAGAAGAATCTGGGAGCCTTTAGAAAGGACTTGAGGGGCTCTAGAAGGGTCTGGGGGCCTTTAGAATGCGCCTGAGGGGCTCTAGAAGAGTGTTGGGGTCGTTAGAAGGGTCCTGAAGGGCATTAGATGGGTCTGGGGTCCTTAAGAAGGGTCCTGAGGGGCTCTGGAAAAGTCTGGGGTCCCTTTGAATCGTCTTGAGGGGCTCTAGAAGGGTCTGTCGGCCTTTAGAATGGTCCTGACGGGCTCTAGAAGGGTCTGGGAACCTTTATAAATGCCCTGAGGGGCATTAGAATGGTCTGAGGGCCTTTTGAAGGGTTCTGAGGGACATTAGAATGGGGCGCACCCACCCTCCCCGAGCACCCACCCCAAACATTCACCCGTTAGCAATTAAGCACCCACCCCAAACATTCACCCATCAAGCAATTAAGCACCCACCCAGCGACAAAACAAATTAATTACATAGCCAAGCCCCCAGATAACACTCCTCAAAAAAACCTCTCAAAAACAATGCCTAAAAGAGAAAGCACTCAATCAAAACACACACACAAAAAAACAAAAGAGAAACTAAAAGAAGAAATTTTCAACTCAGACAGCCACCATGTTTAAATCCGGCATCCACCATTTTGAAGCCAACACCAGCCATTTTCAGATCAGGCAGCCACCATTTTTGAATCGGGTGGCGGCCATTTTGAAGCCAACTCCCGCCATTTTGAGGTCGGGCAGCCGCCATATTTGAATCGGGCAGAGGCCATTTTGAAGCCGACTCCCGCCATTTTGAGTTCAGGCGGCAGCCATTTTTGAATCGGGCGACAGCCATTTTGACGAAGATTACAGCCATTTTGAGGCCCCCAGACCATTCTAGAGCCCCTCAGATCCTTTCTAAAGGCTCCCAGACTCTTCTAGACCCCTCAGGACTTTTGTAACGGCCCCCAGACCCATCTAGAGCCCCTCTGACATTTCTAAAAGCCCCCAGACCCTTCTAGAGCCCCTCAGGACCCTTTTAAAGGCCCCCAGACCCTTCTAATCCACCTCAGGGCCTTTCTAAAGGCCCCCAGACCATTCAAATGCCCCTCAGGACCCTTCTAAAGGCCCCCAGACCCTTCTAATGCCCCTCAGGGCCGTTCTAAAGTACCCCAGACACTTCTAGAACCTCTCAGGGTCTTTCTATATGACCCCAGACCCTTGTAATGCCACTCAGTGCCTTTCTAAAGGCCGCGAGACCCTTATAATCCCCCTGAGGGCCTTTAAAGAGGCCCCCAGACCCTTCTGGACCACCTCAGGACGCTTCTATTAGCCCCCAGACCCTTCTAGAGCCCCTCAGGGCCTTTCTAAAGGCTTCCACACCCTTCTAATGACCCTCAAGACCCATGTAAAGGCCCCTAGACCCTTCTAAATTGCCTCAGGACCCATTTAAAAGACCCCAGACACTTCTAATGCCTTTCAGGACCCTTATGAAGGCCACAAGACCCTTCTAATGCCCATCAGGTGCTTTCTAAAGGCCCTCAGGCCCTTCTAATGCCCCTCAGGGCATTTATAAAGGTTCCCAGACCCTTCTAGAGCCCCTCAGGACCATTATAAAGGCCCCCAGACACTTTTAGAGCCCCTCAGGGCCATTCTAAATGCCACAGACCCTTCAAGAGCCCCTCAACATCCTTCTAACGGCTCCCTGACCCTTCTAGAGCCCCTCAGGGCCTTTCCAAAGGCCCCCAGACCCTTCTAGAGCCCCTCAGGACATTTCTAAAGGCCCCCAGACCCTTCTAGATCCCCTCAAGACCCTCCTAAAAGGCCCCAGACCTTTCTAATGCCCCTCAGGGCATTTCTAAAGGACCCCAGACCCATCTAATGCCCCTCAGGACCCTTCTAAATGCCCTGAGACATTTTAGAGCACCTCAGGACATTTCTAAAGGAACCCAGATATTTCTAGAGCGCCTCAGGACGATTCTAAAGGCCCCCAGACCCTTCTAATCCACCTCAGGGCCTTTATAAAGGCCCCCAGACCATTCAAATGAGCCTCAGGACTCTTTTAAAGGCCCCCAGACCCTTCTAATGCACCTCAGGGCCTTTCTAAAGGCTCCCAGACCATTCAAATGACCCTCAGAACCCTTCTAAAGGCCCCCAGACCCTTTTAATGCCCCTCAGGACCCTTCTAAACGCCCCCAGACCCTTCTAATGCCCCTTAGGGCCTTTCTAAAGTATCCCAGACATTTCTAATGCCTTTCAGGGCCTTTCTAAAGGTCTCCACACCCTTCTAATGACCCTCAAGACCCATGTAAAGGCCCCCAGACCCTTCTAGATTGCCTCAGGACCCATCTAAAAGCCCCCAGACCCTTCCAATGCCTTTCAGGGCCTTTCTAAAGGCCTCCACACCCTTCTAATGACCCTCAAAACCCAAGTAAAGGCCCCTAGACCCTTCTAGATTGCCTCAGGACCCATCTAAAAGCCCCCAGAAAATTCTGATTCCTTTCAGGAGCCTTATGAAGGCCACAAGACCCTTCTAATGCCCCTCAGGACCTTTCTAAAGGCCTGCAGACCCTTCTAATGCCCATCAGGGCCTTTCTAAAGGTCCCCAGACCCTTCTACTGCCCCTCAGGATCTTTTTAAAGGCCCGAAGACCCTTCTAATGCCTGTAAGGGCCTTTCTAAGGTCCCCAGACCATTCTACTGCCCCTCAGGAGCATTCTAAAGGCCCCCAGACCCTTCTAATGCCCCACAGGGCCTTTCTAAAGGTCCACAGACCCTTCTAGAGCCCGTGAAGACCCTTCTAAAGGCCCCTAGACCCTTATAGAGCCTCTCAGGACACTTCTAAAGCCCCCAGACCCTGCTAATTCCCCTCAGGGCTTTTATAAGGGCATCCAGACCGTTCTAATGCCCCTCAGGACCCTTATAAGGGCACCCAGACCCTTCTAGAGCCTCTCAGGACAGTTTCAAATGCTTCCAGACCCTTCTAGACCCCCTCAGGACCATTCTAAAGGCCCCCACACCCTTCTAATGCCCCTCAGGACCCTTCTAAAGGCCCCCAGACCATTCTAATGCCCCTCAGGGCCTTTCTAAAGTACCCCAGACACTTCTAGAACTTCTCAGGGCCTTTCTATATGACCCCAGACCCTTGTAATGCCCCTTAGGACCCTTCAAAAGGCCCCCAGACCTTTCTAATGCCCCTCAGGGCCTCTCTAAATTACCCCAGACACTTCTAGAACCTCTCAGAGCCTTTCTATATGACACCAGACCCTTGTAATGCCTCTCAGGGCCTTTCTAAAGGACGCGAGACCCTTATAATCCCCCTGAGGGCCTTTAAAAAGGCCCCCAGACCATTCTGGACCCCCTCAGGACGCTTCTAATACCCCCACACCATTCTAGAGCCCCTCAGGGCCTTTCTAAAGGCCTCCACACCCTTCTAATGACCCTCAAGACCCATGTAAAGGCCCCCAGACCCTTCTAGATTGCCTCAGGACCCATCTAAAAGCCTCCAGACCCTTCTAATGCCTTTCAGGACCCTTATGAAGGCCACAAGACCCTTCTAATGCCCCTCAGGACCTTTCTAAAGTCCCTCAGACTATTCAAATGCCACTCAGGACTCTTTTAAAGGCCCCCAGACCCTTCTAATGCCCCTCAGGACACTTCTAAAGGCCACAAGACCCTTCTAGTTCCCCTCAGGGCCTTTCTAAATGCCCTAAGACCCTTCTAATGCCCATCAGGGCATTTATAAAGGTTCCCAGACCCTTCTATAGCCCGTCAGGACCCTTATAAAGGCCCCCAGACCATTCTAGAGCCCCTCAAGACAATTCTAAAGGCATGCAGACCATTCTAATGCCCGTCAGGGCCTTTATAAAGGTTTCCAGACCCTTCTACTGCCCCTTAGGAGCATTCTAAAGGCCCCCAGACCCTTCTAATGCCCCACAGGGCCTTTCTAAAAGTCCCCAGACCGTTCTAGAGCCCCTGGACACCCTTCTAAAGGCCCCCAGACCCTTATAGAGCCCCTCAGGACGCATCTAAAGTCCCCCAGACCCTGCTAATTCCCCTCAGGGCTTTTATAAGGGCACCCAGACCCTTCTAATGCCTTTCAGGACCCTTATAAAGGCACCCAGACCCTTCTAGAGCCTCTCAGGACAGATTTAAATGCCTCCAGACCCTTCTAGACCCCCTCAGGACCATTCTAAAGGCCCCCAGACCCTTCTAATGCCCCTCAGGACCCTTCTAAAGGCCTCCACACCTTTCTAATGACCCTCAAGACCCATGTAAAGGCCCCCAGACCCTTCTAGATTGCCTCAGGACCCATCTAAAAGCCCCCAGACGCTTCTAATGCCTTTCAAGACCCTTATGAAGGCCACAAGACCCTTCTAATGCCCCTCAGGGCATTTATAAAGGTTCCCAGACCCTTCTAGTGCCCGTCAGGACCCTTATAAAGGCCCCCAGACCATTCTAGAGCCCCTCAGGACACTTCTAAAGGCCCGCAGACCATTCTAATGCCCGTCAGGGCCTTTCTAAAGGTCCCCAGACCCTTCTAGAGCCCCTGAAGACCCTTCTAAAGGCCCCCAGACCCTTTAATGCCCCACAGGGCCTTTCTAAAGGTCCCCAGACCCTTCTAGAGCCCCTGAAGACCCTTCTAAAGGCCCCCAGACCCTTATGGAGCCGCTCAGGACCCTTCTAAAGTGCCCCAGACCCTGCTAATTCCCCTCAGGGCTTTTATAAGGTCACCCAGACCCTTCTAATGCCCCTCAGGACCCTTATAAAGGCACCCAGACCCTTCTAGAGCCTCTCAGGACAGTTTTAAATGCCTCCAGACCCTTCTAGAACCACTCAGGACCATTCTAAAGACCCCCAGACCCTTCTAAATCCCATCAGGAGCACTCTAAATGTCCCCAGACCCTTCTAGAGCCCCTGAAGACCCTTCTAAAGGCTCCCAGACCCTTCTAATGCCACTCAGGGCCTTTCTAAAGGCCGCGAGACCCTTATAATCCCCCTGAGGGCCTTTAAAAAGGCCCCCAGACCCTTCTGGACCCCCTCAGGACGCTTCTAATGGCCCCCAGACCCTTCTAATGCCACTCAGGGCTTTCTAAAGGTCGCGAGACCCTTTTAATCCCCCTGAGGGCCTTTAAAAAGGCCCCCAGACCCTTCTGGACCCACTCAGGACGCTTCTAATGGCCCCCAGACCCTTCTAGAGCCCCTCAGGGCCTTTCTAAAGGCCTCCACACCCTTCTAATGACCCTCAAGACCCATGTAAAGGCCCCCAGACCCTTCTAGATTGCCTCAGGACCCATCTAAAAGCCCCCAGACCCTTCTAATACCTTTCAGGGCCTTTCTAAAGGCCTCCACACCCTTCTAATGACCCTCAAGACCCATGTAAAGGCCCCTAGACCCTTCTAGATTGCCTCAGGAGCCATCTAAAAGCCCCCAGACCCTTCTAATGCCTTTCAGGACCCTTATGAAGGCCACAAGACCCTTCTAATGCCCCTCAGGACCTTTCTAAAGACCCTCAGACCCTTCTAATGCCCCTCAGGGAATTTATAAAGGTTCCCAGACCCTTCTAGAACACCTCAGGACCCCTATAAAGACCCCCAGACCATTCTAGAGCCCCTCAGGACACTTCTAAAGGCCCGCAGACCATTCTAATGCCCGTCAGGGCCTTTAAAAATGTCCCCAGACCCTTCTACTGCCCCTCAGGAGCATTCTAAAGGCCCCCAGACCCTTCTAATGCCCTACAGGGCCTTTCTAAAGGTCCCCAGACCCTTCTAGAGCCCCTGAAGACCCTTCTAAAGGCCCCCAGACCCTTATAGATCCCCTCAGGACCCTTCTAAAGTCCCCCAGACCCTACTAATTCCCCTCAAGGCTTTTATAAGGGCACCCAGACCCTTCTAGAGCCCCTGAAGACCCTTCTAAAGGCCCCCAGACCCTTATAGAGCCCCTCAGGACCCTTCTAAAGTCCCCCAGACCCTGCTAATTCCCCTCAGGGCTTTTATAAGGGCACCCAGACCCTTCTAATGCCCCTCAGGACCCTTATAAAGGCACCCAGACCCTTCTAGAGCCTCTCAGGACAGTTTTAAATGCCTCCAGACCCTTCTAGACCCCCTCAGGACCATTCTAAAGGCCCCCAGACACTTCTAATGCCCCTTAGGACCCTTCAGAAGGCCCCCAGACCCTTCTAATGCCCCTCAGGGCCTCTCTAAATTACCCCAGACACTTCTAGAACCTCTCAGAGCCTTTCTATATGACACCAGACCCATGTAATGCCACTCAGGGCCTTTCTAAAGGCCGCGAGACCCTTATAATCCCCCTGAGGGCCTTTAAAAAGGCCCCCAGACCATTCTGGACCCCCTCAGGATGCTTCTAATAGCCCCCACACCCTTCTAGAGCCCCTCAGGGAATCTATGGAATCATAGAACAACCAGGTTGGAAGAGACCCACTGGATCATCGAGTCCAACTGTTCCTGTCAAACAGTAAACATTGCCCCTCGGCACCTTGTCCATCTGTGCCTTAAACACCTCCAGGGAAGATGAATCAACCCCCTCCCTGGGCAGCCTCTGACACTGCCCAATGACCCTTTCCATGAAAAAGTTTTCCTAATCTCCAGCCTAAATCTCCCCTGGTGGAGCTTGAGGCCACTCCCTCTCGTCCTGTCCCCAGTCACTTGGGAGAAGGGGCCAGCTCCCTCCTCTCCACAACTTACTTTCAGTTAATTGTAGAGAGCAATGAGGTCTCCCCTCAGCTTCCTCTCCTCCAGGATCAACACCCCCAGCTCTCTCAGCTGTTCCTTATAAGGCCTTTTCTCCCGCCCCTTTACTAGCTTTGTTGCTCTTCTCTGAACTTTCTCCGGAGCCTCAACATCCTTCTTGTGGTGAGGGGCCCAGAAGCGAACACAGGATTCAAGAATCGGTCTCACCATTGCTGAGTACAGAGGGAGAACAACCTCCCTGGAGTCCAATTGTATGAGGTTTAACAAGGCCAAACACCAGGTCCTGCTTCTATGATTCTACGTGTTACATAATCACATTCTCATGCACCATTTAGATAGAATTGAGCATTGATCTCTCTCATACAGTAGCAAAATCGCAGAGACTGAGCTATTTCTCAGCAGCCAATGAAGCAGCAAACTCTAAAGGGCATTTTCAACTTTTTGTTATTGGTCCTATTCTTGCCCTTCTCCCAACAACCTTAACATTGCATGCAGCCCCATCTTTTGTGTAGTCATCAGGCTAGTCATCACCCTACGCAGAGCTACAGACTGGGAGAAGCCTGGCTGGAAAACTGCCAGGAGGAGAGGGACCTGGGGGTGTCAGTCGACAGCTGACTGACCATGAGCCAGCAGTGTGCCCAGAAGGCCAATGGCATCCTGGCTTGTGTCAGAAATGGTATGACCAGCAGGTCCAAGGAGGTGATTCTCCCTCTGTACTCAGCACTGGTGAGGCCGCTCCTTGAATCCTGCGTTCAGTTCTGGACCTCTCAGCAAGGATGTTGAGGTTCTGGAGCGAGTCAAGAGAAGAGCCACGAAGCCGGTGAAGGGACTGGAGGACAGGCCCTATGAGGAGCAGCTGAGAGAGCTGGGGTTGTTTAGCCTGGAGAAGAGGAGGCTGAGAGGAGACCTCATTGTTCTCTGCAACTACCTGAAGAGGAGTTGCAGAGAGGAGGGAGCTGGGCTCTTCTCCCAAGGGACAGGGGACAGGACAAGAGGGAATGACCTCAAGCTCCACCAGGGGAGATTTAGGCTGGAGATTAGGAGGAAGTTTTTCACACAGGGGGTCATTGGGCAGCGTCAGAGGCTGCCCAGGGAGGGGATTGACTTGCCTTCCCTGGAGGTGTTTAAGGCACAGGTGGATGAGGTCTTGAGGTACTCGGTTTAGCATTTGATAGGAAGGGTTGGACTAGAAGATCCGATGGGTCCCTTCCAACCTGGTTGTTCTATGATTCTGTGATAATGTCCAGGCTGAGAAGAACAATAAAACAGTCACAGAGAAGCTAACTATAACAGCAGACTCCAGACATAAGAGGAAAGGCTCTGAAACTCCTACATTTCCATCAAGGACAGAGACAGCCTGTGCTTCTATCGGCTGAGTTGCGGCCCTTCCTCTCACAGAACTAACTCGATATGACCACTGCCGCGACATCATTAGTCAGGCTCCAGTTTCAGGGGCCGTGAATCCCAGGCACATACAAAAAGCAAGTCAGCTCGGGCCCCGTGCCTCTGAGTTACAGAGCGCTGGGCCAGGTAGGAGGAGAGGGGAAGAAAATGCCCTAAAGCTCTACTACTTCAGACATCTTGAAGATATCAACACACAGACTTTTTCCACAGCAGTTCTCTGAGCAGAAGCTTAGAGGAACATTTCAGCCTAAGAGTGTTATAAAGCTACATGTATACGTAAAAAAGAGCTGACTAGTTTGAAAGGCACAAGGAGCCCTACAGACAGGCAGAGGATTATAGAAAAGGGCAGGGACTAGCACAAAGATTCAGAAACAGTAAGAGGAGTAAAGGGGAGCGTCAAGATACAGAGTGAATGTAGAAGCTGGAACAGCAACAGTGAGCAATACAAAGGGATAGAGAAAGAAAAAGAGAGATGGAAAGAGAGAAAAAGAAGAGAGAAAGAAAAGCAAAGCATTTTCAGGTGCAGAGAAAGAACAAACTGCAAGGATCAAGCCAGTGAAATTGTAGGGGGAAAGAATGAGAAATACAGAATAGGACAAAGATGGAAAAGAAAAAAAAAAAGCGTGGGCAGAGAACAGATGCTGAAGACTGGGAAAAGGAGAGAAAAGAGCACAGAGAAATAAAAGGGGAGGGTTATAGGGATCCCAGGAGACAAAAATTGTAGCAGCAGCACAATAAATGAAAGGAACCAAAAAGTCCACCTTTAAAAAGTTTGCTATCTCCTCCCATCACTGTCGCAACAAGCAGCAGAGCAGGGAAAGCACACATACTATTATTTCTCAGAAGGATGCTTTCAGGCATAGTAACAGCAGGACTCTTGCCGAGAATGTAAAGGAGAGTCAATCAAATGCAGCTGCTCCCCAGACCATATTTATACCTTTGAGAGAGTTCACCCCACCCCATTCACAGGTGATGCTTGTGAAGGCCCAGGGTGTATATAAGCCCCAGGCCTTGCCTGGGGAGGTCATTCAGCCTCTGGTTTCCCTTGAGATTGGAGCTCTGCTGGTGTTTTAACTCCTTGTGTCGGATGAGGGCTGGAATGGTAAGGGTTTTTTTTTTGGTTTTTAATAGCACTTTGTCTGTGAGGCAACTTGTTGCTGTTCTTCATTCTGGGCAGGGGGGTGGGGGATGGTGATGCATTCATCCTACAGTATCTCCAGTTTGTTGCTGGCAGCATATGGGGGATAAAAATTTCTGTTAGCTCGGGCACTGCTTTTCTTGAATTGAGCTCCTAAAGCCTGCAGCCGTCTCATATTTTGATGCTGTACTTTTCTGTTTCTTTTTTTCTTGTAGATGCTGAAGAGGGAGCCAGTGACTGCACGATTATTTCCATAAGCAGACCTGACTTGAGCAGCTTTGGCCAAGGAGAGCTTCAGCGGTGGCCCTCTGCAAGCTAAGTTGAGGGGACAGAGTCGATAAGCGGGAGGTGGCTTGGGGATAGCAGCCCTAGGCGTGGTGGGTGAGGAGGGTAGTTTCTGCTAGTCTCTGGAGCCACGGAGGGGGATAACCAAAACAGCGTGGGAGAAGCCATCGGAGCAGTAGCCGAGGGGGTTGAATGCTGAGGAAGCAGAGCTTAATGTTTGAGTTTGGTTGCAGACTAGCGTGGCTTGGCTGTGCTCTGCAGTCGAGGCAGCGTGAGCAAAAGCAGGCAAGAGGTTTGGAATTCTTTGGTCATTGCAGAGAGTCAGGGACTGGGCTAGTAACATTGTGGGGAAAATGAAAAAAAAAAAAAACCAAACCCGCAGACTGGGAAAAAAGATGAAAAAGGAAAAAAGAACTATGGACACAAGACAGATACTAAAGACCGGGGGGAAGCGGGGCGGGGTGGGGAGAAAGAGAAAACAACACAGAAAAATAAAAGAGTATGGTTATAGGGATGCCAGAAAATAAAAATTGTATTGCAGTACAGTAAATGAAAGGAACTGAAAAGTCTAGCTGTAAGATCTTTGCTATCTAGTCACCTCACCGTCACGAGAAGCGGCATCGCAATGAAAGCTCGCATACTGTTATTTCTGATAAGAATGCTTTTGGGCATAATAACGGCATAGTTCTTAGCAAAAATGTAAGGTATAGTCAGTAAAACACAGGTGCTCCCCATTTCCTATTTATACCTTTGAGATAGTTCACCCCACCCCCTTCACAGGTGATGTGCATGAAGGCCCAGGGTGTATATAAGCCCCAGGCCTTGCCCACAGAGTTCATTCGGCCTCTGGCTTCCCTCGAGGTCAGAGCTCTGCCGCCGCTTTACCTTCTTGTGGCCGATGAGGGTGTGCTGGAAAGGTAAGCTTATTTTTTTTTTCTTTTACAGTGCTTTGTCTTTGTTTAGCATTTCTGATTATGGGGTCAGTTCTGGGTGTTCCTCATTCTGTGGGGTCGATGTTTTTATCCTAGAATCTCTGCAGTTTGTAGTTGGCTCCTTACGGGACATAACGATTTAGACATTAGTACCCTGTTAGACTTTGCTGTATTGTGCCTTACCTTTGCATATTGCACCCCGACTTCGCCGCTCTGCACCCCGTGGGATGACTTCGCCGTGTTGCACCATAACTTTACTGTACTGCATTGTGTTTGACTTTGCCTTTACTGTTTTGGGCTGTTTGTCTTTTTGTGGTATTGCGCCGTTTGTCTTTTTGCTGTACTGCTTTATGTGTTGACTTTGACTTTTTGCTGGGTTGTGCCCTGACTTTTTGCTGGGTTGTGCCCTGACTTTTTGCTGGGTTGTGCCCTGACTTTTTGCTGGGTTGTGCCCTGACTTTTTGCTGGGTTGTGCCCTGACTTTTTGCTGGGTTGTGCCCTGACTTTTTGCTGGGTTGTGCCCTGACTTTTTGCTGGGTTGTGCCCTGACTTTTTGCTGGGTTGTGCCCTGACTTTTTGCTGGGTTGTGCCCTGACTTTTTGCTGGGTTGTGCCCTGACTTTTTGCTGGGTTGTGCCCTGACTTTTTGCTGGGTTGTGCCCTGACTTTTTGCTGGGTTGTGCCCTGACTTTTTGCTGGGTTGTGCCCTGACTTTTTGCTGGGTTGTGCCCTGACTTTTTGCTGGGTTGTGCCCTGACTTTTTGCTGGGTTGTGCCCTGACTTTTTGCTGGGTTGTGCCCTGACTTTTTGCTGGGTTGTGCCCTGACTTTTTGCTGGGTTGTGCCCTGACTTTTTGCTGGGTTGCGCCCTGACTTTTTGCTGGGTTGCGCCCTGACTTTTTGCTGGGTTGCGCCCTGACTTTTTGCTGGGTTGCGCCCTGACTTTTTGCTGGGTTGCGCCCTGACTTTTTGCTGGGTTGCGCCCTGACTTTTTGCTGGGTTGCGCCCTGACTTTTTGCTGGGTTGCGCCCTGACTTTTTGCTGGGTTGCGCCCTGACTTTTTGCTGGGTTGCGCCCTGACTTTTTGCTGGGTTGCGCCCTGACTTTTTGCTGGGTTGCGCCCTGACTTTTTGCTGGGTTGCGCCCTGACTTTTTGCTGGGTTGCGCCCTGACTTTTTGCTGGGTTGCGCCCTGACTTTTTGCTGGGTTGCGCCCTGACTTTTTGCTGGGTTGCGCCCTGACTTTTTGCTGGGTTGCGCCGTTTGACTGTGTGGTATTGTGCCCTGTTTGTTTGCCTTAGCTCTGTTGTGTTGTTCCCTAACTACAAGGATAGTATCTTAGCATATGTGTGTTTGTGTTCTTCTTTACAGGTGCCACACTCAGCCTAGAGGGGTGAACCTTCACACAGAGGAACGCTCTGAGAGGTGAGGAGACTGTTGCATAAACAGATGTCCCAGAGACAGGTTTAACGGAGTAAGTCAGCTCAGTATTTCTGTTTTGTTTTGTAGGTGTCAGGTTGGAATGGGAAGAGTATTTGAGGTCAGCCAAGTAACAAGGAAATGGAGCGTGGGCCTGCGTAGCGTGGAGCTGACTGTTGACGCTTTTTTTTGTTCTACCTTTCTGTAGATGAAGAGGAACCCAGTTGCTGCTGGATTGTCTTTGACGGCGGATGCGATTTGGGCCGCTTCGGCCGAGCGTGGTTTCAGGCTCTCAGACCTCTGCAAGTTAAGTTGTGGGATCGGGGTTACGTTGGGAAGAAGGGAGGCGGTTTGTCCTAGGAAGGAAGGGTTTTAGCTTTGCAGGCACTTAGGTTTCTTTTAGAAAATAATAGAATAAAAACCTCCCAGCTGGGTTTTTTTGTCCCCTGGTCCCGGCCGGTTTGCGAGGCCATGTTCATCGCCAAGGTTTGGGTGAAGACCGACTCGGGACCGGGTTCACCTGTTAGCAATTAAGCACCCACCCCAAACATTCACCCATCAAGCAATTAAGCACCCACCCCAAACATTCACCTGTTAGCAATTAAGCACCCACCCCAAACATTCACCCATCAAGCAATTAAGCACCCACACAGCGACAAAACAAATTAATTACATAACCAAGCCCCCAGATAACACCCCTCAAAAAAACCTCTCAAACACAATGCCTAAAACAAAAAGCACCCAATCAAAACACCCACACAAAAAAACCAAAAAGAAACTAAAAAAAGAAATTTTCAACTCAGACAGCCGCCATCTTTGAATCGGGCATCTGCCATTTTGAAGCCGACTCCTGCCATTTTGAGTTCGGGCGGCCGCCATTTTAGAATAGGGTGGTGGCCATTTTGAAACCGACTCCCGCCATTTTCAGTTCAGGCGGCAGACATTTTTAAATTGGGCGGCGACCATTTTAAAGCAGACTCCCGCCATTTTGAGTTCAGGAAGCGGCCATTTTTGAATCGGGCGGCGGCCATTTGGAAGCAAACTACCGCCATTTTGGGATCGGGCGGCCGCCATTTTTGAATCGGGCGGCGGCCATATTGAAGCAGATTCCCGCCATTTACAGTTCGGGCGGCCGCCATTATTGAACCGGGCGGCGGCCATTTTGAAGCAGATTCCCGCCATTTACAGTTCGGGCGGCAGCCATTATTGAACCGGGCGGCGACCATTTTGAAGCAAACTAACGCCATTTTGAGTTAGGGTGGACGCCATTTTTGAATCGGGCGGCGGTCATTTTGAAGCAGACTGCTGCCATTTACAGTTCGGGCGGCCGTCATTTTTGAACCGGGCGGCGACCATAAGGGTTAGGGTTAGGGGCTTTCTAAAGGCCCCCAGACCCTTGTAGAGCCCCTGATGACCCTTCTAAAGGCCCCCATACCCTTATAGAGCCCCTCAGGACCCTTCTGAAGTCCCCCAGACCCTGCTAATTCCCCTCAGGGCTTTTATAAGGGCACCCAGACCCTTCTAATGCCCCTCAGGACCCTTATAAAGGCACCCAGACCCTTCTAGAGCCTCTCAGGACAGTTTTAAATGCCTCCAGACCCTTCTAGACCCCCTCAGGACCATTCTAAAGGCCCCCAGACTCTTCTAGAGCCCCTCAGGGCCTTTCTAAAAGCCCGCAGACCCTTGAAGAGCCCCTCAACATCCTTCTAAACTGCTCCCTGACCCTTCTAGAGCCCTCAGGACACTTCTAAAGGCCCCCAGACCCTTCTAATGCCCCTCAAGACCATTCTAAAAGGCCCCAGACCTTTCTAATGCCCCTCAGGGCATTTCTAAAGGCCCCCAGACCCGTCTAATGCCAATCAGGACCCTTGGAAAGGCCCCGAGACACTTTAAAACGCACCTCAGGACATTTCTAAAGGACCCCAGATCTTTCTAGAGCCCCTCAGGACCCTTCTAGAGGCCCCCAGACCCTTCTATAGCCCCTCAGGACGATTCTAAAGGACCCCAGACCTTTCTAATCCACCTAACAGCCTTTCTAAAGGCCCCGAGACCATTGAAATGCCCCTCAGAACCCTTCTAAAGGCCCCCAGACCATTCTACTGCCCCTCAGGACCCTTCTAAAGGCCCCCAGACCCTTCTAGAGCACCTGAAGACCCTTCTAAAGGCCCCCAGACCCTTATAGAGCCCCTCAGGACCCTTCTAAAGTCCCCCAGACCCTGCTAATTCCCCTCAGGGCTTTTACAAGGGCACCCAGACCCTTCTAATGCCCCTCAGGACCCTTATAAAGGCACCCAGACCCTTCTAGAGCCTCTCAGGACAGTTTTAAAGGCCTCCAGACCCTTCTAGACCCTCTCAGGACCATTCTAAAGGCCCCCAGACCCTTCTACTGCCCCTCAGGAGCATTCTAAAGGCCCCCAGACCCTTCTAATGCCCCTCAGGGCCTTTCTAAAGGCACCCAGACCATTCTAATGCAACTCAGGGCCTTTCTAAAGGCCGCGAGACCCTTATAATCCCCCTGAGGGCCTTTAAAAAGGCCCCCAGACCCTTCTGGACCCCCTCAGGACGCTTCTAATAGACCCCAGACCCTTCTAGAGCGCCTCAGGGCCTTTCTAAAGGCCTCCACACCCTTCTAATGACACTCAAGACCCATGTAAAGGCCCCCAGACCCTTCTAGATTGCCTCAGGACCCATCTAAAAGCCCCCAGACCCTTCTAATGCCTTTCAGGGCCTTTCTAAATGCCTCCACACCCTTCTAATGACCCTCAAGACCCACGTAAATTCCCCCAGACCCTTCTAGATTGCCTCAGGACCCATCTAAAAGCCCCCAGACCCTTTTAAAGCCTTTCAGGACCCTTATAAAGGCCACAAGACCGTTCTAATGCCCCTCAGGACCTTTCTAAAGGCCCTCAGACCCTTCTAATGCCCCTCAGGGCATTTATAAAGGTTCCCAGACCCTTCTAGAGCCCGTCAGGACCCTTATAAAGGCCCCCAGACCATTCTAGAGCCCCTCAGGACACTTCTAAAGGCCCGCAGACCATTCTAATGCCCGTCAGGGCCTTTATAAAGGTAACCAGACCCTTCTACTGCCCCTCAGGAGCATTCTAAAGGCCCCCAGACCCTTCTAATGCCCACAGGGCCTTTATAAAGGACCCCAGACCCTTCTAGAGCCCCTGAAGACCCTTCTAAAGGCCCCCAGACCCTTATAGAGCCCCTCAGGACCCTTCTAAACTCCCCCAGACCCTGCTAATTCCACTCAGGGCTTTTATAAGGGCACCCAGACCCTTCTAATGCCCCTCAGGACCATTATAAAGGCACCCAGACCCTTCTAGAGCCTCTCAGGACAGTTAGAAAATGCCTCCAGACCCTTCTAGACCCCCTCAGGACCATTCTAAAGGAACCCAGACCCTTCTAATGCCCCTCAGGACCCTTCTAAAGGCCCCCAGACCCTTCTAATGCACCTCAGGGCCTTTCTAAAGTACCCCAGACACTTCTAGAACCTCTCAGGGCTTTTCTATATAACCCCAGACCCTTCTAATGCCCCTCAGGGCCTTTCTAAAGGCCCCCAGACCCTTCTAATGCCCCTCAGGACATTTCTAAAGGCCCCCAGACCATTCTAGAGCCCCTCAGGACATTTCTAAAGGCACCCAGACCCTTCTAATGCCACTCAGGGCCTTTCTAAAGGCCGCGAGACACTTATAATCCCCCTGAGGGCCTTTAAAAAGGCCCCCAGACCCTTCTGGACCCCCTCAGGACGCTTCTAATAGCCCCCAGACCCTTCTAGAGCCCCTCAGGGCCTTTCTAAAGGCCTCCACACCCTTCTAATGACCCTCAAGACCCATGTAAAGGCCCCCAGACCCTTCTAGATTGCCTCAGGACCCATCTAAAAGCCCCCAGACCCTTCTAATGCCTTTCAGGGCCTTTCTAAAGGCCTCCACAATTTTATAATGACCCTCAAGACCCATGTAAAGGCCCCTAGAACCTTCTAGATTGCCTCAGGACCCATCTAATTGCCCGCAGACCCTTCTAATTCCTTTCAGGACCCTTATGAAGGCCACAAGACCCTTCTAATGCCCCTCAGGACCTTTCTAAAGGAACACAGACCCTTCTAATGCCCCACAGGGCCTTTCTATAGGCCCCCAGACCCTTCTAGAGCCCCTGAAGACCCTTCTAAAGGCCCCCAGACCCTTATAGAGCCCCTCAGGACCCTTCTAAAGTCCCCCAGACCCTGCTAATTCCCCTCAGGGCTTTTATAAGGGCACCCAGACCCTTCTAATGCCTCTCAGGACCCTTATAAAGGCACCCAGACCCTTCTAGAGCCTCTCAGGACAGTTTTAAATGCCTCCAGACCCTTCTAGACCCCCTCAGGACCATTCTAAAGGCCCCCAGACCCTTCTAATGCCCCTCAGGACCCTTGTAAAGGCCCCCAGACCCTTCTAATGCCCCTCAGGGCCTTCCTAAAGTACCCCAGACACTTCTAGAACCTCTCAGGGCCTTTCTATATGACCCCAGACCCTTGTAGTGCCCCTCAGGGCTATTCTAAAGGCCCCCATACCCTTCTAATGCCCCTCAGGACATTTCTAAAGGCCCCCAGACCCTTGTAATGCCACTCAGGGCCTTTCTAAAGGCCGCGAGACCATTATAATCCCCCTGAGGGCCTTTAAAAAGGCACCCAGACCCTTCTGGACCCCCTCAGGACGCTTCTAATAGCCCCCAGACCCTTCTAGAGCCCCTCAGGGCATTTCTAAAGGCCTCCACACCCTTCTAATGACCCTAAAGACCCATGTAAAGGCCCCCAGACCCTTCTAGATTGCCTCAGGACCCATCTAAAAGCCCCCAGACCCTTCTAATGCCTTTCAGGACCCTTATGAAGGTCACAAGACCCTTCTAATGCCCCTCAGGACCTTTCTAAAGGCCCTCAGACCCTTCTAGTGCCCCTCAGGGCATTTATAAAGGCCCCCAGACCCTTCTAGAGCCACTCAGGACATTTCTAAAGGCCCGCAGACCATTCTAATGCCCGTCAGGGCCTTTATAAATGTCCCCAGACCCTTCTACTGTCCCTCAGGAGCATTCTAAAGGCCCCCAGACCCTTCTAATGCCCCACAGGGCATTTAAAAAGGTCCCCAGACCCTTCTAGAGCTCCTGAAGACCCTTTTAAAGGCTCCCAGACCCTTATAGAGCCCTCAGGACTATTCTAAAGTCCCCCAGACCCTGTTAATTCCCTTCAGGGCTTTTATAAGGGCCACAAGACCCTTCTAATGCCTCTCAGGACCCTTATAAAGGCACCCAGACCCTTCTAGAGCCTCTCAGGACAGTTTTAAATGCCTCCAGACCCTTCTAGACCCCCTCAGGACCATTCCAAAGGCCCCCAGACCCTTCTAATGCCCCTCAGGACCCTTCTAAAGGCCCCCAGACCCTTCTAATGCCCCTCAGGGCCTTTCTAAAGTACCCCAGACACTTCTAGAACCTCTCAGGGCCTTTCTATATGACCCCAGACCCTTGTAATGCCCCTCAGGGCTTTTCTAAAGGCCCCCATACCCTTCTAATGCCCCTAAGGACATTTCTAAAGGCCCCCAGACCCTTGTAATGCCACTCAGGGCCTTTCTAAAGGCCTCGAGACCCTTATAATCCGCCTGAGGGCCTTTAAAAAGGCCCCCAGACCTTTCTGGAACACCTCAGGATGCTTCTAATAGCCCCCAGACCCTTCTAGAGCCCCTCAGGGCCTTTCTAAAGGCCTCCACACCCTTCTAATGACCCTCAAGACCCATGTAAAGGCTCCCAGACCCTTCTAGATTGCCTCAGGACCCATCTAAAAGCCCCCAGACTCTTCTAATGCCTTTCAGGACCCTTATGAAGGCCACAAGACCCTTATAATGCCACTCAGGGCATTTATAAAGGTTCCCAGACCCTTCTAGAGCCCGTCAGGACCCTTATAAAGGCCCCCAGACCATTCTAATGCCCGTCAGGGCCTTTATAAAGGTCCCCAGACCCTTCTACTGCCCCTCAGGAGCATTCTAAAGGCCCCCAGACCCTTCTAATGCCCCACAGGGCCTTTTTAAAGGTCCCCAGACCCTTCTAGAGCCCCTGAAAGCCCTTCTAAAGGCCCCCAGACCCTTATAGAGCCCCTCAGGACCTTTCTAAAGTTTCCCAGACCCTGCTAATTCCCCTCAGGGCTTTTATAAGGGCACCCAGACCATTCAAATGCCCCTCAGGACCCTTATAAAGGCACCCAGACCCTTCTAGAGCCTCTCAGGACAGATTTAAATGCCTCCAGACCCTTCTAGACCCCCTCAGAACCATTCTAAAGCCGCCCACACCCTTCTAATGCCCCTCAGGGCCTTTCTAAAGGCCCCCAGACCCTTCTAATGTCCCTGAGGGCATTTCTAAAGGTCCCCAGACCCATCTAGAGCCCCTCAGGACACTTCTAAAGGCCCCCAGACCCTTCTAATGTCCCTCAAGACTTTTCTAAAAGGCCCCAGACCTTTCTAATGCCCCTCAGGGCATTTCTAAAGGCCCCCAGACCCGTCTAATGCCCCTTAGGACCCTTCGAAAGTCCCCGAGACAATTTTAGAGCACCTCAGGACATTTCTAAAGGATCCCAGATCTTTCTAGAGCCCCTCAGGACCCTTCTAGAGGCCCCCAGACCCGTCTAGAGCCCCTCAGGACGATTCTAAAGGACCCCAGACCTTTCTAAACCACCTCAGGGCATTTCTAAAGGCCCCCAGACCATTCAAAGGCCCCTCAGGACCCTTTTAAAGGCCCCCAGACCATTCCAATGCCCCTAATGGCATTTCTAAAGGCCCCCAGACCATTCAAATGCCCCTCAGAAGCCTTCTAAAGGCCCCCAGATCATTCTAATGCCCCTCAGGACCCTTCTAAAGGCACCCAGACCCTTCTAATGCCCCTCAGGGCCTTTCTAAAATACCCCAGACACTTCTAGAACCTCTCAGGGCCTTTCTATATGACCCCAGGCCCTTGTAATGCCACTCAGGGCCTTTCTAAAGGCCGTGAGACCCTTATAATCCCCCTGAGGGCCTTTAAAGAGGCCCCTAGACCCTTCTGGACCCCCTCATGACGCTTCTAATAGCCCCCAGACCCTTCTAGAGCCCCTCAGGACCCTTATAAAGGCACCCAGACCCTTCTAGAGCCTCTCAGGACAGTTTTAAATGCCTCCAGACCCTTCTAGACCCCCTCAGGACCATTCTAAAGGCCCCCAGACCCTTCTAATGCCCCTGAGGACCATTCTAAAGGCCCCCAGACGCTTCTAATGCCCCTCAAGGCCTTTCTAAAGTACCCCAGACACTTCTAGAACCTCTCAGGGCCTTTCTATACGACCCCAGACCCTTGTAATGCCCCTCAGGACATTTCTAAAGGCCCCCATACCCTTCTAATGCCCCTCAGGACATTTCTAAAGGCCCCCAGACCCTTCTAGAGCCCCTCAGGACATTTCTAAAGGCCCCAGACCCTTCTAGATTGCCTCAGGACCCATCTAAAAGCCCCCAGACCCTTCTAATGCCACTCAGGGCCTTTCTAAAGGCCGCGAGACCATTATAATCCCCCTGAGGGCCTTTAAAAAGGCACCCAGACCCTTCTGGACCCCCTCAGGACGCTTCTAATAGCCCCCAGACCCTTCTAGAGCCCCTCAGGGCATTTCTAAAGGCCTCCACACCCTTCTAATGACCCTAAAGACCCATGTAAAGGCCCCCAGACCCTTCTAGATTGCCTCAGGACCCATCTAAAAGCCCCCAGACCCTTCTAATGCCTTTCAGGACCCTTATGAAGGTCACAAGACCCTTCTAATGCCCCTCAGGACCTTTCTAAAGGCCCTCAGACCCTTCTAGTGCCCCTCAGGGCATTTATAAAGGCCCCCAGACCCTTCTAGAGCCACTCAGGACATTTCTAAAGGCCCGCAGACCATTCTAATGCCCGTCAGGGCCTTTATAAATGTCCCCAGACCCTTCTACTGTCCCTCAGGAGCATTCTAAAGGCCCCCAGACCCTTCTAATGCCCCACAGGGCATTTAAAAAGGTCCCCAGACCCTTCTAGAGCTCCTGAAGACCCTTTTAAAGGCTCCCAGACCCTTATAGAGCCCTCAGGACTATTCTAAAGTCCCCCAGACCCTGTTAATTCCCTTCAGGGCTTTTATAAGGGCCACAAGACCCTTCTAATGCCTCTCAGGACCCTTATAAAGGCACCCAGACCCTTCTAGAGCCTCTCAGGACAGTTTTAAATGCCTCCAGACCCTTCTAGACCCCCTCAGGACCATTCCAAAGGCCCCCAGACCCTTCTAATGCCCCTCAGGACCCTTCTAAAGGCCCCCAGACCCTTCTAATGCCCCTCAGGGCCTTTCTAAAGTACCCCAGACACTTCTAGAACCTCTCAGGGCCTTTCTATATGACCCCAGACCCTTGTAATGCCCCTCAGGGCTTTTCTAAAGGCCCCCATACCCTTCTAATGCCCCTAAGGACATTTCTAAAGGCCCCCAGACCCTTGTAATGCCACTCAGGGCCTTTCTAAAGGCCGCGAGACCCTTATAATCCCCCTGAGGGCCTTTAAAAAGGCCCCCAGACCTTTCTGGAACACCTCAGGATGCTTCTAATAGCCCCCAGACCCTTCTAGAGCCCCTCAGGGCCTTTCTAAAGGCCTCCACACCCTTCTAAAGACCCTCAAGACCCATGTAAAGGCCCCCAGACCCTTCTAGATTGCCTCAGGACCCATCTAAAAGCCCCCAGACTCTTCTAATGCCTTTCAGGACCCTTATGAAGGCCACAAGACCCTTATAATGCCACTCAGGGCATTTATAAAGGTTCCCAGACCCTTCTAGAGCCCGTCAGGACCCTTATAAAGGCCCCCAGACCATTCTAATGCCCGTCAGGGCCTTTATAAAGGTCCCCAGACCCTTCTACTGCCCCTCAGGAGCATTCTAAAGGCCCCCAGACCCTTCTAATGCCCCACAGGGCCTTTTTAAAGGTCCCCAGACCCTTCTAGAGCCCCTGAAAGCCCTTCTAAAGGCCCCCAGACCCTTATAGAGCCCCTCAGGACCTTTCTAAAGTTCCCCAGACCCTGCTAATTCCCCTCAGGGCTTTTATAAGGGCACCCAGACCATTCAAATGCCCCTCAGGACCCTTATAAAGGCACCCAGACCCTTCTAGAGCCTCTCAGGACAGATTTAAATGCCTCCAGACCCTTCTAGACCCCCTCAGGACCATTCTAAAGCCGCCCACACCCTTCTAATGCCCCTCAGGGCCTTTCTAAAGGCCCCCAGACCCTTCTAATATCCCTGAGGGCATTTCTAAAGGTCCCCAGACCCATCTAGAGCCCCTCAGGACACTTCTAAAGGCCCCCAGACCCTTCTAATGTCCCTCAAGACTTTTCTAAAAGGCCCCAGACCTTTCTAATGCCCCTCAGGGCATTTCTAAAGGCCCCCAGACCCGTCTAATGCCCCTTAGGACCCTTCGAAAGGCCCCGAGACAATTTTAGAGCACCTCAGGACATTTCTAAAGGATCCCAGATCTTTCTAGAGCCCCTCAGGACCCTTCTAGAGGCCCCCTGACCCGTCTAGAGCCCCTCAGGACGATTCTAAAGGACCCCAGACCTTTCTAAACCACCTCAGGGCATTTCTAAAGGCCCCCAGACCATTCAAAGGCCCCTCAGGACCCTTTTAAAGGCCCCCAGACCATTCCAATGCCCCTAATGGCATTTCTAAAGGTCCCCAGACCATTCAAATGCCCCTCAGAAGCCTTCTAAAGGCCCCCAGACCATTCTAATGCCCCTCAGGACCCTTCTAAATGCACCCAGACCCTTCTAATGCCCCTCAGGGCCTTTCTAAAATACCCCAGACACTTCTAGAACCTCTCAGGGCCTGTCTATATGACCCCAGGCCCTTGTAATGCCACTCAGGGCCTTTCTAAAGGCCGTGAGACCCTTATAATCCCCCTGAGGGCCTTTAAAGAGGCCCCTAGACCCTTCTGGACCCCCTCAGGACGCTTCTAATAGCCCCCAGACCCTTCTAGAGCCCCTCAGGACCCTTATAAAGGCACCCAGACCCTTCTAGAGCCTCTCAGGACAGTTTTAAATGCCTCCAGACCCTTCTAGACCCCCTCAGGACCATTCTAAAGGCCCCCAGACCGTTCTAATGCCCCTCAGGACCATTCTAAAGGCCCCCAGACGCTTCTAATGCCCCTCAAGGCCTTTCTAAAGTACCCCAGACACTTCTAGAACCTCTCAGGGCCTTTCTATACGACCCCAGACCCTTGTAATGCCCCTCAGGACATTTCTAAAGCCCCCATACCCTTCTAATGCCCCTCAGGACATTTCTAAAGGCCCCCAGACCCTTCTAGAGCCCCTCAGGACATTTCTAAAGGCCCCAGACCCTTCTAGATTGCCTCAGGACCCATCTAAAAGCCCCCAGACCCTTCTAATGCCACTCAGGGCCTTTCTAAAGGCCTCCACACCCTTCTAATGACCCTCAAGACCCATTTAAAGGCCCCTAGACCCTTCTAGATTGCCTCAGGACCCATCTAAAAGCCCCCAGACCCTTCTAATGCCTTTCAGGGCCCTTATGAAGGCCACAAGACCCTTCTAATGCCCCTCAGGACCTTTCTAAAGGCCCTCAGACCCTTCTAATGCCCCTCAGGGCATTTATAAAGGTTCCCAGACCCTTCTAGAGCCCGTCAGGACCCTTATAAAGGCCCCCAGACCATTCTAGAGCCCCTCAGGAGCATTCTAAAGGCCTGCAGACCATTCTAATGCCCGTCAGGGCCTTTCTAAAGGTCCCCAGACCCTTCTACTGCCCCTGAAGACCCTTCTAAAGGCCCCCAGACCCTTCTAGAGCCCCTCAGGACCCTTCTAAAGTCACCCAGACCCTGCTAGTTCCCCTCAGGGCTTTTATAAGGGCACCCAGAATCTTCTATGCCCCTCAGGACCCTTATAAAGGCACCCAGACCCTTCTAGAGCCTCTCAGGACAGTTTTAAATGCGTCCATACCCTTCTAGACCCCCTCAGGACCATTCTAAAGGCCCCCAGACCCTTCTAATGCCCCTCAGGGCCTTTCTAAAGGCCCCCAGACCCTTCTAATGCCCCTCAGGTCATTTCTGAAGGCACCCAGACCCTTCTAATGCCACTCAGGGCCTTTCTAAAGGCCGCGAGACCCTTATAATGCCCCTGAGGGCCTTTAAAAAGGCCCCCAGACCCTTCTGGACGCCCTCTGGACGCTTCTTATAGCCCCCAGACCCTTCTAGAGCCCCTCAGGGCCTTTCTAAAGGCCTCCACACCCTTCTAATGACCCTCAGGACCCATCTAAAAGCCCCCAGACCCTTCTAATGCCTTTCAGGACCCTTATGAAGGCCACAAGACCCTTCTAATGCCCCTCAGGACCATTCTAAAGGCCCTCAGACCCTTCTAATGCCCCTCAGGGCATTTATAAAGGTTCCCAGACCCTTCTAGAGCCCTTCAGGACACTTATAAAGGTCCCCAGACCCTTCTAATGCCCCACAGGGCCTTTCTAAAGGTCCCCAGACCCTTCTAGAGCCCCTCAAGACCCTTCTAAAGGCCCCCAGACCCTTCTAGAGCCCCTTAGGACCCTTCTAAAGTCCCCCAGACCCTGCTAATTCCCTTCAGGGCTTTTATAAGGGCACCCAGACCCTTCTAATGCCCCTCAGAACCCTTATAAAGGCACCCAGACCCTTCTAGAGCCTCTCAGGACAGTTTTAAATGCGTCCAGACCCTTCTAGAACCTCCCAGGACCATTCTAAAGGCCCCCAGACCCTTCTAATGCCCCTCAGGGCCTTTCTAAAGTACCCCAGACACTTCTAGAACCTCTCAGGGCCTTTCTATATGACCCCAGGCCCTTGTAATGCCACTCAGGGCCTTTCTAAAGGCAGCGAGACCCTTATAATCCCCCTGAGGGCCTTTAAAAAGGACCCCAGACCCTTCTTGACCCCCTCAGGACGCTTCTAATAGCCCACAGACCCTTCTAGAGCCCCTCAGGGCCTTTCTAAAGGCCTCCACACCCTTCTAATGACCCTCAAGACCCATGTAAAGGCCCCCAGACCCTTCTAGATTGACTCAGGACACATCTAAAAGCCCCCAGACCCTTCTAATGCCTTTCAGGGCCTTTCTAAAGGCCTCCACACCCTTCTAATGACCCTCAAGACCCATGTAAAGGCCCTTAGACCCTTTTAGATTGCCTCAGGTCCCATCTAAAAGCCCCCAGACCCTTCTAATGCCTTTCAGGACCCTTATGAAGGCTACAAGACCATTCTAATGCCCCTCAGGACCTTTCTAAAGGCCCTCAGACCCTTCTAATGCCCCTCAGGGCATTTATAAAGGTTCCCAGACCATTCTAGAGCCCCTCAGGACACTTCTAAAGGCCCGCAGACCATTCTAATGCCCCACAGGGCCTTTCTAAAGGTCCCCAGACCCTTCTAGAGCCCCTGAAGACCCTTCTAAAGGACCCCAGACCCTTATAGAGCCCCTCAGGACCATTCTAAAGTCCCCCAGACCCTGCTAATACCCCTCAGGTCTTTTATAAGGGCCACAAGACCCTTCTAATGCCCCTCAGGACCCTTATAAAGGCACCCAGACCCTTCTAGAGCCTCTCAGGACAGTTTTAAATGCCTCCAGACCCTTCTAGACCCCCTCAGGACCATTCTAAAGGCACCCAGACCCTTCTAATGCCCCTCAGGACCCTTCTAAAGGCCCCCAGACCCTTCTAGAGCCCCTCAGGACATTACTAAAGGCACCCAGACCCTTCTAATGCCACTCAGGGCCTATCTAAGGGCTGCGAGACCCTTATAATACCCCTGAGGGCCTTTAAAAAGGCCCCCAGACCATTCTGGACCCCCTCAGGACGCTTCTAATAGCCCCCAGACACTTCTAGAGCCCCTCAGGGCCTTTCTAAAGGATTCCACACCCTTCTAATGACCCTCAAGACCCATGTAAATGCCCCCAGACCCTTCTAGATTGCCGCAGGACCCATCTAAAAGCCCCCAGACCCTTCTAATGCCTTTCAGGGCCTTTCTAAAGGCCTCCACACCCTTATAATGACCCTCAAGACCCATGTAAAGGCCCCCAGACCCTTCTAGATTGCCTGAGGACCCATCTAAAAGCCCCCAGACCCTTTTACTGCCTTTCAGGACCCTTATGAAGGCCACAAGACCCTTCTAATGCCCCTCAGGACCTTTCTAAAGGCCCTCAGACCCTTCTACTGCCCCTCAGGGCATTTGTAAAGGTTCCCAGACCCTTCTAGAGCCCGTCAGGACCCTTATAATGGCCCCCAGACCATTCTAGAGCCCCTCAGGACACTTCTAAAGGCCCTCAGACAATTCTAATGCCAGTCAGGGCCTTTATAAAGGTCCCCAGACCCTTCTACTGCCCCTCAGGAGCATTCTAAAGGCCCCCAGACCCTTCTAATGCCCCACAGGGCCTTTCAAAAGGTCCCCAGACCCTTCTAGAGCCCCTGAAGACCCTTCTAAAGGCCCCCAGACCCTTCTAATGCCACTGAGGGCCTTTCTAAAGTCCCCCAGACCCTGTTAATTCCCCTCAGGGCTTTTATAAGGGCACCCAGACCCTTCTAATGCCCCTCAGGACCCTTATAAAGGCACCCAGACCCTTCTAGAGCCTCTCAGGACAGTTTTAAATGCCTCCAGACCCTTCTAGACCCCCTCAGAACCATTCTAAAGGCCCCCAGACCCTTCTAGATCCCCTCAGGACATTTCTAAAGGCACCCAGACCATTCTAATGCCACTCAGGGCCTCTCTAAAGGACGCGAGACCCTTATAATCCCCCTGAGGGCCTTTAAAAAGGCCCCCAGACCCTTCTGGACCCCCTCAGGATGCTTCTAATAGCCCCCAGACCCTTCTAATGCCTTTCAGGGCCTTTCTAAAGGCCTCCACACCCTTCTAATAACCCTCAAGACCCATGTAAAGGCTCCCAGACCCTTCTAGATTGCTTCAGGACCCATCTAAAAGCCCCCAGACCCTTCTAATGCCTTTCAGGACCCTTATGAAGGCCACAAGACCCTTCTAATGCCCCTCAGGACCTTTCTAAAGGCCCTCAGACCCTTCTAATGCCACTCAGGGCATTTATAAAGGTTCCCAGACCCTTCTAGAGCCCGGCAGGACCCTTATAAAGGCCCCCAGACCATTCTAGAGCCCCTCAGGACACTTCTAAAGGCCCGCAGACCATTCTAATGCCCGTCAGGGCCTTTTTAAAGGTCCCCAGTCCCTTCTACTGCCCCTCAGGAGCATTCTAAAGGCCCCCAGACCCTTCTAATGCCCCACAGGGCCTTTCGAAAGGTCCCCAGACCCTTCTAGAGCCCCTGAAGACCCTTCTAAAGGCCCCCAGACCCTTCTAGAGCCCTTCAGGACCCTTCTAAAGTCCCCAGACACTGCTAATTCCCCTCAGGGCTTTTATAAGGGCCACAAGACCCTTCTAATGCCCCTCAGGACCCTTATAAAGGCACCCAGACAATTCTAGAGCCTCTCAGGACAGTTTTAAATGCCTCAAGACCCTTCTAGACCCCCTCAGGACCATTCTAAAGGCCCCCAGACCCTTCTAATGCCCCTCAGAGCCTTTCTAAAGTACCCCAGACACTTCTAGAACCTCTCAGGGCCTTTCTGTATGACCCCAGACCATTGTAATGCCCCTCAGGGCCTTTCTAAAGGCCCCCATACCCTTGTAATGCCCCTCAGGACATTTCTAAAGGCCCCCAGACCCTTCTAGAGCCCCTCAGGACATTTCTAAAGGCACCCAGACCCTTCTAATGCCACTCAGGGCCTTTCTAAAGGCCGCGAGACCCTTATAATCCCCCTGAGGGCCTTTAAAAAGGCCCCCAGACCCTTCTGGACCCCCTCAGGACGCTTCTAATAGCCCCAAGACCCTTCTAGAGCCCCTCAGGGCCTTTCTAAAGGCCTCCACACCCTTCTAATGACCCTCAAGACCCATGTAAAGGCCCCCAGACCCTTCTAGATTGCCTCAGGACCCATCTAAAAGCCCCCAGACCCTTCTAATGCCTTTCAGGGCCTTTCTAAAGGCCTCCACACCCTTCTAATGACCCTCAAGACCCATGTAACGGCCCCCAGACCCTTCTAGATTGCCTCAGGACCCATCTAAAAGCCCCCAGACCTTTCTAATGCCTTTCAGGACCCTTATGAAGGCCACAAGACCCTTCTAATGCCCCTCAGGACCTTTCTAAAGGCCCTCAGACCCTTCTAATGCCCCTCAGGGCATTTATAAAGGTTCCCAGACCCTTCTAGAGCCCGGCAGGACCCTTATAAAGGCCCCCAGACCATTCTAGAGCCCCTCAGGACACTTCTAAAGGCCCGCAGACCATTCTAATGCCCGTCAGGGCCTTTCTGAAGGTCCCCAGACCCTTCTACTGCCCCTCAGGAGCATTCTATAGGCCCCCAGACCCTTCTAATGCCCCACAGGGCCTTTCTAAAGGTCCCCAGACCCTTCTAGAGCCCCTGAAGACCCTTCTAAAGGCACTCAGACCCTTATAGAGCCCCTCAGGACCCTTCTAAAATTCCCCCAGACCCTGCTAATTCCCCTCAGGGCTTTTATAAGGGCACCCAGACCCTTCTAATGCCCCTCAAGACCCTTATAAAGGCACCCAGACCCTTCTAGAGCATCTCAGGACAGTTTTAAATGCCTCCAGACCCTTCTAGACCCCCTCAGGAGCATTCTAAAGGCCCCCAGACCCTTCTAGAACATATAAGGGGCTTTCTAAAGCCCCCCAGACCCTTCTAATGCAACTCAGGGCCTTTTTAAATGCCCCCAGACCAATCAAATGCCCCTCAGAACCCTTCTAAAGGCGCCCAGACCCTTCTAATGCCCCTCAGGACCTTTTTAAAGGCCCTCAGACCCTTCTAATGCCCCTCAGGGCATTTATAAAGGTTCCCGGACCCTTCTAGAGCCCGTCAGGACCCTTATAAAGGCCCCCAGACCATTCTAGAGCCCCTCAGGACACTTCTAAAGGCCCGCAGACCATTCTAATGCCCGTCAGGGCCTTTCTAAAGTCCCCCAGACCCTGCTAATTCCCCTCAGGGCTTTTATAAGGGCCACAAGACCCTTCTAATGCCCCTCTGGACCCTTATAAAGGCACCCCGACCCTTCTAGAGCCTCTCAGGACAGTTTTAAATGCGTCCAGACCCTTCTAGACCCCCTCAGGACCATTCTAAAGGCCCCCAGACCCTTCTAATGCCCCTCAGGGCCTTTCTAAAGTACCCCATACCCTTGTAATGCCCCTCAGGACATTTCTAAAGGCCCCCAGACCATTCTAGAGCCCCTCAGGACGTTTCTAAAGGCACCCAGACCCTTCTAATGCCACTCAGGGCGTTTCTAAAGGCCGCAAGACCCTTATAATCCCCCTGAGGGCCTTTAAAAAGGCCCCCAGACCCTTCTGGACCCCCTCAGGACGCTTCTAATAGTCCCCAGACCCTTCTAATGCCACTCAGGGCCTTTCTAAAGGCCTCCACACCCTTCTAATGACCCTCAAGACCCATGTAAAGGCCCCCAGACCCTTCTAGATTGCCTCAGGACCCATCTAAAAGCCCCCAGACCCTTCTAATGCCACTCAGGGCCTTTCTAAAGGCCGCGAGACACTTATCATCCCCCTGAGGACCTTTAAAAAGGCCCCCAGACCCTTCTGGACCCTCTCAGGACGCTTCTAATAGCCCCCAGACCCTTCTAGAGCCACTCAGGGCCTTTCTAAACGCCTCCACAACCTTCTAATGACCCTAAAGACCCATGTAAAGTCCCCTAGACCCTTCTAGATTGCCTCAGGACCCATCTAAAATCCCCCAGACCCTTCTAATGCCTCTCAGGACCCTTATGAAGGCCCCCAGACCCTTCTAGAGCCCCTCAGGACTTTTCTAAAGGCACCCAGACCATTCTAATGCCACTCAGGGCCTTTCTAAAGGCCGCAAGACCCTTATAATCCCCCTGAGGGCCTTTAAAAAGGCCCCCAGACCCTTCTGGACCCCCTCAGGACGCTTCTAATAGTCCCCAGACCCTTCTAATGCCACTCAGGGCCTTTCTAAAGGCCTCCACACCCTTCTAATGACCCTCAAGACCCATGTAAAGGCCCCGAGACCCTTCTAGATTGCCTCAGGACCCATCTAAAAGCCCCCAGACCCTTCTAGAGCCCCTCAGGGCCTTTCTAAAGGCCTCCACACCCTTCTAATGACCCTCAAGACCCATGTAAAGGCCCTCAGACCATTCTAGATTGCCTCAGGACCCATCTAAAAGCCCCCAGACCCTTCTAATGCCTTTCAGGACCCTTATAAAGGCCACAAGACCCTTCTAATGCCCCTCAGGTCCTTTCTAAAGGCAACCAGACCCTTCTAATGCTCCTCAGGGCATTTATAAAGGTTCCCAGACCTTTCTAGAGCCCGTCAGGACCCTTATAAAGGCCCCCAGACCATTCTAGAGCTCCTCAGGACACTTCTAAAGGCCCGCAGACCATTCTAATGCCCGTCAGGGCCTTTCTAAAGGTCCCCAGACCCTTCTACTGCCCCTCAGGAGCATTCTAAAGGCCCCCAGACCCTTCTAATGCCCCACCGGGCCTTTCTAAAGGTACCCAGACCCTTCCAGAGCCCCTGAAGACCCTTCTAAAGGCTCCCAGACCCTTCTAGAGCCCCTCAGGACCCTTCTAAAGTCCCCCAGACCCTGCTAATTCTCAGCAGGGCTTTTATAAGGGCACCCAGACCCTTCTAATGCCCCTCAGGACCCTTATAAAGGCACCTAGACCCTTCTAGAGCCTCTCAGGACAGTTTTAAATGCCTCCAGACCCTTCTAGACCCCCTCAGGACCATTCTAAAGGCCCCCAGACCCTTCTAATGCCCCTCAGAGCCTTTCTAAAGTACCCCAGACACTTCTAGAACTTCTCAGGGCCTTTCTATATGACCCCAGACCCTTGTAATGCAACTCAGGGCCTTTCTAAAGGCCACGAGACCCTTATAATCCCCCTGAGGGCCTTTAAAAAGGACCCCAGACCTTTCTGGACCCCCTCAGGACTGTTCTAATATCCCCCAGACCCTTCTAGAGCTCCTCAGGACCTTTCTAAAGGCCTCCGCTCCCTTCTAATGACCCTCAAGACCCATGTAAAATCCCCTAGACCCTTCTAGATTGCCTCAGGACCCATCTAAAAGCACCCAGACCCTTCTAATGCCTTTCAGGGCCTTTCTAAAGGACTCCACACCCTTCTAATGACCCTCAAGACCCATGTAAAGGCCCCCAGACCCTTCTAGATTGCTTCAGGACCGATCTAAAAGCCCCCAGACCCTTCTAATGCCTTTCAGGACCCTTATAAAGGCCACAAGACCCTTCTAATGCCCCTCAGGACCTTTCTAAAGGCCCTCAGACCCTTCTAATGCCCCTCAGGGCATTTATAAAGGTTCCCAGACCCTTCTAGAGCCCGTCAGGACCCTTATAAAGGCCCCCAGGCCATTCTAGAGCCCCTCAGGACACTTCTAAAGGCCCGCAGACCATTCTAATGCCCGTCAGGGCCTTTCTAAAAGTCCCCAGACCTTTCTACTGCCTCTCAGGAGCATTCTAAAGGCCCCCAGACCCTTCTAATGCCCCACAGGGCCTTTTTAAAGGTCGCCAGACCCTTCTAGAGCCACTGATGACCCTTCTAAAGGCCCCCAGACCCTTCTAGAGCCCCTCAGAACCCTTCTAAAGTCCCCCAGACCCTGCTAATTCCCCTCAAGGCTTTTATAAGGGCACCCAGACCCTTCTAATGCCCCTCAGGACCCCTATAAAGGCACCCAGACCGTTGTAGAGCCTCTCAGGACAGTTTTAAATGCCTCCAGACCCTTCTAGACCCCCTCAGGACCATTCTAAAGGCCCCCAGACCATTCTAATGCCCATCAGGACCCTTCTAAAGGCTACCAGACCTTTCTAATGCCCCTCAGGGCCTTTCTAAAGTACCCCAGACACTTCTAGAACCTCTCATGGCCTTTCTACATGACCCCAAAGACTTGTAATGCCACTCAGGGCCTTTCTAAAGGCCGCGAGACCCTTTTAATCCCCCTGAGGGCCTTTAAAAAGGCCCCCAGACCCTTATGGATTGCCTCAGGACGCTTCTAATAGCCCCCAGACCCTTCTAGAGCTCCTCAGGGCATTTCTAAAGGCCCTCAGACCCTTCTAATGCCCCTCAGGGCATTTATAAAGGTTCCCAGACCCTTCTAGAGCCCGGCAGGACCCTTATAAAGGCCCCCAGACCATTCTAGAGCCCCTGAGGACATTTCTAAAGGCCCCCAGACCCTTCTAGAGCCCCTCAGGACATTTCAAAAGGCACCCAGACCCTTCTAATGCCACTCAGGGCCTTTCTAAAGGCCGCGAGACCCTTATCATCCCCCTGAGGGCCTTTAAAAAGGCCCCCAGACACTTCTGGACCCCCTCAGGATGCTTCTAATAGCCCCCAGACCCTTCTAGAGCCCCTCAGGGCCTTTCTAAAGGCCTCCACACCCATCTAATGACCCTCAAGACCCATGTAAAGGCCCCCAGACCCTTATAGATTGCCTCAGGACCCATCTAAAAGCACCCAGACCCTTCTAATGCCTTTCAGGGCCTTTCTAAATGCCTCCACACCCTTCTAATGACCCTCAAGACCCATGTAAAGGCCCCTAGACCCTTCTAGATTGCCTAAGGACCCATCTAAAAGCCCCCAGACCCTTCGAATGCCTTTCAGGACTCTTATGAAGGCCACAAGACCCTTCTAATGCCCCTCAGGACCTTTCTAAAGGCCCTCAGACCCTTCTAATGCCCCTCAGGGCATTTATAAAGGTTCCCAGACCCTTCTAGAGCCCGTCAGGACCCTTATAAAGGCCCCCAGACCATTCTAGAGCCCCTCAGGACACTTCTAAAGGCCCGCAGACCATTCTAATGCCCGTCAGTGCCTTTATAAAGGTCCCCAGTCCCTTCTACTGCCTCTCAGGAGCATTCTAAAGGCCCCCAGACCCTTCTAATGCCCCACAGGGCCTTTCTAAAGGTCGCCAGACCCTTCTAGAGCCACTGATGACCCTTCTAAAGGCCCCCAGACCCTTATAGAGCCCCTCAGGACCTTTCTAAAGTCCCCCAGACCCTGCTAATTCCCCTCAGGGCTTTTATAAGGGCACCGAGACCCATCTAATGCCCCTCAGGACCCTTATAAAGGCACCCAGACCCTTCTAGAGCCTCTCAGGACAGTTTTAAATGCCTCCAGACCCTTATAGACCCCCTCAGGACCATTCTAAAGGCCCCCAGACCCTTCTAATGCCCCTCAGGACCCTTCTAAAGGCCCCCAGACCCGTCTAATGCCCCTCAGGGCCTTTCTAAAGTACCCCAGACACTTCTAGATCCTCTCAGGGCCTTTCTATATGACCCCAGACCCTTGTAATGCCCCTCAGGGCCTTTTTAAAGGCCCCCAGACCCTTCTAATGCCCCTCAGGACATTTCTAAAGGCCCCCAGACCCTTCTAGAGCCCCTCAGGACATTTCTAAAGGCACCCAGACCCTTCTAATGCCACTCAGGGCCTTTCTAAATGTCGCGAGACCCTTATAATCCCCCTGAGGGCCTTTAAAAAGGCCCCCAGACCCTTCTGGACCCCCTCAGGATGATTCTAATAGCCCCCAGACCCTTCTAGAGCCCCTCAGGGCCTTTCTAAAGGCCTCCACACCCTTCTAATGACCCTCAAGACCCATGTAAAGGCCCCCAGACCCTTCTAGATTGCCTCAGGACCCATCTAAAAGCCCCCAGACCCTTCTAATGCCTTTCAGGGCCTTTCTAAATGCCTCCACACCCTTCTAATGACCCTCAAGACACATGTAAAGGCCCCTAGACCCTTCTAGATTGCCTCAGGACCCATCTAAAAGCCCCCAGACCCTTCAAATGCCTTTCAGGACCCTTATGAAGGACACAAGACCCTTCTAATGCCCCTCAGGAGCATTCTAAAGGCTCCCAGACCCTTCTAATGCCCCACAGGGCCTTTCGAAAGGTCCCCAGACCCTTCTAGAGCCCCTGAAGACCCTTCTAAAGGCCCTCAGACCCTTATAGAGCCCCTCAGGACCCTTCCAAAATTTCCCCAGACCCTGCTAATTCCCCTCAGGGCTTTTATAAGGGCACCCAGACCCTTCTAATGCCCCTCAGGACCCTTATAAAGGCACCCAGACCCTTCTAGAGCATCTCAGGACAGTTTTAAATGCCTCCAGACCCTTCTAGACCCCCTCAGGAGCATTCTAAAGGCCCCCAGACCCTTCTAGAACATATAAGGGGCTTTCTAAAGCCCCCCAGACCCTTCAAATGCCCCTCAGGGCCTTTTTAAATGCCCTCAGATCTATCTAATGCCCCTCAGGGCATTTATAAACGTTCCCAGACCCTTCTAGAGCCCGTCAGGACCCTTATAAAGGCCCCCAGACCATTCTCGAGCCCCTCAGGACACTTGTAAAGGCCCGCAGACCATTCTAATGCCCGTCAGGGCCTTTCTAAAGGTCCCCAGACCCTTCTACTGCCCCTCAGGAGCATTCTAAAGGCCCCCAGACCCTTCTAATGCCCCACAGGGCCTTTCGAAAGGTACCCAGACCCTTCTAGAGCCCCTGAAGACCCTTCTAAAGGCCCTCAGACCCTTCTACAGCCCCTCAGGACCCTTCTAAAGTCCCCCAGACCCTGCTAATTCACCTCAGGGCTTTTATAAGGGCACCCAGACCCTTCTAATGCCCCTCAGGACCATTCTAACGGCACCCAGACCCTTCTAGACCCTCTCAGGACAGTTTTAAATGCCTCCAGACCCTTCTAGACCCCCTCAGGACCATTCTAAAGGCCCCCAGACCCTTCTAATTCCCCTCAGGGCCTTTCTAAAGTACCCCAGACACTTCTAGAACCTCTCAGGGCCTTTCTATATGACCCCAGACCCTTGTAATGCCCCTCAGAGCATTTCTAAAGCCCCCATACTTTTCTAATGCCCCTCAGGACATTTCTAAAGGCCCCCAGACCCTTCTAGAGCCCCTCAGGACATTTCTAAAGGCACCCAGACCCTTCTAATGCCACTCAGGGCCTTTCTAAAGGCCTCCACACCCTTCTAATGACCCTCAAGACCCATGTAAAGGCCCCCAGACCCTTCTAGATTGCCTCTGGACCCATCTAAAAGCCCCCAGACCCTTCTAATGCCTTTCAGGGCATTTCTAAAGGCTGCGAGACCCTTATCATCCCCCTGAGGACCTTTAAAAAGGCCCCCAGACCCTTCTGGACCCCCTCAGGACGCTTCTAATAGCCCCCAGACCCTTCTAGAGCCCCTCAGGGCCTTTCTAAAGGCCTCCACACCCTTCTAATGACCCTCAAGACCCATGTAAATACTCCCAGACCCTTCTAGATTGCTTCAGGACCCATCTAAAAGCCCCCAGACCCTTCTAATGCCTTTCAGGACCACTATGAAGGCCACAAGACCCTTCTAATGCCCCTCAGCACCTTTCTAAAGGCCACCAGACCCTTCTAATGCTCCTCAGGGCATTTATAAAAGTTCCCACACCCTTCTAGAGCCCGGCAGGACCCTTATAAAGGCCCCCAGACCATTCTAGAGCCCCTCAGGACACTTCTAAAGGCCCGCAGACCATTCTAATGCCCGTCAGGGCCTTTTTAAAGGTCCCCAGACCCTTCTACTGCCCCTCAGGAGCATTCTAAAGGCCCCCAGACCCTTCTAATGCCTTACAGGGCCTTTCTAAAAGTCCCCAGACCCTTCTAGAGCCCCTGAAGATCCTTCTAAAGGCCCACAGACCCTTCTAGAGCCCCTCAGAACCCTTCTAAAGTCCCCCAGACCCTGCTAATTCCCCTCAGGGCTTTTATAAGGGCACCCAGACCCTTCTAATGCCCCTCAGGACCCCTGTAAAGGCACCCAGACCCTTGTAGAGCCTCTCAGGACAGTTTTAAATGCCTCCAGACCCTTCTAGACCCCCTCAGGACCATTCTAAAGGTCCCCAGACCCTTATAATGCCCCTCAGGACCCTTCTAAAGGCCCCCAGACCCTTCTAATGCCCTTCAGGGCCTTTCTAAATTACCCCAGACACTTCTAGAACCTCTCAGGGCCTTTCTACATGACCCCAAACCCTTGTAATGCCTCTAAGGGCCTTTCTAAAGGCCCCCATACCCTTCTAATGCCCCTCAGGACATTTCTAAAGGCCTCCACACCCTTCTAATGCCACTCAGGGCTTTTCTAAAGGCCGCGAGACCCTTTTAATCCCCCTGAGGGCCTTTAAAAAGGCCCCCAGAACCTTATGGATTGCCTCAGGATGCTTCTAATAGCCCCCAGACCCTTCTAGAGCTCCTCAGGGCCTTTCTAAAGGCCCTCAGACCCTTCTAGAGCTCCTCAGGGCCTTTATAAAGGTTCCCAGACCCTTCTAGAGCCCGTCAGGACCCTTATAAAAGCCCCCAGAACATTCTAGAGCCCCTCAGGACACTTCTAAAGGCCCGCATACCATTCTAATGCCCGTCAGGGCCTTTCTAAAGGTCCCCAGACCCTTCTACTGCCCCTCAGGAGCATTCTAAAGGCCCCCAGACCCTGCTAATTCCCCTCAGGGCTTTTATAAGGGCAACAAGACCCTTCTAATGCCACTCAGGACCCTTATAAAGGCACCCAGACACTTCTAGAGCCTCTCAGGACAGTTTTAAATGCCTCCAGACCCTTCTAGACTCCCTCAGGACCATTCTAAACGCCCCCAGACCCTTCTAATGCCCCTCAGGACCCTTCTAAAGGCCTCCACACCCTTCTAATGACCCTCAAGACCCATGTAAAGGCCCCCAGACCCTTCTAGATTGCCTCAGGACCCATCTAAAAGCCCCCAGACCCTTCTAATGCCTTTCAGGGCCTTTCTAAAGGACTCCACACCCTTCTAATGACCCTCAAGACCCATGTAAAGGCCCCTAGACCCTTCTAGATTGCCTCAGGACCCATCTAAAAGCCCCCAGACCCTTCTAATGCCTTTCAGGACCCTTATGAAGGCCACAAGACCCTTCTAATGCCCCTCAGGACCTTTCTAAAGGCCCTCAGACCTTTCTAATGCCCCTCAGGGCATTTATAAAGGTTCCCAGACCCTTCTAGAGCCCGGCAGGACCCTTATAAAGGTCCCCAGACCATTCTCGAGCCCATCAGGACACTTGTAAAGACCCGCAGACCATTCTAATGCCCGTCAGGGCCTTTCTAAAGGTCCCCAGACCCTTCTACTGCCCCTCAGGAGCATTCTAAAGGCCCCCAGACCCTTCTAATGCCCCACAGGGCCTTTCTAAAGGTCCCCAGACCCTTCTAGAGCACCTGAAGACCCTTCTAAAGGACCTCATACCCTTCTAGAACCCCTTCAGGACCCTTCTAAAGTCCCCCAGACCCTGCTAATTCCCCTAAGGGCTTTTATAAGGGCACCCAGACCCTTCTAATGCCCCTCAGGACCATTCTAAAGGCCCCCAGACCCTTCTAGAGCCTCTCAGGACAGTTTTAAATGCATCCACACCCTTCTAGACCCCCTCAGGACCATTCTAAAGGCCCCCAGACCCTTCTAATGCCCCTCAGGGCCTTTCTAAAGTACCCCAGACATTTCTAGAACCTCTCAGGGCCTTTCTATATGACCCCAGACCCTTTTAATGCCCCTCAGGTCCTTTCTAAAGGCCCCCATACCCTTCTAATGCCCCTCAGGACATTTCTAAAAGCCCCCAGACACTTCTAGAGCCCGTCAGGACCCTTATAAAGGCCCCCAGACCATTCTAGAGCCCCTCAGGACACTTCTAAAGGCCCGCAGACCATTCAAGAGCCCCTCAACATCCTTCTAACGGCTCCCTGACCCTTCTAGAGCCCCTCAGGACATTTCTAAAGGCACCCAGGCCCTTCTAATGCCACTCAAGTCGTTTCTAAAGGCCGCAAGACCTTTATAATCCCCCTGAGGGCCTTTAAAAAGGCCCCCAGACCCTTTTGGACCCCCTCAGGACGCTTCTAATAGTCCCCAGACCCTTCTAATGCCACTCAGGGCCTTTCTAAAGGCCTCCACACCCTTCTAATGACCCTCAAGACCCATGTAAAGGCCCCCAGACCCTTCTAGATTGCCTCAGGACCCATCTAAAAGCCCCCAGACCCTTCTAATGCATTTCAGGGCCTTTCTAAAGGCCTCCACACCCTTCTAATGACCCTCAAGACCCATGTAAAGGCCCCTAGACCCTTCTAGATTGCCTCAGGACCCATCTAAAAGCCCCCAGACCCTTCTAATGCCTTTCAGGACCCTTATGAATGCCACAAGACCCTTCTAATGCCCCTCAGGAGCATTCTAAAGGCCCCCAGACCCTTCTAATGCCCTACAGGGCCTTTCGAAAGGTCCCCAGACCCTTCTAGAGCCCCTGAAGACCTTTCTAAAGGCCCTCAGACCCTTATAGAGCCCCTCAGGACCCTTCTAAAATTCCCCCAGACCCTGCTAATTCCCCTCAGGGCTTTTATAAGGGCACCCAGACCCTTCTAATGCCCCTCAAGACCCTTATAAATGCACCCAGACCCTTCTAGAGCATCTCAGGACAGTTTTAAATGCCTCCAGACCCTTCTAGACTCCCTCAGGAGCATTCTAAAGGCCCCCAGACCCTTCTAGAACATATAATAGGCTTTCTAAAGCCCCCCAGACCCTTCTAATGCCCCTCAGGGCCTTTTTAAATGCCCTCAGACCCTTCTAATGCTCCTCAGGGCATTTATAAAGGTTCCCAGACCCTTCTAGAGCCCGTCAGGACCCTTATAAAGGCCCCCAGACCATTCTAGAACCCCTCAGGACACTTCTAAAGGCCCGCAGACCATTCTAATGCCCGTCAGGGCCTTTCTAAAGGCCCCCAGACCCTTCTACTGCCCCTCAGGAGCATTCTAAAGGCTCCCAGACCCTTCTAATGCCCCACAGGGCCTTTCTAAATGTCCCCAGACCCTTCTAGAGCCCCTCAGGACATTTCTAAAGGCCTCCACACCCTTCTAATGCCACTCAGGGCCTTTCTAAAGGCCGCGAGACTCTTTTAATCCCCCTGAGGGCCATTTAAATGGCCCCCAGACCCTTATGCATTGCCTCAGGACGCTTCTAATAGCCCCCAGATCCTTCTAGAGCTCCTCAGGGCCTTTCTAAAGGCCCTCATACCCTTCTGATGCCCCTCAGGGCATTTATAAAGGTTCCCAGACCCTTCTAGAGCCCGGCAGGACCCTTATAAAGGCCCCCAGACCATTCTAGAGCCCCTCAGGACACTTCTAAAGGCCCGCATACCATTCTAATGCCCGTCAGGGCCTTTCTAAAGGTCCCCAGACCCTTCTACTGCCCACAGGAGCATTCTAAAGGCCCCCAGACCCTTGTAATGCCCCACAGGGCCTTTCGAAAGGTCCCCAGACCCTTCTAGAGCCACTCAGGACCCTTCTAAAGTCCCCCAGACCCTGCTAATTCCCCTCAGGGCTTTTATAAGGGCCACGAGACCCTTCTAATGCCCCTCAGGACAATTATAAAGGCACCCAGACACTTCTAGAGCCTCTCAGGACAGTTTTAAATGCCTCCAGACCCTTCTAGACCCCCTCAGGACACTTCTAAAGGTCCCCAGACCCTTCTAATGCCCCTCAGGACCCTTCTAAAGGCCCCCAGACCATTCTAATGCCCCTCAGGGCCTTTCTAAAGTACCCCAGACACTTCTAGAACCTCTCAGGGCCATTCTATATGACCCCAGACCCTTGTAATGCCCCTCAGGGCCTTTCTAAAGGCCCCCATACACTTCTAATGCCCCTCAGGACATTTCTAAAGGCCCCCAGACCTTTCTAGAGCCCCTCAGGACATTTCGAAAGGCACCCAGACCCTTCTAATGCCACTCAGGGCCTTTCTAAAGGCCGCTAGACCCTTATAATCCCCCTGAGGGCCTTTAAAAAGGCCCCCAGACCCTTCTGGACCCCCTCAGGACGCTTCTAATAGCCCCCAGACCCTTCTAGAGCCCCTCAGGGCCTTTCTAAAGGCCTCCACACCCTTCTAATGACCCTCAAGACCCATGTAAAGGCCCCCAGACCCTTCTAGATTGCCTCAGGACCCATCTAAAAGCCCCCAGACCCTTCTAATGCCCCACAGGGCCTTTCTAAAGGCCTCCACACCCTTCTAATGACCCTCAAGACCCATGTAAAGGCCCCTAGACACTTCTAGATTGCCTCAGGACCCATCTAAAAGCCCCCAGACCCTTCTAATGCCTTTCAGGACCCTTATGAAGGCCACAAGACCATTCTAATGCCCCTCAGGACCTTTCTAAAGGCCCTCAGACCTTTCTAATGCCCCTCAGGGCATTTATAAAGGTTCCCACACCCTTCTAGAGCCCGTCAGGACCCTTATAAAGGCCCCCAGACCATTCTCGAGCCCCTCAGGACACTTCTAAAGGCCCACAGACCATTCTAATGCCCGTCAGGGCCTTTCTAAAGGTCCCCAGACCCTTCTACTGCCCCTCAGGAGCATTCTAAAGGCCCCCAGACCCTTCTAATGCCCCACAGGGCCTTTCTAAAGGTCCCCAGACCCTTCTAGAGCCCCTGAAGACCCTTCTAAAGGCCCTCAGACCCTTCTAGAGCCCCTTCAGGACCCTTCTAAAGTCCCCCAGACCCTGCTAATTCCCCTCAGGGCTTTTATAAGGGCACCCAGACCCTTCTAATGCCCCTCAGGACCCTTATAAAGGCACCCAGACCCTTCTAGAGCCTCTCAGGACAGTTTTAAATGCCTCCAGACCATTCAAGACCCCCTCAGGACCATTCTAAAGGCCCTCAGACCCTTCTAATGCCCCTCAGGGCCTTTCTAAAGGCCCCCATACCCTTCTAATGCCCCTCAGGACATTTCTAAAGGCCCCCAGACACTTCTAGAGCCCCTCAGGACATTTCTAAAGGCACCCAGGCCCTTCTAATGCCACTCAGGTCGATTCTAAAGGCCGCAAGACCCTTATAATCACCCTGAGGGCCTTTAAAAAGGCCCCCAGACCCTTCTGGACCCCCTCAGGACGCTTCTAATAGTCCCCAGACCCTTCTAATGCCACTCAGGGCCTTTCTAAAGGCCTCCACACCCTTCTAATGACCCTCAAGACCCATGTAAAGGCCCCCAGACCCTTCTAGATTGCCTCAGGACCCATCTAAAAGCCCCCAGACCCTTCTAATGCCTTTCAGGGCCTTTCTAAAGGCCGCGAGACCCTTATCATCCCCATCAGGACCTTTAAAAAGGCCCCCAGACCCTTCTGGACCCCCTCAGGACGCTTCTAATAGCCCCCAGACCCTTCTAGAGCCCCTCAGGGCCTTTCTAAAGGCCTCCACACCCTTCTAATGACCCTCAAGACCCATGTAAAGGCTCCTAGACATTCTAGATTGCTTCAGGACCCATCTAAAAACCCCCAGACCCTTCTAATGCCTTTCAGGACCACTATGAAGGCCACAAGACCCTTCTAATGCCCCTCAGCACCTTTCTAAAGGCCCTCAGACCCTTCTAATGCCCCTCAGGGCATTTATAAAGGTTCCCAGACCCTTCTAGAGCCCGTCAGGACCCTTATAAAGGCCCCCAGACCATTCTAGAGCCCCTCAGGACACTTCTAAAGGCCCGCAGACCATTCTAATACACGTCAGGGCCTTTCTAAAGGTCCCCAGACCCTTCTACTGCCCCTCAGGAGCATTCTAAAGGCCCCCAGACCCTTCTAATGCCTTACAGGGCCTTTCTAAAAGTCCCCAGACCCTTCTAGAGCCCCTCAGGACATTTCTAAAGGCCTCCACACCCTTCTAATGCCACTCAGGGCCTTTCTAAAGGCCGCGAGACCCTTTTAATCCCCCTGAGTGCCTTTAAAAAGGCCCCCAGACCCTTATGGATTGCCTCAGGACGCTTCTAATAGCCCCCAGACCCTTCTAGAGCTCCTCAGGGCCTTTCTAAAGGCTCCCAGACCCTTCTAATGCCCCACAGGGCCTGTCTAAAGGTCCCCAGACCCTTCTAGAGCCCCTGAAGACCCTTCTAAAGGCCCCCAGACCTTTCTAATGCCACTCAGGGCCTTTCTAAAGGCCGCGAGACCCTTATCATCCCCCTGAGGGCCTTTAAATAGGCCCCCAGACCCTTCTGGACCACCTAAGGACGCTTCTAATAGCCCCCAGACCCTTCTAGAGCCCCTCAGGGCCTTTCTGAAGGCCTCCACACCTTTCTAATGACCCTCAAGACCCATGTAAAGGCCCCTAGACCCATCTAGATTGCCTCAGCACCCATCTAAAAGCCCCCAGACCCTTCTAATGCCTTTCAGGACCCTTATGAAGGCCACAAGACCCTTCTAATGTCCCTCAGGGCATTTATAAAGGTTCCCAGACCCTTCTAGAGCCCGTCAGGACCCTTATAAAGGCCCCCAGACCATTCTAGAGCCACTCAGGACACTTCTAAAGGCCCGCAGACTATTCTAATGCCTGTCAGGGCCTTTCTAAAGGTCCCCAGACCCTTCTACTGCCCCTCAGGAGCATTCTAAAGGTCCCCAGACCCTTCTAATGCCCCACAGGGCCTATCTAAAGGTCCCCAGACCCTTCTAGAGCCCCTCAGGACCCTTCAAAAGGCCCCCAGACCCTGCTAATTCCACTCAGGGCTTTTATAAGGGCACCAAGACCCTTCTAATGCCCCTCAGGACCCTTATAAAGGCACCCAGACCCTTCTAGAGCCTCTCAGGACAGTTTTAAATGCCTCCAGACCCTTCTAGACCCCCTCAGGACCATTCTAAAGGCCCCCAGACCCTTCTAATGCCCCTCAGGACCCTTCTAAAGGCCCCCAGACCCTTCTAATGCCCCTGAGGGCCTTTCTAAAGTACCCCACACACTTCTAGAACCTCTCAGGGCCTTTCTATATGACCCCAGTCCCTTCTAATGCCCCTCAGGGCCTTTCTAAAGGCCCCCATACCCTTCTAGAGCCCCTCAGGACATTTCGAAAGGCACCCAGACCCTTCTAATGCCACTCAGGGCCTTTCTAAAGGCCGCGAGACCCTTATAATCCCCCTGAGGGCCTTTAAAAAGGCCCCCAGACCCTTCTGGACCCCCTCAGGACGCTTCTAATACCCCCAGACCCTTCTAGAGCCCCTCAGGGCCTTTCTAAAGGCCTCCACACCCGTCTAATGACCCTCAAGACCCATGTAAAGGCCCCCAGACCCTTCTAGATTGCCTCAGGACCCATCTAAAAGCCCCCAGACCCTTCTAATGCATTTCAGGACCCTTATGAAGGCCACAAGACCCCTCTAATGCCCCTCAGGGCATTTATAATGGGGCCCAGACCCTTCTAGAGCCTGGCAGGACCCTTATAAAGGCCCCCAGACCATTCTAGAGCCCCTCAGGACACTTCTAAAGGCCCGCAGACCATTCTAATGCCCATCAGGGCCTTTATAAAGGTCCCCAGACCCTTCTACTGCCCCTCAGGAGCCTTCTAAAGGCCCCCAGACCCTTCTAATGCTTCACAGGGCCTTTCTAAAGGTCCCCAGACCCTTCTAGAGCCCCTGAAGACCATTCTAAAGGGCCCCAGACCCTTCTAGAGCCCCTCAGGACCCTTCTAAAGTCCCCCAGACCCTGCTAATTCCCATCAGGGCTTTTATAAGGGCCACAAGACCCTTCTAAAGCCCCTCAGGACCCTTATAAAGGCACCCAGACCCTTCTAGAGCCTCTCAGGACAGTTTTAAATGCCTCCAGACCCTTCTAGACCCCCTCAGGACCCTTATAAAGGCCCCCAGACCCTTCTAATGCCCCACAGGGCCTTTCTAAAGGTCCCCAGACCCATTTAGAGCCCCTCAGGACCCTTCTGAAGTCCCCCAGACCCTGCTAATTCCCCTCAGGGCCTTTCTAAAGTACCCCAGACACTTCTAGAACCTCTCAGGGCCTTTCTATATGACCCCAGACCCTTCTAATGCCCCTCAGGGCCTTTCTAAAGGCCCCCAGACCCTTCTAGAACCCCTCAGAACATTTCTAAAGGCACCCAGACCCTTCTAATGCCACTCAGGGCCTTTCTAAAGGCAGCAAGACCCTTATAATCCCCCTGAGGGCCTTTAAAAAAGCCCCCAGGCCCTTCTGGAACCCCTCAGGATGCTTCTAATAGCCCCCAGACCCTTCTAGAGCCCCTCAGGGCCTTTCTAAAGGCCTCCACACCCTTCTAATGACCCTCAAGACCCATGTAAAGGCCCCCAGACCCTTCTAGATTGCCTCAGGACCCATCTAAAAGCCCCCAGACCCTTCTAATGCTTTTCAGGACCCTTATGAAGGCCACAAGACCCTTCTAATGCCCCTCAGGACCTTTCTAAAGGCCCTCAGACCCTTCTAATGCCCCTCAGGGCATTTATAAAGGTTCCCAGACCCTTCTAGAGCCCCTCAGGACCCTTATAAAGGCCCCCAGACCATTCTAGAGCCCCTCAGGACACTTCTAAAGGCCCGCAGACCATTCTAATGCCCGTCAGGGCCTTTCTAAAGGTCCCCAGACCATTCTAATGCCCCTCAGGACCCTTCTAAAGGCCCCCAGACCCTTCTAATGCCCCTCAGGACCCATCTAAAGGCCCCCAGACCCTTCTAATGCCCTTCAGGGCCTTTCTAATGTACCCCAGACACGTCTAGAACCTCTCAGGGGCTTTCTATATGACCCCAGACCCTTGTAATGCCCCTCAGGGCCTTTCTAAAGGCCCCCATACCCTTCTAATGCCCCTCAGGACATTTCTAAAGGCCCCCAGACCCTTCTAGAGCCCCTCAGGACATTTCTAAAGGCACCCAGACCCTTCTAGTGCCACTCAAGGCCTTTCTAAAGGCCGCGAGACCCTTATAATCCCCCTGAGGGCCTTTAAAAAGGCTCCCAGACCCTTCTGGACCCCCTCAGGACGATTCTAATAGCCCCCAGACCCTTCTAGAGCCCCTCAGGGCCTTTCTAAAGGCCTCCACACCCTTCTAATGACCCTCAAGACCCATGTAAAGGCCCCCAGACCCTTCTAGACCCCCTCAGCACCCATCTAAAAGCCCCCAGACCCTTCTAATGCCTTTCAGGGAATTCTAAAGGACTCCACACCCTTCTAATGACCCTCAAGACCCATGTAAAGGCCCCTAGACCCTTCTAGATTGCCTCAGGACCCATCTAAAAGCCCCCAGACCCTTCTAATGCCTTTCAGGACCCTTATGAAGGCCACAAGACCCTTCTAATGCCCCTCAGGACCTTTCTAAAGGCCCTCAGACCCTTCTAATGCCCCTCAGGTCATTTATAAATGTTCCCAGACCCTTCTAGAGCCCGTCAGGACCCTTATAAAGGCCCCCAGACCATTCTAGAGCCCCTCAGGACACTTCTAAAGGCCCGCAGACCATTCTAATGCCCATCAGGGCCTTTATAAAGGATCCCAGACCCTTCTACTGCCCCTCAGGAGCATTCTAAAGGCCCCCAGACCCTTCTAGAGCCCCTGAAGACCCTTCTAAAGGACCCCAGACCCTTATAGAGCCCCTCAGCACCCTTCTGAAGTCCCCCAGACCCTGCTAATTCCCCTCAGGGCTTTTATAAGGGCCACTAGACCCTTCTAATGCCCCTCAGGACCCTTATAAAGGCTCCCAGACCCTTCTAGAGCCTCTCAGGACAGTTTTAAATGCCTCCAGACCCTTCTAGACCCCCTCAGGACCATTCTAAAGGGCCCCAGACCCTCCTAATGCCCCTCAGGACCCTTCTAAAGGCCCCCAGACCCTTCTAATGCCCCTCAGGGCCTTTCTAAAGTACCCCAGACACTTCTAGAACCTCTCAGGGCCTTTCTATATGACCCCAGACCCTTGTAATGCCCCTCAGGGCCTTTCTAAAGGCCCCCACACCCTTCTAGAGCCCCTCAGAACATTTCTAAAGGCACCCAGACCCTTCTAATGCCACTCAGTGCCTTTCTAAAGGCCGCAAGACCCTTATAATCCCCCTGAAGTCCTTTAAAAAGGCCCCCAGACCCTTCTGGACCCCCTCAGGACGCTTCTAATAGCCCCCAGACCCTTCTAGAGCCCCTCAGGGCCTTTCTAAAGGCCTCCACACCCTTCTAATTACCCTCAAGACCCATGTAAAGGCCCCCAGACCCTTCTAATGCCTTTCAGGACCCTTATCAAGGCCACAAGACCCTTCTAATGCCCCTCAGGACCTTTCTAAAGGCCCTCAGACCCTTCTAATGCCACTCAGGGCATTTATAAAGGTTCCCAGACCCTTCTAGAGCCCGTCAGGACCCTTATAAAGGCCTCCAGACCATTCTAGAGCCCCTCAGGACACTTCTAAAGGCCCGCAGACCATTCTAATGCCCGTCAGGGCCTTTCTAAAGGTCCCCAGACCCTTCTACTGCCCCTCAGGAGCATTCTAAAGGCCCCCAGACCCTTCTAATGCCCCACAGGGCCTTTCTAAAGGTCCCCAGACCCTTCTAGAGCCCCTGAAGACCCTTCTAAAGGCCCCCAGACCCTTCTAGATTGCCTGAGGACCCATCTAAAAGCCCCCAGACCCTTCTAATGCCTTTCAGGACCCTTATCAAGGCCACAAGACCCTTCTAATGCCCCTCAGGACCTTTCTAAAGGCCCTCAGACCCTTCTAATGCCCCTCAGGGCATTTATAAAGGTTCCCAGACCCTTCTAGAGCCCGTCAGGACCCTTATAAAGGCCTCCAGACCATTCTAGAGCCCCTCAGGACACTTCTAAAGGCCCGCAGACCATTCTAATGCCCGTCAGGGCCTTTCTAAAGGTCCCCAGACCCTTCTACTGCCCCTCAGGAGCATTCTAAAGGCCCCCAGACCCTTCTAATGCCCCCCAGGGCCTTTCTAAAGTCCCCCAGACCCTACTAATTCCCCTCAGGGCTTTTATAAGGGCCACAAGACCCTTCTAATGCCCCTCAGGACCCTTCTAAAGGCCCCCAGACCCTTCTAATGCCCCTCAGGGCCTTTCTAAAGTACCCCAGACACTTCTAGAACCTTTCAGGGCCTTTCTATATGACCCCAGACCCTTGTAATGACCCTCAGGGCCTTTCTAAAGGCCCCCAGACCCTTCTAATGACCCTCAGGACATTTCTAAATGCCGCGAGACCCTTCTAGAGCCCCTCAGAACATTTCTAAAGGCACCCAGACCCTTCTAATGCCACTCAGGGCCTTTCTAAAGGCGGCGAGACACTTATAATCCCCCTGAGGGCCTTTAAAAAGGCCCCCAGACCCTTCTGGACCCCATCAGGACGCTTCTAATAGCCCCCAGACCCTTCTAGAGCCCCTCAGGGCCTTTCTAAAGGCCTCCACACCCTTCTAATGACCCTCAAGACCCATGTAAAGGCCCCCAGACCCTTCTACATTGCCTCAGGACCCACCTAAAAGCACCCAGACCCTTCTAGAGCCTCTCAGAACAGTTTTAAATTCCTCCAGACCGTTCTAGACCCCCTCAGGACCCTTCTAAAGGCCCCTAGACCCTTCTAATGCCCCTCAGGGCCTTTCTAAAGGCCCTCAGACCCTTCTAATGCCCCTCAGGGCATTTATAAAGGTTCCCAGACCCTTCTAGAGCCCGTCAGGACCCTTATAAAGGCCCCCAGACCATTCTAGAGCCCCTCAGGACACTTCTAAAGGCCCGCAGACCATTCTAATGCCCGTCAGGGCCTTTCTAAAGGTCCCCAGACCCTTCTACTGCCCCTCAGGAGCATTCTAAAGGCACCCAGACCCTTCTAATGCCCCACAGGGCCTTTCTAAAGGTCCCCAGACCATTGTAGAGCCCCTGAAGACCCTTCTAAAGGCCCCCAGACCCTTATAGAGCCCCTCAGGTCCCTTCTAAATTTCCCCAGACCCTGCTAATTCCCCTCAGGGCTTTTATAAGGGCCACAAGACCCTTATAATGCCCCTCAGGACCCATATAAAGGCACCCAGACCCTTCTAGAGCCTCTCAGGACAGTTTTAAATGCCTCCAGACCCTTCTAGACCCCCTCAGGACCCTTCTAAAGCCCCCCAGACCCTTCTAATGCCCCTCAGGGCCTTTTTAAAGTACCCCAGACACTTCTAATGCCTCTCAGGGCCTTTCTAAAGGTCCCCATACCCTTCTAATGCCCCTGAGGACATTTCTAAAGGCACCCAGACCCTTCTAGAGCCCCTCAGGACATATCTGAAGGCACCGAGACCATTCTAATGCCACTCAGGGCCTTTCTAAAGGCCGCAAGACCCTTATAATCCCCCTGAGGGCCTTTAAAAGGCCCCCAGACCCTTCTGGACCCACTCAGGACGCTTCTAATAGCCCCCAGACACTTCTAGAGCCCCTCAGGACCTTTCTAAAGGACTCCACACCCTTCTAATTACCCTCAAGACCCATGTAAAGGCCCCTAGACCCTTCTAGATTGCCTCAGGACCCATCTAAATGCCCCCAGACCCTTCTAATGCATTTCAGGACCCTTATGAAGGCCACAAGAACCTTCTAATGCCCCTCAGGACCTTTCTAAAGGCCCTCAGACCCTTCTAATGCCCCTCAGGGCATTTATAAAGGTTCCCAGACCCTTCTAGAGCCCGTCAGGACGCTTCTGAAGTCCCCCAGACCGTGCTAATTCCCCTCAGGGCTTTTATAGGGGCCACAAGACCCTTCTAATGCCCGTCAGGGCCCTTATAAAGGCACCCAGACCCTTCTAGAGCCTCTCAGGACAGTTTTAAATGCCTCCAGACCCTTCTAGACCCCCTCAGGACCATTCTAAAGGCCCCCAGACCCTTCTAATGCCCCTCAGGACCCTTCTAAAGGCCCCCAGACCCTTCTAATGCCCCTCAGGGCCTTTCTAAAGTACCCCAGACACTTCTAGAACCTCTCAGGGCCTTTCTATATGACCCCAGACCCTTGTAATGCCCCTCAGGGCCATTCTAAAGGCCCCCAGACCTTTATAATGCCCCTCAGGACATTTCTAAAGGCCCCCAGACCCTTCTAGAGCCCCTCAGGACATTTCTAAAGGCACCCAGACCCTTCTAATGCCACTCAGGGCCTTTCTAAAAGCCGCAAGACCCTTATAATCCCCCTGAGGGCCTTTAAAAAGGCCCCCAGACCCTTCTGGACCCCCTCAGGACGCTTCTAATAGCCCCCAGACCCTTCTAGAGCCCCTCATGGCCTTTCTAAAGGCCTCCACACCCTTCTAATGACCCTCAAGACCCATATAAAGGCCCCCAGACCCTTCTAGATTTCCTCAGGACCCACCTAAAAGCACTCAGACCCTTCTAGAGCCTCTCAGGACAGTTTTAAATTCCTCCAGACCCTTCTAGACCCCCTCAGGACCATTCTAAATGCCCCCAGACCCTTCTAATGCCCCTCAGGACCCTTCTAAAGGCCCCCAGACCCTTCTAATGCCCCTCAGGGCCTTTCTAAATTACCCCAGACACTTCTAGAACCTCTCAGGGCCTTTCTATATGACCCCAGACCCTTGTAATGCCCCTCAGGGTCTTTCTAAAGGCCCCCATACCCTTCTAATGCCCCTCAGGACATTTCTAAAGGCACCCAGACCCTTCTAATGCCACTCAGGGCCTTTCTAAAGGCCGCAAGACCCTTATAATCCCCCTGAGGGCCTTTAAAAAGGCCCCCAGACCCTTCTCGACCCCCTCAGGACGCGTCTAATAGACCCCAGACCCTTCTAGAGCCCCTCAGGGCCTTTCTAAAGGCCTCCACACCCTTCTAATGACCCTCAGGACCCATCTAAAAGCCCCCAGACCCTTCTAATGCCTGTCAGGGCCTTTCTAAAGGCCTCCACACCCTTCTAATTACCCTCAAGACCCATGTAAAGGCCCCTAGACCCTTCTAGATTGCCTCAGGACCCATCTAAAAGCCCCCAGACCCTTCTAATGCATTTCAGGACCCTTATGAAGGCCACAAGACCCTTCTAATGCCCCTCAGGACCCTTTCTAAAGGCCCTCAGACCCTTCTATTGCCCCTCAGGGCATTTATAAAGGTTCCCAGACCCTTCTAGAGCCCGTCAGGACCCTTATAAAGGCCCCCAGACCATTCTAGAGCCCCTCAGGACACTTCTAAAGGCCCGCAGACCATTCTAATGCCCGTCAGGGCCTTTCTAAAGGTCCCCAGACCCTTCTACTGCCCCTCAGGAGCATTCTAAAGGCCCCCAGACCCTTCTAATGCCCCTCAGGACCCTTCTAAAGGCCCCCAGACCCTTCTAATGCCCCTCAGGGCCTTTCTAAAGTACCCCAGACACTTCTAGAACCTCTCAGGGCCTTTCTATATGACCCCAGACCCTTGTAATGCCCCTCAGGGCCATTCTAAAGGCCCCCAGACCTTTCTAATGCCCCTCAGGACATTTCTAAAGGCCCCCAGACCCTTCTAGAGCCCCTCAGGACAGTTTTAAATGCCTCCAGACCCTTCTAGACCCCCTCAGGACCCTTCTAAAGCCCCCCAGACCCTTCTAATGCCCCTCAGGGCCTTTTTAAAGTACCCCAGACACTTCTAGAACCTCTCAGGGCCTTTCTATATGACCCCAGACCCTTGTAATGCCCCTCAGGGCCTTTCTAAAGGCCCCCATACCCTTCTAATGCCACTCAGGACATTTCCAAAGGCCCCCAGACCCTTCTAGAGCCCCTAAGGACATTTCTAAAAGGCACCCAGACCCTTCTAATGCCACTCAGGGCCTTTCTAATGGCCGCAAGACCCTTATAATCCCCCTGAGGGCCTTTAAAAAGGCCCCCAGACCCTTCTGGACCCCCTCAGGACGCTTCTAATAGTACCCAGACCCTTCTAGAGCCCCTCAGGGCCTTTCTAAAGGCCTCCACACCCTTCTAATGACCCTCAAGACCCATGTAAAGGCCCCCCGACCCTTCTAGATTGCCTCAGGACCCATCTAAAAGCCCCCAGACCCTTCTAATGCATTTCAGGACCCTTATGAAGGCCACAAGACCCTTCTAATGCCCCTCAGGACCTTTCTAAAGGCCCTCAGACCCTTCTAATGCCCCTCAGGGCATTTATAAAGGTTCCCAGACCCTTCTAGAGCCCGTCAGGACCCTTATAAAGGCCCCCAGACCATTCTAGAGCCCCTCAGGACACTTCTAAAGGCCCGCAGACCATTCTAATGCCCATCAGGGCCTTTCTAAAGGTCCCCAGACCCTTCTACTGCCCCTCAGGAGCATTCTAAAGGCCCCCAGACCCTTCTAATGCCCCACAGGGCCTTTCTAAAGGTCCCCAGACCCTTCTAGAGCCCCTGAAGACCCTTCTAAGGCCCCCCAGACCCTTATAGAGCCCCTCAGGACCCTTCTAAAGTCCCTCAGACCCTGCTAATTCCCCTCAGGGCTTTTATAATGGACACAAGACCATTCTAATGCCCCTCAGGACCCTTATAAAGGCACCCAGACCCTTCTAGAGCCTCTCAGGACAGTTTTAAATGCCTCCAGACCCTTCTAGACCCCCTCAGGACCATTATAAATGCCCCCAGACCCATCTAATGCCCCTCAGGACCCTTCTAAAGGCCCCCAGACTCTTCTAATGCACCACAGGGCCTTTCTAAAGTACCCCAGACACTTCTAGAACCTCTCAGGGCCTTTCTATATGACCCCAGACCCTTGTAATGCCCCTCAGGGCCTCTCTAAAGGCCCCCAGACCCTTCTAATGCCCCTCAGGACATTTCTAAAGGCCCGCAGACCCTTCTAGAGCCCCTCAAGACATTTCTAAAGGCACCCAGACCCTTCTAATGCCACTCAGGGCCTTTCTAAAGGACGCAAGACCCTTCTAATGCCCCTCAGGGCCTTTCTAAAGTACCCCAGACACTTCTAGAACCTCTCAGGGCCTTTCTATATGACCCCAGACCCTTGTAATGCCCCTCAGGGTCTTTCTAAAGGCCCCCATACCCTTCTAATGCCCCTCAGGACATTTCTAAAGGCACCCAGACCCTTCTAATACCACTCAGGGCCTTTCTAAAGGCCGCGAAACCCTTATAATCCCCCTGAGGGCCTTTAAAAAAACCCCCAGACCCTTCTGGACCCCCTCAGGACGCTTCTAATAGCCCCCAGACCCTTCTAGAGCCCCTCATGGCCTTTCTAAAGGCCTCCACACCCTTCTAATGACCCTCAAGACCCATGTAAAGGCCCCCAGACCCTTCTAGATTTCCTCAGGACCCACCTAAAAGCACCCAGACCCTTCTAGAGCCTCTCAGGACAGTTTTAAATTCCTCCAGACCCTTCTAGACCCCCTCAGGACCATTCTAAATGCCCCCAGACCCTTCTAATGCCCCTCAGGACCCTTCTAAAGGCCCCCAGACCCTTCTAGAGCCCCTCAGGGCCTTTCTAAAGGCCTCCACACCCTTCTAATGACCCTCAGGACCCATCTAAAAGCCCCCAGACCCTTCTAATGCCTGTCAGGGCCTTTCTAAAGGCCTCCACACCCTTCCAATGACCCTCAAGACCCATGTAAAGGCCCCTAGACCCTTCTAGATTGCCTCAGGACCCATCTAAAAGCCCCCAGACCCTTCTAATGCATTTCAGGACCCTTATGAAGGCCACAAGACCCTTCTAATGCCCCTCAGGACCCTTTCTAAAGGCCCTCAGACCCTTCTATTGCCCCTCAGGGCATTTATAAACGTTCCCAGACCATTCTAGAGCCCGTCAGGACCCTTATAAAGGCCCCCAGACCATTCTAGAGCCCCTCAGGACACTTCTAAAGGCCCGCAGACCATTCTAATGCCCGTCAGGGCCTTTCTAAAGGTCCCCAGACCCTTCTACTGCCCCTCAGGAGCATTCTAAAGGCCCCCAGACCCTTCTAATGCCCCACAGGGCCTTTCTAAAGGTCCCCAGACCATTCTAGAGCCCCTGAAGACCCTTCTAAAGGCCCCCAGACCCTTATAGAGCCCCTCAGGACCCTTCTAAAGTCCCCCAGACCCTGCTAATTCCCCTCAGGGCTTTTATAATGGCCACAAGACCCTTCTAATGCCCATCAGGACCCTTATAAAGGCACCCAGACCCTTCTAGAGCCTCTCAGGACAGTTTTAAATGCCTCCAGACCCTTCTAGACCCCCTCAGGACCCTTCTAAAGCCCCCCAGACCCTTCTAATGCCCCTTAGGGCCTTTTTAAAAAACCCCAGACACTTCTAGAACCTCTCAGGGCCTTTCTATATGACCCCAGACCCTTGTAATGCCCCTCAGGGCCTTTCTAAAGGCCCCCATACCCTTCTAATGCCACTCAGGACAATTCTAAAGGCCCCCAGACCCTTCTAGAGCCACTAAGGACATTTCTAAAGGCACCCAGACCCTTCTAATGCCACTCAGGGCCTTTCTAAAGGCCGCAAGACCCTTATAATCCCCCTGAGGGCCTTTAAAAAGGCCCCCAGACCCTTCTGGACCCCCTCAGGACGCTTCTAATAGTCCCCAGACCCTTCTAGAGCCCCTCAGGGCCTTTCTAAAGGACTCCACACCCTTCTAATGACCCTCAAGACCCATGTAAAGGCCCCCAGACCCTTCTAGATTGCCTCAGGACCCATCTAAAAGCCCCCAGACCCTTCTAATGCCTTTCAGGACCCTTATGAAGGCCACAAGACCCTTCTAATGCCCCTCAGGACCTTTCTAAAGGCCCTCAGACCCTTCTAAAGCCCCTCAGGGCATTTATAAAGGTTCCCAGACCCTTCTAGAGCCCGTCAGGACCCTTATAAAGGCCCCCAGACACTTCTAGAGCCCCTCAGGACACTTCTAAAGGCCCGCAGACCATTCTAATGCCGGTCAGGGCCTTTCTAAAGGTCCCCATACCCTTCTGATGCCCCTGAGGACATTTCTAAAGGCCCCCAGACCCTTCTAGAGCCCCTCAGGACATATTGGAAGGCACTCAGACCATTCTAATGCCACTCAGGGCCATTCTAAAGGCCGCAAGACCCTTATAATCCCCCTGAGGGCCTTTAAAAAGGCCCCCAGACCCTTCTGGACCCCCTCAGGACGCTTCTAATAGCCCCCAGACCCTTCTAGAGCACCTCAGGGCCTTTCTAAAGGCCTCCACACCCTTCTAATGACCCTCAAGACCCATGTAAAGGCCCCCAGACCCTTCTAGATTGACTCAGGACCCATCTAAAAGCCCCAAGACCCTTCTAGAGCCCCTCAGGACATTTCTAAAGGCCCCCAGACCCTTCTAATGCCCCTCAGGGCATTTATAAAGGTTCCCAGACCCTTCTACAACCCGTCAGGACCCTTATAAAGAACCCCCAGACCATTCTAGAGCCCCTCAGGACACTTCTAAAGGCCCGCAGACCATTCTAATGCCCGTCTGGGCCTTTCTAAAGGTCCCCAGACCCTTCTAGAGCACCTGAAGACCCTTCTAAAGGCCCCTAGACCCTTATACAGCCCCTCAGGACCCTTCTAAAGTCCCCCAGACCCTGCTAATTCCCCTCAGGGCTTTTATAAGGTCCACAAGACCCTTCTAATGCCCCTCAGGACCCTTATAAAGGCACCCAGACCCTTCTAGAGCCTCTCAAGATAGGTTTAAATGCCTCCAGACCCTTCTAGACCCCCTCAGGACCATTCTAAAGGCCCCCAGACCCTTCTAATGCCCCTCAGGACCCTTCTAAAGGCCCCCAGACCCTTCTAATGCCCCTCAGGGCCTTTCTAAAGTCCCCCAGACACTTCTAGAACCTCTCAGGGCCTTTCTATATGACCCCAGACCCTTGTAATGCCCCTCAGGGCCTTTCTAAAGGCCCCCACACTCTTCTAATGCCCCTCAGGACATTTCTAAAGGCCCCCAGACCCTTCTAGAGCCCCTCAGAACATTTCTAAAGGCACAAAGACCCTTCTAATGCCACTCAGGGCCTTTCTAAAGGACGCAAGACCCTTATAATCCCCCTGAGGGCCTTTAAAAAGGCCCCCAGACCCTTCTGGACCCCCTCAGGACGCTTCTAATAGCCCCCAGACCCTTCTAGAGCCCCTCAGGGCCTTTCTAACGGCCTCCACACCCTTCTAATTACCCTCAAGACCCATGTAAAGGCCCCTAGACCCTTCTAGATTGCCTCAGGACCCATCTAAAAGCCCCCAGACCCTTCTAATGCCTTTCAGGACCCTTATGAAGGCCACAAGACCCTTTTAATGCCCCTCAGGACCTTTCTAAAGGCCCTCAGACCCTTCTAATGCCCCTCAGGGCATTTATAAAGGTTCCCAGACCCTTCTAGAGCCCGTCAGGACCCTTATAAAGGCCCCCAGACCATTCTAGAGCCCGTCAGGACCCTTATAAAGGCCCCCAGACCATTCTAGAGCCCCTCAGGACACTTCTAAAGGCCCGCAGACCATTCTAATGCCCGTCAGGGCCTTTCTAAAGGTCCCCAGACCCTTCTACTGCCCCTCAGGAGCATTCTAAAGGCCCCCAGACCCTTCTAATGCCCCACAGGGCCTTTCTAAAGGTCCCCAGACCATTCTAGAGCCCCTGAAGACCCTTCTAAGGGCCCCCAGACCCTTATAGAGCCCCTCAGGACCCTTCTAAAGTCCCCCAGACCCTGCTAATTCCCCTCAGGGCTTTTATAATGGACACAAGACCATTCTAATGCCCCTCAGGACCCTTATAAAGGCACCCAGACCCTTCTAGAGCCTCTCAGGACAGTTTTAAATGCCTCCAGACCCTTCTAGACCCCCTCAGGACCATTATAAATTCCCCCAGACCCATCTAATGCCCCTCAGGACCCTTCTAAAGGCCCCCAGACTCTTCTAATGCCCCACAGGGCCTTTCTAAAGTACCCCACACACTTCTAGAACCTCTCAGGGCCTTTCTATATGACCCCAGACCCTTGTAATGCCCCTCAGGGCCTTTCTAAAGGCCCCCAGACCCTTCTAATGCCCCTCAGGACATTTCTAAAGGCCCGCAGACCCTTCTAGAGCCCCTCAGGACATTTCTAAAGGCACCCAGACCCTTCTAATGCCACTCAGGGCCTTTCTAAAGGCCCCCAGACCCTTCTAATGCCCCTCAGGGCCTTTCTAAAGTACCCCAGACACTTCTAGAACCTCTCAGGGCCTTTCTATATGACCCCAGACCCTTGTAATGCCCCTCAGGTTCTTTCTAAAGGCCCCCATACCCTTCTAATGCCCCTCAGGACATTTCTAAAGGCACCCAGACCCTTCTAATGCCACTCAGGGCCTTTCTAAAGGCCACAAGACCCTTATAATCCCCCTGAGGGCCTTTAAAAAGGCCCCCAGACCCTTCTGGACCCCCTAAGGACGCTTGTAATAGCCGCCAGATCCTTCTAGAGCCCCTCAGGGCCTTTCTAAAGGCCTCCACACCCTTCTAATGACCCTCAAGACCCATGTTAAGGCCCCCAGACCCTTCTAGATTGCCTCAGGACCCATCTAAAAGCCCCCAGACCCTTCTAATGCCTTTCAGGGCCTTTCTAAAGGCCTCCACACCCTTCTAATTACCCTCAAGACCCATGTAAAGGCCCCTAGACCCTTCTAAATTGCCTCAGGACCCATCTAAAAGCCCCCAGACCCTTCTAATGCCTTTCAGGACTCTTATGAAGGCCACAAGACCCTTCTAGAGCCCCTCAGGACATTTCTGAAGGCACCCAGACCATTCTAATGCCACTCAGGGCCTTTCTAAAGGCCGCAAGACCCTTATCATCCCCCTGAGGGCCTTTAAAAAGGCCCCCAGACCCTTCTGGACCCCCTCAGGACGCTTCTAATAGCCCCCAGACCCTTCTAGAGCCCCTCAGGGCCTTTCTAAAGGCCCTCAGACCCCTCTAATGACCCTCAGGGCATTTATAAAGGTTCCCAGACCATTCTAGAGCCCGTCAGGACCCTTATAAAGGCCCCCAGACCATTCTAGAGCCCCTCAGGACACTTCTAAAGGCCCGCAGACCATTCTAATGCCCGTCAGGGCCTTTCTAAAGGTCCCCAGACCCTTCTACTGCCCCTCAGGAGCATTCTAAAGGCCCCCAGACCCTTCTAATGCCCCACAGGGCCTTTCTAAAGGTCCCCAGACCCTTCTAGAGCCCCTGAAGACCCTTCTAAAGGCCCCCAGACCCTTATAGAGCCCCTCAGGACCCTTCTAAAGTCCCCCAGACCCTGCTAATTCCCCTCAGGGCTTTTATAAGGGCCACAAGACCCTTCTAATGCCCCTCAGGACCCTTATAAAGGCACCCAGACCCTTCTAGAGCCTCTCAGGACAGTTTTAAATGCCTCCAGACCCTTCTAATGCCGCTCAGAACCCTTCTAAAGGCCCCCAGACCCTTCTAATGCACCTCAGGGCCTTTCTAAAGTACCCCAGACACTTCTAGAACTTCTCAGGGCCTTTCTATATGTCCCCAAACCCTTGTAATGCCCCTCAGGGCCTTTCTAAAGGCCTCCATACCCTTCTAGAGCACCTAAGGACATTTCTGAAGGCACCCAGACCATTCTAATGCCACTCAGGGCCTTTCTAAAGGCCGCAAGACCCTTATAATCCCCCTGAGGGCCTTTAAAAAGGCCCCCAGACCCTTCTGGACCCCCTCAGGACGCTTCTAATAGCCCCCAGACCCTTCTAGAGCCCCTCAGGGCCTTTCTAAGGGCCTCCACACCCTTCTAATGACCCTCAAGACCCATGTAAAGGCCCCCAGACCATTCTAGATTGCCTCAGGACCCATCTAAAAGCCCCCAGACCCTTCTAATGCATTTCAGGTCCCTTATGAAGGCCACAAGACCCTTCTAGACCCCCTCAGGACCTTTCTAAAGGCCCTCAGACCCTTCTAATGCCGCTCAGAACCCTTTTAAAGGCCCCCAGACCCTTCTAATGCACCTCAGGGCCTTTCTAAAGTACCCCAGACACTTCTAGAACCTCTCAGGGCCTTTCTATATGACCCCAAACCCTTGTAATGCCCCTCAGGGCCTTTCTAAAGGACCCCATACCCTTCTAGAGCCCCTAAGGACATTTCTAAAGGCACCCAGACCCTTCTAATGCCTTTCAGGGCCATTCTAAAGGCCGCAAGACCCTTATCATCCCCCTGAGGGCCTTTAAAAAGGCCCCCAGACCCTTCTGGACCCCCTCAGGACGCTTCTAATAGCCCCCAGACCCTTCTAGAGCCCCTCAGGGCCTTTCTAAAGGCCCTCAGACCCCTCTAATGACCCTCAGGGCATTTATAAAGGTTCCCAGACCATTCTAGAGCCCCTCAGGACACTTCTAAAGGCCCGCAGACCATTCTAATGCCCGTCAGGGCCTTTCTAAAGGTCCCCAGACCCTTCTACTGCCCCTCAGGAGCATTCTAAAGGCCCCCAGACCCTTCTAATGCCCCACAGGGCCTTTCTAAAGGTCCCCAGACCCTTCTAGAGCCCCTGAAGACCCTTCTAAAGGCCCCCAGACCCTTATAGAGCCCCTCAGGACTTTTCTAAAGTCCCCCAGACCCTGCTAATTCCCCTCAGGGCTTTTATAAGGGCCACAAGACCCTTCTAATGCCCCTCAGGACCCTTATAAAGGCACCCAGACCCTTCTAGAGCCTCTCAGGACAGTTTTAAATGCCTCCAGACCCTTCTAGACCCCCTCAGGACCATTCTAAAGGCCCCCAGACCCTTCTAATGCCGCTCAGAACCCTTCTAAAGGCCCCCAGACCCTTCTAATGCACCTCAGGGCCTTTCTAAAGTACCCCAGACACTTCTAGAACTTCTCAGGGCCTTTCTATATGACCCCAAACCCTTGTAATGCCCCTCAGGGCCTTTCTAAAGGCCTCCATACCCTTCTAGAGCACCTAAGGACATTTCTAAAGGCACCCAGACCCTTCTAATGCCACTCAGGGCCTTTCTAAAGGCCGCAAGACCCTTATCATCCCCCTGAGGGTTTTTAAAAAGGCCCCCAGACCCTTCTGGACCCCCTCAGGACGCATCTAATAGCCCCCAGACCCTTCTAGAGCCCCTCAGGGCCTTTCTAAAGGCCGCAAGACCCTTATAATCCCCCTGAGGGCCTTTAAAAAGGCCCCCAGACCCTTCTGGACCCCGTCAGGACGCTTCTAATAGACCCCAGACCCTTCTAGAGCCCCTCAGGGCCTTTCTAAGGGCCTCCACACCCTTCCAATGACCCTCAAGACCCATGTAAAGGCCCCCAGACCATTCTAGATTGCCTCAGGACCCATCTAAAAGCCCCCAGACCCTTCTAATGCATTTCAGGTCCCTTATGAAGGCCACAAGACCCTTCTAATGCCCCTCAGGACCTTTCTAAAGGCCCTCAGACCCTTCTAATGCCCCAAAGGACATTTATAAAGGTTCCCAGACCATTCTAGAGCCCGTCAGGACCCTTATAAAGGCCCCCAGACCATTCTAGAGCCCCTCAGGACACTTCTAAAGGCCCGCAGTCCATTCTAATGCCCGTCAGGGCCTTTCTAAAGGTCCCCAGACCCTTCTAATGCCACTCAGGAGCATTCTAAAGGCCCCCAGACCCTTCTAATGCCCCACAGGGCCTTTCTAAAGGTCCCCAGACCCTTCTAGAGCCCCTGAAGACCCTTCTAAAGGCCCCCAGACCCTTATAGAGCCCCTCAGGACCCTTCTAAAGTCCCCCAGACCCTGCTAATTCCCCTCAGGGCTTTTATAAGGGCCACAAGACCCTTCTAATGCCCCTTAGGACCCTTATAAAGGCACCCAGACACTTCTAGAGCCTCTCAGGACAGTTTTAAATGCCTCCAGACCCTTCTAGACCCCCTCAGGACCATTCTAAAGGCCCCCAGACCCTTCTAATGCCGCTCAGAACCCTTTTAAAGGCCCCCAGACCCTTCTAATGCACCTCAGGGCCTTTCTAAAGTACCCCAGACACTTCTAGAACCTCTCAGGGCCTTTCTATATGACCCCAAACCCTTGTAATGCCCCTCAGGGCCTTTCTAAAGGACCCCATTCCCTTCTAGAGCCCCTAAGGACATTTCTAAAGGCACCCAGACCCTTCTAATGCCTTTCAGGGCCATTCTAAAGGCCGCAAGACCCTTATCATCCCCCTGAGGGCCTTTAAAAAGGCCCCCAGACCCTTCTGGACCCCCTCAGGACGCTTCTAATAGCCCCCAGACCCTTCTAGAGCCCCTCAGGGCCTTTCTAAAGGCCCTCAGACCCCTCTAATGACCCTCAGGGCATTTATAAAGGTTCCCAGACCATTCTAGAGCCCGTCAGGACCCTTATAAAGGCCCCCAGACCATTCTAGAGCCCCTCAGGACACTTCTAAAGGCCCGCAGACCATTCTAATGCCCGTCAGGGCCTTTATAAAGGTCCCCAGACCCTTCTACTGCCCCTCAGGAGTATTCTAAAGGCCCCCAGACCCTTCTAATGCCCCACAGGGCCTTTCTAAAGGTCCCCAGACCCTTCTAGAGCCCCTGAAGACCCTTCTAAAGGCCCCCAGACCCTTATAGATCCCCTCAGGAGCCTTCTAAAGTCCCCCAGACCCTGCTAATTCCCCTCAGGGCTTTTATAAGGGCCACAAGACCCTTCTAATGCCCCTCAGGACCCTTATAAAGGCACCCAGACCCTTCTAGAGCCTCTCAGGACAGTTTTAAATGCCTCCAGACCCTTCTAGACCCCCTCAGGACTATTCTAAAGGCCCCCAGACCCTTCTAATGCCGCTCAGAACCCTTCTAAAGGCCCCCAGACCCTTCTAATGCACCTCAGGGCCTTTCTAAAGTACCCCAGACACTTCTAGAACTTCTCAGGGCCTTTCTATATGACCCCAAACCCTTGTAATGCCCCTCAGGGCCTTTCTAAAGGCCTCCATACCCTTCTAGAGCACCTAAGGACATTTCTAAAGGCACCCAGACCCTTCTAATGCCACTCAGGGCCTTTCTAAAGGCCGCAAGACCCTTATCATCCCCCTGAGGGTTTTTAAAAAGGTCCCCAGACCCTTCTGGACCCCCTCAGGACGCATCTAATAGCCCCCAGACCCTTCTAGAGCCACTCAGGGCCTTTCTAAAGGCCTCCACACCCTTCTAATGACGCTCAAGACCCATGTAAAGGCCCCCAGACCATTCTAGATTGCCTCAGGACCCATCTATAAAGCCCCCAGACCCTTCTAATGCATTTCAGGACCCTTATGAAGGCCACAAGACCCTTCTAATGCCCCTCAGGACCTTTCTAAAGGCCCTCAGACCCTTCTAAAGCCCCTCAGGGCATTTATAAAGGTTCCCAGACCCTTGTAGAGCCCGTCAGGACCCTTATAAAGGCCCCCAGACACTTCTAGAGCCCCTCAGGACACTTCTAAAGGCCCGCAGACCATTCTAATGCCGGTCAGGGCCTTTCTAAAGGTCCCCATACCCTTCTAATGCCCCTGAGGACATTTCTAAAGGCCCCCAGACCCTTCTAGAACCCCTCAGGACATATCTGAAGGCACTCAGACCATTCTAATGCCACTCAGGGCCTTTCTAAAGGCCGCAAGACCCTTATAATCCCCCTGAGGGCCTTTAAAAAGGCCCCCAGACCCTTCTGGACCCCTTCAGGACGCTTCTAATAGCCCCCAGACCCTTCTAGAGCCCCTCAGGGCCTTTCTAAAGGCCTCCACACCCTTCTAATGACCCTCAAGACCCATGTAAAGGCCCCCAGACCCTTCTAGATTGACTCAGGACCCATCTAAAAGCCCCCAGACCCTTCTAGAGCCCCTCAGGACATTTCTAAAGGCCCCCAGACCCTTCTAATGCCCCTCAGGGCATTTATAAAGGTACCCAGACCCTTCTAGAGCCCGTCAGGACCCTTCTGAATTCCCCCAGACCCTACTAATTCCCCTCAGGGCTTTTATAAGGGCCACAAGACCCTTCTAATGCCCCTCAGGCCCCTTATAAAGGCACCAAGACACTTCTAGAGCCTCTCAGGACATATCTGAAGGCACTCAGGCCATTCTAATGCCACTCAGGGCCTTTCTAAAGGCCGCAAGACCCTTATAATCCCCCTGAGGGCCTTTAAAAAGGCCCCCAGACCCTTCTGGACCCCTTCAGGACGCTTCTAATAGACCCCAGACCCTTCTAGAGCCCCTCAGGGCCTTTCTAAGGGCCTCCACACCCTTCTAATGACCCTCAAGACCCATGTAAAGGCTTCCAGACCATTCTAGATTGCCTCAGGACCCATCTAAAAGCCCCCAGACCCTTCTAATGCATTTCAGGTCCCTTATGAAGGCCACAAGACCCTTCTAATGCCCCTCAGGACCTTTCTAAAGGCCCTCAGACCCTTCTAATGCCCCAAAGGACATTTATAAAGGTTCCCAGACCATTCTAGAGCCCGTCAGGACCCTTATAAAGGCCCCCAGACCATTCTAGAGCCCCTCAGGACACTTCTAAAGGCCCGCAGTCCATTCTAATGCCCGTCAGAGCCTTTCTAAAGGTCCCCAGACCCTTCTACTGCCCCTCAGGAGCATTCTAAAGGCCCCCAGACCCTTCTAATGCCCCACAGGGCCTTTCTAAAGGTCCCCAGACCCTTCTAGAGCCCCTGAAGACCCTTCTAAAGGCCCCCAGACCCTTATAGAGCCCCTCAGGACCCTTCTAAAGTCCCCCAGACCCTGCTAATTCCCCTCAGGGCTTTTATAAGGGCCACAAGACCCTTCTAATGCCCCTCAGGACCCTTATAAAGGCACCCAGACCCTTCTAGAGCCTCTCAGGACAGTTTTAAATGCCTCCAGACCCTTCTAGACCCCCTCAGGACCATTCTAAAGGCCCCCAGACCCTTCTAATGCCGCTCAGAACCCTTTTAAAGGCCCCCAGACCCTTCTAATGCACCTCAGGGCCTTTCTAAAGTACCCCAGACACTTCTAGAACCTCTCAGGGCCTTTCTATATGACCCCAAACCCTTGTAATGCCCCTCAGGGCCTTTCTAAAGGACCCCATACCCTTCTAGAGCCCCTAAGGACATTTCTAAAGGCACCCAGACCCTTCTAATGCCTTTCAGGGCCATTCTAAAGGCCGCAAGACCCTTATCATCCCCCTGAGGGCCTTTAAAAAGGCCCCCAGACCCTTCTGGACCCCCTCAGGACGCTTCTAATAGCCCCCAGACCCTTCTAGAGCCCCTCAGGGCCTTTCTAAAGGCCTCCACACCCTTCTAATGACTTTCAAGACCCATGTAAAGGCCCCCAGACCCTTCTAGATTGCCTCAGGACCCATCTAAAAGCCCTCATACCCTTCTAATGCATTTCAGGACCCTTATGAAGGCCACAAGACCCTTCTAATGCCTCTCAGGACCTTTCTAAATGCCCTCAAACCCTTCTAAAGCCCCTCAGGGCATTTATAAAGGTTCCCAGACCCTTCTAGAGCCCGTCAGGACCCTTATAAAGGCCCCCAGACACTTCTAGAACCCCTCAGGACACTTCTAAAGGCCCGCAGACCATTCTAATGCCGGTCAGGGCCTATCTAATGGTCCCCATACCCTTCTAATGCCCCTGAGGACATTTCTAAAGGCCCCCAGACCCTTCTAGAGCCCCTCAGGACATATCTGAAGGCACTCAGACCATTCTAATGCCACTCAGGGCCTTTCTAAAGGCCGCAAGACCCTTATAATCCCCCTGAGGGCCTTTAAAAAGGCCCCCAGACCATTCTAGAGCCCCTCAGGACACTTCTAAAGGCCCGCAGACCATTCAAGAACCCCTCAACATCCTTCTAACGGCTACCTGACCCTTCTAGAGCCCCTCAGGACATTTCTAAAGGCACCCAAACCCTTGTAATGCCCCTCAGGGCCTTTCTAAAGGCCCCCATACCCTTCTAATGCCCCTCAGGACATTTCTAAAGGCCCCCAGACCATTCTAATGCCCCTCAGGACATTTCTAAAGGCCCCCAGACCCTTCTAATGCCTCTCAGGACATTTCTAAAGGCCCCCAGACCCTTCTAGAGCCCCTCAGGACATTTCTAAAGGCACCCAGACCCTTCTAATGCCACTCAGGGCCTTTCTAAAGGCCGCGACACCCTTATAATCCCCCTGAGGGCCTTTAAAAAGGCCCCCAGACCCTTCTGGACCCCCTCAGGACGCTTCTAATAGCCCCCAGACCCTTCTAGAGCCCCTCAGGGCCTTTCTAAAGGCCTCCACACCCTTCTAATGACCCTTAAGACCCATTTAAAGGTCCCCAGACCCTTCTAGATTGCCTCAGGACCCATCTAAAAGCCCCCAGACCCTTCTAATGCCTTTCAGGGCCTTTCTAAAGGCCTCCACACCCTTCTAATGACCCTCAAGACCCATGTAAAGGCCCCTAGACCCTTCTAGATTGCCTCAGGACCCATCTAAAAGCCCCCAGACCCTTCTAATGCCTTTCAGGACCCTTATGAAGGCCACAAGACCCTTCTAATGCCCCTCAGGACCTTTCTAAAGGCCCTCAGACCCTTCTAATGCCCCTCAGGGCATTTATAAAGGTTCCCAGACCATTCTAGAGCCCCTCAGGAGACTTCTAAAGGCCCGCAGACCATTCTAATGCACGTCAGGGCCTTTCTAAAGGTCCCCAGACCCTTCTACTGCCCCTCAGGAGCATTCTAAAGGCTCCCAGACCCTTCTAATGACCCACAGGGCCTTTCGAAAGGTCCCCAGGCCCTTCTAGAGCCCCTGAAGACCCTTCTAAAGGCCCCCAGACCCTTATAGAGCCCCTCAGGACCCTTCTAAAGTCCCCCAGACCCCGCTAATTCCCCTCAGGGCTTTTATAAGGGCACGTAGACCCTTCCAATGCCCCTCAGGACCCTTATAAAGGCACCCAGACCCTTCTAGAGCCTCTCAGGACAGTTTTAAATGCCTCCAGACCCTTCTAGACCCCCGTCAGGACCATTCTAAAGGCCCCCAGACCCTTCTAATGCCCCTCAGGACCCTTATAAAGGCCCCCAGACCCTTCTAATGCCCCTCAGGGCCTTTCTAAAGTACCCCAGACACTTCTAGAACCTCTCAGGGCCTTTCTATATGACCCCAGACCCTTGTAATGCCCCTCAGGGCCTTTCTAAAGGCCCCCATACCCTTCTAATGCCCCTCAGGACATTTCTAAAGGCCCCCAGACCCTTCTAGAGCCCCTCAGGACATTTCTAAAGGCACCCAGACCCTTCTAATGCCACTCAGGGCCTTTCTAAAGGCCGCGACACCCTTATAATCCCCCTGAGGGCCTTTAAAAAGGCCCCCAGACCCTTCTGGACCCGCTCAGGACGCTTCTAATAGCCCCCAGACCCTTCTAGAGCCCCTCAGGGCCTTTCTAAAGGCCTCCACACCTTTCTAATGACCCTCAGGACCCTTATAAAGGACCCCAGACCCTTCTAATGCCACTCAGGGCCTTTCTAAAGTACCCCAGACACTTCTAGAACCTCTCAGGGCCTTTCTATATGATCCCAGACCCTTGTAATGCCCCTCAGGGCCTTTCTAAAGGCCCCCAGACCCTTCTAATGCCCCTCAGGACATTTCTAAAGGCCCCCAGACCCTTCTAGAGCCCCTCAGGACATTTCAAAAGGCACCCAGACCCTTCTAATGCCACTCAGGGCCTTTCTAAAGGCCGCGACACCCTTATAATCCCACTGAGGGCCTTTAAAAAGGCCCCCAGACCCTTCTCGACCCCCTCAGGACTCTTCTAATAGCCCCCAGACCCTTCTAATGCATTTCAGGGCCTTTCTAAAAGCCTCCACACCCTTCTAATGACCCTCAGGACCCATGTAAAGGCCCCCAGACACTTCTAGATTGCCTCAGGACCCATCTAAAAGCCCCCAGACCCTTCTAATGCTTTTCAGGACCCTTATGAAGGCCACAAGACCCTTCTAATGCCCCTCAGGGCCTTTCTAAAGGCCTCCACACCCTTCTAATGACCCTCAAGACCCATGTAAAGGCCCCTAGACCCTTCTAGATTGCCTCAGGACCCATCTAAAAGCCCACAGACCATTCTAATGCCTTTCAGGACCATTATGAAGGCCACAAGACCCTTCTAATGCCCCTCAGGACCCTTATAAAGGCACCCAGACCCTTCGAGAGCCTCTCAGGACAGTTTTAAATGCCTTGAGACCCTTCTTCTGCCCCTCAGGACCATTCTAAAGCCCACCAGACCCTTCTAATGCCCCTCAGGACCCTTCTAAAGGCCCCCAGACCCTTCTAATGCCCCTCAGGGCATTTCTAAAGTACCCCAGACACTTCTAGAACCTCTCAGGGCCTTTCTATATGACCCCAGACCCTTGTAATGCCACTCAGGGCCTTTCTAAAGGACCCATACCCTTCTAATGCCCCTCAGGACCCTTCTAAAGGCCCCGACCTTTCTAATGCCAGTCAGGACCCTTCTAAATGCCCCCAGACCATTCTAATGCCCCTCAGGGCCTTTCTAAAATACCCCAGACACTTCTAGAACCTCTCAGGGCCTTTCTATATGACCCCAGACCCTTTAATGCCCCTCAGGGCCTTTCTAAAGGTCCCCAGACCCTTCTAGAGCCCCTGAAGACCCTTCTAAAGGCCCCCAGACCCTTATAGAGCCCCTCAGGACCCTTCTAAAGTCCCCCAGACCCTGCTAATTCCCCTCAGGGCTTTTATAAGGGCACCCAGACCCTTCTAATGCCCCTCAGGACCCTTCTAAAGGCCCCCAGACCCTTCTAGAGCCTCTCAGGACAGTTTTAAATGCCCCCAGACCCTTCTACAGCCCCTCAGGACCATTCTAAAGGCCCCCAGACCATTCTAATGCCCCTCAGGACCCTTCTAAAGGCCCCCAGACCCTTCTAATGCCCCTCAGGGCCTTTCTAAAGGCCGCAAGACCCTTATAATCCCCCTGAGGGGCTTTAAAAAGGTCCCCAGACCCTTCTGGACGCCCTCAGGACAATTCTAATAGCCCCCAGACCCTTCTAGAGCCCCTCAGGGCCTTTCTAAAGGCCTCCACACTCTTCTAATGACCCTCAAGACCCATGTAAAGGCCCCCAGACCCTTCTAGATTGCCTCAGGACCCATCTAAAAGCCCCCAGACCCTTCTAATGCCTTTCAGGACCCTTATGAAGGCCACAAGACCCTTCTAATGCCCCTCAGGACCTTTTTAAAGGCCCTCAGACCCTTCTAATGCCCCTCAGGGCATTTATAAAGGTTCTCAGACCCTTCTAGAGCCTGTCAGGACCCTTATAAAGGCCCGCAGACCATTCAAGAGCCCCTCAACATCCTTCTAACGGCTCCCTGACCCTTCTAGAGCCCCTCAGGACATTTCTAAAGGCACCCAGACCCTTCTAATGCCAATCAGGGCCTTTCTAAAGGCCGCGACACCCTTATAATCCCCCTGAGGGCCTTTAAAAAGGCCCCCAGACCCTTCTGGACCCGCTCAGGACGCTTCTAATAGCCCCCAGAACCTTCTAATGCCACTCAGGGCCTTTCTAAAGGCCTCCACACCCTTCTAATGACCCTCAAGACCCATGTAAAGGCCCCCAGACCCTTCTACATTGCCTCAGGACCCATCTAAAAGCCCCCAGACCCTTGTAATGCCTGTCAGGGCCTTTCTAAAGGCCTCCACACCCTTCTAATGACCCTCAAGACCCATGTAAAGGCCCCTAGACCCTTCTAGATTGCCTCAGGACCCATCTAAAAGCCCCCAGACCCTTCTAATGCCTTTCAGGACCCTTATGAAGGCCACAAGACCCTTCTAATGCCCCTCAGGACCTTTCTAAAGGCCCTCAGACCCTTCTAATGCCCCTCAGGGCATTTATAAAGGTTCCCAGACCATTCTAGAGGCCCTCAGGACACTTCTAAAGGCCCGCAGACCATTCTAATGCCCGTCAGGGCCTTTCTAAAGGTCCCCAGACCCTTCTACTGCCCCTCAGGAGCATTCTAAAGGCTCCCAGACCCTTCTAATGACCCACAGGGCCTTTCGAAAGGTCCCCAGGCCCTTCTAGAGCCCCTGAAGACCCTTCTAAAGGCCCCCAGAACCTTATAGAGCCCCTCAGGACCCTTCTAAATTCCCCCAGACCCCGCTAATTCCCCTCAGGGCTTTTATAAGGGCACGTAGACCCTTCCAATTCCCCTCAGGACCCTTATAAAGGCACCCAGACCCTTCTAGAGCCTCTCAGGACAGTTTTAAATGCCTCCAGACCCTTCTAGACCCCCTCAGGACCATTCTAAAGGCCCCCAGACCATTCTAATGCCTCTCAGGACCCTTCTAAAGGCCCCCAGACCCTTCTAATGCCCCTCAGGGCCTTTCTAAAGTACCCCAGACACTTCTAGAACCTCTCAGGGCCTTTCTATATGACCCCAGACCCTTGTAATGCCCCTCAGGGCCTTTCAAAAGGCCCCCATACCCTTCTAATGCCCCTCAGGACATTTCTAAAGGCCCCCAGACCCTTCTAGAGCCCCTCAGGACATTTCTAAAGGCACCCAGACCCTTCTAATGCCACTCAGGGCCTTTCTAAAGGCCGCGACACCCTTATAATCCCCCTGAGGGCCTTTAAAAAGGCCCCCAGACCCTTCTGGACCCCCTCAGGACGCTTCTAATAGCCCCCAGACCCTTCTAGAGCCCCTCAGGGCCTTTCTAAAGGCCTCCACACCTTTCTAATGACCCTCAGGACCCTTATAAAGGACCCCAGACCCTTCTAATGCCACTCAGGGCCTTTCTAAAGTACCCCAGACACTTCTAGAACCTCTCAGGGCCTTTCTATATGATCCCAGACCCTTGTAATGCCCCTCAGGGCCTTTCTAAAGGCCCCCAGACCCTTCTAATGCCCCTCAGGACATTTCTAAAGGCCCCCAGACCCTTCTAGAGCCCCTCAGGACATTTCAAAAGGCACCCAGACCCTTCTAATGCCACTCAGGGCCTTTCTAAAGGCCGCGACACCCTTATAATCCCACTGAGGGCCTTTAAAAAGGCCCCCAGACCCTTCTCGACCCCCTCAGGACTCTTCTAATAGCCCCCAGACCCTTCTAATGCATTTCAGGGCCTTTCTAAAAGCCTCCACACCATTCTAATGACCCTCAGGACCCATGTAAAGGCCCCCAGACCCTTCTAGATTGCCTCAGGACCCATCTAAAAGCCCCCAGACCCTTCTAATGCTTTTCAGGACCCTTATGAAGGCCACAAGACCCTTCTAATGCCCCTCAGGGCCTTTCTAAAGGCCTCCACACCCTTCTAATGACCCTCAAGACCCATGTAAAGGCCCCTAGACCCTTCTAGATTGCCTCAGGACCCATGTAAAAGCCCACAGACCATTCTAATGCCTTTCAGGACCATTATGAAGGCCACAAGACCCTTCTAATGCCCCTCAGGACCCTTATAAAGGCACCCAGACCCTTCGAGAGCCTCTCAGGACAGTTTTAAATGCCTTGAGACCCTTCTTCTGCCCCTCAGGACCATTCTAAAGCCCACCAGACCCTTCTAATGCCCCTCAGGACCCTTCTAAAGGCCCCCAGACCCTTCTAATGCCCCTCAGGGCATTTCTAAAGTACCCCAGACACTTCTAGAACCTCTCAGGGCCTTTCTATATGACCCCAGACCCTTGTAATGCCACTCAGGGCCTTTCTAAAGGACCCATACCCTTCTAATGCCCCTCAGGACATTTCTAAAGGCCCGCAGACCCTTCTAAAGCCCCTCAGGACATTTCTAAAGGCACCCAGACCCTTCTAATGCCCCTCAGGACCCTTCTAAAGGCCCCCGACCTTTCTAATGCCAGTCAGGACCCTTCTAAATGCCCCCAGACCCTTCTAATGCCCCTCAGGGCCTTTCTAAAGTACCCCAGACACTTCTAGAACCTCTCAGGGCCTTTCTATATGACCCCAGACCCTTTAATGCCCCTCAGGGCCTTTCTAAAGGTCCCCAGACCCTTCTAGAGCCCCTGAAGACCCTTCTAAAGGCCCCCAGACCCTTATAGAGCCCCTCAGGACCCTTCTAAAGTCCCCCAGACCCTGCTAATTCCCCTCAGGGCTTTTATAAGGGCACCCAGACCCTTCTAATGCCCCTCAGGACCCTTCTAAAGGCCCCCAGACCCTTCTAGAGCCTCTCAGGACAGTTTTAAATGCCTCCAGACCCTTCTACTGCCCCTCAGGACCATTCTAAAGGCCCCCAGACCCTTCTAATTCCCCTCAGGACCCTTCTAAAGGCCCCCAGACCCTTCTAATGCCCCTCAGGGCCTTTCTAAAGGCCGCAAGACCCTTATAATCCCCCTGAGGGGCTTTAAAATGGTCCCCAGACCATTCTGGACGCCCTCAGGACAATTCTAATAGCCCCCAGACCCTTCTAGAGCCCCTCAGGGCCTTTCTAAAGGCCTCCACACTCTTCTAATGACCCTCAAGACCCATGTAAAGGCCCCCAGACCCTTCTAGATTGCCTCAGGACCCATCTAAAAGCCCCCAGACCCTTCTAATGCCTTTCAGGACCCTTATGAAGGCCACAAGACCCTTCTAATGCCCCTCAGGACCTTTTTAAAGGCCCTCAGACCCTTCTAATGCCCCTCAGGGCATTTATAAAGGTTCTCAGACCCTTCTAGAGCCCGTCAGGACCCTTATAAAGGCCCGCAGACCATTCAAGAGCCCCTCAACATCCTTCTAACGGCTCCCTGACCCTTCTAGAGCCCCTCAGGACATTTCTAAAGGCACCCAGACCCTTCTAATGCCAATCAGGGCCTTTCTAAAGGCCGCGACACCCTTATAATCCCCCTGAGGGCCTTTAAAAAGGCCCCCAGACCCTTCTGGACCCGCTCAGGACGCTTCTAATAGCCCCCAGAACCTTCTAGAGCCCCTCAGGGCCTTTCTAAAGGCCTCCACACCCTTCTAATGACCCTCAAGACCCATGTAAAGGCCCCTAGACCCTTCTAGATTGCCTCAGGACCCATCTAAAAGCCCCCAGACCCTTCTAATGCCTTTCAGGACCCTTATGAAGGCCACAAGACCCTTCTAATGCCCCTCAGGACCTTTCTAAAGGCCCTCAGACACTTCTAATGCCCCTCAGGGCATTTATAAAGGTTCCCAGACCATTCTAGAGCCCGTCAGGACATTTCTAAAGGCCCGCAGACCATTCTAATGCCCGTCAGGGCCTTTCTAAAGGTCCCCAGACACTTCTACTGCCCCTGAAGACCTTTCTAAAGGCCCCCAGACCCTTCTAATGACCCACAGGGCCTTTCGAAAGGTCCCCAGGCCCTTCTAGAGCCCCTGAAGACCCTTCTAAAGGCCCCCAGACCCTTATAGAGCCCCTCAGGACCCTTCTAAAGTCCCCCAGACCCCGCTAATTCCCCTCAGTGCTTTTATAAGGGCACGTAGACCCTTCTAATACCCCTCAGGACCCTTATAAAGGCACCCAGACCCTTCTAGAGCCTCTCAGGACAGTTTTAAATGCCTCCAGACCCTTCTAGACCCCCTCAGGACCATTCTAAAGGCCTCCAGACCCTTCTAATGCCTCTCAGGACCCTTCTAAAGGCCCCCAGACCCTTCTAATGCCCCTCAGGGCCTTTCTAAAGTACCCCAGACACTTCTAGAACCTCTCAGGGCCTTTCTATATGACCCCAGACCCTTGTAATGCCACTCAGGGCCTTTCAAAAGGACCCATACCCTTCTAATGCCCCTCAGGACATTTCTAAAGGCCCGCAGACCCTTCTAGAGCCCCTCAGGACATTTCTAAAGGCACCCAGACCCTTCTAATGCCCCTCAGGACCCTTCTAAAGGCCCCCAGACCCTTCTAATGCCCGTCAGGACCCTTCTAAAGGCCCCCAGACCCTTCTAATACCCCTCAGGGCCTTTCTAAAGTACCCCAGACACTTCTAGAACCTCTCAGGGCCTTTCTATATGACCCCAGACCCTTGTAATGCCCCTCAGGGCCTTTCTAAAGGTCCCCAGACCCTACTAGAGCCCCTGAAGACCCTTCTAAAGGCCCCCAGACCCTTATAGAGCCCCTAAGGATCCTTCTAAAGTCCCCCAGACCCTGCTAATTCCCCTCAGGGCTTTTATAAGGGCACCCAGACCATTCTAATGCCCCTCAGGACCCTTATAAAGGCACCCAGACCATTCTAGAGCCTCTCAGGACAGTTTTAAATGCCTCCAGACCCTTCTTCTGCCCCTCAGGACCATTCTAATGGCCCCCAGACCCTTCTAATGCCCCTCAGGACCATTCTAAAGGCCCCCAGACCCTTCTAATGCCCCTCAGGGCCTTTCTAAAGACCGCAAGACCCTTATAATCCCCCTGAGGGGCTTTAAAAAGGTCCCCAGACCCTTCTGGATGCCCTCAGGACAATTCTAATAGCCCCCAGACCCTTCTAGAGGCCCTCAGGGCCTTTCTAAAGGTCTCCACACCCTTCTAATGACCCTCAAGACCCATGTAAAGGCCCCCAGACCCTTCTAGATTGCCTCAGGACCCATCTAAAAGCCCCCAGACCCTTCTAATGCCTTTCAGGACCCTTATGAAGGCCACAAGACCCTTCTAATGCCCCTCAGGACCTTTTTAAAGGCCCTCAGACCCTTCTAATGCCCCTCAGGGCAATTATAAAGGTTCCCAGACCCTTCTAGAGCCCGTCAGGACCCTTATAAAGGCCCCCAGACCATTCTAGAGCCCCTCAGGACACTTCTAAAGGCCCGCAGACCATTCAAGAGCCCCTCAACATCCTTGTAACGGCTCCCTGACCCTTCTAGAGCCCCTCAGGACATTTCTAAAGGCACCCAGACCCTTCTAATGCCACTCAGGGCCTTTCTAAAGGCCGCGAGACCCTTATAATCCCCCTGAGGGCCTTTAAAAAGGCCCCCAGACCCTTCTGGACCCGCTCAGGACGCTTCTAATAGACCCCAGAACCTTCTAGAGCCCCTCAGAGCCTTTCTAAAGGCCTCCACACCCTTCTAATGACACTCAAGACCCATGTAAAGGCCCCCAGACCCTTCTACATTGCCTCAGGACCCATCTAAAAGCCCCCAGACCCTTCTAATGCCTGTCAGGGCCTTTCTAAAGGCCTCCACACCCTTCTAATGACCCTCAAGACCCATGTAAAGGCCCCTAGACCCTTCTAGATTGCCTCAGGACCCATCTAAAAGCCCCCAGACCCTTCTAATGCCTTTCAGGACCCTTATGAAGGCCACAAGACCCATCTAATGCCCCTCAGGACCTTTCTAAAGTCCCTCAGACCCTTCTAATGCCCCTCAGGGCATTTATAAAGGTCCCCAGACCATTCTAGAGCCCCTCAGGACACTTCTAAAGGCCCGCAGACCATTCTAATGCCCGTCAGGGCCTTTCTAAAGGTCCCCAGACACTTCTACTGCCCCTCAGGAGCATTCTAAAGGCCCCCAGACCCTTCTAATGACCCACAGGACCTTTCTAAAGGTCCCCAGGCCCTTCTAGAGCTCCTGAAGACCCTTCTAAAGGCCCCCAGACACTTATAGAGCACCTCAGGACCCTTCTAAAGTCCCCCAGACCCCGCTAATTCCCCTCAGGGCTTTTATAAGGGCACGTAGACCCTTCTAATGCCCCTCAGGACCCTTATAAAGGCACCCAGACCCTTGTAGAGCCTCTCAGGACAGTTTTAAATGCCTCCAGACCCTTCTAGACCCCCTCAGGACCATTCTAAAGGCCAACAGACCCTTCTAATGCCTCTCAGGACCCTTCCAAAGGCCCCCAGACCCTTCTAATGCCCTTCAGGGCCTTTCTAAAGTACCCCAGACACTTGTAGAACCTCTCAGGGCCTTTCTATATGACCCCAGACCCTTGTAATGCCCCTCAGGGCCTTTCTAAAGGCCCCCATACCCTTCTAATGCCCCTCAGGACATTTCTAAAGGCCCCCAGACCATTCTAATGCCCCTCAGGACATTTCTAAAGGCCCCCAGACCCTTCTAATGCCCCTCAGGACATTTCTAAAGTCCCCCAGACCCTTTTAGAGCCCCTCAGGACATTTCTAAAGGCACCCAGACCCTTCTAATGCCCCTCAGGACCCTTCTAAAGGCCCCCAGACCCTTCTAATGCCCCTCAGGGCCTTTCTAAAGGTCGCAAGACCCTTATAATCCCCCTGAGGGGCTTTAAAAAGGTCCCCAGACCCTTCTGGACGCCCTCAGGACAATTCTAATAGCCCCCAGACCCTTCTAGAGCCCCTCAGGGCCTTTCTAAAGGCCTCCACACTCTTCTAATGACCCTCAAGACCCATGTAAAGGCCCCCAGACCCTTCTAGATTGCCTCAGGACCCATCTAAAAGCCCTCAGACCCTTGTAATGCCTGTCAGGGCCTTTCTAAAGGCCTCCACACCCTTCTAATGACCCTCAAGACCCATGTAAAGGCCCCTAGACCCTTCTAGATTGCCTCAGGACCCATCTAAAAGCCCCCAGACCCTTCTAATGCCTTTCAGGACCCTTATGAAGGCCACAAGACCCTTCTAATGCCCCTCAGGACCTTTCTAAAGGCCCTCAGACCCTTCTAATGCCCCTCAGGGCATTTATAAAGGTTCCCAGACCATTCTAGAGCCCCTCAGGACACTTCTAAAGGCCCGCAGACCATTCTAATGCCCGTCAGGGCCTTTCTAAAGGTCCCCAGACACTTCTACTGCCCCTGAAGACCCTTCTAAAGGCCCCCAGACCCTTCTAATGACCCACAGGGCCTTTCGAAAGGTCCCCAGGCCCTTCTAGAGCCCCTGAAGACCCTTCTAAAGGCCCCGAGACCCTTATAGAGCCCCTCAGGACCCTTCTAAAGTCCCCCAGACCCCGCTAATTCCCCTCAGTGCTTTTATAAGGGCACGTAGACCCTTCTAATGCCCCTCAGGACCCTTATAAAGGCACCCAGACCCTTCTAGAGCCTCTCAGGACAGTTTTAAATGCCTCCAGACCCTTCTAGACCCCCTCAGGACCATTCTAAAGGCCCCCAGACTCTTCTAATGCCTCTCAGGACCCTTCTAAAGGCCCCCAGACCCTTCTAATGCCCCTCAGGGCCTTTCTAAAGTACCCCAGACACTTGTAGAACCTCTCAGGGCCTTTCTATATGACCCCAGACCCTTGTAATGCCCCTCAGGGCCTTTCTAAAGGCCCCCATACCCTTCTAATGCCCCTCAGGACATTTCTAAAGGCCCCCAGACCATTCTAATGCCCCTCAGGACATTTCTAAAGGCCCCCAGACCCTTCTAATGCCCCTCAGGACATTTCTAAAGGCCCCCAGACCCTTCTAGAGCCCCTCAGGACATTTCTAAAGGCACCCAGACCCTTCTAATGCCCCTCAGGACCCTTCTAAAGGCCCCCAGACCCTTCTAGATTGCCTCAGGACCCATCTAAAAGCCCCCAGACCCTTCTAATGCCTTTCAGGACCCTTATGAAGGCCACAAGACCCTTCTAATGCCCCTCAGGACCTTTTTAAAGGCCCTCAGACCCTTCTAATGCCCCTCAGGGCATTTATAAAGGTTCTCAGACCCTTCTAGAGCTCGTCAGGACCCTTATAAAGGCCCGCAGACCATTCAAGAGCCCCTCAACATCCTTCTAACGGCTCCCTGACCCTTCTAGAGCCCCTCAGGACATTTCTAAAGGCACCCAGACCCTTCTAATGCCAATCAGGGCCTTTCTAAAGGCCGCGACACCCTTATAATCCCCCTGAGGGCCTTTAAAAAGGCCCCCAGACCCTTCTGGACCCGCTCAGGAGGCTTCTAATAGCCCCCAGAACCTTCTAGAGCCCCTCAGGGCCTTTCTAAAGGCCTCCACACCCTTCTAATGACCCTCAAGACCCATGTAAAGGCCCCCAGACCCTTCTACATTGCCTCAGGACCCATCTAAAAGCCCCCAGACCCTTCTAATGCCTGTCAGGGCCTTTCTAAAGGCCTCCACACCCTTCTAATGACCCTCAAGACCCATGTAAAGGCCCCTAGACCCTTCTAGATTGCCTCAGGACCCATCTAAAAGCCCCCAGACCCTTCTAATGCCTTTCAGGACCCTTATGAAGGCCACAAGACCCTTCTAATTCCCCTCAGGACCTTTCTAAAGGCCCTCAGACCCTTCTAATGCCCCTCAGGGCATTTATAAAGGTTCCCAGACCATTCTAGAGCCCCTCAGGACACTTCTAAAGGCCCGCAGACCATTCTAATGCCCGTCAGGGCCTTTCTAAAGGTCCCCAGACACTTCTACTGCCCCTGAAGACCATTCTAAAGGCCCCCAGACCCTTCTAATGACCCACAGGGCCTTTCGAAAGGTCCCCAGGCCCTTCTAGAGCCCCTGAAGACCCTTCTAAAGGCCCCGAGACCCTTATAGAGCCCCTCAGGACCCTTCTAAAGTCCCCCAGACCCCGCTAATTCCCCTCAGTGCTTTTATAAGGGCACGTAGACCCTTCTAATGCCCCTCAGGACCCTTATAAAGGCACCCAGACCCTTCTAGAGCCTCTCAGGACAGTTTTAAATGCCTCCAGACCCTTCTAGACCCCCTCAGGACCATTCTAAAGGCCCCCAGACCCTTCTAATGCCTCTCAGGACCCTTCTAAAGGCCCCCAGACCCTTCTAATGCCCCTCAGGGCCTTTCTAAAGTACCCCAGACACTTCTAGAACCTCTCAGGGCCTTTCTATATGACCCCAGACCCTTGTAATGCCACTCAGGGCCTTTCTAAAGGACCCATACCCTTCTAATGCCCCTCAGGACATTTCTAAAGGCCCGCAGACCCTTCTAGAGCCCCTCAGGACATTTCTAAAGGCACCCAGACCCTTCTAATGCCCCTCAGGACCCTTCTAAAGGCCCCCAGACCCTTCTAATGCCCGTCAGGACCCTTCTAAAGGCCCCCAGACCCTTCTAATACCCCTCAGGGCCTTTCTAAAGTACCCCAGACACTTCTAGAACCTCTCAGGGCCTTTCTATATGACCCCAGACCCTTGTAATGCCCCTCAGGGCCTTTCTAAAGGTCCCCAGACCCTTCTAGAGCCCCTGAAGACCCTTCTAAAGGCCCCCAGACCCTTATAGAGCCCCTCAGGACCCTTCTAAAGTCCCCCAGACCCTGCTAATTCCCCTCAGGGCTTTTATAAGGGCACCCAGACCATTCTAATGCCCCTCAGGACCCTTATAAAGGCACCCAGACCGTTCTAGAGCCTCTCAGGACAGTTTTAAATGCCTCCAGACCCTTCTTCTGCCCCTCAGGACCATTCTAATGGCCCCCAGACCCTTCTAATGCCCCTCAGGACCCTTCTAAAGGCCCCCAGACCCTTCTAATGCCCCTCAGGGCCTTTCTAAAGACCGCAAGACCCTTATAATCCCCCTGAGGGGCTTTAAAAAGGTCCCCAGACCCTTCTGGATGCCCTCAGGACAATTCTAATAGCCCCCAGACCCTTCTAGAGGCCCTCAGGGCCTTTCTAAAGGTCTCCACACCCTTCTAATGACCCTCAAGACCCATGTAAAGGCCCCCAGACCCTTCTAGATTGCCTCAGGACCCATCTAAAAGCCCCCAGACCCTTCTAATGCCTTTCAGGACCCTTATGAAGGCCACAAGACCCTTCTAATGCCCCTCAGGACCTTTTTAAAGGCCCTCAGACCCTTCTAATGCCCCTCAGGGCAATTATAAAGGTTCCCAGACCCTTCTAGAGCCCGTCAGGACCCTTATAAAGGCCCCCAGACCATTCTAGAGCCCCTCAGGACACTTCTAAAGGCCCGCAGACCATTCAAGAGCCCCTCAACATCCTTGTAACGGCTCCCTGACCCTTCTAGAGCCCCTCAGGACATTTCTAAAGGCACCCAGACCCTTCTAATGCCACTCAGGGCCTTTCTAAAGGCCGCGAGACCCTTATAATCCCCCTGAGGGCCTTTAAAAAGGCCCCCAGACCCTTCTGGACCCGCTCAGGACGCTTCTAATAGACCCCAGAACCTTCTAGAGCCCCTCAGGGCCTTTCTAAAGGCCTCCACACCCTTCTAATGACCCTCAAGACCCATGTAAAGGTCCCCAGACCCTTCTAGATTGCCTCAGGACCCATCTAAAAGCCCCCAGACCCTTCTAATGCCTTTCAGGACCCTTATGAAGGCCACAAGACCCTTCTAATGCCCCTCAGGACCTTTCTAAAGGCCCTCAGACCCTTCTAATGCCTCTCAGGGCATTTATAAAGGTTCCCAGACCATTCTAGAGCCCCTCAGGACACTTCTAAAGGCCCGCAGACCATTCTAATGCCCGTCAGGGCCTTTCTAAAGGTCCCCAGACACTTCTACTGCCCCTCAGGAGCATTCTAAAGGCCCCCAGACCCTTCTAATGACCCACAGGGCCTTTCTAAAGGTCCCCAGGCCCTTCTAGAGCTCCTGAAGACCCTTCTAAAGGCCCCCAGACCCTTATAGAGCACCTCAGGACCCTTCTAAAGTCCCCCAGACCCCGGTAATTCCCCTCAGGGCTTTTATAAGGGCACGTAGACCCTTCTAATGCCCCTCAGGACCCTTATAAAGGCACCCAGACCCTTCTAGAGCCTCTCAGGACAGTTTTAAATGCCTCCAGACCCTTCTAGACCCCCTCAGGACCATTCTAAAGGCCAACAGACCCTTCTAATGCCTCTCAGGACCCTTCCAAAGGCCCCCAGACCCTTCTAATGCCCTTCAGGGCCTTTCTAAAGTACCCCAGACACTTGTAGAACCTCTCAGGGCCTTTCTATACGACCCCAGACCATTGTAATGCCCCTCAGGGCCTTTCTAAAGGCCTCCATACCCTTCTAATGCCCCTCAGGACATTTCTAAAGGCCCCCAGACCATTCTAATGCCCCTCAGGACATTTCTAAAGGCCCCCAGACCCTTCGAATGCCCCTCAGGACATTTCTAAAGGCCCCCAGACCCTTCTAGAGCCCCTCAGGACATTTCTAAAGGCACCCAGACCCTTCTAATGCCACTCAGGGCCTTTTTAAAGGCCGCGAGACCCTTATAATCCCCCTGAGGGCCTTTAAAAAGGCCCCCAGACCCTTCTGGACCCCCTCAGGACGCTTCTAATAGCCCTCAGACCCTTCTAGAGCCCCTCAGGGCCTTTCTAAAGGCCTCCACACCCTTCTAATGACCCTCAAGACCCATGTAAAGGCCCCCAGACCCTTCTACATTGCCTCAGGACCCATCTAAAAGCCCCCAGACCCTTCTAATGCCTGTCAGGGCCTTTCTAAAGGCCTCCACACCCTTCTAATGACCCTCAAGACCCATGTAAAGGCCCCTAGACCCTTCTAGATTGCCTCAGGACCCATCTAAAAGCCCCCAGACCCTTCTAATGCCTTTCAGGACCCTTATGAAAGCCACAAGACCCTTCTAATGCCCCTCAGGACCTTTCTAAAGGCCCTCAGACCCTTCTAATGCCCCTCAGGGCATTTATAAAGGTTCCCAGACCATTCTAGAGCCCCTCAGGACACTTCTAAAGGCCCGCAGACCATTCTAATGCCCGTCAGGGCCTTTCTAAAGGTCGCCAGACATTTCTACTGCCCCTCAGGAGCATTCTAAAGGCCCCCAGACCCTTCTAATGCCCCACAGGGCCTTTCGAAAGGTCCCCAGGCCCTTCTAGAGCCCCTGAAGACCCTTCTAAAGGCCCCCAGACCCTTATAGAGCCCCTCAGGACCCTTCTAAAGTCCCCCAGACCCCGCTAATTCCCCTCAGGGCTTTTATAAGGGCACGTAGACCCTTCCAATGCCCCTCAGGACCCTTATAAAGGCACCCAGACCCTTCTAGAGCCTCTAAGGACAGTTTTAAATGCCTCCAGACCCTTCTAGACCCCCTCAGGACCATTCTAAAGGCCAACAGACCCTTCTAATGCCTCTCAGGACCCTTCCAAAGGCCCCCAGACCCTTCTAATGCCCCTCAGGGCCTTTCTAAAGTACCCCAGACACTTCTAGAACCTCTCAGGGCCTTTCTATATGACCCCAGACCCTTGTAATGCCCCTCAGGGCCTTTCTAAAGGCCCCCATACCCTTCTAGAGCCCCTAAGGACATTTCTAAAGGCCCCCAGGCCCTTCTAGAGCCCCTCAGGACATTTCTAAAGGCACCCAGACCCTTCTAATGCCACTCAGGGCCTTTCTAAAGGCCGCGACACCCTTATAATCCCCCTGAGGGCCTTTAAAAAGGCCCCCAGACCCTTCTGGACCCCCTCAGGACGCTTCTAATAGCCCCCACACAATTCTAGAGCCCCTCAGGGCCTTTTTAAAGGCCTCCACACCCTTCTAATGACCCTCAAGACCCATGTAAAGGTCCCCAGACCATTCTAGATTGCCTCAGGACCCATCTAAAAGCCCCCAGACCCTTCTAATGCCTTTCAGGGCCTTTCTAAAGGCCTCCACACCCTTCTAATGACCCTCAAGACCCATGTAAAGGCCCCTAGACCCTTCTAGATTGCCTCAGGACCCATCTAAAAGCCCCCAGACCATTCTAATGCCTTTCAGGACACTTATGAAGGCCACAAGACCCTTCTAAAGCCCCTCAGGACCTTTCTAAAGGCCCTCAGATCCTTCTAATGCCCCTCAGGGCATTTATAAAGGTTCCCAGACCATTATAGAGCCCGTCAGGTCCCTTATAAAGGCCCCCAGACCATTCTAGAGCCCCTCAGGACAATTCTAAAGGCCCGCAGACCATTCTAATGCCCGTCAGGGCCTTTCTAAAGGTCCCCAGACCCTTCTACTGCCCCTCAGGAGCATTCTAAAGGCCCCCAGACCCTTCTAATGCCCCACAGGGCCTTTCTAAAGGTCCCCAGACCCTTCTAGAGCCCCTGAAGACCCTTCTAAAGGCCCCCAGACCCTTCTAGAGCCCCTCAGGACCCTTCTAAAGTCCCCCAGACCCTGCTAATTCTACTCAGGGCTTTTATAAGGGCACCCAGACCCTTCTAATGCCCCTCAGGACCCTTATAAAGGCCCCCAGACCCTTCTAATGCCACTCAGGGCCTTTCTAAAGTACCCCAGACACTTCTAGAACCTCTCAGGGCCTTTCTATATGATCCCAGACCCTTGTAATGCCCCTCAGGGCCTTTCTAAAGGCCCCCAGACCCTTCTAATGCCCCTCAGGACCCTTCTAAAGGACCCCAGACCCTTTTAATGCCCGTCAGGACCCTTCTAAAGGCCCCCAGACCCTTCTAATGCCCCTCAGGGCCTTTCTAAAGTACCCCAGACACTTCTAGAACCTCTCAGGGCCTTTCTATATGACCCCAGACCCTTGTAATGCCCCTCAGGGCCTTTCTAAAGGTCCCCAGACCCTTCTAGAGCCCCTGAAGACCCTTCTAAAGGCACCCAGACCTTTATAGAGCCCCTCAGGACCCTTCTAAAGTCCCCCAGACCCTGCTAATTCCCCTCAGGGCTTTTATAAGGGCACCCAGACCCTTCTAATGCCCCTCAGGACCCTTATAAAGGCACCCAGACCCTTCTAGAGCCTCTCAGGACAGTTTTAAATGCCTCCAGACCCTTCTAGACCCTCTCAGGACCATTCTAAAGGCCCCCAGACCCTTCTAATGCCCCTCAGAACCCTTCTAAAGGCCCCCAGACCCTTCTAATGCCACTCAGGGCCTTTCTAAAGGCCGCGAGACCCTTATAATCCCCCTGAGGGCCTTTAAAAAGGCCCCCAGACCCTTCTGGACCCGCTCAGGACGCTTCTAATAGACCCCAGAACCTTCTAGAGCCCCTCAGGGCCTTTCTAAAGGACCCATACCCTTCTAATGCCCCTCAGGACATTTCTAAAGGCCCGCAGACCCTTCTAGAGCCCCTCAGGGCATTTATAAAGGTTCCAAGACCCTTCTAGATCCCATCAGGACCCTTATAAAGGCCCCCAGACCATTCTAGAGCCCCTCAGGACACTTCTAAAGGCCCGCAGACCATTCTAATGCCCGTCAGGGCCTTTCTAAAGGTCCCCAGACCCTTCTGCTGCCCCTCAGGAGCATTCTAAAGGCCCCCAGACCCTTCTACTGCCCCTCAGGAGCATTCTAAAGGCCCCCAGACCCTTCTAATGCCCCACAGGGCCTTTCTAAAGGTCCCCAGACCCTTCTAGAGCCCCTGAAGACCCTTCTAAAGGCCCCAAGACCCTTATAGAGCCCCTCAGGACCCTTCTAAAGTCCCCCAGACCCTGCTAATTCCCCTCAGGGCTTATATAAGGGCACACAGACGCTTCTAATGCCCCTCAGGACCCTTATAAAGGCCACCAGACCCTTCTAATGCCACTCAGGGCCTTTCTAAAGTACCCCAGACACTTCTAGAACCTCTCAGGGCCTTTCTATATGATCCCAGACCCTAGTAATGCCCCTCAGGGCCTTTCTAAAGGCCCCCAGACCCTTCTAGAGCCCCTCAGGACATTTCTAAAGGCACCCAGACCCTTCTAATGCCGCTCAGGGACTTTCTAAAGGCCGCGAGACACTTATAATCCCCCTGAGGGCCTTTAAAAATGCCCCAAGACCCTTGTGGACCCCCTCAGGACTCTTCTAATAGCCCCAAGACCCTTCTGGACCCCCTCAGGACTCTTCTAATAGCCCCCAGACCCTTCTAGAGCCCCTCAGGGCCTTTCTAAAAGCCTCCACACCCTTCTAATGACCCTCAAGACCCATGTAAAGGCCCCCAGACCCTTCTAGATTGCCTCAGGACCCATCTAAAAGCCCCCAGACCGTTCTAATGCCTTTCAGGACCATTATGACGGCCACAAGACCCTTGTAATGCCCCTCAGGGCCTTTCTAAAGGCCCCCAGACCCTTCTAATGCCCCTCAGGACATTTCTAAAGGCCCCCAGACCCTTCTAGAGCCCCTCAGGACATTTCTAAAGGCACCCAGACCCTTCTAGAGCCCCTCAGCGCCATTCTAAAGGCCTCCACACCCTTCTAATGACCCTCAAGACACATGTAAAGGTCCCCAGACCCTTCTAGATTGCCTCAGGACACATCTAAAAGCCCCCAGACCATTCTAATGCCTTTCAGGGCCTTTCTAAAGGCCTCCACACCCTTCTAATGACCCTCAAGACCCATGTAAAGGCCCCCAGACCCTTCTAGATAGCCTCAGGACCCATCTAAAAGCCCCCAGACCATTCTAATGCCTTTCAGGACCCTTATGAAGGCCACAAGACCTTTCTAATGCCCCTCAGGACCTTTCTAAAGGCCCTCAGATCCTTCTAATGCCCCTCAGGGCATTTATAAAGGTTCCCAGACCATTATAGAGCCAGTCAGGACCCTTATAAAGGCCCCCAGACCATTCTAGAGCCGCTCAGGACACTTCTAAAGGCCCGCAGACCATTCTAATGCCCGTCAGGGCCTTTCTAAAGGTCCCCAGACCCTTCTACTGCCCCTCAGGAGCATTCTAAAGGCCCCCAGACCCTTCTAATGCCCCACAGGGCCTTTCTAAAGGTCCCCAGACCCTTCTAGAGCCCCTGAAGACCCTTCTAAAGGCCCCCAGATCCTTCTAGAGCCCCTCAGGACCCTTCTAAAGTCCCCCAGACAATGCTAATTCCCCTCAGGGCTTTTATAAGGGCACCCAGACCCTTCTAATGCCCCTCAGGACCCTTATAAAGGCCCCCAGACCCTTCTAATGCCACTCAGGGCCTTTCTAAAGTACCCCAGACATTTCTAGAACCTCTCAGGGCCTTTCTATATGATCCCAGACCCTTGTAATGCCCCTCAGGGCCTTTCTAAACGCCCCCAGACCCTTCTAATGCCCCTCAGGACATTTCTAAAGGCCCCCAGACCATTCTAGAGCCCCTCAGGACATTTCAAAAGGCACCCAGACCCTTCTAATGCCACTCAGGGCCTTTCTAAAGGCCGCGACACCCTTATAATCCCACTGAGGGCCTTTAAAAAGGCCCCAAGACCCTTGTGGACCCCCTCAGGACTCTTCTAATAGCCCCCAGACCCTTCTAGAGCCCCTCAGGGCCTTTCTAAAAGCCTCCACACCCTTCTAATGACCCACAAGACCCATGTAAAGGCCCCCAGACCCTTCTAGATTGCCTCAGGACCCATCTAAAAGCCCCCAGACCATTCTAATGCCTTTCAGGACCCTTATGAAGGCCACAAGACCCTTCTAATGCCCCTCAGGGCCTTTCTAAAGGCCTCCACACCCTTCTAATGACCCTCAAGACCCATGTAAAGGCCCCTAGACCCTTCTAGATTGCCTCAGGACCCATCTAAAAGCCCCCAGACCATTCTAATGCTTTTCAGGACCCTTATGAAGGCCACAAGACCATTCTAATGCCCCTCAGGTCCCTTATAAAGGCACCCAGACCCTTCGAGAGCCTCTCAGGACAGTTTTAAATGCCTCCAGACCCTTCTAGACCCCCTCAGGACCATTCTAAAGCCCACCAGACCCTTCTAATGCCCCTCAGGACCCTTCTAAAGGCCCCCAGACCCTTCTAATGCCCCTAAGGGCCTTTCTAAAGTACCCCAGACACTTCTAGAACCTCTCAGGGCCTTTCTATATGACCCCAGACCCTTGTAATGCCACTCAGGGCCTTTCTAAAGGACCCATACCCTTCTAATGCCCCTCAGGACATTTCTAAAGGCCCGCAGACCCTTCTAGAGCCCCTCAGGACATTTCTAAAGGCACCCAGAACCTTCTAATGCCCCTCAGGACCCTTCTAAAGGCCCCCAGACCCTTCTAATGCCCGTCAGCACCCTTCTAAAGGCCCCCAGACACTTCTAATGCCCCTCAGGGCCTTTCTAAAGTACCCCAGACACTTCTAGAACCTCTCAGGGCCTTTCTATATGACCCCAGACCATTGTAATGCCCCTCAGGGCCTTTCTAAAGGTCCCCAGACCCTTCTAGAGCCCCTGAAGACCCTTCTAAAGGCCCCCAGACCCTTATAGAGCCCCTCAGGACCCTTCTAAAGTCCCCCAGACCCTGCTAATTCCCCTCAGGGCTTTTATAAGGGTACCCAGACCCTTCTAATGCCCCTCAGGACCCTTATAAAGGCACCCAGACCCTTCTAGAGCCTCTCAGGACAGTTTTAAATGCCTCCAGACCATTCTACTGCCCCTCAGGACCATTCTAATGGCCCCCAGACCCTTCTAATGCCCCTCAGGACCCTTCTAAAGGACCCCAGACCCTTCTAATGCCCCTCAGGGCCTTTCTAAAGGCCGCAAGACCCTTATAATCCCCCTGAGGGGCTTTAAAAAGGTCCCCAGACCCTTCTGGACGCCCTCAGGACAATTCTAATAGCCCCCAGACCCTTCTAGAGCCCCTCAGGGCCTTTCTAAAGGCCTCCACACCCTTCTAATGACCCTCAAGACCCATGTAAAGGCCCCCAGACCCTTCTAGATTGCCTCAGGATCCATCTAAAAGCCCCCAGACCCTTCTAATGCCTTTCAGGACCATTATGAAGGCCACAAGACCCTTCTAATGCCCCTCAGGACCTTTTTAAAGGCCCTCAGACCCTTCTAATGCCCCTCAGGGCATTTATAAAGGTTCCCAGACCCTTCTAGAGCCCGTCAGGACCCTTATAAAGGCCCCCAGACCATTCTAGAGCCCCTCAGGACACTTCTAAAGGCCCGCAGACCATTCAAGAGCCCCTCAACATCCTTCTAACGGCTCCCTGACCCTTCTAGAGCCCCTCAGGACATTTCTAAAGGCACCCAGACCCTTCTAATGCCACTCAGGGCCTTTCTAAAGGCCGCGAGACCCTTATAATCCCCCTGAGGGCCTTTAAAAAGGCCCCCAGACCCTTCTGGACCCGCTCAGGACGCTTCTAATAGCCCCCAGAACCTTCTAGAGCCCCTCAGGGCCTTTCTAAAGGCCTCCACACCCTTCTAATGACCCTCAAGACCCATGTAAAGGCCCCCAGACCCTTCTACATTGCCTCAGGACCCATCTAAAAGCCCCCAGACCCTTCTAATGCCTGTCAGGGCCTTTCTAAAGGCCTCCACACCCTTCTAATGACCCTCAAGACCCATGTAAAGGCCCCTAGACCCTTCTAGATTGCCTCAGGACCCATCTAAAAGCCCCCAGACCCTTCTAATGACTTTCAGGACCCTTATGAAGGCCACAAGACCCTTCTAATGCCCCTCAGGACCTTTCTAAAGGCCCTCAGACCCTTCTAATGCCCCTCAGGGCATTTATAAAGGTTCCCAGACCATTCTAGAGCCCCTCAGGACACTTCTAAAGGCCCGCAGACCATTCTAATGCCCGTCAGGGCCTTTCTAAAGGTCCCCAGACACTTCTACTGCCCCTCAGGAGCATTCTAAAGGCCCCCAGACCCTTCTAATGCCCCACAGGGCCTTTCTAAAGGTCCCCAGACCCTTCTAGAGCCCCTGAAGACGCTTCTAAAGGCCCCCAGACCCTTCTAGAGCCCCTCAGGACCCTTCTAAAGTCCCCCAGACAATGCTAATTGCCCTCAGGGCTTTTATAAGGGCACCCAGACCCTTCTAATGCCCCTCAGGACCCTTATAAAGGCCCCCAGACCCTTCTAATGCCACTCAGGGCCTTTCTAAAGTACCCCAGACACTTCTAGAACCTCTCAGGGCCTTTCTATATGATCCCAGACCCTTGTAATGCCACTCAGGGCCTTTCTAAAGGCCCCCAGACCCTTCTAATGCCCCTCAGGACATTTCTAAAGGCCCCCAGACCATTCTAGAGCCTCTCAGGACATTTCAAAAGGCACCCAGACCCTTCTAATGCCACTCAGGGCCTTTCTAAAGGCCGCGACACCCTTATAATCCCACTGAGGGCCTTTAAAAAGGCCCCAAGACCCTTGTGGACCCCCTCAGGACTCTTCTAATAGCCCCCAGACCCTTCTAGAGCCCCTCAGGGCCTTTCTAAAAGCCTCCACACCCTTCTAATGACCCACAAGACCCATGTAAAGGCCCCCAGACCCTTCTAGATTGCCTCAGGACCCATCTAAAAGCCCCCAGACCATTCTAATGCCTTTAAGGACCATTATGAAGGCCACAAGACCCTTCTAATGCCCCTCAGGGCCTTTCTAAAGGCCTCCACACCCTTCTAATGACCCTCAAGACCCATGTAAAGGCCCCTAGACCCTTCTAGATTGCCTCAGGACCCATCTAAAACCCCCAGACCATTCTAATGCTTTTCAGGACCCTTATGAAGGCCACAAGACCATTCTAATGCCCCTCAGGTCCCTTATAAAGGCACCCAGACCCTTCGAGAGCCTCTCAGGACAGTTTTAAATGCCTCCAGACCCTTCTAGACCCCCTCAGGACCATTCTAAAGCCCACCAGACCCTTCTAATGCCCCTCAGGACCCTTCTAAAGGCCCCCAGACCCTTCTAATGCCCCTAAGGGCCTTTCTAAAGTACCCCAGACACTTCTAGAACCTCTCAGGGCCTTTCTATATGACCCCAGACCCTTGTAATGCCACTCAGGGCCTTTCTAAAGGACCCATACCCTTCTAATGCCCCTCAGGACATTTCTAAAGGCCCGCAGACCCTTCTAGAGCCCCTCAGGACATTTCTAAAGGCACCCAGAACCTTCTAATGCCCCTCAGGACCCTTCTAAAGGCCCCCAGACCCTTCTAATGCCCGTCAGCACCCTTCTAAAGGCCCCCAGACACTTCTAATGCCCCTCAGGGCCTTTCTAAAGTACCCCAGACACTTCTAGAACCTCTCAGGGCCTTTCTATATGACCCCAGACCATTGTAATGCCCCTCAGGGCCTTTCTAAAGGTCCCCAGACCCTTCTAGAGCCCCTGAAGACCCTTCTAAAGGCCTCCAGACCCTTATAGAGCCCCTCAGGACCCTTCTAAAGTCCCCCAGACCCTGCTAATTCCCCTGAGGGCTTTTATAAGGGTACCCAGACCCTTCTAATGCCCCTCAGGACCCTTATAAAGGCACCCAGACCCTTCTAGAGCCTCTCAGGACAGTTTTAAATGCCTCCAGACCATTCTACTGCCCCTCAGGACCATTCTAATGGCCCCCAGACCCTTCTAATGCCCCTCAGGACCCTTCTAAAGGCCCCCAGACCCTTCTAATGCCCCTCAGGGCCTTTCTAAAGGCCGCAAGACCTTTATAATACCTCTGAGGGGCTTTAAAAAGGTCCCCAGACCCTTCTGGACGCCCTCAGGACAATTCTAATAGCCCCCAGACCCTTCTAGAGCCCCTCAGGGCCTTTCTAAAGGCCTCCACACCCTTCTAATGACCCTCAAGACCCATGTAAAGGCCCCCAGACCCTTCTAGATTGCCTCAGGATCCATCTAAAAGCACCCAGACCCTTCTAATGCCTTTCAGGACTCTTATGAAGGCCACAAGACCCTTCTAATGCCCCTCAGGACCTTTTTAAAGGCCCTCAGAGCCTTCTAATGCCCCTCAGGGCATTTATAAAGGTCCCCAGGCCCTTATAGAGCCCCTGAATACCCTTCTAAAGGCCCCCAGAACCTTATAGAGCCCCTCAGGACCCTTCTAAAGTCCCCCAGACCCCGCTAATTCCCCTCAGGGCTTTTATAAGGGCACGTAGACCCTTCTAATGCCCCTCAAGACCCTTATAAAGGCACCCAGACCCTTCTAGAGTCTCTCAGGACAGTTTTAAATGCCTCCAGACCCTTCTAGACCCCCTCAGGACCATTCTAAAGGCCAACAGACCCTTCTAATGCCTCTCAGGACCCTTCCAAAGGCCCCCAGACCCTTCTAATGCCCCTCAGGGCCTTTCTAAAGTACCGCAGACACTTCTAGAACCTCTCAGGGCCTTTCTATATGACCCCAGAGCCTTGTAATGCCCCTCAGGGCCTTTCTAAAGGCCCCCATACCCTTCTAATGCCCCTCAGGACATTTCTAAAGGCCCCCAGACCATTCTAATGACCCTCAGGACATTTCTAAAGGGCCCCAGACCCTTCTAATGCCCCTCAGGACATTTTTAAAGGCCCCCAGACCCTTCTAGAGCCCCTCAGGACATTTCTAAAGGCACCCAGACCCTTCTAATGCCACTCAGGGCCTTTCTAAAGGCCGCAAGACCCTTATAATCCCCCTGAGGGCCTTTAAAAAGGCCCCCAGACCCTTCTGGACCCCCTCAGGACGCTTCTAATAGCCCCCAGACCCTTCTAGAGCCCCTCAGGGCCTTTCTAAAGGCCTCCAAACCCTTCTAATGACCCTCAAGACCCATGTAAAGGCCCCCAGACCCTTCTAGATTGCCTCAGGACCCATCTAAAAGCCCCCAGACCATTCTAATGCCTTTCAGGACCCTTATGAAGGCCACAAGACCCTTCTAATGCCCCTCAGGACCTTTCTAAAGGCCCTCAGACCCTTCTAATGCCCCTCAGGGCATTTATAAAGGTTCCCAGACCATTCTACAGCCCGTCAGGACCCTTATAAAGGCCCCCAGGCCATTTTAGAGCCCCTCAGGACACTTCTAAAGGCCCGCAGACCATTCTAATGCCCGTCAGGGCCTTTCTAAAGGTCCCCAGACCCTTCTACTGCCCCTCAGGAGCATTCTAAAGGCCCCCAGACCCTTCTAATGCCCCACAGGGCCTTTCTAAAGGTCCCCAGACCCTTCTAGAGCCCCTGAAGACCCTTCTAAAGGACCCCAGACCCTTCTAGAGCCTCTCAGGACCCTCTAAAGTCCCCCAGACCCTGCTAATTCCCCTCAGGGCTTTTATAAAGGCCCCCAGACCCTTCTAATGCCACTCAGGGCCTTTCTAAAGTACCCCAGACACTTCTAGAACCTCTCAGGGCCTTTATATATGATCCCAGACCCTTGTAATGCCCCTCAGGGCCTTTCTAAAGGCCCCCAGACCCTTCTAATGCCCCTCAGGACATTTCTAAAGGCCCCCAGACCCTTCTAGAGCCCCTCAGCACATTTCTAAAGGCACCCAGAACCTTCTAATGCCACTCAGGGCCTTTCTAAAGACCGCGACACCCTTATAATCCCAGTGAGGGCCTTTAAAAAGGCCCCAAGACCCTTGTGGACCCCCTCAGGACTCTTCTAATAGCCCCCAGACCCTTCTAGAGCCCCTCTGGGCCTTTCTATAAGCCTCCACACCCTTCTAATGACCCTCAAGACCCATGTAAAGGCATCCAGACCCTTCTAGATTGCCTCAGGACCCATCTAAAAGCCCCCAGACCCTTTTAATGCCTTTCAGGACCCTTATGTAAGGCCACAAGACCCTTCTAATGCCCCTCAGGGCCTTTCTAAAGGCCTCCACACCCTTCTAATGACCCTCAAGACCCATGTAAAGGCCCCTAGACCCTTCTAGATTGCCTCAGGACCCATCTAAAAGCCCCCAGACCATTCTAATGCCTTTCAGGACCCTTATGAAGGCCACAAGACCATTCTAATGCCCCTCAGGACCCTTATAAAGGCACCCAGACCCTTCGAGAGCCTCTCAGGACAGTTTTAAATGCCTCCAGACCCTTCTAGACCCCCTCAGGACCATTCTAAAGCCCACCAGACCCTTCTAATGCCCCTCAGGACCCTTCTAAAGGCCCCCAGACCATTCTAATGCCCCTCAGGGCCTTTCTAAAGTACCCCAGACACTTCTAGAACCTCTCAGGGCCTTTCTATATGACCCCAGACCCTTGTAATGCCACTCAGGGCCTTTCTAAAGGACCCATACCCTTCTAATGCCCCTCAGGACATTTCTAAAGGCCCGCAGACCCTTCTAGAGCCCCTCAGGACATTTCTAAAGGCACCCAGACCCTTCTAATGCCCCTCAGGACCCTTATAAAGGCACCCAGACCCTTGTAGAGCCTCTCAGGACAGTTTTAAATGCCTCCAGACCCTTCTAATGCCCCTCAGGACCATTCTAATGGCCCTCAGACCCTTCTAATGCCCCTCAGGACCCTTCTAAAGGCCCCCAGACCCTTCTAATGCCCCTCAGGGCCTTTCTAAAGGCCGCAAGACCCTTATAATCCCCCTGAGGGGCTTTAAAATGGTCCCCAGACCCTTCTGGACGTCCTCAGGACAATTCTAATAGCCCCCAGACCCTTCTAGAGCCCCTCAGGGCCTTTCTAAAGGCATCCACACCCTTCTAATGACCCTCAAGACCCATGTAAAGGCCCCCAGACCCTTCTAGATTGCCTCAGGACCCATCTAAAAGCCCCCAGACCCTTCTAATGCCTTTCAGGACCCTTATGAAGGCCACAAGACCCTTCTAATGCCCTTCAGGACCTTTTTAAAGGCCCTCAGACCCTTCTAATGCCCCTCAGGGCATTTATAAAGGTTCCCAGACCCTTCTAGAGCCCGTCAGGACCCTTATAAAGGCCCCCAGACCATTCTAGAGCCCCTCAGGACACTTCTAAAGGCCCCCAGACCATTCAAGAGCCCCTCAACATCCTTCTAACGGCTCCCTGACCCTTCTAGAGCCCCTCAGGACATTTCTAAAGGCACCCAGACCCTTCTAATGCCACTCAGGGCCTTTCTAAAGGCCGCAAGACCCTTATAATCCCCCTGAGGGCCTTTAAAAAGGCCCCCAGACCCTTCTGGACCCCCTCAGGACGCTTCTAATAGCCCCTAGAACATTCTAGAGCCCCTCAGGGCCTTTCTAAAGGACTCCACACCCTTCTAATGACCCTCAAGACCCATGTAAAGGCCCCTAGACCCTTCTAGATTGTTTCAGGACCCATCTAAAAGCCCCCAGACCCTTCTAATGCCTTTCAGGACCCTTATGAAGGCCACAAGACCCTTCTAATGCCCCTCAGGACCTCTCTAAAGGCCCTCAGACCCTTCTAATGCCCCTCTGGGCATTTATAAAGGTTCCCAGACCATTCTAGAGCCCCTCAGGACACTTCTAAAGGCCCGCAGACCATTCTAATGCCCGTCAGGGCCTTTCAAATGGTCCCCAGACACTTCTACTGCCCCTCAGGAGCATTCTAAAGGAACCCAGACCCTTCTAATGACCCACAGGGCCTTTCGAAAGGTCCCCAGGCCCTTCTAGAGCCCCTGAAGACCCTTCTAAAGGCCCCCAGACCCTTCTAGAGCCCCTCAGGACCCTTCTAAAGTCCCCCAGACCCCGCTAATTCCCCTCAGGGCTTTTATAAGGGCACGTAGACCCTTCTAATGCCCCTCAGGACTGTTATAAAGGCACCCAGACCCTTCGAGAGCCTCTCAGGACAGTTTTAAATGCCTCCAGACCCTTCTAGACCCCCTCAGGACCATTCTAAAGGCCAACAGACCCTTCTAATGCCCCTCAGGGCCTTTCTAAAGTACCCCAGACAATTCTATAACCTCTCAGGGCCTTTCTATATGACCCCAGACCCTTATAATGCCCCTCAGGGCCTTTCTAAAGGCCCCCATACCCTTCTAATGCCCCTCAGGACATTTCTAAAGGCCCCCAGACCATTATAGAGCCCCTCAGGACATTTCTAAAGGCACCCAGACCCTTCTAATGCCACTCAGGGCCTTTCTAAAGGTCCCCAGACCCTTCTAGACCCCTGAAGACCCTTCTAAAGGCCCCCAGACCTTTATAGAGCCCCTCAGGACCCTTCTAAAGTCTCCCAGACCCTGCTAATTCCCCTCAGGGCTTTTAGAAGGGCACCCAGACCCTTCTAATGCCCCTCAGGACCCTTATAAAGGCACCCAGACCCTTCTAGATCCTCTCAGGACGGTTTTAAATGCCTCCAGACCCTTCTAGACCCCCTCAGGACCATTCTAAAGGCCCCCAGACCTTTCTAATGCCCCTCAGGACCCTTCTAAAGTACCCCAGACACTTCTAGAACCTCTCAGGGCCTTTCTATATGACCCCAGACCCTTGTAATGCCCCTCAGGGCCTTTCTAAAGGCCCCCATACCCTTCTAGAGCCCCTCAGGACATTTCGAAAGGCACCCAGACCCTTCTAATGCCACTCAGGGCCTTTCTAAATGCCGCGACACCCTTATAATCCCCCTGAGGGCCTTTAAAAAGGCCCCCAGACCCTTCTGGACCCCCTCAGGACGCTTCTAATAGCCCCCAGACCCTTCTAGAGCCCCTCAGGGCCTTTCTAAAGGCCTCCAAACCCTTCTAATGACCCTCAAGACCCATGTAAAGGTCCCCAGACCCTTCTAGATTGCCTCAGGACCCATCTAAAAGCCCCCAGACCCTTCTAATGCCTTTCAGGGCCTTTCTAAAGGCCTCCACACCCTTCTAATGACCCTCAAGACCCATGTAAAGGCCCCTAGACCCTTCTACATTGCCTCAGGACCCATCTAAAAGCCCCCAGACCCTTCTAATGCCCCTCAGGACCTTTCTAACGGCCCTCAGACCCTTCTAATGCCCCTCCGGGCATTTATAAAGGTTCCCAGACCATTCTAGAGCCCCTCAGGACACTTCTAAAGGCCCGCAGACCATTCTAATGCCCGTCAGGGCCTTTCTAAAGGTCCCCAGACCCTTCTACTGCCCCTCAGGAGCATTCTAAAGGCCCCCAGACCCTTCTAATGACCCACAGGGCCTTTCTAAAGGTCCCCAGGCCCTTCTAGAGCCCCTGAAGACCCTTCTAACGGCCCCCAGACCCTTATAGAGCCCCTCAGGACCCTTCTAAAGTCCCCCAGACCCCGCTAATTCCCCTCAGGGCTTTTATAAGGGCACGTAGACCCTTCTTATGCCCCTCAGGACCCTTATAAAGGCACCCAGACCCTTCTAATGCCCATCAGGGCCTTTCTAAAGTACCCCAGACCCTTCTAGAACCTCTCAGGGCCTTTCTATATGACCCCAGACCCTTGTAATGCCCCTCAGGGCCATTCTGAAGGCCCCCATACCATTCTAATGCCCCTCAGGACATTTCTAAAGGCCCCCAGACCATTCTAGAGCCCCTCAGGACATTTCTAAAGGCACCCAGACCCTTCTAATGCCTCTCAGGGCCTTTCTAAAGGCCGCAAGACCCTTATAATCCCCCTGAGGGCCTTTAAAAAGGCCCCCAGACCCTTCTGGACCCCCTCAGGACGCTTCTAATAGCACCCAAAACCTTCTAGAGCCCCTCAGGGCCTTTCTAAAGGCCTCCACACCCTTCTAATGACACTCAAGACCCATGTAAAGACCCCCAGACCCTTCTAGATTGCCTAGGGACCCATCTAAAAGCCCCCAGACCATTCTAAAGCCCTTCAGGGCCTTTCTAAAGGACTCCACACCCTTCTAATGACCCTCAAGACCCATGTAAAGGCCCCTAGACCCTTTAGATTGCCTCAGGACCCATCTAAAAGCCCCCGGACCCTTCTAATGCCTTTCAGGACCCTTATGAAGGCCACAATACCCTTCTAATGCCCCTCAGGACCTTTCTAAAGGCCCTCAGACCCTTCTAATGCCCCTCAGGGCATTTATAAAGGTTCCCAGACCCTTCTAGAGCCCGTCAGGACCCTTATAAAGGCCCCCAGACCATTCTAGAGCCCCTCAGGACACTTCTAAAGGCCCACAGACCATTCTAATGCCCGTCAGGGCCTTTCTAAAGGTCCCCAGACCCTTCTACTGCCCCTCAGGAGCATTCTAAAGGCCCCCAGACCCTTCTAATGCCCCACAGGGCCTTTCTAAAGGTCCCCAGACCCTTCTAGAGCTCCTGAAGACCGTTCTAAAGGCCAACAAACCTTTATAGAGCCCCTCAGGACCCTTCTAAGATCTCCCAGACCCTGCTAATTCCCCTCAGGGCTTTTATAAGGGCACCCAGACCCTTCTAATGCCCCTCAGGACCCTTATAAAGGCACCCAGACCCTTCTAGAGCCTCTCAGGACAGTTTTAAATGCCTCCAGACCCTTCTAGACCCCCTCAGGACCATTCTAAAGGCCCCCAGACCTTTCTAATGCCCCTCAGGACCCTTCTAAAGTACCCCAGACACTTCTAGAACCTCTCAGGGCCTTTCTATATGACCCCAGACCCTTGTAATGCCCCTCAGGGCCTTTCTAAAGGCCCCCATACCCTTCTAGAGCCCCTCAGGACATTTCGAAAGGCACCCAGACCCTTCTAATGCCACTCAGGGCCTTTCTAAATGCCGCGACACCCTTATAATCCCCCTGAGGGCCTTTAAAAAGGCCCCCAGACCCTTCTGGACCCCCTCAGGACGCTTCTAATAGCCCCCAGACCCTTCTAGAGCCCCTCAGGGCCTTTCTAAAGGCCTCCACACCCTTCTAATGACCCTCAAGACCCATGTAAAGGTCCCCAGACCCTTCTAGATTGCCTCAGGACCCATCTAAAAGCCCCCAGACCCTTCTAATGCCTTTCAGGGCCTTTCTAAAGGCCTCCACACCCTTCTAATGACCCTCAAGACCCATGTAAAGGCCCCTAGACCCTTCTAGATTGCCTCAGGACCCATCTAAAAGCCCCCAGACCATTCTAATGCCTTTCAGGACCCTTATGAAGGCCACAAGACCCTTCTAATGCCCCTGAGGACCTTTCTAAAGGCCCTCAGACCCTTCTAATGCCCCTCCGGGCATTTATAAAGGTTCCCAGACCATTCTAGAGCCCCTCAGGACACTTCTAAAGGCCCGCAGACCATTCTAATGCCCGTCAGGGCCTTTCTAAAGGTCCCCAGACCCTTCTACTGCCCCTCAGGAGCATTCTAAAGGCCCCCAGACCCTTCTAATGACCCACAGGGCCTTTCTAAAGGTCCCCAGGCCCTTCTAGAGCCCCTGAAGACCCTTCTAACGGCCCCCAGACCCTTATAGAGCCCCTCAGGACCCTTCTAAAGTCCCCCAGACCCCGCTAATTCCCTTCAGGGCTTTTATAAGGGCACGTAGACCCTTCTTATGCCCCTCAGGACCCTTATAAAGGCACCCAGACCCTTCTAATGCCCATCAGGGCCTTTCTAAAGTACCCCAGACCCTTCTAGAACCTCTCAGGGCCTTTCTATATGACCCCAGACCCTTGTAATGCCCCTCAGGGCCATTCTGAAGGCCCCCATACCATTCTAATGCCCCTCAGGACATTTCTAAAGGCCCCCAGACCATTCTAGAGCCCCTCAGGACATTTCTAAAGGCACCCAGACCCTTCTAATGCCACTCAGGGCCTTTCTAAAGGCCGCAAGACCCTTATAATCCCCCTGAGGGCCTTTAAAAAGGCCCCCAGACCCTTCTGGACCCACTCAGGACGCTTCTAATAGCACCCAAAACCTTCTAGAGCCCCTCAGGGCCTTTCTAAAGGCCTCCACACCCTTCTAATGACACTCAAGACCCATGTAAAGACCCCCAGACCCTTCTAGATTGCCTAGGGACCCATCTAAAAGCCCCCAGACCCTTCTAAAGCCCTTCAGGGCCTTTCTAAAGGACTCCACACCCTTCTAATGACCCTCAAGACCCATGTAAAGGCCCCTAGACCCTTTAGATTGCCTCAGGACTCATCTAAAAGCCCCCGGACCCTTCTAATGCCTTTCAGGACCCTTATGAAGGCCACAATACCCTTCTAATGCCCCTCAGGACCTTTCTAAAGGCCCTCAGACCCTTCTAATGCCCCTCAGGGCATTTATAAAGGTTCCCAGACCCTTCTAGAGCCCGTCAGGACCCTTATAAAGGCCCCCAGACCATTCTAGAGCCCCTCAGGACACTTCTAAAGGCCCACAGACCATTCTAATGCCCGTCAGGGCCTTTCTAAAGGTCCCCAGACCCTTCTACTGCCCCTCAGGAGCATTCTAAAGGCCCCCAGACCCTTCTAATGCCCCACAGGGCCTTTCTAAAGGTCCCCAGACCCTTCTAGAGCCCCTGAAGACCGTTCTAAAGGCCCCCAAACCTTTATAGAGCCCCTCAGGACCCTTCTAAAGTCTCCCAGACCCTGCTAATTCCCGTCAGGGCTTGTATAAGGGCACCCAGACCCTTCTAATGCCCCTCAGGACCCTTATAAAGGCACCCAGACCCTTCTAGAGCCTCTCAGGACAGTTTTAAATGCCTCCAGACCCTTCTAGACCCCCTCAGGACCATTCTAAATGCCCCCAGACCTTTCTAATGCCCCTCAGGACCCTTCTAAAGTACCCCAGACACTTCTAGAACCTCTCAGGGCCTTTCTATATGACCCCAGACCCTTGTAATGCCCCTCAGGGCCTTTCTAAAGGCCCCCATACCCTTCTAGACCCCCTCAGGACATTTCGAAAGGCACCCAGACCCTTCTAATGCCACTCAGGGCCTTTCTAAATGCCGCGACACCCTTATAATCCCCCTGAGGGCCTTTAAAAAGGCCCCCAGACCCTTCTGGACCCCCTCAGGACGCTTCTAATAGCCCCCAGACCCTTCTAGAGCCCCTCAGTGCCTTTCTAAAGGCCTCCACACCCTTCTAATGACCCTCAAGACCCATGTAAAGGCCCCTAGACCCTTCTAGATTGCCTCAGGACCCATCTAAAAGCCCCCAGACCATTCTAATGCCTTTCAGGACCCTTATGAAGGCCACAAGACCATTCTAATGCCCCTCAGGACCTTTCTAAAGGCCCTCAGACCCTTCTAGAGCCCCTCGGGACATTTCGAAAGGCACCCAGACCCGTCTAATAACACTCAGGGCCTTTCAAAAGGCCGCGAGACCCTTATAATCCACCTGAGGGCCTTTAAAAATGCCCCCATACCCTTCTAGATTGCCTCAGGACCCATCTAAAAGCCCCCAGACCCTTCTAATGCCTTTCAGGGCCTTTCTAAAGGCCTCCACACCCTTCTATTGACCCTCAAGACCCTCAAGGTCTGGGTGCCCTTATAAAAGCCCTGAGGGGAATTAGCGGGGTCTGGGGGATTTTAGAAGGGTCCTGAGGGGCTCTATAAGGGTCTGGGGGTCATTAGAAGGGTCTTCAGGGGCTCTAGAAGAGTCTGGAGACCATTAGAAAGGCCCTGTGGGGCATTAGAAGGGTCTGGGGGCCTTTAGAATGCTCCTGAGGGGCAGTAGAAGGGTCTGGGGACCTTTATAAAGGCCCTCATGGGCATTAGAATGGTCTGCGGGCCTTTAGAAGTGTTTTGAGGGGCTCTAGAATGGTCTGGGGGCCTTTATAAAGGTCCTGACGGGCTCTAGAAGGGTCTGGGAACCTTTATAAATGCCCTGAGGGGCATTAGAAGGGTCTGAGAGCCTTTAGAAAGGTCCTGAGGAGCATTAGCAGGGTCTTGTGGCCTTTATAAGGGTCCTGAAAGGCATTAGAAGGGTCTGGGGGCTTTTAGATGGGTCCTGAGGCAATCTAGAAGGGTCTGGGGGCCTTTACATGGGTCTTGAGGGTCATTAGAAGGGTGTGGAGGCCTTTAGAAAGGCCCTGAGGGGCTCTAGAAGGGTCTGGGGGCTATTAGAAGCGTCCTGAGGGGGTCCAGAAGGGTCTGGGGGCCTTTTTAAAGGCCCTCAGGGGGATTATAAGGGTCTCGCTGCCTTTAGAAAGGCCCTGAGTGGCATTACAAGGGTCTGAAGTCATATAGAAAGGCCCTGAGAGGTTCTAGAAGTGTCGGGGGTAATTTAGAAAGGCCCTGAGGTGCATTAGAAGGGTCTGGGGGCCTTTAAAAGAGTCCTGAGGGTCACTTGAATAGTCTGAGAGCCTTTAGAAAGGTCCTGAGGGGCATTAGAAGGGTCTTGTGGCCTTCGTAAGGGTCCTGAAAGGCATTAGAAGGGTCTGGGGGCTTTTAGATGGGTCCTGAGGCAATCTAGAAGGGTCTGGGGGCCTTTACATGGGTCTTGAGGGTCATTAGAAGGGTGTGGAGGCATTTAGAAAGGCCCTGAGGGGCTCTAGAAGGGTCTGGGGGCTTTTAGAAGCGTCCTGAGGGGGTCCAGAAGGGTCTGGGGGCCTTTTTAACGGACCTCAGTTGGATGATAACGGTCTGGCGGCATTTAGAAAGGCCCTGAGTGGCATTAGAAGGGTCTGGGGGCCTTTAGAAGGGTCTTCAGGGGCTCTAGAAGGGTTAGGAGACCTTTAGAAAGGCCCTGTGGGGCATTAGAAGGGTCTGGGGGCCTTTAGAATGCTCCTGAGGGGCAGTAGAATGGTCTGGGGACCTTTAGAAAGGCCCTGACAGGCATTAGAATGGTCTGCGGGCCTTTAGTAGTGTCCTGATGGGCTCTAGAATGGTCTGGGGGCCTTTATAAGGGTCCTGACGGGCTCTAGAAGGGTCTGGAAACCTTTATAAATGCCCTGAGGGGCAATAGAAGGGTCTTGTGACCTTCATAAGGGTCCTGAAAGGCATTAGAAGGGTCTGGGGGCTTTTAGATGGGTCCTGAGGCAATCTAGAAGGGTCTAGGGGCCTTTACATGGGTCTTGAGGGTCATTAGAAGGGTGTGGAGGCCTTTAGAAAGGCCCTGAAAGGCATTAGAAGGGTCTGGGGGCTTTTAGATGGGTCCTGAGGCAATCTAGAAGGGTCTAGGGGCCTTTACATGGGTCTTGAGGGTCTTTAGAAGGGTGTGGAAGCCTTTAGAAAGGCCCTGAAAGGCATTAGATGGGTCTGGGGGCTATTAGATGGGTCCTGAGGCAATCTAGAAGGGTCTCTGGGCCTTTATATGGGTCTTGAGGGTCATTAGAAGGGTGTGGAGGCCTTTAGAAAGGCCCTGAGGAGCTCTAGAAGGGTCTGGGGGCTATTAGAAGCGTCCTGAGGGGGTCCAGAAGGGTCTGGGGGCCTTTTTAAAGGCCCACAGGGGGATTATAAGGGTCTCGCGGCCTTTAGAATGGCCCTGAGTGGCATTAGAAGGGTCTGGGTGCCTTTCGAAATATCCTGAGGGGCTCTAGAAGGGTCTGGGGGCCTTTAGAAATGTCCTGAGGGGCATTAGAAGGGTGTGGAGGCCTTTAGAAAGGCCCTAAGGGGCTCTAGAAGGGTCTGGGGGCTATTAGAAGCGTCCTGAGGGGTCCAGAAGGGTCTGGGGTTCTTTTTAAAGGCCCTCAGTGGGATTAAAAGGGTCTCGCTGCCTTTAGAAAGGCCCTGAGTGGCATTAGAAGGGTCTGGGTGCCTTTAGAAATGTCCTGAGGGGCTCTAGAAGGGTCTGGGTGCCTTTAGAAATGTCCTGAGTGGCAGTAGAAGGGTCTTCGTGCCTTTAGAAATGTCCTGAGGGGCTCTAGAAGGGTCTGGGGGCCTTTATAAGGGTCCTGACGGGCTCTAGAAGGGTCTGGGAACCTTTATAAATGCCCTGAGGGGCATTAGAAGGGTCTGAGGGCCTTTAGAAAGGTCCTGAGGGGCATTAGAAGGGTCTTGTGGCCTTTATAAGGCTCCTGAAAGGCATTAGAAGGGTCTGGGGGCTTTTAGATGGGTCCTGAGGCAATCTAGAAAGGTCTGGGGGCCTTTACATGAGTCTTGAGGGTCATTAGAAGGGTGTGGAGGCCTTTAGAAAGGCCCTGAGGGGCTCTAGAAGGGTCTGGGGGCTATTAGAAGCGTCCTGAGGGGGTCCAGAAGGGTCTGGGGGCCTTTGTAAAGGCCCTCAGGGGGATTATAAGGGTCTTGGGGCCTTTAGAAAGGCCCTGAGTGGCATTAGAAGGGTCTGGGTGCCTTTAGAAATCTTCAGGGGCTCTAGAATGGTCCGGGGGCCTTTAGAAATATCCTGAGGGGCATTAGAAGGGTATGGGGGCATTTAGAAAGGCCCTGAGAGGCATTAGAATGGTCTGGGATCATATAGATAGGCCCTGAGAGGTTCTAGAAGTGTCTGGGGCACTTTAAAAAGGCCCTGAGGGGCATTAGAAAGGTCTGGGGGCCTTTAGAAGGGTCCTGAGGGGCATTAGAAGGGTCTGGGGGCCTTTAGAATGGTCCTGAGGGGGTGTAGAAGGGTCTGGAGGCATTTAAAAGTGTCCTGAGAGGCTCTAGAAGGGTTTGGGTGCCTTTATAAGGGCCCTGAGGGGCATTAGAATGGTCTGGCTTCCTTTATAAAAGCCCTGAGGGGAATTAGCAGGGTCTCGGGGACTTTAGAAGGGTCCTGAGGGGCTCTCTAAGGGTCTGGGGGCCTTTAGAAGGGTCTTCAGGGGCTCTAGAAGGGTCTGGGGACCTTTAGAAAGGCCCAGTGGGTCATTAGAAGGGTCTGGGGGCCTTTAGAATGCTCCTGAGGGGCAGTAGAAGGGTCTGGGGTCATATAGAAAGGCCCTGAGAGGTTCTAGACGTGTCTGGGGTACTTTAGAAAGGCCCTGAGGGGCATTAGAAGGGCCTGGGGGCATTTAGAAAGGTCCTGATGTGCATTAGAAGGGTCTGGGGGCCTTTAGAAGGGCCCTGAGGGGCATTAGAAGGGTCTGGGGGCCTTTAGAAATGTCCTGAGGTGCTCTAGAAGGGTCTGTGGGCCTTTAGAAATGTCCTGAGGGGCATTAGAAGGGTATGGGTCCTTTAGAAAGGCCCTGAGTGGCATTACAAGGGTCTGGGGTCATATAGAAAGGCCCTGAGATGTTCTAGAAGTGTCTGGGGTACTTTAGAAAGGCCCTGAGGGGCATTAGAAGGGTCTGGGGGCCTTTAGAAGGGTCCTGAGGGGCATTAGAAGGGTCTGGTGGGCTTTAGAATGGTCCTGAGGGGGTCTAGAAGGGTCTCGAGGCATTTAAAACTGTCCTGAGAGGCTCTCGAAGGGTCTGGGTGCCTTTATAAGGGTCCTGAGGGGCATTAGAAGGGTCTGGGTGCCCTTATAAAAGCCCTGAGGGGAATTAGCAGGGTCTGGGGGACTTTAGAAGGGTCCTGAGGGGCTCTAGAAGGGTCTGGGGGTCTTTAGAAGGGTCTTCAGGGGCTCTAGAAGGGTCTGGAGACCATTAGAAAGGCCCTGTGGGGCATTAGAAGGGTCTGGGGGCCTTTAGAATGCTCCTGAGGGGCAGTAGAAGGGTCTGGGGACCTTTATAAAGGCCCTGACAGGCATTAGAATGGTCTGCGGGCCTTTAGAAGTGTCCTGAGGGGCTCTAGAATGGTCTGGGGGCCTTTATAAGGGTCCTGACGGGCTCTAGAAGGGTCTGGGAACCTTTATAAATGCCCTGAGGGGCATTAGAAAGGTCTGAGGGCCTTTAGAAAGGTCCTGAGGGGCATTGGAAGGGTCTTGTGGCCTTTATAAGGGTCCTGAAAGGCATTAGAAGGGTCTGGGGGCTTTTAGATGGGTCCTGAGGCAATCTAGAATGGTCTGGGGGCCTTTACAAGGGTCTTGAGGGTCATTAGAAGGGTGTGGAGGCCTTTAGAAAGGCCCTGAAAGGCATTAGAAGGGTCTGGGGGCTTTTAGATGGGTCCTGAGGCAATCTAGAAGGGTATGGAGGCATTTTTAAAGGCCCTCAGGGGAATTATAAAGGTCTCGCGGCCTTTTGAAAGGCCCTGAGTGTTATTAGACTGGTCTGGGTGCCTTTCGAAAAGTCCCGAGGGGCTCTAGAAGGGTCTGGGGGCCTTTAGAAATGTCCTGAGGGGCATTAGAAGGGTCTGGGTGCCCTTATAAAAGCCCTGAGGGGAATTAGCAGGGTCTGGGTGACATTAGAAGGGTCCTGAGGGGCTCTAGAAGGGTCTGGGGGCCTTTAGAAAGGTCTTCAGGGGCTCTAGAAGGGTCTGGGGACCTTTAGAAAGGCCCTGAGTGGCATTAGAAGGGTCTGGGTGTCTTTAGAATGCTCCTGAGGGGCAGTAGAATGGTCTGGGTACCTTTATAAAGGCCCTGACCGGCATTAGAATGGTCTGGCGGCCTTTAGAAGTGTCCTGAGGGGATCTAGAATGGTCTGGGGGCCTTTAGAAGGGTCCTGACGGGCTCTAGAAGGGTCTGTGAACCTTTCTATATGCCCTGAGGGGCATTAGAATGGTCTGAGGGCCTTTAGAAAGGTCCTGAGGGGCATTAGAAGGGTCTTGTGGCCTTCATAAGGGTCCTGAAAGGCAATAGAAGGGTCTGGGGTCTTTTAGATGGGTCCAGAGGCAATCTAGAAGGGTCTAGGGGCCTTTACATGGGTCTTGAGGGTCATTGGAAGGGTGTGGAGGCCTTTAGAAAGGCCCTGAGGTGCTCTAGAAGGGTCTGGGGGCTATTAGAAGCGTCCTGAGGGGGTCCAGAAGGGTCTGGGGGCCTTTTTAAAGGCCCTCAGTGGGATTATAAGGGTCTCGCGGCCTTATAGAAAGGCCCTGAGTGGCATTACAAGGGTCTGGGGTCATATAGAAATGCCCTGAGAGGTTCTAGAAGTGTCTGGGGTAATTCAGAAAGGCCCTGAGGGGCATTAGCATGGTCTGGGGGCCTTTAGAAAGGCCCTGAGTGGCATTAGAAGGGTCTGGGTGCCTTTAGAAATGTCCTGAGGGGCTCTAGAAGGGTCTGGGGGCCTTTAGAAATGTCCTGAGGGGCATTTGAAGGGTATGGGGACCTTTAGAAAGGCCCTGACGGGCATTAGAATGGTCTGCGGTCCTTTAGAAGTGTCCTGAGGGGCTCTAGAATGGTCTGGGGGCCTTTCTAAGGGTCCTGATGGGCTCTAGAAGGGTCTGTGAACCTTTCTAAATGCCCTGAGGGGCATTAGAAGGGTCTGAGGGCCTTTAGAAAGGTCCTGAGGGGCATTAGAAGGGTCTTGTGGCCTTCATAAGGGTCCTGAAAGGCATTAGAAGGGTCTGGGGGCTTTTAGATGGGTCCTGAGGCAATCTAGAAGGGTCTGTGTGCCTTTTTAAAGGCCCTCAGGGGGATTATAAGGGTCTCGCGGCCTTTAGAAAGGCCCTGAGAGGCATTACAAGGATCTGGGTTCACATAGAAAAGCCCTGAGAAGTTCTAGAAGTGTCTGGGGTTCTTTAGAAAGGCCCTGAGGGGCATTAGAAGGGTCTGGGGGCCTTTAGAAGGGTCCTGAGGGGCATTAGAATGGTCTGGGGGCCTTTAGAAATGCCCTGAGGGGCATTAGAAAGGTCTGGGGCCTTTTAGAAGGCTCTTGAGAGGTTCTAGAAGGGTCTTGGGTCCTTTAGAAGTGTCCTGAGGGGCTCTAGAAGGGTCTGGGGGCCTTAAGAAAGGCCCTGAGTGGCTCTAGAAGGGTCAGGGAGCCGTTAGAAGGATGTTGAGGGGCTCTTGAAGGGTCTACGGGCCTTTAGAATGGCCCTGAGGGGCTCTAAATGAGTCTGGGTGCCTTTAGAATGGTCCTGAGGGGCGATAGAAGGGTCTGGGGACCTTTTTAAATGCCCTGAGGGGCATTAGCAGGGTCTGGGGGACTTTAGAAGGGTCCTGAGGGGCTCTAGAATGGTCTGGGTGCCTTTATAAGGGTCCTGACTGGCTCTAGAAGGGTCTGGGAACCTTTATAGATGTCCTGAGGGGCATTAGAATGGTCTGGGGTGCTTTAGAATGGTCCTGAGGGGGTCTATAAGGGTCTGGAGGCATTTAAAACTGTCCTGAGAGGCTCTAGAAGGGTCTGGGTGCCTTTATAAGGGTCCTGAGGGGCATGAGAAGGGTCTGGGTGCCCTTATAAAAGCCCTGAGGGGAACTAGCAGGGTCTGGGGGCCTTTAGAAGGGTCCTGAGGGGCTCTATAAGGGTCTGGGGGCCTTTAGAAGGGTCTTCAGGGGCTCTAGAAGGGTCTGGGGACCTTTAGAGAGGCCCTGTGGGGCATTAGAAGGGTCTGGGGGCCTTTAGAATGCTCCTGAGGGGCAGTAGAAGGGTCTGGGGACCTTTAGAAAGGCCCTGACGGTCATTAGAATGGTCTGCGGGCCTTTAGAAGTGTCCTGAGGGGCTCTAGAATGGTCTGGGTGCCTTTATAAGGGTCCTGACGGGTTCTAGAAGGGTCTGGGAACCTTTATAAATGCCCTGAGGGGCATTAGAAGGGTCTGAGGGCCTTTGGAAAGGTCCTGTGGGGCATTAGAAGGGTCTTGTTGCCTTCATAAGGGTCCTGAAAGGCAATAGAAGGGTCTGGGGTCTTTTAGATGGGTCCAGAGGCAATCTAGAAGGGTCTAGGGGCCTTTACATGGGTCTTGAGGGTCATTGGAAGGGTGTGGAGGCCTTTAGAAAGGCCCTGAGGTGCTCTAGAAGGGTCTGGGGGCTATTAGAAGCGTCCTGAGGGGGTCCAGAAGGGTCTGGGGGCCTTTTTAAAGGCCCTCAGTGGGATTATAAGGGTCTCGCGGCCTTATAGAAAGGCCCTGAGTGGCATTACAAGGGTCTGGGGTCATATAGAAATGCCCTGAGAGGTTCTAGAAGTGTCTGGGGTAATTCAGAAAGGCCCTGAGGGGCATTAGCATGGTCTGGGGGCCTTTAGAAAGGCCCTGAGTGGCATTAGAAGGGTCTGGGTGCCTTTAGAAATGTCCTGAGGGGCTCTAGAAGGGTCTGGGGGCCTTTAGAAATGTCCTGAGGGGCATTTGAAGGGTATGGGGACCTTTAGAAAGGCCCTGACGGGCATTAGAATGGTCTGCGGTCCTTTAGAAGTGTCCTGAGGGGCTCTAGAATGGTCTGGGGGCCTTTCTAAGGGTCCTGATGGGCTCTAGAAGGGTCTGTGAACCTTTCTAAATGCCCTGAGGGGCATTAGAAGGGTCTGAGGGCCTTTAGAAAGGTCCTGAGGGGCATTAGAAGGGTCTTGTGGCCTTCATAAGGGTCCTGAAAGGCATTAGAAGGGTCTGGGGGCTTTTAGATGGGTCCTGAGGCAATCTAGAAGGGTCTGTGTGCCTTTTTAAAGGCCCTCAGGGGGATTATAAGGGTCTCGCGGCCTTTAGAAAGGCCCTGAGAGGCATTACAAGGATCTGGGTTCACATAGAAAAGCCCTGAGAAGTTCTAGAAGTGTCTGGGGTTCTTTAGAAAGGCCCTGAGGGGCATTAGAAGGGTCTGGGGGCCTTTAGAAGGGTCCTGAGGGGCATTAGAATGGTCTGGGGGCCTTTAGAAATGCCCTGAGGGGCATTAGAAAGGTCTGGGGCCTTTTAGAAGGCTCTTGAGAGGTTCTAGAAGGGTCTTGGGTCCTTTAGAAGTGTCCTGAGGGGCTCTAGAAGGGTCTGGGGGCCTTAAGAAAGGCCCTGAGTGGCTCTAGAAGGGTCAGGGAGCCGTTAGAAGGATGTTGAGGGGCTCTTGAAGGGTCTACGGGCCTTTAGAATGGCCCTGAGGGGCTCTAAATGAGTCTGGGTGCCTTTAGAATGGTCCTGAGGGGCGATAGAAGGGTCTGGGGACCTTTTTAAATGCCCTGAGGGGCATTAGCAGGGTCTGGGGGACTTTAGAAGGGTCCTGAGGGGCTCTAGAATGGTCTGGGTGCCTTTATAAGGGTCCTGACTGGCTCTAGAAGGGTCTGGGAACCTTTATAGATGTCCTGAGGGGCATTAGAATGGTCTGGGGTGCTTTAGAATGGTCCTGAGGGGGTCTATAAGGGTCTGGAGGCATTTAAAACTGTCCTGAGAGGCTCTAGAAGGGTCTGGGTGCCTTTATAAGGGTCCTGAGGGGCATGAGAAGGGTCTGGGTGCCCTTATAAAAGCCCTGAGGGGAACTAGCAGGGTCTGGGGGCCTTTAGAAGGGTCCTGAGGGGCTCTATAAGGGTCTGGGGGCCTTTAGAAGGGTCTTCAGGGGCTCTAGAAGGGTCTGGGGACCTTTAGAGAGGCCCTGTGGGGCATTAGAAGGGTCTGGGGGCCTTTAGAATGCTCCTGAGGGGCAGTAGAAGGGTCTGGGGACCTTTAGAAAGGCCCTGACGGTCATTAGAATGGTCTGCGGGCCTTTAGAAGTGTCCTGAGGGGCTCTAGAATGGTCTGGGTGCCTTTATAAGGGTCCTGACGGGTTCTAGAAGGGTCTGGGAACCTTTATAAATGCCCTGAGGGGCATTAGAAGGGTCTGAGGGCCTTTGGAAAGGTCCTGTGGGGCATTAGAAGGGTCTTGTTGCCTTCATAAGGGTCCTGAAAGGCATTAGAAGGGTCTGGGGGCTTTTAGATGGGTCCTGAGGCAATCTAGAAGGGTCTAGGGGCCTTTACATGGGTCTTCAAAGTCATTAGAAGGGTGTGGAGGCCTTTAGAAAGGCCCTGACAGGCATTAGAAGGGTCTGGGGGCTTTTAGATGGGTCCTGAGGCAATCTAGAAGGGTCTGGGGGCCTTTACATGGGTCTTGAGTGTCATTAGAAGGGTGTGGAGGCCTTTAGAAAGGCCCTGAGGGGCTCTAGAAGGGTCTGGGGGCTATTAGAAGCGTCCTGAGGGGGTCCAGAAGGGTCTGGGGGCCTTTTTAAAGGCCCTCAGGGGGATTATAAGGGTCTCGCGGCCTTTAGAAAGGCCCTGAGTGGCATTAGAAGGGTTTGGGTGCCTTTAGAAATGTCCTGAGGGGCTCTAGAAGGGTCTGGGGGCCTTTAGAAATGTCCTGAGGGGCATTCGAAGGGTATGGGGGCCTTTAGAAAGGCCCTGAGGGGCATTACAAGGGTCTGGGGTCATATAGAAAGGCCCTGAGAGGTTCTAGAAGTGTCTGGGGTACTTTAGAAAGGCCCTGAGGGGCATTAGAAGGGTCTGGGGGCCTTTAGAAGGGTCCTGTAGGGCATTAGAAGGGTCTGGGGGCCTTTAGAATGGTCCTGAGGGGGTCTAGAAGGGTCTGGAGGCATTTAAAACTGTCCTGAGAGGCTCTAGAAGGGTTTGGGTGCCTTTATAAGGGCCCTGAGGGGCATTAGAATGGTCTGGCTTCCTTTATAAAAGCCCTGAGGGGAATTAGCAGGGTCTCGGGGACTTTAGAAGGGTCCTGAGGGGCTCTCTAAGGGTCTGGGGGCCTTTAGAAGGGTCTTCAGGGGCTCTAGAAGGGTCTGGGGACCTTTAGAAAGGCCCAGTGGGTCATTAGAAGGGTCTGGGGGCCTTTAGAATGCTCCTGAGGGGCAGTAGAAGGGTCTGGGGTCATATAGAAAGGCCCTGAGAGGTTCTAGACGTGTCTGGGGTACTTTAGAAAGGCCCTGAGGGGCATTAGAAGGGTCTGGGGGCATTTAGAAAGGTCCTGATGTGCATTAGAAGGGTCTGGGGGCCTTTAGAAGGGCCCTGAGGGGCATTAGAAGGGTCTGGGGGCCTTTAGAAATGTCCTGAGGGGCTCTAGAAGGGTCTGTGGGCCTTTAGAAATGTCCTGAGGGGCATTAGAAGGGTATGGGTCCTTTAGAAAGGCCCTGAGTGGCATTACAAGGGTCTGGGGTCATATAGAAAGGCCCTGAGATGTTCTAGAAGTGTCTGGGGTACTTTAGAAAGGCCCTGAGGGGCATTAGAAGGGTCTGGGGGCCTTTAGAAGGGTCCTGAGGGGCATTAGAAGGGTCTGGTGGGCTTTAGAATGGTCCTGAGGGGGTCTAGAAGGGTCTCGAGGCATTTAAAACTGTCCTGAGAGGCTCTCGAAGGGTCTGGGTGCCTTTATAAGGGTCCTGAGGGGCATTAGAAGGGTCTGGGTGCCCTTATAAAAGCCCTGAGGGGAATTAGCAGGGTCTGGGGGACTTTAGAAGGGTCCTGAGGGGCTCTAGAAGGGTCTGGGGGTCTTTAGAAGGGTCTTCAGGGGCTCTAGAAGGGTCTGGAGACCATTAGAAAGGCCCTGTGGGGCATTAGAAGGGTCTGGGGGCCTTTAGAATGCTCCTGAGGGGCAGTAGAAGGGTCTGGGGACCTTTATAAAGGCCCTGACAGGCATTAGAATGGTCTGCGGGCCTTTAGAAGTGTCCTGAGGGGCTCTAGAATGGTCTGGGGGCCTTTATAAGGGTCCTGACGGGCTCTAGAAGGGTCTGGGAACCTTTATAAATGCCCTGAGGGGCATTAGAAAGGTCTGAGGGCCTTTAGAAAGGTCCTGAGGGGCATTGGAAGGGTCTTCTGGCCTTTATAAGGGTCCTGAAAGGCATTAGAAGGGTCTGGGGGCTTTTAGATGGGTCCTGAGGCAATCTAGAATGGTCTGGGGGCCTTTACAAGGGTCTTGAGGGTCATTAGAAGGGTGTGGAGGCCTTTAGAAAGGCCCTGAAAGGCATTAGAAGGGTCTGGGGGCTTTTAGATGGGTCCTGAGGCAATCTAGAAGGGTATGGAGGCATTTTTAAAGGCCCTCAGGGAAATTATAAAGGTCTCGCGGCCTTTTGAAAGGCCCTGAGTGTTATTAGACTGGTCTGGGTGCCTTTCGAAAAGTCCCGAGGGGCTCTAGAAGGGTCTGGGGGCCTTTAGAAATGTCCTGAGGGGCATTAGAAGGGTCTGGGTGCCCTTATAAAAGCCCTGAGGGGAATTAGCAGGGTCTGGGTGACATTAGAAGGGTCCTGAGGGGCTCTAGAAGGGTCTGGGGGCCTTTAGAAAGGTCTTCAGGGGCTCTAGAAGGGTCTGGGGACCTTTAGAAAGGCCCTGAGTGGCATTAGAAGGGTCTGGGTGTCTTTAGAATGCTCCTGAGGGGCAGTAGAATGGTCTGGGTACCTTTATAAAGGCCCTGACCGGCATTAGAATGGTCTGGCGGCCTTTAGAAGTGTCCTGAGGGGATCTAGAATGGTCTGGGGGCCTTTAGAAGGGTCCTGACGGGCTCTAGAAGGGTCTGTGAACCTTTCTAAATGCCCTGAGGGGCATTAGAATGGTCTGAGGGCCTTTAGAAAGGTCCTGAGGGGCATTAGAAGGGTCTTGTGGCCTTCATAAGGGTCCTGAAAGGCAATAGAAGGGTCTGGGGTCTTTTAGATGGGTCCAGAGGCAATCTAGAAGGGTCTAGGGGCCTTTACATGGGTCTTGAGGGTCATTGGAAGGGTGTGGAGGCCTTTAGAAAGGCCCTGAGGTGCTCTAGAAGGGTCTGGGGGCTATTAGAAGCGTCCTGAGGGGGTCCAGAAGGGTCTGGGGGCCTTTTTAAAGGCCCTCAGTGGGATTATAAGGGTCTCGCGGCCTTATAGAAAGGCCCTGAGTGGCATTACAAGGGTCTGGGGTCATATAGAAATGCCCTGAGAGGTTCTAGAAGTGTCTGGGGTAATTCAGAAAGGCCCTGAGGGGCATTAGCATGGTCTGGGGGCCTTTAGAAAGGCCCTGAGTGGCATTAGAAGGGTCTGGGTGCCTTTAGAAATGTCCTGAGGGGCTCTAGAAGGGTCTGGGGGCCTTTAGAAATGTCCTGAGGGGCATTTGAAGGGTATGGGGACCTTTAGAAAGGCCCTGACGGGCATTAGAATGGTCTGCGGTCCTTTAGAAGTGTCCTGAGGGGCTCTAGAATGGTCTGGGGGCCTTTCTAAGGGTCCTGATGGGCTCTAGAAGGGTCTGTGAACCTTTCTAAATGCCCTGAGGGGCATTAGAAGGGTCTGAGGGCCTTTAGAAAGGTCCTGAGGGGCATTAGAAGGGTCTTGTGGCCTTTAGAAGGGTCCTGAAAGGCATTAGAAGGGTGTGGGGGCTTTTAGATGGGTCCTGAGGCAATCTAGAATGGTCTGGGGGCCTTTATATGGGTCTTGAGGGTCATTAGAAGGGTGTGGAGTCCTTTAGAAAGGTCCTGAAAGGCACTAGAAGGGTCTGGGGGCTTTTAGATGGGTCCTGAGGCAATCTAGAAGGGTCTGGGGGCCTTTACATGGGTCTTGAGGGTCATTAGAAGGGTGTGGAGGCCTTTAGAAAGGCCCTGAAAGGCATTAGAAGGGTCTAGGGGCTTTTAGATGGGTCCTGAAACAATCTAGAAGGGTCTAGGGGACTTTACATGGGTCTTGAGGGTCATTAGAAGGGTGTGGAGGCCTTTAGGAAGGCCCTGAGGGGCTCTAGAAGGGTCTGGGGGCTATTAGAAGCGTCCTGAGGGGGTCCAGAAGGGTCTGGGGTCCTTTTTAAAGGCCCTCAGGGGGATTATAAGGGTCTCGCGGCCTTATAGAAAGGCCCTGAGTGGCATTACAAGGGTCTGGGGTCATATAGAAATGACCTGAGAGGTTCTAGAAGTGTCTGGGGTACTTTAGAAAGGCCCTGAGGGGCATTAGAATGGTCTGGGGGCCTTTAGAAGTGTCCTGTGGGGCATTAGAAGGGTATGGGGGCCTTTAGAAAGGCCCTGAGGGGCATTACAAGGGTCTGGGGTCATATAGAAAGGCCCTGAGAGGTTCTAGAAGTGTCTGGGGTACTTTAGAAAGGCCCTGAGGGGCATTAGAAGGGTCTGGGGGCCTTTAGAAGGGTCCTGAGGGGCAGTAGAAGGGTATGGAGACCTTTAGAAAGGCCCTGACGGGCATTAGAATGGTCTGCGGGCCTTTAGAAGTGTCCTGAGGGGCTCTAGAATGGTCTGGGGGCCTTTATAAGGGTCCTGACGGGCTCTAGAAGGGTCTGGGAACCTTTATAAATGCCCTGAGGGGTATTAGAAGGGTCTGAGGGCCTTTAGAAAGGTCCTGAGGGGCATTAGAAGGGTCTTGTGGCCTTCATAAGGGTCCTGAAAGGCATTAGAATGGTCTGGGGGCTTTTAGATGGGTCCTGAGGCAATCTAGAAGGGTCTAGGGGCCTTTACATGGGTCTTGAGGGTCATTAGAAGGGTGTGGAGGCCTTTAGAAAGGCCCTGAAAGGCATTAGAAGGGTCTGGGATTTTTAGATTGGTCCTGAGGCAATTAGAAGCGTCCTGAGGCAATCCATAAGGGTCTGGGTGCCTTTTTAAAGGCCCTCAGGGGGATTATAAGGGTCTCGTGGCCTTTAGAAAGGCCCTGAGAGGCATTACAAGGATCTGGGGTCACATAGAAAAGCCCTGAGAAGTTCTAGAAGTGTCTGGGGTACTTTAGAAAGGCCCTGAGGGGCATTAGAAGGGTCTGGAGGCCTTTAGAAGGCTCCTGAGGGGCATTAGAATGGTCTGGGGGCCTTTAGAAGGCATCTGAGGGGCATTTGAATGGTCTGGGGGCCTTTAGAAAGGCCCTGAGGGGCATTAGAAGGGTCTGGGGGCCTTTAAAAGGGTCCTGAGGGGCATTTGAATGGTCTGGGGGTCTTTAGAAAGTCTCTGAGGTGCATTAGAAGGGTCTGGGGGCCTTTAAAAGGGTCCTTAGGGGCATTTGAATGGTCTGGGGGCCTTTAGAAAGACCCTGAGGTGGATTAGAAGGGTCTGGGAGCCTTTAGATTCGTCCTGAGGGGCTCTAGAAGGTTCTGGGGCCACTAGAAGGGTCCTGAGGGGCTCTAGAAGTATCTGCGGTCCTTTAGAAATGTCCTGAGGTGCTCTAAAAGTGTCTCGGGGCCTTTCGAAGGGTTTTGAGGGGCATTAGACGGGTCTGGGGGCCTTTAGAAATGCCCTGAGGGGCATTAGAAAGGTCTGGGGCCTTTTAGAAGGCTCTTGAGGGGATCTACAAGGGTCTTGAGGCCTTTAGAAGTGTCCTGAAGGGCTCTAGAAGGGTCTGTGGGCCTTTAGAAAGGCCCTGAGGGGCTCTAGAATGGTCAGGGAGCCGTTAGAATGATGTTGAGGGGCTCTTGAAGGGTCTGCGGGCCTTTAGAATGGCCCTGAGGGGCTCTAAAAGAGTCTGGGTGCCTTTAGAATGGTCCTGAGGGGCTGTAGATGGGTCTGGGGACCTTTTTAAATGCCCTGAAGGGCATTAGCAGGATCTGGGGGACTTTAGAAGGGTCCTGAGGGGCTCTAGAATGGTCTGGGGGCCTTTATAAGGGTCCTGACGGGCTCTAGAAGGGTCTGGGAACCTTTATAGATGTCCTGAGGGGCATTAGAATGGTCTGGGGGGCTTTAGAATGGTCCTGAGGGGGTCTATAAGGGTCTGGAGGCATTTAAAACTGTCCTCAGAGGCTCTAGAAGGGTCTGGGTGCCTTATATAAGGGTCCTGAGGGGCATGAGAAGGGTCTGGGTGCCCTTATAAAAGCCCTGAGGGGAATTAGCAGGGTCTGGGGACCTTTAGAAAGGCCCTGTGGGGCATTAGAAGGGTCTGGGGGCCTTTAGAATGCTCCTGAGGGGCAGTAGAAGGGTCTGGGGACCTTTAGAAAGGCCCTGACGGGCATTAGAATGGTCTGCGGGCCTTTAGAAGTGTCCTGAGGGGCTCTAGAATGGTCTGGGGGCCTTTATAAGGGTCCTGACGGGCTCTAGAAGGGTCTAGGAACCTTTATAAATGCCCTGAGGGGCATTTGAAGGGTCTGAGGGCCTTTAGAAAGGTCCTGAGGGGCATTAGAAGGGTCTTGTGGCCTTTATAAGGGTCCTGAAAGGCATTAGAAGGGTCTGGGGGCTTTTAGATGGGTCCTGAGGCAATCTAGAATGGTCTGGGGGCCTTTACATGGGTCTTGAGGGTCATTAGAAGGGTGTGGAGGCCTTTAGAAAGGCCCTGAAAGGCATTAGAAGGGTCTGGGTGCTTTTAGATGGGTCCTGAGGTAATCTAGAAGGGTCTGGGGGCCTTTACATGGGTCTTGAGGGTCATTAGAAGGGTGTGGAGGCCTTTAGAAAGGCCCTGAAAGGCATTAGAAGGGTCTGGGGGCTTTTAGATGGGTCCTGAGGCAATCTAGAAGGGTCTGGGGGCCTTTACATGGGTCTTGAGGGTCATTAGAAGGGTGTGGAGGCGTTTAGAAAGGCCCTGAAAGGCATTAGAAGGGTCTGGGGGCTTTTAGATGGGTCCTGAGGCAATCTAGAAGGGTCTAGGGGACTTTACATGGGTCTTGAGGGTAATTAGAAGGGTGTGGAGGCCTTTAGGAAGGCCCTGAGGGGCTCTAGAAGGGTTTGGGGGCTATTAGAAGCGTCCTGAGGGGGTCCAGAAGGGTCTGGGGTCCTTTTTAAAGGCCCTCAGGGGGATTATAAGGGTCTCGTGGTCTTTAGAAAGGCCCTGAGTGACATTACAACGGTCTGGGGTCATATAGAAAGGCCCTGAGAAGTTCTAGAAGTGTCTGGGGTACTTTAGAAAGGACCTGAGGGGCATTAGAAGGGTCTGGGGGCCTTTAGAAGGGTCCTGAGGGGCATTAGAAGGGTCTGTTTGCCTTTAGAATGGTCCTGAGGGTGTCTAGAAGGGTCTGGAGGCATTTAAAACTGTCCTGAGAGGCTCTCGAAGGGTCTGGGTGCCTTTATAAGGGTCCTGAGGGGCATTAGAAGGGTCTGGGTGCCCTTATAAAAGCCCTGAGGGGAATTAGCAGGGTCTGGGGGCCTTTAGAATGCTCCTGAGGGGCAGTAGAAGGGTCTGGGGACCTTTAGAAAGGCCCTGACGGGCATTACAATGGTCTGCGGGCCTTTAGAAGTGTCCTGGGGGGCTCTAGAATGGTCTGGGGGCCTTTATAAGGGTCCTGACGGGCTCTAGAAGGGTCTGGGAACCTTTATAAATGCCCTGAGGGGCATTAGAAGGGTCTGAGGGCCTTTAGAAAGGTCCTGAGGGGCATTAGAAGGGTCTTGTGGCCTTTATAAGGGTACTGAAAGGCATTAGAAGGGTCTGGGGGCTTTTAGATGGGTCCTGAGGCAATCTAGAATGGTCTGGGGGCCTTTACATGGGTCTTGAGGGTCATTAGAACGGCGTGGACGCCTTTAGAAAGGCCCTGAAAGGCATTAGAAGGGTCTGGGGGCTTTTAGATGGGTCCTGAGGCAATCTAGAAGGGTCTGGGGGCCTTTACATGGGTCTTGAGGGTCATTAGAATGGTGTGGAGGCCTTTAGAAAGGCCCTGAAATGCATTGGAAGGGTCTGGGGGCTTTTAGATGGGTCCTGAGGCTATCTAGAAGGGTCTAGGGGATTTTACATGGGTCTTGAGGGTCATTAGAAGGGTGTGGAGGCCTTTAGAAAGGCCCTGAGGGGCTCTAGAAGGGTCTGGGGGATATTAGACGCGTCCTGAGGGGGTCCAGAAGGCTCTGGGTTCCTTTTTAAAGGCCCTCAGGGGGATTATAAGGGACTCGTGGCCTTTAGAAAGTCCCTGAGTGGCATTACAAGGGTCTGGGGTCATATAGAAAGGCCCTGAGATGTTCTAGAAGTGTCTGGGGTACTTTAGAAAGGCCCTGAGGGGCATTAGAAGGGTCTGGGGGCCTTTAGAAGGGTCCTGAGGGGCATTAGAAGGGGCTGGGGGCCTTTAGAATGGTCCTGAGGGGCATTAGAAGGGTCTTGGGGTCTTTAAAAGGGTCCTGAGGGGGGTTTGAATGGTCTAGCGGCCTTTAGAAAGGCCCTGAGGTGCATTAGAAGGGTCTGGGGGCCTTTAAAAGGGTCCTGAGGGGCATTTGAATGGTCTGGGGGCCTTTAGAAAGACCCTGCGGGGCTCTAGAAGGGTCTGGGGGCCTCTAGAAGGGTCCTGAGGGGCTCTAGAAGTATCTGGGGTCCTTTAGAAATGTCCTGAGGTGCTCTATAAAGTGTCTCGGGGCCTTTCGAAGGGTTTTGAGGGGCATTAGACGGGTCTGGGGGCCTTTAGAAATGCCCTGAGGGGCATTAGAAAGGTCTGGGGCCTTTTAGAAGGCTCTTGAGGGGATCTAGAAGGGTCTTGGGGCCTTTAGAAGTGTCCTGAGGTGCTCTAGAAGGGTCTGAGGGCCTTTAGAAAGGCCCTGAGGGGCTCTAGAAGGGTCAGGGAGCCGTTAGAAGGATGTTGAGGGGCTCTTGAAGGGTCTGCGGGCCTTTAGAATGGCCCTGAGGGGCTCTAAAAGAGTCTGGGTGCCTTTAGAATGGTCCTGAGGGACTCTAGAAGTGTCTGGGGACCTTTATAAATTCCCTGAGGGGCATTAGCAGGGTCTGGGGGACTTTAGAAGGGTCCTGAGGGGCTCTATAAGGGTCTGGGGGCCTTTAGAAGGGTCTTCAGGGGCTCTAGAAGGGTCTGGGGACCTTTAGAAAGGCCCTGTGGGGCATTAGAAGGGTCTGGGGGCCTTTAGAATGCTCCGGAGGGGCAGTAGAAGGGTCTGGGGGCCTTTAGAATGCTCCTGAGGGGCAGTAGAAGGGTCTGAGGACCTTTATAAAGGCCCTGACGGGCATTAGAATGGTCTGCGGGCCTTTAGAAGTGTCCTGAGGGGCTCTAGAATGGTCTGGGGGCATTTATAAGGGTCCTGACGGGCTCTAGAAGGGTCTGCGAACATTTATAAATGTCCTGAGGGGCATTAGAATGGTCTGGGCGGCTTTAGAAAGGTCCTGAGGGGGTCTATAAGGGTCTGGAGGAATTTAAAACTGTCCTGAGAGGCTCTAGAAGGGTCTGGGTGCCTTTATAAGGGTCCTGAGGGGCATGAGAAGGGTCTGGGAACCTTTATAAATGCCCTGAGGGGCAATAGAAGGGTCTGAAGACCTTTAGAAAGGTCCTGAGGGGCATTAGAAGGGTCTTGTGGCCTTCATAAGGGTCCTGAAAGGCATTAGAAGGGTCTGGGGGCTTTTAGATGGGTCCTGAGGCAATCTAGAAGGGTCTGGGGGCCTTTACATGGGTCTTGAGAATCATTAGAAGGGTGTGGAGGCCTTTAGAAAGGCCCTGAAAGGCATTAGAAGGGTCTGGGGGCTTTTAGATGGGTCCTGAGGCAATCTAGAAGGGTCTAGGGGATTTTACATGGGTCTTGAGGGTCATTAGAAGGGTGTGGAGGCCTTTAGAAAGGCCCTGAGGGGCTCTAGAAGGGTCTGGGGGATATTAGAAGCGTCCTGAGGGGGTCCAGAAGGGTCTGGGGTCCTTTTTAAAGGCCCTCAGTGGGATTATAAGGGTCTCGTGGCCTTTAGAAAGGCCCTGAGTGGCATTACAAGGGTCTGGGGTCATATAGAAAGGCCCTGAGAAGTTCTAGAAGTGTCTGGCGTACTTTAGAAAGGCTCTGAGGGGCATTAGAAGGGTCTGGTTGCCTTTAGAAAGGTCCTGAGGGGCATTAGAAGGGTCTTGTGGCCTTTATAAGGGTCCTGAAAGGCATTAGAAGGGTCTGGGGGCTTTTAGATGGGTCCTGAGGCAATCTAGAATGGTCTGGGGGCCTTTACATGGGTCTTGAGGGTCATTAGAAGGGCGTGGAGGCCTTTAGAAAGGCCCTGAAAGGCATTAGAAAGGTCAGGGGGCTTTTAGATGGGTCCTGAGGCAGTCTAGAAGGGTCTGGGGGCCTTTACATGGGTCTTGAGGGTCATTAGAAGGGTGTGGAGGCCTTTAGAAAGGCCCTGAGGGGCTCTAGAAGGGTCTGGGGGCTATTAGAAGCGTCCTGAGGGGGTCCAGAAGGGTCTGGGGGCCTTTTTAAAGGCCCTCAGGGGGATTATAAGGGTCTCGCAGCCTTTAGAAAGGCCCTGAGTGGCATTACAAGGGTCTGGGGTCATATAGAAAGGCCCTGAGAGGTTCTAGAAGTGTCTGGGGTACTTTAGAAAGGCCCTGAGGGGCATTAGAATGGTCTGGGGGCCTTTAGAAGGGTCCTGAGGGGCATTAGAAGGGTCTGGGGGCCTTTAGAATGGTCCTGAGGGGGTCTAGAAGGGTCTGGAGGCATTTAAAACTGTCCTGAGAGGCTCTAGAAGGGTCTGGGTGCCTTTAGAATGGTCCTGAGGGGCTCTAGAAGGGTCTGGGGACCTTTATAAATGCCCTGAGGGGAATTAGCAGGGTCTGGGGGACTTTAGAAGGGTCCTGAGGGGCTCTAGAAGGGTCTGGGGGCCTTTAGAAGGGTCTTCAGGGTCTCTGAATTGCTCTGGGGAACTTTAGAAAGGCCCTGTGGGGCATTAGAAGGGTCTGGGGGCCTTTAGAATGCTCCTGAGGGGCAGTAGAAGGGTCTGGGGACCTTTAGAAAGGCCCTGACGGGCATTAGAATGGTCTGCGGGCCTTTAGAAGTGTCCTGAGGGGCTCTAGAATGGTCTGTGGGCCTTTATAAGGGTCCTGACGGGCTCTAGAAGGGTCTGGGAACCTTTAGAAAGGCCCTGAGTGGCATTAGAAGGGTCTTGTGGCCTTCATAAGGGTCCTGAAAGGCATTAGAAGGGTCTGGTGGCTCTAGATGGGTCCTGAGGCAATCTAGAAGGGTCTAGGGGCCTTTAAATGGGTCTTGAGGTTCATTAGAAGGGTGTGGAGGCCTTTAGAAAGGCCCTGAGGGGCATTAGAATGGTCTGGTTGCCTATAGAATGCTCCTGAGGGGCAGTAGAATGGTCTGGGGACCTTTATAAAAGCCCTGACGGGCATTAGAATGGTCTGCGGGCCTTTAGAAGTGTCCTGAGGGGCTCTAGAATGGTCTGGGGGTCTTTAGAATGGTCCTGAGGGGGTCTAGAAGGGTCTGGAAGCATTTAAAACTGTCCTGAGAGGCTCTAGAAGGGTCTGGGAGCCTTTAGAAGGGTCCTGAGGGGCATTAGAAGGGTCTGGGGGCCTTTAGAATGGTCCTCAGGGGGTCTAGAAGGGTCTGGAGGCAGTTAAAACTGTCCTGAGAGGCTCTAGAAGCGTCTGGGTGCCTTTATAAGGGTCCTGAGGGGCATTAGAAGGGTCTGGGTGCCCTTATAAAAGCCCTGAGGGGAATTAGCAGGGTCTGGGGGACTTTAGAAGGGTCCTGAGGGGCTCTAGAAGTGCCTGGGGGCATTTAGAAGGGTTTTCAGGGGCTCTACAAGGGTCTGGGGACCTTTAGAAAGGCCCTGTGGGGCATTAGAAGGGTCTGGGGGCCTTTAGAATGCTCCTGAGGGGCAGTAGAAGGGTCTGGGGACCTTTAGAAAGGCCCTGACGGGCATTAGAATGGTCTGCGGGCCTTTAGAAGTGTCCTGAGGGGCTCTAGAATGGTCTAGGGGCCTTTACATGGGTCTTGAGGGTCAGTAGAAGGGTGTGGAGGCCTTTAGAAAGGCCCTGAGGGGCTCTAGAAGGGTCTGGGGGCTATTAGAAGCGTCCTGAGGGGGTCCAGAAGGGTCTGGGGGCCTTTTTAAAGGCCCTCAGGGGGATTATAAGGGTCTCGCGGCCTTTAGAAATGCCCTGAGTTGCATTTCAAGGGTCTGGGGTCATATAGAAAGGCCCTGAGAGGTTCTAGAAGTGTCTGGGGTACGTTAGAAAGGCCCTGAGGGGCATTAGAAGGGTCTGGGGGCCTTTAGAAGGGTCCTGAGGGGCATTAGAAGGGTCTGGGGGCATTTAAAATGGTCCTGAGGGGCATTTGAATGGTCTGGGGGCCTTTAGAAAGGCCCTGAAGTGCATTAGAAGGGTCTGGGGGCTATTAAAAGGGTCCTGAGGGGCATTAGAAGGGTCTGGGGGCCTTTAGAATCGTCCTGAGGGGCTCTATAAGGGTTTGGGGTCCTTTAGAAAGGACCTGAAAGGCTCTGGAAGGGTCTGGGAGCTTTTAAAAATGTTCAGAGGTGCTCTACATGGGTCTGGGGGCTGTTAGAAGGGTCCTGAGGTGCTCTTGAAGAGTCTGGGAGCCTTTAGAAAGGACCTGAGGGGCTCTAGAATGGTCTTGGGGCCTAAAAATGGCGGGAATCTGCGTCAAAATGGCCGCCGCCCGATTCAAAAATGGCAGGTGCCCGACCTCAAAATGGCGGGATTCGGCTTCAAAATGGCCGCCGCCCGATTCTAAAATGGCTGCTGCCGGACTTCAAAATGGCGAGAATCGGCTTCAAAATGACCGCCGCCCGATTCAAAAAGGGCGGCTTCCAGAACACAAAATGGCGGTAGTCGGCTTCAAAATGGCCGCCGCCCTATTCTAAAGTGGCGGCTGCCCGACCTAAATATGGCGGTAGTCGGCTTCAAAATGGCCGCCGCCCGATTCAAAAATGGCTGCCGCCTGAACTCAAAATGGCGGGAGTCGGCTTCGAAATGGCCGCCGCCCGATTCAAAAATGGTTGCCGCCAGAACTCAATATGGCGGTAGTCGGCTTCAAAATGGCCGCCGCCCATTTGAAAAATGGCTGCCGCCTGAACTCAAAATGGCGGGAGTCGGCTTCAAAATGGCCGCCACCCGATTCAAAAATGGTTGCCGCCAGAACTCAATATGGCGGGAGTAAGCTTCAAAATGGCCGCCGCCCGATTCAAAAATGGCTGCCGCCTGAACTCAAAATGGCGGGAGTCGGCTTCAAACTGGCCGCCGCCCGATTCAAAAATGGTTGCCGCCAGAACTCAATATGGCGGGAGTAGGCTTCAAAATGGCCGGCGCCCGATTCAAAAATGGCTGCCGCCTGAACTCAAAATGGCGGGAGTCGGCTTCAAAATGGCCGCCGCCTGATTCAAAAATGGCGGCTGCCCGGCCTCGAAATTGCGGGAGCCGGCTTCAAAATGGACGCCGCCCGATTCAAAAATGGTCGCTGCCCGATCTCAAAATGGCGGGAGTTAGCTTAAAAATGGTGGATGCCGGATTGAAACATGGCGGCTGTGTGAGTTGAAAATTTCTTCTTTTAGTTTCTTTTTTGTTTTTTTGTGTGTGTGTTTTGATTGAGTGCTTTCTCTTTTAGGCATTGTTTTTGAGAGGTTTTTTTGAGGAGTGTTATCTGGGGGCTCGGTTATGTAATTAATTTGTTTTGTCGCTGGGTGGGTGCTTAATTGCTTGATGGGTGAATGTTTGGGGTGGGTGTTTGGCAGGGCGGGTGCGCCCCATTCTAAAGCCCCTCAGGACCCTTCTAAAGGCCGACAGACTCTTCTAATGCCCCTTAGGGCCTTTCTAAACGCCCCCAGACCCATCTAATGCCCTTTAGGGCTTTTCTAAAGGACCCCAGACCCCTCTAGAGACCTTCAGAACCATTCTAAAGGCCCCCAGACTCGTCTAGCGCCTCTAAGGGCCATTCTAAAGACCCCCAGACCCATCTAGAGCCCCTCAAGACCCTTCTAAAGGCACCCAGACCATTCTAGTGCCCCTCAGGACCTTTCTAAAGGCCCGCAGACCCTTTTAGAGCCTTTCAAGATACTTCAAAGGGCCCCCAGACTTTTCAGATCCCCTCAGGACCCTGCTAAAGTCCCCCAGACCGATCTAATGCCCTTCAGGACCCATCTAAAAGCCCCCAGACCCTTCTAGAGCCCTTCAGGTCCTTTCTAAAGGCCCCCAGACTCTTCTAGAGCCCCTCAGGACAATTCTAAAGGACAACAGACCCTTCTAGAGCTATTCAGGGCCTTTCTAAAGGCCCCCAAACCTTTGTAATGCCCTTCAAGACCATTCTAAAGCAACATAGAACATACTAATGCCCCTAAGGACCCTTCTAATGCAACTCAGGGTCTTTCTAAAGGCCCCCAGACCCTTCTAATGCCCCTCAGGACCCTTCTAAAGGCCCCCAGACTCTTCTAATGACCCTCATGAGCTTTCTAAAGGCCCCAAGACCCTTCTAGAACCACTCAGGGCCTTTCTAAATGCCCCCAGAACCTTCTAATACCCCTCAGGGCCTTTCTAAAGGCCCCCAGACCCTTCTAGAGCCCTTCAGGACATTTCTAAAAGCCCCCAGACCCTTCTAATGCCCCTCAGGGCCTTTCTAAAGTACCCCAGACACTTCTAGAACCTCTCAGGGCCTTTCTATGTGACCCCAGACCCTTCTAATGCCCCTCAGGGCCTTTCTAAATTACCCCAGACACTTCTAGAACCTCTCAGAGCCTTTCTATATGACCCCAGACCTTTGTAATACCACTCAGGGCCTTTCTAAAGACCGCGAGACCCTTATAATCCCCCTGAGGGCCTTTAAAAAGGCCCCCAGACCCTTCTGGACCCCCTCAGGACGCTTCTAATAGCCCCCAGACCCTTCTAGAGCCCCTCAGGGCCTTTCTAAAGGCCTCCACACCCTTCTAATGACCCTCAAGACCCATGTAAAGGCCCCCAGACCCTTCTAGATTGCTTCAGGACCCATCTAAAAGCCCCCAGACCCTTCTAATGCCTTTCAGGACCCTTATGAAGGCCACAAGACCATTCTAATGCCCCTCAGGACCTTTCTAAAGGCCCTCAGACCCTTCTATTGCCCCTCAGGGCATTTATAAAGGTTCCCAGACCCTTCTAGAGCCCGTCAGGACCCTTATAAAGGCCCCCAGACCATTCTAGAGCCCCTCAGGACACTTCTAAAGGCCCGCAGACCATTGTAATGCCCGTCAGGGCCTTTCTGAAGGTCCCCAGACCCTTCTACTGCCCCTCAGGAGCATTCTAAAGGCCCCCAGACCCTTCTAATGCCCCACAAGGCCTTTCGAAAGGTCCCTAGACCCTTCTAGAGCCCCTTAAGACCTTTCTAAAGGCCCTCAGACCCTTATAGAGCCCCTCAGGACCCTTCTAAAATTCCCCCAGACCCTGCTAATTCCCCTCAGGGCTTTTATAAGGGCACCCAGACCCTTCTAATGCCCCTCAGGACCCTTATAAAGGCACCCAGACCATTCTAGACCATCTCAGGACAGAATTAAATGCCTCCAGACCCTTCTAGACCCCCTCAGGAGCATTCTAAAGGCCCCCAGGTCCTTCTAGAACATATAAGGGGCTTTCTAAAGCCCCCCAGACCCTTCTAATGCCCCTCAGGGCCTTTTTAAATGCCCCCAGACCAATCAAATGCCCCTAAGAACCCTTCTAAAGGCGCCCAGACCCTTCTAATGCCCCTCAGGACCTTTCTAAAGGCCCTCAGACCCTTCTAATGCCCCTCAGGGCATTTATAAAGGTTCCCGGACCCTTCTAGAGCCCGTCAGGACCCTTATAAAGGCCCCCAGACCATTCTAGAGCCCCTCAGGACACTTCTAAAGGCCCGCAGACCATTCTAATGCCCGTCAGGGCCTTTCTAAAGGTCCCCAGACCCTTCTAGAGCCCCTGAAGACCCTTCTAAAGGCCCCCAGACCCTTCTAGAGCCCATCAGGACCCTTCTAAAGTCCCCCAGACCCTGCTAATTCCCCTCAGGGCTTTTATAAGGGCCACAAGACCCTTCTAATGCCCCTCAGGACCCTTATAAAGGCACCCAGACACTTCTAGAGCCTCTCAGGACAGTTTTAAATGCCTCCAGACCCTTCTCGACCCCCTCAGGACCATTCTAAAAGCCCCCAGACCCTTCTAATGCCCCTCAGGACCCTTATAAAGGCCCCCAGACCCTTCTAATGCCCCTCAGGGCCTTTCTAAAGTACCCCAGACACTTCTAGAACCTCTCAGGGCCTTTCTATATGACCCCAGACCCTTGTAATGCCCCTCAGGGCCTTTCTAAAGGCCCCCAGACCCTTCTAATGCCCCTCAGGACATTTCTAAAGGCCCCCAGACCCTTCTAGAGCCCCTCAGGACATTTCTAAAGGCACCCAAACCCTTCTAATGCCACTCAGGGCCTTTCTAAAGGCCGCGAGACCCTTATCATCCCCCTGAGGGCCTTTAAAAAGGCACCCAGACCCTTCTGGACCCCCTCAGGACGCTTCTAATAGCCCCCAGACCCTTCTAGAGCCCCTCAGGGCCTTTCTAAAGGCCTCCACACCCTTCTAATGACCCTCAAGACCCATGTAAAGGCCCCCTGACCCTTCTAGATTGCCTCAGGACCCATCTAAAAGCCCCCAGACCCTTCTAATGCCTTTCAGGGCCTTTCTAAAGGCCTCCACACCCTTCTAATGACCCTCAAGACCCATGTAAAGGCCCCTAGACCCTTCTAGATTGCCTCAGGACCCATCTAAAAGCCCCCAGACCCTTCTAATGCCTTTCAGGACCCTTATGAAGGCCACAAGACCCTTCTAATGCCCCTCAGGACCTTTCTAAAGGCCCTCAGACCCTTCTAATGCCCCTCAGGGCATTTATAAAGGTTCCCAGACCCTTCTAGAGCCCGTCAGGACCCTTATAAAGGCCCCCAGACCATTCTAGAGCCCCTCAGGACACTTCTAAAGGCTCGCAGACCATTCTAATGCCCGTCAGGGCCTTTCTAAAGGTCCCCAGACCCTTCTACTGCCCCTCAGGAGCATTCTGAAGGCCCCCAGACCCTTCTAATGCCCCACAGGGCCTTTCTAAAGGTCCCCAGACCCTTCTAGAGCCCCTGAAGACCCTTCTAAAGGCCCCCAGACCCTTATAGAGCCCCTCAGGACCCTTCTAAAGTCCCCCAGACCCTGCTAATTCCCCTCAGGTCTTTTATAAGGGCACCCAGACCCTTCTAATGCCCCTCAGGACCCTTATAAAGCCACCCAGACCCTTCTAGAGCCTCTCAGGACAGTTTTAAATGCCTCCAGACCCTTCTAGACCCCCTCAGGACCATTCTAAAGGCACCCAGACCCTTCTAATGCCCCTCAGGGCCTTTCTAAAGTACCCCAGACACTTCTAGAACCTCTCAGGGCCTTTCTATATGACCCCAGACCCTTGTAATGCACCTCAGGGCCTTTCTAAAGGCCCCCATACCCTTGTAATGCCTCTCAGGACATTTCTAAAGGCCCCCAGACCCTTCTAGAGCCCCTCAGGACATTTCTAAAGGCACCCAGACCCTTCTAATGCCACTCAGGGCGTTTCTAAAGGCCGCAAGACCCTTATAATCCCCCAGAGGGCCTTTAAAAAGGCCCCCAGACCCTTCTGGACCCCCTCAGTACGATTCTAATAGTCCCCAGACCCTTCTAATGCCACTCAGGGCCGTTGTGTAGTACCCCAGACACTTCTAGAACCTCTCAGGTCCTTTCTATATGACACCAGACCCTTGTAATGCCCCTCAGGGTCTTTCTAAAGGCACCCAGACCCTTCTAATGCCACTCAGGGCCTTTCTATAGGCCGCGAGACCTTTGTAATCCCCCTGAGGGCCTTTAAAAAGGCCCCCAGACCCTTCTGGACCCACTCAGGACGCTTCTAATAGCCCCCAGACCCTTCTAGAGCCCCTCAGGGCCTTTCTAAAGGCCTCCACACCCTTCTAATGACCCTCAAGACCCATGTAAAGGCCCCCAGACCCTTCTAGATTGCCTCAGGACCCATCTAAAAGCCCCCAGACCCTTCTAATGCCTTTCAGAGCCTTTCTAAAGGCCTCCACACCCTTCTAATGACCCTCAAGACCAATGTAAAGGCCCCTAGACCCATCTAGATTGCCTCAGGACACATCTAAAAGCCCCCAGACCCTTCTAATGCCTTTCAGGACCCTTATGAAGGACACAAGACCCTTCTAATGCCCCTCAGGACCTTTCTAAAGGCCCTCAGACCCTTCTATTGCCCCTCAGGACCCTTATAAAGGCCCCCAGACCATTCTAGAGCCCCTCAGGACACTTCTAAAGGCCCGCAGACCATTGTAATGCCCGTCTGGGCCTTTCTGAAGGTCCCCAGACCCTTCTACTGCCCCTCAGGAGCATTCTAAAGGCCCCCAGACCCTTCTAATGCCCCACAAGGCCTTTCGAAAGGTCCCTAGACCCTTCTAGAGCCCCTTAAGACCTTTCTAAAGGCCCTCAGACCCTTATAGAGCCCCTCAGGACCCTTCTAAAATTCCCCCAGACCCTGCTAGTTCCCCTCAGGGCTTTTATAAGGGCACCCAGACCCTTCTAATGCCCCTCAGGACCCTTATAAAGGCACCCAGACCATTCTAGACCATCTCAGGACAGAATTAAATGCCTCCAGACCCTTCTAGACCCCCTCAGGAGCATTCTAAAGGCCCCCAGGTCCTTCTAGAACATATAAGGGGCTTTCTAAAGCCCCCCAGACCCTTCTAATGCCCCTCAGGGCCTTTTTAAATGCCCCCAGACCAATCAAATGCCCCTAAGAACCCTTCTAAAGGCGCCCAGACCCTTCTAATGCCCCTCAGGACCTTTCTAAAGGCCCTCAGACCCTTCTAATGCCCCTCAGGGCATTTATAAAGGTTCCCGGACCCTTCTAGAGCCCGTCAGGACCCTTATAAAGGCCCCCAGACCATTCTAGAGCCCCTCAGGACACTTCTAAAGGCCCGCAGACCATTCTAATGCCCGTCAGGGCCTTTCTAAAGGTCCCCAGACCCTTCTAGAGCCCCTGAAGACCCTTCTAAAGGCCCCCAGACCCTTCTAGAGCCCCTCAGGACCCTTCTAAAGTCCCCGAGACCCTGCTAATTCCCCTCAGGGCTTTTATAAGGGCCACAAGACCCTTCTAATGCCCCTCAGGACCCTTATAAAGGCATCCAGACACTTCTAGAGCCTCTCAGGACAGTTTTAAATGCCTCCAGACCCTTCTCGACCCCCTCAGGACCATTCTAAAAGCCCCCAGACCCTTCTAATGCCCCTCAGGACCCTTATAAATGCCCCCAGACCCTTCTAATGCCCCTCAGGGCCTTTCTAAAGTACCCCAGACACTTCTAGAACCTCTCAGGGCCTTTCTATATGACCCCAGACCCTTGTAATGCCCCTCAAGGCCTTTCTAAAGGCCCCCATACCCTTCTAATGCCCCTCAGGACATTTCTAAAGGCCCCCAGACCCTTCTAGAGCCCCTCAGGACATTTCTAAAGGCACCCAAACCCTTCTAATGCCACTCAGGGCCTTTCTAAAGGCCGCGAGACCCTTATCATCCCCCTGAGGGCCTTTAAAAAGGCACCCAGACCCTTCTGGACCCCCTCAGGACGCTTCTAATAGCCCCCAGACCCTTCTAGAGCCCCTCAGGGCCTTTCTAAAGGCCTCCACACCCTTCTAATGACCCTCAAGACCCATGTAAAGGCCCAGAGACCCTTCTAGATTGCCTCAGGACCCATCTAAAAGCCCCCAGACCCTTCTAATGCCTTTCAGGGCCTTTCTAAAGGCCTCCACACCCTTCTAATGACCCTCAAGACCCATGTAACGGCCCCTAGACCCTTCTAGATTGCCTCAGGACCCATCTAAAAGCCCCCAGACCCTTCTAATGCCTTTCAGGACCCTTATGAAGGCCACAAGACCCTTCTAATGCCCCTCAGGACCTTTCTAAAGGCCCTCAGACCCTTCTAATGCCCCTCAGGGCATTTATAAAGGTTCCCAGACCCTTCTAGAGCCCGTCAGGACCCTTATAAAGGCCCCCAGACCATTCTAGAGCCCCTCAGGACACTTCTAAAGGCTCGCAGACCATTCTAATGCCCGTCAGGGCCTTTCTAAAGGTCCCCAGACCCTTCTACTGCCCCTCAGGAGCATTCTAAAGGCCCCCAGACCCTTCTAATGCCCCACAGGGCCTTTCTAAAGGTCCCCAGACCCTTCTAGAGCCCCTGAAGACCCTTCTAAAGGCCCCCAGACCCTGCTAATTCCCCTCAGGTCTTTTATAAGGGCACCCAGACCCTTCTAATGCCCCTCAGGACCCTTATAAAGCCACCCAGACCCTTCTAGAGCCTCTCAGGACAGTTTTAAATGCCTCCAGACCCTTCTAGACCCCCTCAGCACCATTCTAAAGGCACCCAGACCCTTCTAATGCCCCTCAGGGCCTTTCTAAAGTACCCCAGACACTTCTAGAACCTCTCAGGGCCTTTCTATATGACCCCAGACCCTTGTAATGCCCCTCAGGGCCTTTCTAAAGGCCCCCATACCCTTGTAATGCCCCTCAGGACATTTCTAAAGGCCCCCAGACCCTTCTAGAGCCCCTCAGGACATTTCTAAAGGCACCCAGACCCTTCTAATGCCACTCAGGGCGTTTCTAAAGGCCGCAAGACCCTTATAATACCCCAGAGGGCCTTTAAAAAGGCCCCCAGACCCTTCTGGACCCCCTCAGTACGATTCTAATAGTCCCCAGACCCTTCTAATGCCCCTCAGGGCCTTTCTAAATTACCCCAGACACTTCTAGAACCTCTCAGGGTCTTTCTACATGACCCTATACCCATGTAATGCCTCTAAGGGCCTTTCTAAAGGCCCCCATACCCTTCTAATGCTCCTCAGGACATTTCTAAAGGCCCCCAGACCCTTCTAGAGCCACTCAGTGCCTTTCTAAAGGCCGTGAGACCCTTATAATCCCCCTGAGGGCCTTTAAAATGCCCCCAAACCCTTATGGATTGCCTCAGGACACTTCTAATAGCCCCCAGACCCTTCTAGAGCCCCTCAGGACTTTTCTAAAGGCCCTCAGACCCTTCTAATGCCCCTCAGGGCATTTATAAAGGTTCCCAGACCCTTCTAGAGCCCGTCAGGACCCTTATAAAGGCCCCCAGACCATTCTAAAGCCCCTCAGGAGACTTCTAAAGGCCCGCAGACCATTCTAATGCCCGTCAGGGCTTTTCTAAAGGTCCCCAGACCCTTCTACTGCCCACAGGAGCATTCTAAAGGCCCCCAGACCCTTCTAATGCCCCACAGGGCCTTTCTAAAGGTCCCCAGACCCTTCTAGAGCCCCTGAAGACCCTTCTAAAGGCCCCCAGACCCTTCTAGAGCCCCTCAGGACCCTTCTAGATTCCCCCAGACCCTGCTAATTCCCCTCAGGGCTTTTATAATGGCCACAAGACCCTTCTAATGCCCCTCAGGACCCTTATAATGGCACCCAGACACTTCTAGAGCCTCTCAGGACAGTTTTAAATGCCTCCAGACCCTTCTAGACCCCCTCAGGACCATTCAAAAGGCCCCCAGACCCTTCTAATGCCCTTCAGGACCATTCTAAAAGCGCCCAGACCCTTCTAATGCCCCTCAGGGCCTTTCTAAAGGCCTCCACACCCTTCTAATGACCCTCAAGACCCATGTAAAGGCCCCTAGACCCTTCTAGATTGCCTCAGGACCCATCTAAAAGCCCCCAGACCCTTCTAATGCCTTTCAGGAGCCTTAGGAAGGCCACAAGACCCTTCTAATGCCCCTCAGGACCTTTCTAAAGGCCCTCAGACCCTTCTAATGCCCCTCAGGGCCGTTGTGTAGTACCCCAGACACTTCTAGAACCTCTCAGGGCCTTTCTATATGACACCAGACCCTTGTAATGCCCCTCAGGGTCTTTCTAAAGGCACCCAGACCCTTCTAATGCCACTCAGGGCATTTCTATAGGCCGCGAGACCCTTGTAATCCCCCTGAGGGCCTTTAAAAAGGCCCCCAGACCCTTCTAGATTGCCTCAGGACCCATCTAAAAGCCCCCAGACCCTTCTAATGCCTTTCAGAGCCTTTCTAAAGGCCTCCACACCCTTCTAATGACCCTCAAGACCAATGTAAAGGCCCCTAGACCCATCTAGATTGCCTCAGGACACATCTAAAAGCCCCCAGACCCTTCTAATGCCTTTCAGGACCCTTATGAAGGACACAAGACCCTTCTAATGCCCCTCAGGACCTTTCTAAAGGCCCTCAGACCCTTCTATTGCCCCTCAGGGCACTTATAAATGTTCCCAGACCCTTCTAGAGCCCGTCAGGACCCTTATAAAGGCCCCCAGACCATTCTAGAGCCAATCAGGACACTTCTAAAGGCCCGCAGACCATTCTAATGCCCGTCAGGGCCTTTCTAAAGGTCCCCAGACCCTTCTACTGCCCCTCAGGAGCATTCTAAAGGCCCCCAGACCCTTCTAATGCCTTACAGGGCCTTTCTAAAGGTCCCCAGACCCTTCTAGAGCCCCTGAAGACCCTTCTAAAGGCCCCCAGACCCTTATAGAGCCCCTCAGGACCCTTCTAAAGTCCCCCAGACCCTGCTAATTCCCCTCAGGGCTTTTATAAGGGCACCCAGACCCTTCTAATGCCCCTCAGGACCCCTATAAAGGCACCCAGACCCTTGTAGAGCCACTCAGGACAGTTTTAAATGCCTCCAGACCCTTCTAGACCCCCTCAGGACCATTCTAAAGGCCCCCAGACCCTTCTAGTGCCCCTCAGGACCCTTCTAAAGGCCCCCAGACCCTACTAATGCCCCTCAGGGCCTTTCTAAATTACCCCAGACACTTCTAGAACCTCTCAGGGTCTTTCTACATGACCCTATACCCATGTAATGCCTCTAAGGGCCTTTCTAAAGGCCCCCATACCCTTCTAATGCTCCTCAGGACATTTCTAAAGGCCCCCAGACCCTTCTAGAGCCACTCAGTGCCTTTCTAAAGGCCGTGAGACCCTTATAATCCCCCTGAGGGCCTTTAAAAAGGCCCCCAGACCCTTATGGATTGCCTCAGGACACTTCTAATAGCCCCCAGACCCTTCTAGAGCCCCTCAGGACTTTTCTAAAGGCCCTCAGACCCTTCTAATGCCCCTCAGGGCATTTATAAAGGTTCCCAGACCCTTCTAGAGCCCGTCAGGACCCTTATAAAGGCCCCCAGACCATTCTAAAGCCCCTCAGGAGACTTCTAAAGGCCCGCAGACCATTCTAATGCCCGTCAGGGCTTTTCTAAAGGTCCCCAGACCCTTCTACTGCCCACAGGAGCATTCTAAAGGCCCCCAGACCCTTCTAATGCCCCACAGGGCCTTTCTAAAGGTCCCCAGACCCTTCTAGAGCCCCTGAAGACCCTTCTAAAGGCCCCCAGACCCTTCTAGAGCCCCTCAGGACCCTTCTAGAGTCCCCCAGACCCTGCTAATTCCCCTCAGGGCTTTTATAATGGCCACAAGACCCTTCTAATGCCCCTCAGGACCTTTCTAAAGGCCCTAAGACCCTTCTAATGCCCCTCAGGACCCTTCTAAAGGCCCCCAGACCCTTCTAATGCCCCTCAGGGCCTTTGTATAGTACCCCAGACACATCTAGAACCTCTCAGGGCCTTTCTATATGACCCCAGACACTTGTAATGCCCCTCAGGGCCTTTCTAAAGGCACCCATACCCTTCTAATGCCACTCAGGACATTTCTAAAGGCCCCCAGACCCTTCTAGAGCCCCTCAGGACATTTCTAAAGGCACCCAGACCCTTCTAATGCCACTCAGGGCCTTTCTAAAGGCCGCGAGACCCTTGTAAAACCCCTGAGGGCCTTTAAAAAGGCCCCCAGACCCTTCTGGACCCACTCAGGACGCTTCTAATAGACCCCAGACCCTTCTAGAGCCCCTCAGGGCCTTTCTAAAGGCCTCCACACCCTTCTAATGACCCTCAAGACCCATGTAAAGGCCCCTAGACCCTTCTAGATTGCCTCAGGACACATCTAAAAGCCCCCAGACCCTTCTAATGCCTTTCAGGACCCTTATGAAGGACACAAGACCCTTCTAATGCCCCTCAGGACCTTTCTAAAGGCCTTCAGACCCTTCTATTGCCCCTCAGGGCATTTATAAAGGTTCCCAGACCCTTCTAGAGCCCGTCAGGACCCTTATAAAGGCCCCCAGACCATTCTAGAGCCCCTCAGGACACTTCTAAAGGCCCGCTGACCATTCTAATGCCCGTCAGGGCCTTTCTAAAGGTCCCCAGACCCTTCTACTGCCCCTCAGGAGCATTCTAAAGGCCCCCAGACCCTTCAAATGCCTTACAGGGCCTTTCTAAAGGTCCCCAGACCCTTCTAGAGCCCCTCAGGACCCTTCTAAAGGACGCAGACCCTTCTAATGCACCTCAGGGCCTTTCTAAAGGCCTCCACACCCTTCTAATGACCCTCAAGACCCATGTAAAGGCCCCTAGACCCTTCTAGATTGCCTCAGGACCCATCTAAAAGCCCCCAGACCCTTCTAATGCCTTTCAGGACCCTTAGGAAAGCCACAAGACCCTTCTAATGCCCCTCAGGACCTTTCTAACGGCCCTCAGACCCTTCTAATGCCCCTCAGGGCATTTATAAAGGTTCCCAGACCCTTCTAGAGCCCGGCAGGACCCTTATAAAGGCCCCCAGACCATTCTAGAGCCCCTCAGGACACTTCTAAAGGCCCCCAGACCATTCTAATGCCTGTCAGGGCCTTTCTAAAGATCCCCAGACCCTTCTACTGCCCTTCAGGAGAATTCTAAAGGCCCCCAGACCCTTCTAATGCCCCGCAGGGTCTTTCTAAAGGTCCCCAGACCATTCTAGAGCCCCTGAAGACCCTTCTAAAGGCCCCCAGACCCTTCTAATGCCACTCAGGGCCTTTCTAAAGGCCGCGAGACCCTTATCATCCCCCTGAGGGCCTTTAAAAAGGCACCCAGACCCTTCTAGATTGCCTCAGGACGCTTCTAATAGCCCCCAGACCCTTCTAGACCCCTCAGGGCCTTTCTAAAGGCCTCCACACCTTTCTAATGACCCTCAAGACCCATGTAAAAGCTCCCAGACCCTTCTAGATTGCTTCAGGACCCATCTAAAAGCCCCCAGACCCTTCTAATGCCTTTCAGGACCACTATGAAGGCCACAAGACCCTTCTAATGCCCCTCAGGACCTTTCTAAAGGCCCTCAGACCCTTCTAATGCCCCTCAGGACCCTTCAAAAGGCCCCCAGACCCTTCTAATGCCCCTCAGGGCCTTTGTATAGTACCCCAGACACTTCTAGAACCTCTCAGGGCCTTTCTATATGACCCCAGACCCTTGTAATGCACCTTAGGGCCTTTCTAAAGGCACCCATACTATTCTAATGCCACTCAGGACATTTCTAAAGGCCTCCAGACCCTTCTAGAGCCCCTCAGGACATTTCTAAAGGCACCCAGACCCTTCTAATGCCACTCAGGGCCTTTCTAAAGGCCGCGAGACCCTTGTAATCCCTCTGAGGGCCTTTAAAAAGGCCCCCAGACCCTTCTGGACCCACTCAGGATGCTTGTAATACCCCCCGGACCTTTCTAGAGCCCCTCAGGGCCTTTCTAAAGGCCTCCACACCCTTCTAATGACCCTCAAGACCCATGTAAAGGCCCCCAGACCCTTCTAGATTGACTCAGGACCCATCTAAAAGCCCCCAGACCCTTCTAATGCCTTTCAGGGCCTTTCTAAAGGCCTCCACACCCTTCTAATGACCCTCAAGACCCATGTAAAGGCCCCTAGACCCTTCTAGATTGCCTCAGGACCCATCTAAAAGCCCCCAGACCCTTCTAATGCCTTTCAGGACCCTTATGAAGGACACAAGACCCTTCTAATGCCCCTCAGGACCTTTCTAAAGGCCTTCAGACCCTTCTATTGCCCCTCAGGGCATTTATAAAGGTTCCCAGACCCTTCTAGAGCCCGTCAGTACCCTTATAAAGGCCCGCAGACCATTCTAATGCCCGTCAGGGCCTTTCTAAAGGTCCCCAGACCCTTCTACTGCCCCTCAGGAGCATTCTAAAGGCCCCCAGACCCTTCTAATGCCTTACAGGGCCTTTCTAAAGGTCCCCAGACCCTTCTAGAGCCCCTGAAGACCCTTCTAAAGGCCCCCAGACCCTTATAGAGCCCCTCAGGACCCTTCTAAAGTCCCCCAGACCCTGCTAATTCTCCTCAGGGCTTTTATAAGGGCACCCAGACCCTTCTAATGCCCCTCAGGACCCCTATAAATGCACCCAGACCCTTGTAGAGCCTCTCAGGACAGTTTTAAATGCCTCCAGACCCTTCTAGACCCCCTCAGGACCATTCTAAAGGCCCCCAGACCCTTCTAATGCCCCTCAGGACCCTTCTAAAGGCCCCCAGACCCTTCTAATGCCCCTCAGGGCCTTTCTAAAGTACCCCAGACACTTCTAGAATCTCTCAGGGCCTTTCTACATGACCCCATACCCTTGTAATGCCTCTAAGGGCCTTTCTAAAGGCCCCCATACCCTTCTAATGCCCCTCAGGACATTTCTAAAGGCCCCCAGACCCTTCTAATGCCACTCAGGGTCTTTCTAAAGGCCGCGAGACCCTTATAATCCCCCTGAGGGCCTTTAAAAAGGCCCCCAGACCCTTATGGATTGCCTCAGGACGCTTCTAATGGCCCCCAGACCCTTCTAGAGCCCCTCAGGGCCTTTCTAAAGGCCCTCAGACCCTTCTAATGCCCCTCAGGGCATTTATAAAGGTTCCCAGACCCTTCTAGAGACCGTCAGTACCCTTATAAAGGCCCCCAGACCATTCTAGAGCCAATCAGGACAATTCTAAAGGCCCGCAGACCATTCTAATGCCCGTCAGGGCCTTTCTAAAGGTCCCCAGACCCTTCTACTGCCCCTCAGGAGCATTCTAAAGGCCCCCAGACCCTTCTAATGCCTTACAGGGCCTTTCTAAAGGTCCCCAGACCCTTCTAGAGCCCCTGAAGACCCTTCTAAAGGCCCCCAGACCCTTATAGAGCCCCTCAGGACCCTTCTAAAGTCCCCCAGACCCTGCTAATTCTCCTCAGGGCTTTTATAAGGGCACCCAGACCCTTCTAATGCCCCTCAGGACCCCTATAAATGCACCCAGACCCTTGTAGAGCCTCTCAGGACAGTTTTAAATGCCTCCAGACCCTTCTAGACCCCCTCAGGACCATTCAAAAGGCCCCCAGACCCTTCTAATGCCCCTCAGGACCCTTCTAAAGGCCCCCAGACCCTTCTAATGCCCCTCAGGACCCTTCTAAAGGACCCCAGACCCTTCTAATGCCCCTCAGGGCCTTTCTAAAGTACCCCAGACACTTCTAGAAACTCTCAGGGCCTTTCTATATGACCCCAGACCCTTGTAATGCCCCTCAGGGCCTTTCTAAAGGCCCCCAGACCCTTCTGGACCCCCTCAGGACGCTTCTAATAGCCCCCAGACCCTTCTAGAGCCCGTCAGGGCCTTTTCTAAAGGCCTCCACACCCTTCTAATGACCCTCAAGACCCATGTAAAGGCTCCCAGACCCTTCTGGATTGCTTCAGGACCCATCTAAAAGCCCCCAGACCCTTCTAATGCCTTTCAGGACCCTTATGAAGGACACAAGACCCTTCTAATGCCCCTCAGGACCTTTCTAAATGCCCTCAGACCCTTCTAATGCCACTCAGGGCCTTTCTAAAGGTCGCGAGACCCTTGTAATCCCCCTGAGGGCCTTTAAAAAGGCCCCCAGACCCTTCTGGACCCACTCAGGACGCTTCTAATAGACCCCAGACCATTCTAGAGCCCCTCAGGGCCTTTCTAAAGGCCTCCACACCCTTCTAATGACCCTCAAGATCCATGTAAAGGCCCCCAGACCCTTCTAGATTGCCTCAGGACCCATCTAAAAGCCCCCAGACCCTTCTAATGCCTTTCAGGGCCATTCTAAAGGCCTCCACACCCTTCTAATGACCCTCAAGACCCATGTAAAGGCCCCTAGACCCTTCTAGATTGCCTCAGGACCCATCTAAAAGCCCCCAGACCCTTCTAATGCCTTTCAGGACCCTTATGAAGGACACAAGACCCTTCTAATGCCCCTCAGGACCTTTCTAAAGGCCTTCAGACCCTTCTATTGCCCCTCAGGGCATTTATAAAGGTTCCCAGACCCTTCTAGAGCCCGTCAGGACCCTTATAAAGGCCCCCAGACCATTCTAGAGCCCCTCAGGACACTTCTAAAGGCCCGCTGACCATTCTAATGCCCGTCAGGGCCTTTCTAAAGGTCCCCAGACCCTTCTACTGCCCCTCAGGAGCATTCTAAAGGCCCCCAGACCCTTCTAATGCCTTACAGGGCCTTTCTAAAGGTCCCCAGACCCTTCTAGAGCCCCTCAGGACCCTTCTAAAGGACGCAGACCCTTCTAATGCACCTCAGGGCCTTTCTAAAGGCCTCCACACCCTTCTAATGACCATCAAGACCCATGTAAAGGCCCCTAGACCCTTCCAGATTGCCTCAGGACCCATCTAAAAGCCCCCAGACCCTTCTAATGCCTTTCAGGACCCTTAGGAAAGCCACAAGACCCTTCTAATGCCCCTCAGGACCTTTCTAAAGGCCCTCAGACCCTTCTAATGCCCCTCAGGGCATTTATAAAGGTTCCCAGACCCTTCTAGAGCCCGGCAGGACCCTTATAAAGGCCCCCAGACCATTCTAGAGCCCCTCAGGACACTTCTAAAGGCCCCCAGACCATTCTAATGCCTGTCAGGGCCTTTCTAAAGATCCCCAGACCCTTCTACTGCCCTTCAGGAGAATTCTAAAGGCCCCCAGACCCTTCTAATGCCCCGCAGGGTCTTTCTAAAGGTCCCCAGACCATTCTAGAGCCCCTGAAGACCCTTCTAAAGGCCCCCAGACCCTTCTAATGCCACTCAGGGCCTTTCTAAAGGCCGCGAGACCCTTATCATCCCCCTGAGGGCCTTTAAAAAGGCACCCAGACCCTTCTAGATTGCCTCAGGACGCTTCTAATAGCCCCCAGACCCTTCTAGACCCCTCAGGGCCTTTCTAAAGGCCTCCAAACCTTTCTAATGACCCTCAAGACCCATGTAAAAGCTCCCAGACCCTTCTAGATTGCTTCAGGACCCATCTAAAAGCCCCCAGACCCTTCTAATGCCTTTCAGGACCACTATGAAGGCCACAAGACCCTTCTAATGCCCCTCAGGACCTTTCTAAAGGCCCTCAGACCCTTCTAATGCCCCTCAGGACCCTTCAAAAGGCCCCCAGACCCTTCTAATGCCCCTCAGGGCCTTTGTATAGTACCCCAGACACTTCTAGAACCTCTCAGGGCCTTTCTATATGACCCCAGACCCTTGTAATGCACCTCAGGGCCTTTCTAAAGGCACCCATACTATTCTAATGCCACTCAGGACATTTCTAAAGGCCTCCAGACCCTTCTAGAGTCCCTCAGGACATTTCTAAAGGCACCCAGACCCTTCTAATGCCACTCAGGGCCTTTCTAAAGGCCGCGAGACCCTTGTAATCCCTCTCAGGGCCTTTAAAAAGGCCCCCAGACCCTTCTGGACCCACTCAGGACGCTTGTAATACCCCCCGGACCTTTCTAGAGCCCCTCAGGGCCTTTCTAAAGGCCTCCACACCCTTCTAATGACCCTCAAGACCCATGTAAAGGCCCCCAGACCCTTCTAGATTGCCTCAGGACCCATCTAAAAGCCCCAGACCCTTCTAATGCCTTTCAGGGCCTTTCTAAAGGCCTCCACACCCTTCTAATGACCCTCAAGACCCATGTAAAGGCCCCTAGACCCTTCTAGATTGCCTCAGGACCCATCTAAAAGCCCCCAGACCCTTCTAATGCCTTTCAGGACCCTTATGAAGGACACAAGACCCTTCTAATGCCCCTCAGGACCTTTCTAAAGGCCTTCAGACCCTTCTATTGCCCCTCAGGGCATTTATAAAGGTTCCCAGACCCTTCTAGAGCCCGTCAGTACCCTTATAAAGGCCCGCAGACCATTCTAATGCCCGTCAGGGCCTTTCTAAAGGTCCCCAGACCCTTCTACTGCCCCTCAGGAGCATTCTAAAGGCCCCCAGACCCTTCTAATGCCTTACAGGGCCTTTCTAAAGGTCCCCAGACCCTTCTAGAGCCCCTGAAGACCCTTCTAAAGGCCCCCAGACCCTTATAGAGCCCCTCAGGACCCTTCTAAAGTCCCCCAGACCCTGCTAATTCTCCTCAGGGCTTTTATAAGGGCACCCAGACCCTTCTAATGCCCCTCAGGACCCCTATAAATGCACCCAGACCCTTGTAGAGCCTCTCAGGACAGTTTTAAATGCCTCCAGACCCTTCTAGACCCCCTCAGGACCATTCAAAAGGCCCCCAGACCCTTCTAATGCCCCTCAGGACCCTTCTAAAGGCCCCCAGACCCTTCTAATGCCCCTCAGGACCCTTCTAAAGGACCCCAGACCCTTCTAATGCCCCTCAGGGCCTTTCTAAAGTACCCCAGACACTTCTAGAAACTCTCAGGGCCTTTCTATATGACCCCAGACCCTTGTAATGCCCCTCAGGGCCTTTCTAAAGGCCCCCAGACCCTTCTGGACCCCCTCAGGACGCTTCTAATAGCCCCCAGACCCTTCTAGAGCCCGTCAGGGCCTTTTCTAAAGGCCTCCACACCCTTCTAATGACCCTCAAGACCCATGTAAAGGCTCCCAGACCCTTCTGGATTGCTTCAGGACCCATCTAAAAGCCCCCAGACCCTTCTAATGCCTTTCAGGACCCTTATGAAGGACACAAGACCCTTCTAATGCCCCTCAGGACCTTTCTAAATGCCCTCAGACCCTTCTAATGCCACTCAGGGCCTTTCTAAAGGTCGCGAGACCCTTGTAATCCCCCTGAGGGCCTTTAAAAGGCCCCCAGACCCTTCTGGACCCACTCAGGACGCTTCTAATAGACCCCAGACCATTCTAGAGCCCTCAGGGCCTTTCTAAAGGCCTCCACACCCTTCTAATGACCCTCAAGATCCATGTAAAGGCCCCCAGACCCTTCTAGATTGCCTCAGGACCCATCTAAAAGCCCCCAGACCCTTCTAATGCCTTTCAGGGCCATTCTAAAGGCCTCCACACCCTTCTAATGACCCTCAAGACCCATGTAAAGGCCCCTAGACCCTTCTAGATTGCCTCAGGACCCATCTAAAAGCCCCCAGACCCTTCTAATGCCTTTAAGGACCCTTATGAAGGCCACAAGACCCTTGTAATGCCCCTCAGGACCTTTCTAAAGGCCCTCAGATCCTTCTATTGCCCGTCTAGGCATTTATAAAGGTTCCCAGACCCTTCTAGAGCCCGTCAGGACACTTATAAAGGCCCCCAGACCATTCTAAAGCCCCTCAGGACACTTCTAAAGGCCCGCAGACCCTTCTAAAGTCCCCTCAGGGCCTTTCTAAAGGTCCCCAGACCCTTCTAGAGCCCCTGAAGACCCTTCTAAAGGCCCCTCAGGACCCTTCTAATGCCACTCAGGGCCTTTCTAAAGGCCGCGAGACCATTATCATCCCCCTGAAGACCTTTAAAAAGGCCCCCAGACCCTTCTGGACCCCCTCAGGACGCTTCTAATAGCCCCCAGAACCTTCTAGAGCCCCTCTGGGCCTTTCTAAAGGCCTCTACACCCTTCTAATGACCCTCAAGACCCATGTAAAGGCTCCCAGACCGATCTAGTTTGCTTCAGGACCCATCTAATAGCCCCCAGACCCTTCTAATGCCTTTCAGGACCCTTATGAAGGCCACAAGACCCTTCTAATGCCAATCAGGACCTTTCTAAATGCTCTCAGACGCTTCTAATGCCCCCCAGGGCCTTTCTAAAGTACCCCAGACACTTCTAGAACATCTCAGGGCCTTTCTATATGACCCCAGACCCTTGTAATGCCCCTCAGGGCCTTTCTAAAGGACCCCAGACCCTTCTAATGCTCCTCAGGACATTTCTAAAGGCCCCCAGACCCTTCTAGAGCCCCTCAGGACATTTCTAAAGGCACCCAGACCCTTCAAGAGCCCCTCAGGGCCTTTCTAAAGGCCTCCACACCCTTCTAATGACCCTCAAGACCCATGTAAAGGCCCCGACACCCTTCTAGATTGCCTCAGGACCCATCTAAAAGCCCCCAGACCCTTCTAATGCCTTTCAGGGCCTTTCTAAAGGCCTACACACCCTTCTAATGACCATCAAGACCCATGTAAAGGCCCCTAGACCCTTCTAGATTGCCTCAGGACACATCTAAAAGCCCCCAGACCCTTCTAATGCCTTTCAGGACCCTTATGAAGGCCACAAGACCCTTCTAATGCCCCTCAGGACCTTTCTAAAGGCCCTCAGACCCTTCTAATGCCCCTCTGGGCATTTATAAAGGTTCCCAGACCCTTCTAGAGCCCGACAGGACCCTTATAAAGGCCCCCAGACCATTCTAGAGCCCCTCAGGACACTTCTAAAGGCCCGCAGACCATTCTAATGCCCGTCAGGGCCTTTCTAAAGGTCCCCAGACCCTTCTACTGCCCCTCAGGAGCATTCTAAAGGCCCCCAGACCCTTCTAATGCCCCACAGGGCCTTTCTAAAGGTCCCCAGACCCTTCTAGAGCCCCTGAAGTCCCTTCTAAAGACCCCCAGACCCTTATAGAGCCCCTCAGGACCCTTCTAAAGTCCCCCAGACCCTGCTAATTCCCCTCAGGGTTTTTATAAGGGCCACAAGACCATTCTAATGCCCCTCAGGACCCTTATAAAGGCACCCAGACCCTTGTAGAGCCTCTCAGGACAGTTTTAAATGCCTTAAGACCCTTCTAGACCCCCTCAGGACCATTCTAAAGGCCCCCAGACCCTTCTAATGCCCCTCAGGACCCTTCTAAAGGCCCCCAGACCCTTCTAATGCCCCTCAGGGCCTTTCTAAAGTACCCCGGACACTTCAAGAACCTCTCAGGGCCTTTCTATATGACCCCAGACCCTTGTAATGCCCCTCAGGGCCTTTCTAAAGGCCCCCATACCCTTCTAATGCCCCTCAGGACATTTCTAAAGGCCCCCAGACCCTTCTAGAGCCCCTCAGGACATTTCTAAAGGCACCCAGACCCTCCTAATGCCACTCAGGGCCTTTCTAAATGCCGCGAGACCATTATAATCCCGCTGAGGGCCTTTAAAAAGACCCCTAGACCCTTCTGGACCCCCTCAGGACGCTTCTAATAGTCTCCAGACCCTTCTAGAGCGCCTCAGGGCCTTTCTAAAGGCCTCCACACCCTTCTAATGACCCTCAAGACCCATGTAAAGGCCCCCAGACCCTTCTAGACTGCCTCAGGACCCATCTAAAAGCCCCCAGACCCTTCTAATGCCTTTCAGGGCCTTTCTAAAGGCCTCCACACCCTTCTAATGCCCCTCAAGACCCATGTAAAGGCCCCTAGACCCTTCTAGATTGCCTCAGGACCCATCTAAAAGCCCCCAGACCCTTCTAATGCCTTTCAGGACCATTATGAAGGCCACAAGACCCTTCTAATGCCCCTCAGGACCTTTCTAAATGCCCTCAGATCCTTCTATTGCCCCTCTAGGCATTTATAAAGGTTCCCAGACCCTTCTAGAGCCCGTCAGGACCCTTATAAAGGCCCCCAGACCATTCTAGAGCCCCTCAGGACACTTCTAAAGGCCCGCAGACCATTCTAATGCCCGTCAGGGCCTTTCTAAAGGTCCCCAGACCCTTCTACTGCCCCTCAGGAGCATTCTAAAGGCCCCCAGACCCTTCTAATACCCCACAGGGCCTTTCTAAAGGTCCCCAGACCCTTCTAGAGCCCCTGAAGACCCTTCTAAAGGCCCCCAGACCCTTCTAGAGCCCCTCAGGACCCTTCTAAAGTCCCCCAGACCCTGCTAATTCCCCTCAGGGCTTTTATAAGGGCACCCAGACCCTTCTAATGCCCCTCAGGACCCTTATAAAGGCACCCAGACCCTTCTAGAGCCTCTCAGGACAGTTTTAAATGCCTCCAGACCCTTCCAGACGCCCTCAGGACCATTCTAAATGCCCCCAGACCCTTCTAATGCCCCTCAGGGCCTTTCTAAAGTACCCCAGACACTTCTAGAACCTCTCAGGGCCTTTCTATATGAACCCAGACCCTTGTAATTCCCCTCAGGGCCATTCTAAAGGCCCCCATACCCTTCTAATGCCCCTCAGGACATTTCTAAAGGAACCCAGACCCTTCTAGAGCCCCTCAGGACATTTCTAAAGGCACCCAGACCCTTCAAGAGCCCCTCAGGGCCTTTCTAAAGGCCTCCACACCCTTCTAATGACCCTCAAGACCCATGTAAATGCCCCGACACCCTTCTAGATTGCCTCAGGACCCATCTAAAAGCCCCCAGACCCTTCTAATGCCTTTCAGGGCCTTTCTAAAGGCCTCCACACCCTTCTAATGACCATCAAGACCCATGTAAAGGCCCCTAGACCCTTCTAGATTGCCTCAGGACACATCTAAAAGCCCCCAGACCCTTCTAATGCCTTTCAGGACCCTTATGAAAGCCACAAGACCCTTCTAATGCCCCTCAGGACCTTTCTAAAGGCCCTCAGACCCTTCTAATGCCCCTCTGGGCATTTATAAAGGTTCCCAGACCCTTCTAGAGCCCGACAGGACCCTTATAAAGGCCCCCAGACCATTCTAGAGCCCCTCAGGACACTTCTAAAGGCCCGCAGACCATTCTAATGCCCGTCAGGGCCTTTCTAAAGGTCCCCAGACCCTTCTACTGCCCCTCAGGAGCATTCTAAAGGCCCCCAGACCCTTCTAATGCCCCACAGGGCCTTTCTAAAGGTCCCCAGACCCTTCTAGAGCCCCTGAAGTCCCTTCTAAAGACCCCCAGACCCTTATAGAGCCCCTCAGGACCCTTCTAAAGTCCCCCAGACCCTGCTAATTCCCCTCAGGGTTTTTATAAGGGCCACAAGACCATTCTAATGCCCCTCAGGACCCTTATAAAGGCACCCAGACCCTTGTAGAGCCTCTCAGGACAGTTTTAAATGCCTTAAGACCCTTCTAGACCCCCTCAGGACCATTCTAAAGGCCCCCAGACCCTTCTAATGCCCCTCAGGACCCTTCTAAAGGCCCCCAGACCCTTCTAATGCCCCTCAGGGCCTTTCTAAAGTACCCCGGACACTTCAAGAACCTCTCAGGGCCTTTCTATATGACCCCAGACCCTTGTAATGCCCCTCAGGGCCTTTCTAAAGGCCCCCATACCCTTCTAATGCCCCTCAGGACATTTCTAAAGGCCCCCAGACCCTTCTAGAGCCCCTCAGGACATTTCTAAAGGCACCCAGACCCTTCTAATGCCACTCAGGGCCTTTCTAAATGCCGCGAGACCCTTATAATCCCGCTGAGGGCCTTTAAAAAGACCCCTAGACCCTTCTGGACCCCCTCAGGACGCTTCTAATAGTCTCCAGACCCTTCTAGAGCGCCTCAGGGCCTTTCTAAAGGCCTCCACACCCTTCTAATGACCCTCAAGACCCATGTAAAGGCCCCCAGACCCTTCTAGACTGCCTCAGGACCCATCTAAAAGCCCCCAGACCCTTCTAATGCCTTTCAGGGCCTTTCTAAAGGCCTCCACACCCTTCTAATGCCCCTCAAGACCCATGTAAAGGCCCCTAGACCCTTCTAGATTGCCTCAGGACACATCTAAAAGCCCCCAGACCCTTCTAATGCCTTTCAGGACCATTATGAAGGCCACAAGACCCTTCTAATGCCCCTCAGGACCTTTCTAAATGCCCTCAGATCCTTCTATTGCCCCTCTAGGCATTTATAAAGGTTCCCAGACCCTTCTAGAGCCCGTCAGGACCCTTATAAAGGCCCCCAGACCATTCTAGAGCCCCTCAGGACACTTCTAAAGGCCCGCAGACCATTCTAATGCCCGTCAGGGCCTTTCTAAAGGTCCCCAGACCCTTCTACTGCCCCTCAGGAGCATTCTAAAGGCCCCCAGACCCTTCTAATACCCCACAGGGCCTTTCTAAAGGTCCCCAGACCCTTCTAGAGCCCCTGAAGACCCTTCTAAAGGCCCCCAGACCCTTCTAGAGCCCCTCAGGACCCTTCTAAAGTCCCCCAGACCCTGCTAATTCCCCTCAGGGCTTTTATAAGGGCACCCAGACCCTTCTAATGCCCCTCAGGACCCTTATAAAGGCACCCAGACCCTTCTAGAGCCTCTCAGGACAGTTTTAAATGCCTCCAGACCCTTCCAGACGCCCTCAGGACCATTCTAAATGCCCCCAGACCCTTCTAATGCCCCTCAGGGCCTTTCTAAAGTACCCCAGACACTTCTAGAACCTCTCAGGGCCTTTCTATATGAACCCAGACCCTTGTAATTCCCCTCAGGGCCATTCTAAAGGCCCCCATACCCTTCTAATGCCCCTCAGGACATTTCTAAAGGAACCCAGACCCTTCTAGAGCCCCTCAGGACATTTCTAAAGGCACCCAGACCCTTCTAATGCCACTCAGGGTCTTTCTAAAGGCCGCGAGACCCTTATAATCCCCCTGAGGGCCATTCTAAAGGCCCCCATACCCTTCTAATGCCCCTCAGGACCCTTATAAAGGCACCCAGACCCTTGTAGAGCCTCTCAGGACAGTTTTAAATGCCTCCAGACCCTTCTAGACCCCCTCAGGACCATTCTAAAGGCCCCCAGACCCTTCTAATGCCCCTCAGGACCCTTATAAAGGCACCCAGACCCTTCTAGAGCCTCTCAGGACAGTTTTAAATGCCTCCAGACCCTTCCAGACGCCCTCAGGACCATTCTAAATGCCCCCAGACCCTTCTAATGCCCCTCAGGGCCTTTCTAAAGTACCCCAGACACTTCTAGAACCTCTCAGGGCCTTTCTATATGAACCCAGACCCTTGTAATTCCCCTCAGGGCCATTCTAAAGGCCCCCATACCCTTCTAATGCCCCTCAGGACATTTCTAAAGGAACCCAGACCCTTCTAGAGCCCCTCAGGACATTTCTAAAGGCACCCAGACCCTTCTAATGCCACTCAGGGTCTTTCTAAAGGCCGCGAGACCCTTATAATCCCCCTGAGGGCCTTTCAAAAGGCCCCCAGACCCTTCTGGACCCACTCAGGACGCTTCCAATAGCCCCCAGACCTTTCTAGAGCCCCTCAGGGCCTTTCTAAAGGCCTCCACACCCTTCTAATGACCCTCAAGACCCATTTAAAGGCCCCCTGACCCTTCTAGATTGCCTCAGGACCCATCTAAAAGCCCCCAGACCCTTCTAATGCCTTTCAGGGCCTTTCTAAAGGCCTCCACACCTTTCTAATGACCCTCAAGACCCATGTAAAGGCCCCCAGACCCTTCTAGATTGCCTCAGGACCCATCTAAAAGCCCCCAGACCCTTCTAATGCCTTTCAGGACCCTTAGGAAGGCCACAAGACCCTTCTAATGCCCCTCAGGACCTTTCTAAAGGCCCTCAGACCCTTCTATTGCCCCTCAGGGAATTTATAAAGGTTCCCAGACCCATCTAGAGCCCGTCAGGACCCTTATAAAGGCACCCAGACCATTCTAGAGCCCCTCAGGACACTTCTAAAGGCCCGCAGACCATTCTAATGCCTGTCAGGGCCTTTCTAAAGGTCCCCAGACCTTTCTACTGCCCCTCAGGAGCATTCTAAAGGCCCCCAGACCCTTCTAATGCCCCACAGGGCCTTTCTAAAGGTCCCCAGACCATTCTAGAGCCCCTGAAGACCCTTCTAAAGGCCCCCAGACCCTTATAGAGCCCCTCAGGACCCTTCTAAAGTCCCCCAGACCCTGCTAATTCCCATCAGGGCTATTATAAGGGCCACAAGACCCTTCTAATGCCCCTCAGGACCCTTATAAAGGCACCCAGACCCTTGTAGAGCCTCTCAGGACAGTTTTAAATGCCTCCAGACCCTTCTAGACCCCCTCAGGACCATTCTAAAGGCCCCCAGACCCTTCTAATGCCCCTCAGGACCCTTCTAAAGGCACCCATACCCTTCTAATGCCCCTCAGGACATTTCTAAATGCCCCCAGACCCTTCTAGAGCCCCTCAGAACATTTCTAAAGGCACCCAGACCCTTCTAATGCCACTCAGGGCCTTTCTAAAGGCCGCGAGACCCTTATAATCCCCCTGAGGGCCTTTAAAAAGACCACTAGACCCTTCTGGACCCCCTCAGGACGCTTCTAATTGTCTCCAGACCCTTCTAGAGCCACTCAGGGCCTTTCTAAAGGCCTCCACACTCTTCTAATGACCCTCAAGACCCATGTAAAGGCCCCCAGACCCTTCTAGATTGCCTCAGGACCCATCTAAAAGCCCCCAGACCCTTCTAATGCCTTTCAGGGCCTTTCTAAACGCCTCCACACCCTTCTAATGACCCTCAAGACCCATCTAAAAGCCCCCTGACCATTCTAATGCCTTTCAGGACCCTTGTGAAGGCCACAAGACCCTTCTAATGCCCCTCAGGACCTTTCTAAATGCCCTCAGACCCATCTATTGCCCCTCTAGGCATTTATAAAGGTTCCCAGACCCTTCTAGAGCCCGTCTGGACCCTTATAAAGGCCCCCAGACCATTCTAGAGCCCCTCAGGACACTTCTAAAGGCCCGCAGACCATTCTAATGCCCGTCAGGGCCTTTCTAAAGGTCCCCAGACCATTCTACTGCCCCTCAGGAGCATTCTAAATGCCCCCAGACCCTTCTAATGCCCCACAGGGTCTTTCTAAAGGTCCCCAGACCCTTCTAGAGCCCCTGAAGACCCTTCTAAAGGCCCCCAGACCCTTCTAATGCCCCACAGGGCCTTTCTAAATGTCCCCAGACCCTTCTAGAGCCACTGAAGACCCTTCTAAAGGCCCCCAGACCCTTCTAGAGTCTCTCAGGACAGTTTTAAATGCCTCCAGACCCTTCTAGACACCCTCAGGACCATTCTAAAGGCCCCCAGATCCTTCTAATGCCCCTCAGGACCCTTCTAAAGGCCCCCAGACCCTTCTAATGCCCCTCAGGGCCTTTCTAAAGTACCCCAGACACTTCTAGAACCTCTCAGGGCTTTTCTATATGACCCCAGACCCTTGTAATGCCCCTCAGGGCCTTTCTAAAGGCCCCCATACCCTTCTAATGCCCCTCAGGACATTTCTAAAGGCCCCCAGACCCTTCTAGAGCCCCTCAGGACATTTCTAAAGGCACCCAGACCCTTCTAATGCCACTCAGGGCCTTTCTAAAGGCCGCGAGACCCTAATCATCCCCCTGAGGGCCTTTCAAAAGGCCCCCAGACCCTTCTGGACCCACTCAAGACGCTTCTAATAGCCCCCAGACCCTTCTAGAGCCCCTCAGGGCCTTTCTAAAGGCCTCCACACCCTTCTAATGACTCTCAAGACCCATGTAAAGGCCCCCAGACCCTTCTAGATTGACTCAGGACCCATCTAAAAGCCCCCAGACCCTTCTAATGCCTTTCGGGGCCTTTTTAAAGGCCTCCACACCTTTCTAATGACCTTCAAGACCCATGTAAAGGCCCCTAGACCCTTCTAGATTGCCTCAGGACCCATCTAAAAGCCCCCAGACCCTTCTAATGCCTTTCAGGACCCTTATGAAGGTTACAAGACCCTTCTAATGCCCCTCAGGACCTTTCTAAATGCCCTCAGACCCTTCTATTGCCCCTCAGGGCATTTATAAAGGTTCCCAGACCCTTCTAGAGCCCGTCAGGACCCTTATAAAGGCCCCCAGACCATTCTAGAGCCCCTCAGGACCCTTCTAAAGTCCCCCAGACCCTGCTAATTCCCCTCAGGGCTTTTATAATGACCACAAGACCTATCTAATGCCCCTCAGGACCCTTATAAAGGCACCCAGACCCTTCTAGAGCCTCTCAGGACAGTTTTAAATGCCTCCAGACCCTTCTAGACCCCCTCAGGACCATTCTAAAGGCCCCCAGACCCTTCTAAATGCCCCTCAGGACCCTTCTAAAGGCCCACAGACCCTTCTAATGCCCTTCAGGGCCTTTCTAAAGTACCCCAGACACTTCAAGAACCTCTCAGGGCCTTTCTATATGACTCCAGACCCTTGTAATGCCCCTCAGGGCCTTTCTAAAGGCACCCATACCCTTCTAATGCCCCTCAGGACATTTCTAAAGGCCCCCAGACCCTTCTAGAGCCCCTCAGGACATTTCTAAAGGCACCCAGACCCTTCTAATGCCACTCAGGGCCTTTCTAAAGGCCGCGAGACCCTTGTAATCCCCCTGAGGGCCTTTAAAAAGGCCCCCAGACCCTTCTGGACCCACTCAGGACGCTTCTAATAGCCCCCAGACCCTTCTAGAGCCCCTCAGGGCCTTTCTAAAGGCCTCCACACCCTTCTAATGACCCTCAAGACCCATGTAAAGGCCCCCAGACCCTTCTAGATTGCCTAAGGACCCATCTAAAAGCCCCCAGACCCTTCTAATGCCTTTCAGAGCCTTTCTAAAGGCCTCCACACCCTTCTAATGACCCTCAAGACCCATGTAAAGGCCCCTAGACCCTTCTAGATTGCCTCAGGACACATCTAAAAGCCCCCAGACCCTTCTAATGCCTTTCAGGACCCTTATGAAGGACACAAGACCCTTCTAATGCCCCTCAGGACCTTTCTAAAGGCCCTCAGACCCTTCTATTGCCCCTCAGGGCATTTATAAAGGTTCCCAGACCCTTCTAGAGCCCGTCAGGACCCTTATAAAGGCCCCCAGACCATTCCAGAGCCCCTCAGGACACTTCTAAAGGCCCGCAGACCATTCTAATGCCCGTCAGGGCCTTTCTAAAGGTCCCCAGACCCTTCTACTGCCCCTCAGGAGCATTCTAAAGGCCCCCAGACCCTTCTAATACCCCACAGGGCCTTTCTAAAGGTCCCCAGACCCTTCTAGAGCCCCTGAAGACCCTTCTAAAGGCCCCCAGACCCTTCTAGAGCCCCTCAGGACCCTTCTAAAGTCCCCCAGACCCTGCTAATTCCCCTCAGGGCTTTTATAAGGGCACCCAGACCCTTCTAATGCCCCTCAGGACCCTTATAAAGGCACCCAGACCCTTCTAGAGCCTCTCAGGACAGTTTTAAATGCCTCCAGACCCTTCCAGACGCCCTCAGGACCATTCTAAATGCCCCCAGACCCTTCTAATGCCCCTCAGGGCCTTTCTAAAGTACCCCAGACACTTCTAGAACCTCTCAGGGCCTTTCTATATGAACCCAGACCCTTGTAATTCCCCTCAGGGCTATTCTAAAGGCCCCCATACCCTTCTAATGCCCCTCAGGACATTTCTAAAGGAACCCAGACCCTTCTAGAGCCCCTCAGGACATTTCTAAAGGCACCCAGACCCTTCTAATGCCACTCAGGGTCTTTCTAAAGGCCGCGAGACCCTTCTAATGCCCCTCAGGGCCATTCTAAAGGCCCCCATACCCTTCTAATGCCCCTCAGGACCCTTATAAAGGCACCCAGACCCTTGTAGAGCCTCTCAGGACAGTTTTAAATGCCTCCAGACCCTTCTAGACCCCCTCAGGACCATTCTAAAGGCCCCCAGACCCTTCTAATGCCCCTCAGGACCCTTATAAAGGCACCCAGACCCTTCTAGAGCCTCTCAGGACAGTTTTAAATGCCTCCAGACCCTTCCATACGCCCTCAGGACCATTCTAAATGCCCCCAGACCCTTCTAATGCCCCTCAGGGCCTTTCTAAAGTACCCCAGACACTTCTAGAACCTCTCAGGGCCTTTCTATATGAACCCAGACCCTTGTAATTCCCCTCAGGGCCATTCTAAAGGCCCCCATACCCTTCTAATGCCCCTCAGGACATTTCTAAAGGAACCCAGACCCTTCTAGAGCCCCTCAGGACATTTCTAAAGGCACCCAGACCCTTCTAATGCCACTCAGGGTCTTTCTAAAGGCCGCGAGACCCTTATAATCCCCCTGAGGGCCTTTCAAAAGGCCCCCAGACCCTTCTGGACCCACTCAGGACGCTTCCAATAGCCCCCAGACCTTTCTAGAGCCCCTCAGGGCCTTTCTAAAGGCCTCCACACCCTTCTAATGACCCTCAAGACCCATTTAAAGGCCCCCTGACCCTTCTAGATTGCCTCAGGACCCATCTAAAAGCCCCCAGACCCTTCTAATGCCTTTCAGGGCCTTTCTAAAGGCCTCCACACCTTTCTAATGACCCTCAAGACCCATGTAAAGGCCCCCAGACCCTTCTAGATTGCCTCAGGACCCATCTAAAAGCCCCCAGACCCTTCTAATGCCTTTCAGGACCCTTAGGAAGGCCACAAGACCCTTCTAATGCCCCTCAGGACCTTTCTAAAGGCCCTCAGACCCTTCTATTGCCCCTCAGGGAATTTATAAAGGTTCCCAGACCCATCTAGAGCCCGTCAGGACCCTTATAAAGGCACCCAGACCATTCTAGAGCCCCTCAGGACACTTCTAAAGGCCCGCAGACCATTCTAATGCCTGTCAGGGCCTTTCTAAAGGTCCCCAGACCTTTCTACTGCCCCTCAGGAGCATTCTAAAGGCCCCCAGACCCTTCTAATGCCCCACAGGGCCTTTCTAAAGGTCCCCAGACCATTCTAGAGCCCCTGAAGACCCTTCTAAAGGCCCCCAGACCCTTATAGAGCCCCTCAGGACCCTTCTAAAGTCCCCCAGACCCTGCTAATTCCCATCAGGGCTATTATAAGGGCCACAAGACCCTTCTAATGCCCCTCAGGACCCTTATAAAGGCACCCAGACCCTTGTAGAGCCTCTCAGGACAGTTTTAAATGCCTCCAGACCCTTCTAGACCCCCTCAGGACCATTCTAAAGGCCCCCAGACCCTTCTAATGCCCCTCAGGACCCTTCTAAAGGCACCCATACCCTTCTAATGCCCCTCAGGACATTTCTAAATGCCCCCAGACCCTTCTAGAGCCCCTCAGAACATTTCTAAAGGCACCCAGACCCTTCTAATGCCACTCAGGGCCTTTCTAAAGGCCGCGAGACCCTTATAATCCCCCTGAGGGCCTTTAAAAAGACCACTAGACCCTTCTGGACCCCCTCAGGACGCTTCTAATTGTCTCCAGACCCTTCTAGAGCCACTCAGGGCCTTTCTAAAGGCCTCCACACTCTTCTAATGACCCTCAAGACCCATGTAAAGGCCCCCAGACCCTTCTAGATTGCCTCAGGACCCATCTAAAAGCCCCCAGACCCTTCTAATGCCTTTCAGGGCCTTTCTAAACGCCTCCACACCCTTCTAATGACCCTCAAGACCCATCTAAAAGCCCCCTGACCATTCTAATGCCTTTCAGGACCCTTGTGAAGGCCACAAGACCCTTCTAATGCCCCTCAGGACCTTTCTAAATGCCCTCAGACCCATCTATTGCCCCTCTAGGCATTTATAAAGGTTCCCAGACCCTTCTAGAGCCCGTCTGGACCCTTATAAAGGCCCCCAGACCATTCTAGAGCCCCTCAGGACACTTCTAAAGGCCCGCAGACCATTCTAATGCCCGTCAGGGCCTTTCTAAAGGTCCCCAGACCATTCTACTGCCCCTCAGGAGCATTCTAAATGCCCCCAGACCCTTCTAATGCCCCACAGGGTCTTTCTAAAGGTCCCCAGACCCTTCTAGAGCCCCTGAAGACCCTTCTAAAGGCCCCCAGACCCTTCTAATGCCCCACAGGGCCTTTCTAAATGTCCCCAGACCCTTCTAGAGCCACTGAAGACCCTTCTAAAGGCCCCCAGACCCTTCTAGAGTCTCTCAGGACAGTTTTAAATGCCTCCAGACCCTTCTAGACACCCTCAGGACCATTCTAAAGGCCCCCAGATCCTTCTAATGCCCCTCAGGACCCTTCTAAAGGCCCCCAGACCCTTCTAATGCCCCTCAGGGCCTTTCTAAAGTACCCCAGACACTTCTAGAACCTCTCAGGGCTTTTCTATATGACCCCAGACCCTTGTAATGCCCCTCAGGGCCTTTCTAAAGGCCCCCATACCCTTCTAATGCCCCTCAGGACATTTCTAAAGGCCCCCAGACCCTTCTAGAGCCCCTCAGGACATTTCTAAAGGCACCCAGACCCTTCTAATGCCACTCAGGGCCTTTCTAAAGGCCGCGAGACCCTAATCATCCCCCTGAGGGCCTTTCAAAAGGCCCCCAGACCCTTCTGGACCCACTCAAGACGCTTCTAATAGCCCCCAGACCCTTCTAGAGCCCCTCAGGGCCTTTCTAAAGGCCTCCACACCCTTCTAATGACTCTCAAGACCCATGTAAAGGCCCCCAGACCCTTCTAGATTGACTCAGGACCCATCTAAAAGCCCCCAGACCCTTCTAATGCCTTTCGGGGCCTTTTTAAAGGCCTCCACACCTTTCTAATGACCTTCAAGACCCATGTAAAGGCCCCTAGACCCTTCTAGATTGCCTCAGGACCCATCTAAAAGCCCCCAGACCCTTCTAATGCCTTTCAGGACCCTTATGAAGGTTACAAGACCCTTCTAATGCCCCTCAGGACCTTTCTAAATGCCCTCAGACCCTTCTATTGCCCCTCAGGGCATTTATAAAGGTTCCCAGACCCTTCTAGAGCCCGTCAGGACCCTTATAAAGGCCCCCAGACCATTCTAGAGCCCCTCAGGACCCTTCTAAAGTCCCCCAGACCCTGCTAATTCCCCTCAGGGCTTTTATAATGACCACAAGACCTATCTAATGCCCCTCAGGACCCTTATAAAGGCACCCAGACCCTTCTAGAGCCTCTCAGGACAGTTTTAAATGCCTCCAGACCCTTCTAGACCCCCTCAGGACCATTCTAAAGGCCCCCAGACCCTTCTAAATGCCCCTCAGGACCCTTCTAAAGGCCCACAGACCCTTCTAATGCCCTTCAGGGCCTTTCTAAAGTACCCCAGACACTTCAAGAACCTCTCAGGGCCTTTCTATATGACTCCAGACCCTTGTAATGCCCCTCAGGGCCTTTCTAAAGGCACCCATACCCTTCTAATGCCCCTCAGGACATTTCTAAAGGCCCCCAGACCCTTCTAGAGCCCCTCAGGACATTTCTAAAGGCACCCAGACCCTTCTAATGCCACTCAGGGCCTTTCTAAAGGCCGCGAGACCCTTGTAATCCCCCTGAGGGCCTTTAAAAAGGCCCCCAGACCCTTCTGGACCCACTCAGGACGCTTCTAATAGCCCCCAGACCCTTCTAGAGCCCCTCAGGGCCTTTCTAAAGGCCTCCACACCCTTCTAATGACCCTCAAGACCCATGTAAAGGCCCCCAGACCCTTCTAGATTGCCTAAGGACCCATCTAAAAGCCCCCAGAACCTTCTAATGCCTTTCAGAGCCTTTCTAAAGGCCTCCACACCCTTCTAATGACCCTCAAGACCCATGTAAAGGCCCCTAGACCCTTCTAGATTGCCTCAGGACACATCTAAAAGCCCCCAGACCCTTCTAATGCCTTTCAGGACCCTTATGAAGGACACAAGACCCTTCTAATGCCCCTCAGGACCTTTCTAAAGGCCCTCAGACCCTTCTATTGCCCCTCAGGGCATTTATAAAGGTTCCCAGACCCTTCTAGAGCCCGTCAGGACCCTTATAAAGGCCCCCAGACCATTCTAGAGCCCCTCAGGACACTTCTAAAGGCCCGCAGACCATTCGAATGCCCGCCAGGGCCTTTCTAAAGGTCCCCAGACCCTTCTACTGCCCCTCAGGAGCATTCTAAAGGCCCCCAGACCCTTCTAATGCCTTACAGGGCCTTTCTAAAGGTCCCCAGACCCTTCTAGAGCCCCTGAAGACCCTTCTAAAGGCCCCCAGACCCTTATAGAGCCCCTAAGGACCCTTCTAAAGTCCCCCAGACCCTGCTAATTCCCCTCAGGGCTTTTATAAGGGCACCCAGACCCTTCTAATGCCCCTCAGGACCCCTATAAAGGCACCCAGACCCTTGTAGAGCCTCTCAGGACAGTTTTAAATGCCTCCAGACCCTTGTAGACCCCATCAGGACCATTCTAAAGGCCCCCAGACCCTTCTAATGCCCCTCAGGACCATTCTAAAGGCCCCCAGACCCTTCTAATGCCCCTCAGGGCCTTTCTAAAGTACCCCAGACACTTCTAGAACCTCTCAGGGCCTTTCTACATGACCCCATACCCTTGTAATGCCTCTAAGGGCCTTTCTAAAGGCCCCCATAGCCTTCTAATACCCACCAGGACATTTCTAAAGGCCCCCAGACCCTTCTAATGCCACTCAGGGCCTTTCTAAAGGCCGTGAGACCCTTATAATCCCCCTGAGGGCCTTTAAAAAGGCCCCCAGACGCTTATGGATTGCCTCAGGACGCTTCTAATAGCCCCCAGACCCTTCTAGAGCCCCTCAGGCCTTTCTAAAGGCCCTCAGACCCTTCTAATGCCCCTCAGGGCATTTATAAAGGTTCCCAGACCCTTCTAGAGCCCGGCAGGACCCTTATAAAGGCCCCCAGACCATTCTAGAGCCCTTCAGGAGACTTCTAAAGGCCCGCAGACCATTCTAATGCCCGTCAGAGCCTTTCTAATGGTCCCCAGACCCTTCTACTGCCCACAGGAGCATTCTAAAGGCCCCCAGACCCTTCTAATGCCTTACAGTGCCTTTCTAAAGGTCCCCAGACCCTTCTAGACCCCCTCAGGACCATTCTAAAGGCCCCCAGACCCTTCTAATGCCCCTCAGGACCCTTCTAAAGGCCCCCAGACCCTTCTAATGCCCCTCAGGGCCTTTCTAAAGTACCCCAGACACTTCAAGAACCTCTCAGGGCCTTTCTATATGACTCCAGACCATTGTAATGCCCCTCAGGGCCTTTCTAAAGGCACCCATACCCTTCTAATGCCCCTCAGGACATTTCTAAAGGCCCCCAGACCCTTCTAGAGCCACTCAGGACATTTCTAAAGGTACCCAGACCCTTCTAATGCCACTCAGGGCCTTTCTAAAGGCCGCGAGACCCTTGTAATCCCCCTGAGGGCCTTTAAAAAGGCCCCCAGACCCTTCTGGACCCACTCAGGACGCTTCTAATAGCCCCCAGACACTTCTAGAGCCCCTCAGGGCCTTTCTAAAGGACTCCACACCCTTCTAATGACCCTCAAGACCCATGTAAAGGCCCCCAGACCCTTCTAGATTGCCTCAGGACCCATCTAAAAGCCCCCAGACCCTTCTAATGCCTTTCAGAGCCTTTCTAAAGGCCTCCACACCCTTCTAATGACCCTCAAGACCCATGTAAAGGCCCCTAGACCCTTCTAGATTGCCTCAGGACCCATCTAAAAGCCCCCAGACCCTTCTAATGCCTTTCAGGACCCTTATGAAGGACACAAGACCCTTCTAATGCCCCTCAGGACCTTTCTAAAGGCCCTCAGACCCTTCTATTGCCCCTCAGGGCATTTATAAAGGTTCCCAGACCCTTCTAGAGCCCGTCAGGACCCTTATAAAGGCCCCCAGACCATTCTAGAGCCCCTCAGGACACTTCTAAAGGCCCGCAGACCATTCGAATGCCCGCCAGGGCCTTTCTAAAGGTCCCCAGACCCTTCTACTGCCCCTCAGGAGCATTCTAAAGGCCCCCAGACCCTTCTAATGCCTTACAGGGCCTTTCTAAAGGTCCCCAGACCCTTCTAGAGCCCCTGAAGACCCTTCTAAAGGCCCCCAGACCCTTATAGAGCCCCTAAGGACCCTTCTAAAGTCCCCCAGACCCTGCTAATTCCCCTCAGGGCTTTTATAAGGGCACCCAGACCCTTCTAATGCCCCTCAGGACCCCTATAAAGGCACCCAGACCCTTGTAGAGCCTCTCAGGACAGTTTTAAATGCCTCCAGACCCTTGTAGACCCCCTCAGGACCATTCTAAAGGCCCCCAGACCCTTCTAATGCCCCTCAGGACCCTTCTAAAGGCCCCCAGACCCTTCTAATGCCCCTCAGGGCCTTTCTAAAGTACCCCACACACTTCTAGAACCTCTCAGGGCCTTTCTACATGACCCCATACCCTTGTAATGCCTCTAAGGGCCTTTCTAAAGGCCCCCATAGCCTTCTAATGCCCATCAGGACATTTCTAAAGGCCCCCAGACCCTTCTAATGCCACTCAGGGCCTTTCTAAAGGCCATGAGACCCTTATAATCCCCCTGAGGGCCTTTAAAAAGGCCCCCAGACGCTTATGGATTGCCTCAGGACGCTTCTAATAGCCCCCAGACCCTTCTAGAGCCCCTCAGGGCCTTTCTAAAGGCCCTCAGACCCTTCTAATGCCCCTCAGGGCATTTATAAAGGTTCCCAGACCCTTCTAGAGCCCGGCAGGACCCTTATAAAGGCCCCCAGACCATTCTAGAGCCCTTCAGGAGACTTCTAAAGGCCCGCAGACAATTCTAATGCCCGTCAGAGCCTTTCTAATGGTCCCCAGACCCTTCTACTGCCCACAGGAGCATTCTAAAGGCCCCCAGACCCTTCTAATGCCTTACAGTGCCTTTCTAAAGGTCCCCAGACCCTTCTAGAGCCCCTCAGGACCCTTCTAAAGGCCCCCAGACCCTTCTAATTCCCCTCAGGACAATTCTAAAGGCCCCCAGACCCTTCTAATGCCCCTCAGGGCCTTTCTAAAGTACCCCAGACACGTCTAGAACCTCTCACGGCCTTTCTATATGACCCCAGACCCTTGTAATGCCCCTCAGGACATTTCTAAAGGCCCCCAGACCCTTCTAGAGCCCCTCAGGGCCTTTCTAAAGGCCGCGAGACCCTTATAATCCCCATGAGGGCCTTTAAAAAGGCCCCCAGACCCTTCTGGACCCCCTCAGGACGCTTCTAATAGCCCCCAGACCCTTCTAGAGCCCCTCAGGGCCTTTCTAAAGGCCTCCACACCCTTCTAATGACCCTCAAGACCCATGTAAAGGCCCCCAGACCCTTCTAGATTGCCTCAGGACCCATCTAAAAGCCCCCAGACCCTTCTAATGCCTTTCAGAGCCTTTCTAAAGGCCTCCACACCCTTCTAATGACCCTCAAGACCCATGTAAAGGCCCCTAGACCCTTCTAGATTGCCTCAGGACACATCTAAAAGGCCCCAGACCCTTCTAATGCCTTTCAGGACCCTTATGAAGGACACAAGACCCTTCTAATGCCCCTCAGGACCTTTCTAAAGGCCCTCAGACCCTTCTATTGCCCCTCAGGGCATTTATAAAGGTTCCCAGACCCTTCTAGAGCCCGTCAGGACCCTTATAAAGGCCCCCAGACCATTCTAGAGCCCCTCAGGACACTTCTAAAGGCCCGCAGACCATTCGAATGCCCGCCAGGGCCTTTCTAAAGGTCCCCAGACCCTTCTACTGCCCCTCAGGAGCATTCTAAAGGCCCCCAGAACCTTCTAATGCCTTACAGGGCCTTTCTAAAGGTCCCCAGACCCTTCTAGAGCCCCTGAAGACCCTTCTAAAGGCCCCCAGACCCTTATAGAGCCCCTAAGGACCCTTCTAAAGTCCCCCAGACCCTGCTAATTCCACTCAGGGCTTTTATAAGGGCACCCAGACCCTTCTAATGCCCCTCAGGACCCCTATAAAGGCACCCAGACCCTTGTAGAGCCTCTCAGGACAGTTTTAAATGCCTCCAGACCCTTGTAGACCCCCTAAGGACCATTCTAAAGGCCCCCAGACCCTTCTAATGCCCCTCAGGACCCTTCTAAAGGCCCCCAGACCCTTCTAATGCCCCTCAGGGCCTTTCTAAAGTACCCCAGACACTTCTAGAACCTCTCAGGGCCTTTCTACATGACCCCATACCCTTGTAATGCCTCTAAGGGCCTTTCTAAAGGCCCCCATAGCCTTCTAATGCCCATCAGGACATTTCTAAAGGCCCCCAGACCCTTCTAATGCCACTCAGGGCCTTTCTAAAGGCCGTGAGACCCTTATAATCCCCCTGAGGGCCTTTAAAAAGGCCCCCAGACGCTTATGGATTGCCTCAGGACGCTTCTAATAGCCCCCAGACCCTTCTAGAGCCCCTCAGGGCCTTTCTAAAGGCCCTCAGACCCTTCTAATGCCCCTCAGGGCATTTATAAAGGTTCCCAGACCCTTCTAGAGCCCGGCAGGACCCTTATAAAGGCCCCCAGACCATTCTAGAGCCCTTCAGGAGACTTCTAAAGGCCCGCAGACCATTCTAATGCCCGTCAGAGCCTTTCTAATGGTCCCCAGACCCTTCTACTGCCCACAGGAGCATTCTAAAGGCCCCCAGACCCTTCTAATGCCTTACAGTGCCTTTCTAAAGGTCCCCAGACCCTTCTAGAGCCCCTCAGGACCCTTCTAAAGGCCCCCAGACCCTTCTAATTCCCCTCAGGACAATTCTAAAGGCCCCCAGACCCTTCTAATGCCCCTCAGGGCCTTTCTAAAGTACCCCAGACACGTCTAGAACCTCTCACGGCCTTTCTATATGACCCCAGACCCTTGTAATGCCCCTCAGGACATTTCTAAAGGCCCCCAGACCCTTCTAGAGCCCCTCAGGACATTTCTAAAGGCACTCAGACCCTTCTAATGCCACTCAGGGCCTTTCTAAAGGCCGCTAGACCCTTATAATCCCCATGAGGGCCTTTAAAAAGGCCCCCAGACCCTTCTGGACCCCCTCAGGACTCTTCTAATAGCCCCCAGACCCTTCTAGAGCCCCTCAGGGCCTTTCTAAAGGCCTCCACACCCTTCTAATGACCCTCAAGACCCATGTAAAGGCCCCCAGACCCTTCTAGATTGCCTCAGGACCCATCTAAAAGCCCCCAGACCCTTCTAATGCCTTTCAGGGCCTTTCTAAAGGCCTCCACACCCTTCTAATGACCCTCAAGACCCATGTAAAGGCCCCTAGACCCTTCTACATTGCCTCAGGACCCATCTAAAAGCCCCCAGATCCTTCTAATGCCTTTCAGGACCCTTATGAAGGTCACAAGACCCTTCTAATGCCCCTCAGGACCTTTCTAAAGGCCCTCAGACCCTTCTAATGCCCCTCAGGGCATTTATAAAGGTACCCAGACCCTTCTAGAGCCTGTCAGGACCCTTATAAAGGCCCCCAGACCATTCTAGAGCCCCTCAGGACACTTCTAAAGGCCCACAGACCATTCTAATGCCCCTCAGGGCCTTTATAAAGGTCCCCAGACCCTTCTACTGCCCCTCAGGAGCATTCTAAAGGCCCCCAGACCTTTCTAATGCCCCACAGGGCCTTTCTAAATGTCCCCAGAACATTCTAGAGCAACTGAAGACCCTTCTAAAGGCCCCCAGACCCTTATAGAGCCCTTCAGGACCCTTCTAAAGCCCCCAGACCCTTCTAATGCCCCTCAGGGCTTTTCTATAGTACACCAGACACTTCTAGAACCTCTCAGGGCCTTTCTATATGACCCCAGACCCTTGTAATGCCCCTCAGGGCCTTTCTAAAGGCACCCATACCCTTCTAATGCCCCTCAGGACCATTATAAAGGCCCCCAGACCCTTCTAGAGCCCCTCAGGACATTTCTAAAGGCACCCAGACCCTTCTAATGCCACTCAGGGCCTTTCTAAAGGCCGCTAGACCCTTATAATCCCCCTGAGGGCCTTTAAAAAGGCCCCCAGACTTTTCTGGACCCCCTCAGGACGTTTCTAATAGCCCCCAGACCCTTCTAGAGCCCTTCAAGGCCTTTCTAAAGGCCTCCACACCCTTCTAATGACCCTCAAGACCCATGTAAAGGCCCCTAGACCCTTCTAGATTGCCTCAGGACCCATCTAAAAGCCCCCAGACCCTTCTAATGCCTTTCAGGACCCTTCTAAAGGCCACAAGACCCTTCTAATGCCTTTCAGGACCTTTCTAAAAGCCCTCAGACCCTTCTAATGCCCCTCAGGGCATTTATAAAGGTTCCCAGACCCTTCTAGAGCCCGTCAGGACCCTTATAAAGGCCCTCAGACCATTCTAGAGCCCATCAGGACACTTCTAAAGGCCCGCAGACCATTCTAATGCCCATCAGGGCCTTTATAAAGGTCCCCAGACCCTTCTACTGCCCCTCAGGAGCATTCTAAAGGCCCCCAGACCCTTCTAATACGCCATAGGGCCTTTCTAAAGGCCGCGAGACACTTATCATCCCCCTGAGGGCCTTTAAAAAGGCCCCCAGACCCTTCTGGACCCACTCAGGACGTTTCTAATACCCCCAGACCCATCTAGAGCCCCTCAGGGCCTTTCTAAAGGCCTCCACACCCATCTAATGACCCTCAAGACCCATGTAAATGCCCCCAGACCCTTCTAGATTGCCTCAGGACCCATCTAAAAGACTCCAGACCCTTGTAATGCCTTTCAGGACCCTTATGAAGGCCACAAGACCCTTCTAATGCCCCTCAGGACCTTTCTAAAGGCCCTCAGACTATTCAAATGCCCCTCAGGACTCTTTTAATGGCCACCCAGACCCTTCTAATGCCCCTCAGGACTCTTTTAAAGGCCAACCAGACCCTTCTAATGCCCCTCAGGACACTTCTAAAGGACCCCAGACCCTTCTAAAGCCACTCAGGGCCTTTCTAAATTACCCCAGAGACTTCTACAACCTCTCAGAGCCTTTCTATATGACCCCAGACCCTTGTAATGCCCCTCAGGGCCTTTCTAAAGGCAGCGAGACCCTTATAATCCCCCTGAGGGCCTTTAAAAAGGCCCCCAGACTTTTCTGGACCCCCTCAGGACGCTTCTAATAGCCCCCAGACCCTTCTAGAGCCCTTCAGGGCCTTTCTAAAGGCCTCCACACCCTTCTAATGACCCTCAAGACCCATGTAAAGGCCCCCAGACCCTTCTGGATTGCCTCAGGACCCATCTAAAAGCCCCCAGACCCTTCTAATACCTTTCAGGGCCTTTCTAAAGGCCTCCACATCCTTCTAATGACCCTCAAGACCCATGTAAAGGCCCCCAGACCCTTCTGGATTGCCTCAGGACCCATCTAAAAGCCCCCAGACCCTTCTAATGCCTTTCAGGACCCTTATGAAGGCCACAAGACCCTTCTAATGCCCCTCAGGTCATTTATAAAGGTTCCCAGACCCTTCTAGAGCCCGTCAGGACCCTTATAAAGGCCCCCAGACCATTCTAGAGCCCCTCAGGACACTTCTAAAGGCCCGCAGACCATTCTAATGCCTGTCAGGGCCTTTATAAAGGTCCCCAGACCCTTCTATTGCCCCTCAGGAGCATTCTAAAGGCCCCCAGACCCTTCTAATGCCCCACAGGGCCTTTCTAAAGGTCCCCAGACCCTTCTAGAGCCCCTGAAGACCCTTCTAAAGGCCCCCAGACCCTTATAGAGCCCCTCAGGACCCTTCTAAAGTCCCCCAGACCCTGCTAATTCCCCTCAGGTCTTTTATAATGACCACAAGACCTATCTAACGCCCCTCAGGACCCTTATAAAGGCACCCAGACAATTCTAGAGCCTCTCAGGACAGTTTTAAATGCCTCCAGACCCTTCTAGACCCCCTCAGGACCATTCAAAAGGCCCCCAGACCCTTCTAATGCCCCTCAGGACCCTTCTAAAGGCCCCCAGACCCTTCTAATGCCACTCAGGGCCTTTCTAAAGGCCGCGAGACCATTATCATCCGCCTGAGGACCTTTAAAAAGGCCCCCAGACCCTTCTGGACCCCCTCAGGACGCTTCTAATAGCCCCCAGACCCTTCTAGAGCCCCTCAGGGCCTTTCTAAAGGCCTCCACACCCTTCTAATGACCCTCAAGACCCATGTAAAAGCTCCCAGACCCTTCTAAATTGCTTCAGGACCCATCTAAAAGCCCCCAGACCCTTCTAATGCCTTTCAGGACCACTATGGCGGCCACAAGACCCTTCTTATACCCTCAGGACCTTTCTAAAGGCCCTCAGACCCTTCTAATGCCCCCCAGGACCCTTCTAAAGGCCCCCAGAACCTTCTAATGCCTTTAAGGGCCTTTGTATAGTACCCCAGACACTTTTAGAACCTCTCAGGGCCTTTCTATATGACCCCAGACCCTTGTAAGGCCCCTCAGGGCCTTTCTAAAGGCACCCATACCCTTCTAATGCTCCTCAGGACATTTCTAAAGGCCCCCAGACCCTTCTAGAGCCCCTCAGAACATTTCTAAAGGCACCCTGACCCTTCTAATGCCACTCAGGTCCTTTCTAAAGGCCGCGAGACCCTTGTAATCTCCCTGAGGGCCTTTAAAAAGGCCCCCAGACCCTTCTGGACCCACTCAGGACGCTTCTAATAGAATCCAGACCCTTCTAGAGCTCCTAAGGGCCTTTCTAAAGGCCTCCACACCCTTCTAATGACCCTCAAGACCCATGTAAAGGCCCCCAGACCCTTCTAGATTGCCTCAGGACCCATCTAAAAGCCCCCAGACCCTTCTAATGCCTTTCAGGGCCTTTCTAAAGGCCTCCACACCCTTCTAATGACCCTCAAGACCCATGTAAAGGCCCCTAGACGCTTCTAGATTGCCTCAGGACACATCTAAAAGCCCCCAGACCCTTCTAATGCCTTTCAGGACCCTTATGAAGGCCACAAGACCCTTCTAATGCACCTCAGGACCTTTCTAAAGGCCCTCAGACCATTCTATTGCCCCTCAGGGCATTTATAAAGGTTCCCAGACCCTTCTAGAGCCCGTCAGGACCCTTATAAAGGCCCCCAGACCATTCTAGAGCCAATCAGGACACTTCTAAAGGCCGGCAGACCATTCTAATGCCCGTCAGGGCCTTTCTAAAGGTCCCCAGACCCTTCTACTGCCCCTCAGGAGCATTCTAAAGGCCCCCAGACCCTTCTAATGCCTTACAGGGCCTTTCTAAAGGTCCCCAGACCCTTCTAGAGCCCCTGAAGACCCTTCTAAAGGCCCCCAGACCCTTATAGAGCCCCTCAGGACCCTTCTAAAGTCCCCCAGACCCTGCTAATTCTCCTCAGGGCTTTTATAAGGGCACCCAGACCCTTCTAATGCCCCTCAGAACCCCTATAAATGCACCCAGACCCTTGTAGAGCCTCTCAGGACAGTTTTAAATGCCTCCAGACCCTTCTAGACCCCCTCAGGACCATTCTAAAGGCCCCCAGACCCTTCTAATGCCCCTCAGGACCCTTCTAAAGGCCCCCAGACCCTACTAATGCCCATCAGGGCCTTTCTAAAGTACCCCAGACACTTCTAGAACCTCTCAGGGCCTTTCTAAATGACCCCAGACCCTTGTAATGCCCCTCAGGGCCTTTCTAAAGGCCCCCAGACCCTTCTGGACCCCCTCAGGACGCTTCTAATAGCCCCCAGACCCTTCTAGAGCCCCTCAGGGCCTTTCTAAAGGCCTCCACACCCTTCTAATGCCCCTCAAGACCCATGTAAAGGCTCCCAGACCCTTCTAGATTGCTTCAGGACCCATCTAAAAGCCCCCAGACCCTTCTAATGCCTTTCAGGACCTTTATTAAGGCCACAAGACCCTTCTAATGCCCCTCAGGACCTTTCTAAATGCCCTCAGACCCTTCTAATGCCCCTCAGGGCATTTATAAAGGTTCCCAGACCCTTCTAGATCCCGTCAGGACCCTTATAAAGGCCCCCAGACCATTCTAGAGCCCATCAGGACACTTCTAAAGGCTCGCAGACCATTCTAATGCCCGTCAGGGCCTTTCTAAAGGTCCCCAGACACTTCTACTGCCCCTCAGAAGCATTCTAAAGGCCCCCAGACCCTTCTAATTCCCCACAGGGCCTTTCTAAAGTACCCCAGACCCTTCTAGAGCCCCTGAAGACCCTTCTAAAGGCCCCCAGATCCTTCTAGAGCCCCTCAGGACCCTTCTAAAGTCCCCCAGAACCTGCTAATTCCCCTCAGGGCTTTTATAAGGGCACCCAGACCCTTCTAATGCCCCTCAGGACCCTTACAAAGGCACCCAGACCCTTCTAGAGCCTCTCAGGACAGTTTTAAATGCCTCCAGACCCTTCCAGATGCCCTCAGGACCATTCTAAAGGCACCCAGACCCTTCTAATGCCCCTCAGGGCCTTTCTAAAGGCACCCAGACCCTTCTAATTCCCCTCAGGACCATTCTAAAGGCCCTCAGACCCTTCTAATGCCCCTCAGGGCATTTATACAGGTACCCAGACCCTTCTAGGGCCCTTCAGGACCCTTATAAAGGCCCCCAGACCATTCTAGAGCCAATCAGGACACTTCTAAAGGCCCGCAGACCATTCTAATGCCCGTCAGGGCCTTTCTAAAGGTCCCCAGACCCTTCTACTGCCCCTCAGGAGCATTCTAAAGGCCCCCAGACCCTTCTAATGCCCCACAGGGCCTTTCATAAGGTCCCCAGACCCTTATAGAGCCCTTCAGGACCCTTCTAAAGGCCCCCAGACCCTGCTAATTCCCCCCAGGGCCTTTCTAAAGTACCACAGACACTTCTAGAAACTCTCAGGGCCTTTCTATATGACCCAAGACCCTTGTAATACCCTTCATGGCTTTTCTAAAGGCCCCCATGATCTGGGGGCCTTTAGAATGCTCCTGAGGGGCAGTAGAAGGATCTGGGGACCTTTAGAAAGGCCCTGACGGGCATTAGAATGGTCTGCGGGCCTTTAGAAGTGTCCTGAGGGGCTCTAGAATGGTCTGGGGGCCTTTATAAGGGTCCTGACGGGCTCTAGAAAGGTCTGGGAACCTTTATAAATGACCTGAGGTGCATTAGAAGGGTCTGAGGGCCTTTAGAAAGGTCCTGAGGGGCATTAGAAGGGTCTTGTGGCCTTCATAAGGGTCCTGAAAGGCAATAGAATGGTCTGGGGGCTTTTAGATGGGTCCTGAGGCAATCTAGAAGGGTCTGGAGGCCTTTACATGGGTCTTCAGGGTCATTAGAAGGGTGTGGAGGCCTTTAGAAAGGCCCTGAAAGGCATTAGAAGGGTCTGGGGGCTTTTAGATGGGACCTGATGCAATCTAGAAGGATCTGGGGGCCTTTACATGGGTCTTGAGGGTCATTAGAAGGGTGTGGAGGCCTTTAGAAAGGCCCTGAGGGGCTCTAGAAGGGTCTGGCGGCCTTTAGAAATGTCCTGAGGGGCATTAGAAGGGTATGGGGGCCTTTAGAAATGTCCTGAGGGGCATTAGAAGGGTATGGGGGCCTTTAGAAATGTCCTGACTGGCATTAGAAGGGTATGGGGGCCTTTAGAAATGTCCTGAGGGGCTCTAGAAGGTCTAGGGGCCTTTAGAAATGTTTTGAGGGGCATTAGAAGGGTATGGGGGCCTTTAGAAAGGCCCTGAGGGGCATTACAAGGGTCTGGGGTCATATAGAAAGGCCCTGAGATGTTCTAGAAGTGTCTGGGGTACTTTAGAAAGGCCCTGAGGGGCATTAGAAGGGTCTGGGCGCCTTTAGAAGGGTCCTGAGTGGCATTAGAAGGGTCTGGGTGCCTTTAGAATGGTCCTGAGGGGGTATAGAAGGGTGTGGAGGCATTTAAAACTGTCCTGAGATGCTCTAGAAGGGTCTGGGTGCCTTTATAAGGGTCCTGAGGGGCATTAGAAGGGTCTAGGTGCACTTATAAAAGCCCTGAGGGGAATTAGCAGGGTCTGGGGGACTTTAGAAGGGTCTTGAGGGGCTCTAGAAGGGTCTAGGGACCTTTAGAAAGGCCCTGTGGGGCATTAAAATGGTCTGGGGGCCTTTAGAATGCTCCTGAGGGGCAGTAGAAGGGTCTGGGGACCTTTAGAAAGGCCCTGACGGGCATTAGAATGGTCTGCGGGCCTTTAGAAGTGTCCTGAGGGGCTCTAGAAAGGTCTGGGGGACTTTATAAGGGTCCTGACGGGCTCTAGAAGGGTCTGGGAACCTTTATAAATGCCCTGAGGGGCATTAGAAGGGTCTGAGGGCCTTTAGAAAGGTCCTGAGGGGCATTAGAATGGTCTTGTGGCCTTCATAAGGGTCCTGAAAGGCATTAGAAGGGTCTGGGGTCTTTTAGATGGGTCCTGAGGCAATCTAGAAGAGTCTGGGGGCCTTTACATTGGACTTGAGGATCATTAGAAGGGTGTGGAGGCCTTTAGAAAGGCACTGAAAGGCATTAGAAGGGTCTGGGCGCATTTAGATGGGTCCTGAGGCAATCTAGATGGATCTGGGGGCCTTTACATGGGTCTTGAGGGTCATTAGAAGGGTGTGGAGGCTTTTAGAAAGGCCCTGAGGGGCTCTAGAAGCGTCTGGCGGCCTTTAGAAATGTCCTGAGGGGCATTAGAAGGGTCTGGGGGCCTTTAGAAATGTCCTGAGGGGCATTAGAAGGGTATGGGGGCCTTTAGAAATGTCCTGAGGGGCATTAGAAGGGTATGGGGGCCTTTAGAAATGTCCTGATGGGCTCTAGAAGGTTTGGGGGCCTTTAGAAATGTCCTGAGGGGCATTAGAAGGGTATGGGGGCCTTTAGAAATGTCCTGAGGGGCATTAGAAGGGTGTGGGGGCCTTTAAAAATGTCCTGAGAGGCATTAGAAGGGTATGGGGGCCTTTAGAAATGTCCTGATGGGCTCTAGAAGGTCTGGGGGCCTTTAGAAATGTCCTGAGGGGCATTAGAAGGGTAGGGGGTCCTTTAGAAAGGCCCTGAGGGGCATTACAAGGGTCTGGGTTCATATAGAAAGGCCCTGAGGGGCATTAGAAGGGTCTTATGGCCTTCATAAGGGTCCTGAAAGGCATTAGAAGGGTCTGGGGGCTTTTAGATGGGTCCTGAGACAATCTTGAAGGGTCTAGGGGCCTTTACATGGGTCTTGAGGGTCATTAGAAGGGTCTTGTGTACTTCATAAGGGTCCTGAAATGCATTAGAAGGGTCTGGGGGCTTTTAGATGGGTCCTGAGGCAATCTAGAAGGGTCTGCGGTCCTTTACATGCGTCTTGAGGGTCATTAGAAGGGTCTGGGGACCTTTAGAAAGGCCCTGTGGGGCATTAGAAGGGTCTGGGGGCCTTTAGAATGCTCCTGAGGGGCAGTAGAAGGGTCTGGGGACCTTTATAAAGGTTCTGATGGGCATTAGAATGGTCTGTGGGCCTTTAGAAGTGTCCTGAGGGGCTCTAGAATGGTCTGGGGGCCTTTATAAGGATCGTGACGGGCTCTAGAAGGGTCTGGGAACCTTTATAAATGCCCTGAGGGGCATTAGAAGGGTCTTAGGGCCTTTAGAAAGGTCCTGAGGGGCATTAGAAGGGTCTTGTGGCCTTCATAAGGGTCCTGAAAGGCTTTAGAAGGGTCTGGGGGCTTTTAGATGGGTCCTGAGGCAATCTAGAAGGGTCTAGGGTCCTTTACATGGGTCTTTAGGGTCATTAGAAGGGTGTGGAGGCCTTTAGAAAGGTCCTGAGGGGCTCTAGAAGGGTCTGGGGGCTATTAGAAGTGTCCTTAGGGGGTCCAGAAGGGTCTCGGGGCCTTTAGAAATGTCCTGAGGGGCATTAGAAGGGTATGGGGGCCTTTAGAAAGGCCCTGAGTGGCATTACAAGGGTCTGGGGTCATATAGAAAGGCCCTGAGAGGTTCTAGAAGTGTCTGGGGTACTTTAAAAAAGCCCTCAGGGGCATTAGATGGGTCTGGGCGCCTTTAGAAGGGTCCTGAGGCGCATTAGAATGGTCTGAGGGCCTTTAGAATGGTCCTGAGGGGGTCTAGAAGGGTCTGGAGACATTTAAAACTGTCCTGAGAGGCTCTAGAAGGGTCTGGGTGACTTTATAAGGGTCATGAGGGGCATTAGAAGGGTCTTGTGGCCTTTAGAAAGGCCCTGAAAGGCATTAGAAGGGTCTGGGGGCTTTTAGATAGGTCCTGAGGCAATCTTGAAGGGTCCAGGGCCTTTACATGTGTCCTCAGGGTCATTAGAAGGGTGTGGAGGCCTTTAGAAAGGGCCTGAGGGGCTCTAGAAGGGTCTGGGGGCTATTAAAAGCATCCTGAGGGGGTCCAGAAGGGTCTGGGGGCCTTTTAAAAGGCCCTCAGGGGGATTATAAGGGTCTCGCGGCCTTTCGAAAGGCCCTGAGTGGCATTAGAAGGGTCTGGGGGCCTTTAGAAATGTCCTGAGGGGCTCTAGAAGGGTCTGGGGGCCTTTACAAATGTCCTGTGGGGCATTAGAAGGGTCTGGGGGCCTTTAGAATGGTCCTGAGGGGGTCTAGAAGGGTCTGGAGGCATTTAAAACTGTCCTGAGAGGCTCTAGAAGGGTCTGGGTGCCTTTATAAGGGTCCTGAGGCGCATTAGAAGGGTCTGGGTGCCCTTATAAAAGCCCTGAGGGGAATTATCAGGGTCTGGGGGACTTTAGAAGCGTCCTGTGGGGCTCTATAAGGGTCTGGGGACCTTTAGAAAGGCCCTGTAATGCATTAGAATGGTCTGGGGGCCTTTAGAATGCTCCTGAGGGGCAGTAGAAGGGTCTGGGTACCTGTATAAAGGCCCTGATGTGCATTAGAATGGTCTGCGGGCTTTAGAAGTGTCCTGAGGGGCTCTAGAATGGTTTGGGGGCCTTTATAAGGGTCCTGACGGGCTCTAGAAGGGTCTGGGAACCTTTATAAATGCCCTGAGGGGCATTAGAAGGGTCTGAGGGCCTTTAGAAAGGTCCTGAGGGGCATTAGAAGGGTCTTGTGTCCTTCATAAGGGTCCTGAAAGTCATTAGAAGGGTCTGGGGTCTTTTAGATGGGTCCTGAGGCAATCTAGAAGGGTCAGGGGGCCTTTACATGGGTCTTGAGGGTCATTAGAAGGGTGTGGAGGTCTTTAGAAAGGCCCTCAGGGGCTCTAGAAGTGTCTGGGGGATATTAGAAGCGTCCTGAGGGGGTCCAGAAGGGTCTGGGGGCCTTTTTAAAGGCCCTCAGGGGGATTACAAAGTTCTCGCAGCCTTTAGAAAGGCCCTGAGTGGCATTACAAGGGTCTGGGTTCATATAGAAAGGCCCTGAGAGGTTCTAGAAGTGTCTGGGGTACTTTAGAAAGGCCCTGAGGGGCATTAGAAGGGTCTGGGTGCCTTTAGAAAGGTTCTGATTGGCATTTGAATGGTCTGGGGGCCTTTAGAAAGGCCCTGAGGTGGATTAGAAGGGTCTGGGGTCCTTTAGAATTGTCCTGAGGGGCTCTAGAAGGGTCTGGGGGCTTCTAGAATGGTCCTGAGGTGTTCTATAAAGATCTGGGGTCCTTTAGAAATGCCCTGAGGTGCTCTAAAAGTGTCTCGGGGCCTTAAGAAGGGTCCTGAGGGCCATTAGAAGGGTCTTGTGGCCTTTAGAAAGGCCCTGAAAGGCATTAGAAGGGTCTGGGGGCTTTTAGATGGGTCCTGAGGCAATCTTGAAGGGTCTGGGGCCTATACATGGGTCCTCAGAGTCATTTGAATAGTGTGGAGGCCTTTAGAAAGGCCCTGAGGGGCTCTAGAAGGGTCTGGGGGCTATTAGAAGCGTCCTGAGGGGGTCCAGAAGGGTCTGGGGGCCTTTCTAAAGGCCCTCAGGGGGATTAGAAGGGTCTGGCGGCCTTTAGAAAGGCCCTGAGTGGCATTAGAAGGGTCTGGGTGCCTTTAGAAATGTCCTGAGGGGCTCTAGAAGGGTCTGGGGGCCTTTAGAAATGTCCTGTGGGGCATTAGAAGGGTATGGGGGCCTTTAGAAAGGCCCTGAGGGGCATTACAAGGGTTTGGGGTCATATAGAAAGGCCCTGAGAGGTTCTTGAAGTGTCTGGGGGCATTTAGAAAGGCCCTGAGGGGCATTAGAAGGGTCTGGGGGCCTTTAGAAGGGTCCTGAGGGGCATTAGAAGGGTCTGGGGGCCTTTAGAATGGTCCTGAGGGGGTCTAGAAGGGTCTGGAGGCATTTAAAACTGTCCTGAGAGGCTCTACAAGGGTCTGGGTGCCTTTATAGGGGTCTTGAGGGGCTTTAGAAGGGTCTGGGTGCCCTTATAAAAGCCCTGAGGGGAATTATCAGGGTCTGGGGGACTTTAGAAGGGTCCTGAGGGGCTCTATAAGGGTCTGAGGACCTTTAGAAAGGCCCTGTAATGCATTAGAATGGTCTGGGGGCCTTTAGAATGCTCCTGAGGGGCAGTAGAAGGGTCTGGGGACCTGTATATAGGCCCTGATGGGCATTAGAATCCTCTGCAGGCCTTTAGAAGTGTCCTGAGGGGCTCTAGAATGGTCTGGGGGCCTTTATAAGGGTCCTGATGGGCTCTAGAAGGGTCTGGGAACCTTTATAAATGCCCTGAGGGGCATTAGAAGGGTCTGAGGGCCTTTAGAAAGGTCCTGAGGGGCATTAGAAGGGTCTTGTGTCCTTCATAAGCGTCCTGAAAGGCATTAGAAGGGTCTGGGGGCTTTTAGATGGGTCCTGAGGCAATCTAGAAGGGTCTAGGAGCCTTTACATGGGTCTTGAGGGTCATTAGAAGGGTGTGGAGGCCTTTAGAAAGGCCATGAAAGGCATTAGAAAGGTTTGGGGGCTTTTAGATGGATCCTGAGTCAATCTAGAAGGGTCTGGGGGCCTTTACATGCGTCTTGAGGGTCATTAGAAGGGTGTGGAGGCCTTTAGAAAGGCCTTGAGGGGCTCTAGAAGGGTCTGGGGGATATTAGAAGCGTCCTGAGGGGGTCCAGAAGGGTCTGGGGGCCTTTTTAAAGGCCCTCAGGGGGATTATAAGGGTCTCGCGGCATTTAGAAAGGCCCTGAGTGGCATTACAAGGGTCTGGGGTCATACAGAAAGGCCCTTAGTTGTTCTAGAAGTGTCTGGGGTACTTTAGAAAGGCCCTGAGGGGGATTAGAAGCGTCTGGGGGCCTTTAGAAGGGTTCTGATTGGCATTTGAATGGTCTGGGGGCCTTTAGAAAGGCCCTGAGGGGCATTAGAAGGGTCTGGGGTCCTTTAGAAAGGCCCTGAGGGGCATTAGAAAAGTCTGGGGACTTTAGAATGGTCCTGAGGGGGTCTAGAAGGGTCTTGACGCATTTAAATTGTCCTGAGGGGCTCTAGAAGGGTCTGGGGGCCTCTATAAGTTTCCTGAGGTGCCCTAGAAAGATCTGGGGTCCTTTAGAAATGTCCTGAGGTGGTCTAAATATGTCTCGGGGCCTTTAGAATGTTCCTGAAAGGCATTAGACGGGTCTGGGGGCCTTTAGAAATGCCCTGAGGGGCATTAGAAAGGTCTGGGGCCTTTTAGAAGGGACTAGAGGGGATCTAGAAGGGTCTGGAGGCCTTTAGAAGTGTCCTGAGGGGCTCTAGAATGGTCTGGGGGCCTTTAGAAAGGCCCTGACGGGCTCTAGAAGGGTGAGGGAGCCGTTAGAAGGATGTTGAGGGACTCTTGAAGGTTCTGCAGACTTTTAGAATGGCCCTCAGGGGCTCTAAATGAGTCTGGGGGCCTTTAGAATGGGCCTGAGGGGAACTAGAAGGGTCTGGGGACCTTTAGAAATGCCCTGAGGGGCATTAGAAGGGTCTGGGGGCATTTAGAAAGGCCCTGAGGGGCATTAGAAGGGTCTGGGGGGATTTAGAATGCTCCTGAGGGGCAGTAGAAGGGTCTGTTAACATTTATAAAGGCCCTGACAAGCATTAGAATGGTCTGCGGGCCTTTAGAAATGTCCTGAGTGGCTCTAGAATGGTCTGGAGGCTTTTATAAGGGTCCTGACGGGCTCTAGAAGGGTGTGGGAACCTTTATAAATGCCCTGAGAGGCATTAGAAGGGTCTGAGGGCCTTTAGAAAGGTCCTGAGGGGCATTAGAAGGGTCTTGTGGCCTTCATAAGGGTCCTGAAAGGCATTAGAATGGTCTGGGGACTTTTAGATTGGTCCTGAGGCAATCTAGAAGGGTCTAGGGGCCTTTACATGGGTCTTGAGTGTCATTAGAAGGGTGTGGAGGCCTTTAGAAAGGCCCTGAGGGGCTCTAGAAGGGTCTGGGGGCTATTAGAAGCGTCCTGAGGGGGTCCAGAAGGGTCTGGGGGCCTTTTTAAAGGCCCTCAGGGGGATTACAAGGGTCTCGCGGCCTTTCGAAAGGCCCTGAGTGGCATTACAAGGGTCTGGGTTCATATAGAAAGGCCCTGAGAGGTTCTAGAAGTGTCTGGGGTACTTTAGAAAGGCCCTGAGGGGCATTAGAAGGGTCTGGTTGACTTTAGAAGGGTTCTGATTGGCATTTGAATGGTCTGGGGGCCTTTAGAAAGGCCCTGAGGTGGATTAGAAGGGTCTGGGGTCCTTTAGAAGCGTCCTGAGTGGCTCTAAAAGGGTCTGAGGGCCTCTAGAATGGTCCTGAGGTGCTCTATAAAGATCTGGGGTCCTTTAGAAATGCCCTGAGGTGCTCTAAAAGTGTCTCGGGGCCTTAAGAAGGGTCCTGAGGGCCATTAGAAGGGTCTTGTGTCCTTTAGAAAGGCCCTGAAAGGCATTAGAAGGGTCTGGGGGCTTTTAGATGGGTCCTGAGGCAATCTTGAAGGGTCCGGGGCCTTTACATGGGTCCTCAGAGTCTTTTGAATAGTGTGGAGGCCTTTAGAAAGGCCCTGAGGGGCTCTAGAAGGGTCTGGGGGCTATTAGAAGCGTCCTGAGGGGGTCCAGAAGGGTCTGGGGGCCTTTTAAAAGGCCCTCAGGTGGATTATAAGGGTCTCGCGGCCTTTAGAAAGGCCCTGAGTGGCATTAGAAGGGTCTGGGGGCCTTTAGAAATGTCCTGTGGGGCATTAGAAGGGTATGGGGGCCTTTAGAAAGGCCCTGAGGGGCATTACAAGGGTTTGGGGTCATATAGAAAGGCCCTGAGGGGTTCTAGAAGTGTCTGGGGTACTTTAGAAAGGCCCGGAGGGGCATTAGAAGGGTCTGGGGGCCTTTAGAAGGGTCCTGAGGGGCATTAGATGGGTCTGGGGGCCTTTAGAATGGTCCTGAGGGGGTCTAGAAGGGTCTGGAGGAATTTAAATCTGTCCTGAGAGGCTCTAGAAGGGTCTGGGTGCCTTTATAGGGGTCTTGAGGGGCATTAGAAGGGTCTGGGTGCCCTTATAAAAGCCCTGAGGGGAATTATCAGGGTCTGGGGGACTTTCGAAGGGTCCTGAGGGGCTCTATAAGGGTCTGGGGACCTTTAGAAAGGCCCTGTAATGCATTAGAATGGTCTGGGGGCCTTTAGAATGCTCTTGAGGGGCAGTAGAAGGGTCTGGGGACCTGTATAAAGGCCCTGATGGGCATTAGAATGGTCTGCGGGCCTTTAGAAGTGTCCTGAGGGGCTCTACAATGGTCTGGGGGCCTTTATAAGGGTCCTGACGGGCTCTAGAAGGGTCTGGGAACATTTATGAATGCCCTGAGGGGCATTAGAAGGGTCTGAGGGCCTTTAGAAAGGTCCTGAGGGGCATTAGAAGGGTCTTGTGTCCTTCATAAGGGTCCTGAAAGGCATTAGAAGGGTCTGCGGGCTTTTAGATGGGTCCTGAGGCAATCTAGAAGGGTCTGGGGGCCTTTACATGGGTCTTGAGTGTCATTAGAAGGGTGTGGAGGCCTTTAGAAAGGCCCTGAGGGGCTCTAGAAGGGTCTGGGTTCTATTAGAAGCGTCCTGAGGGGATTCAGAAGGGTCTGGGGACCTTTTTAAAGGCCCTCAGGGGGATTACAAAGGTCTCGCGGCCTTTAGAAAGGCCCTGAGTGGCATTACAAGGGTCTGGGTTCATATAGAAAGGCCCTGAGAGGTTCTAGAAGTGTCTGGGGTACTTTAGAAAGGCCCTGAGGTGGATTAGAAGGGTCTGGTGTCCTTTAGAATCGTCCTGAGAGGCTCTAGAAGGGTCTGGGGGCCTCTAGAATGGTCCTGAGGTGTTCTATAAAGATCTGGGGTCCTTTAGAAATGCCCTGAGGTGCTCTAAAAGTGTCTCGGGGCCTTAAGAAGGGTCCTGAGGGCCATTAGAAGGGTTTTGTGGCCTTTAGAAAGGCCCTGAAAGGTATTAGAAGGGTCTGGGGGCTTTTAGATGGGTCCTGAGGCAATCTTGAAGGGTCCGGGGCCTTTACATGGGTCCTCAGAGTCATTTGAATAGTGTGGAGGCCTTTAGAAGGGCCCTGAGGGGCTCTAGAAGGGTCTGGGGGCTATTAGAAACGTCCTGAGGGGGTCCAGAAGGGTCTGGGGGCCTTTTAAAAAAGGACCTCAGGGGGATTACAAGTGTCTCGCGGCCTTTAGAAAGGCCCTGAGTGGCATTAGAAGGGTCTGGGTGCCTTTAGAAATGTCCTGAGGGACTGTAGAAGGGTCTGGGGGCCTTTAGAAATGTCCTGTGGGGCATTAGAAGGGTATGGGGGCCTTTAGAAAGGCCCTGATGGGAATTACAAGGGTTTGGGGTCATATAGAAAGGCCCTGAGAGGTTCTAGAAGTGTCTGGGGTACTTTAGAAAGGCCCTGAGGGGCATTAGAAGTGTCTGGGGGCCTTTAGAAGGGTCCTGAGGGGCATTAGAAGGCTCTGGGGGCCTTTAGAATGGTCCTGAGAGGCTCTAGAAGGGTCTGGGTGCCTTTATAGGGGTCTTGAGGGGCATTAGAAGGGTCTGGGTGCCCTTATAAAAGCCCTGAGGGGAATTATCACGGTCTGGGGGACTTTAGAAGGGTCCTGAGGGGCTCTATAAGGGTCTGGGGACCTTTAGAAAGGCCCTGTAATGCATTAGAATGGTCTAGGGGCCTTTAGAATGCTCCTGAGGGGCAGTAGAAGGGCCTGGGGACCTGTATAAAGGCCCTGATGGGCATTAGAATGGTCTGTGGGCCTTTAGAAGTGTCCTGAGGGGCTCTAGAATGGTCTGGGGGCCTTTATAAGGGTTCTGACGGGCTCTAGAAGGGTCTGGGAACCTTTATAAATGCCCTGAGGGGCATTAGAAGGGTCTGAGGGCCTTTAGAAAGGTCCTGAGGGGCATTAGAAGGGTCTTGTGTCCTTCATAAGGGTCCTGAAAGGCATTAGAAGGGTCTGGGGGCTTTTAGATGGGTCCTGAGGCAATCTAGAAGGGTCTGGGGCCATTACATGGGTCTTGAGGGTCATTAGAAGGGTGTGGAGGCCTTTAGAAAGGCCCTCAGGGGCTGTAGAAGGGTCTGGGGGCTATTAGAAGCGTCCTGAGGGGGTCCAGAATGGTTTGGGGGCCTTTTTAAAGGCCCTCAGGGGGATTACAAAGGTCTCGCAGCCTTTAGAAAGGCCCTGAGTGGCATTACAAGGGTCTGGGTTCATATAGAAAGGCCCTGAGAGGTTCTAGAAGTGTCTGGGGTACTTTAGAAAGGCCCTGATGGGCATTAGAAGGGTCTGGGTGCCTTTAGAAGGGTTCTGATTGGCATTTGAATGGTCTGGGGGCCTTTAGAAAGGCCCTGAGGTGGATATAGAAGGGTCTGGGGTCCTTTAGAATCGTTCTGAGAGGCTCTAGAAGGGTCTGGGGGCCTCTAGAATGGTCCTGAGGTGCTCTATAAAGATCTGGGGTCCTTTAGAAATGCCCTGAGGTGCTCTAAAAGTGTCTCGGGGCCTTAAGAATGGTCCTGAGGGCCATTAGAAGGGTCTTGTGGCCTTTAGAAAGGCCCTGAAAGGCATTAGAAGGGTCTGGGGGCTTTTAGATGGGTCCTGAGGCAATCTTGAAGGGTCCGGGGCCTTTACATGGGTCCTCAGAGTCATTTGAATAGTGTGGAGGCCTTTAGAAAGGCCCTGAGGGGCTCTAGAAGGGTCTGGGGGCTATTAGAAGCGTCCTGAGGGGGTCCAGAAGGGTCTGGGGGCCTTTTTAAAGGCCCTCAGGGGGATTACAAGGGTCTCGCGGCCTTTAGAAAGGCCCTGAGTGGCATCACAAGGGTCTGGGTTCATATAGAAAGGCCCTGAGAGGTTCTAGAAGTGTCTGGGGTACTTTAGAAAGGCCCTGAGGGGCATTAGAAGGGTCTGGGGGCCTTTAGAAGGGTTCTGATTGGCATTTGAATGGTCTGGGGGCCTTTAGAATGGTCCTGAGGGGGTCTAGAAGGGTCTGGAGGCATTTAAAACTGACCTGAGAGGCTCTAGAAGTGTCTGGGTGCCTTTATAGGGGTCTTGAGGGGCATTAGAAGGGTCTGGGTGCCCTTATAAAAGCCCTGAGGGGAATTATCAGGGTCTGGGGGACTTTAGAAGGGTCCTGAGGGGCTCTATAAGGGTCTGGGGACCTTTAGAAAGGCCCTGTAATGCATTAGAATGGTCTGGGGGCCTTTAGAATGCTCCTGAGGGGCAGTAGAGGGGTCTGGGGACCTGTATAAAGGCCCTGATGGGCATTAGAATGGTCTGCGGGCCTTTAGAAGTGTCCTGGGGGGCTCTAGAATGGTCTGGGGGCCTTTATAAGGGTCCTGACGGACTCTTGAAGGGCCTGGGAACCTTTATAAATGCCCTGAGGGGCATTAGAAGGGTCTGAGGGCCTTTAGAAAGGTCCTGAGGGGCATTAGAAGGGTCTTGTGGCCTTCATAAGGGTCCTGAAATGCATTAGAAGGGTCTGGGGGCTTTTAGATGGGTCCTGAGGCAATCTAGAAGGGTCTGGGGGCCTTTACATGGGTCTTGAGTTTCATTAGAAGGGTGTGGAGGCCTTTAGAAAGGCCCTGAGGGGCTCTAGAAGGGTCTGGGGGCTATTAGAAGCGTCCTGAGGGGGTCCAGAAGGGTCTGGGGGCCTTTTTAAAGGCCCTCAGGGGGATTACAAAGGTCTCGCGGCCTTTAGAAAGGCCCTGAGTGGCATTACAAGGGTCTGGGTTCATATAGAAAGGTCCTGAGAGGTTCTAGAAGTGTCTGGGGTACTTTAGAAAGGCCCTGAGGTGGATTAGAAGGGTCTGGAGGCCTTTAGAAGGGTTCTGATTGGCATTTGAATGGTCTGGGGGCCTCTAGAACGGTCCTGAGGTGCTCTATAAAGATCTGGGGTCCTTTAGAAATGCCCTGAGGTGCTCTAAAAGTGTCTCGGGGCCTTAAGAAAGGTCCTGAGGGCCATTAGAAGGGTCTTGTGGCCTTTAGAAAGGCCCTGAAAGGCATTAGAAGGGTCTGGGGGCTTTTGGATGGGTCCTGAGTCAATCTTGAAGGGTCCGGGGCCTTTACATGGGTCCTCAGAGTCATTTGAATAGTGTGGAGGCCTTTAGAAAGGCCCTGAGGGGCTCTAGAAGGGTCTGGGGGCTATTAGAAGCGTCCTGAGGGGGTCCAGAAGGGTCTGGGGGCCTTTTTAAAGGCCTTCAGGGCGATTATAAGGGTCTCGCGGCCTTTAGAAAGGCCCTGAGTGGCATTAGAAGGGTCTGGGGGCCTTTAGAAATGTCCTGAGGGGCTCAAGAAGGTTCTGGGGGCCTTTAAAAAATGTCCTGAGGGGCATTAGAAGGGTATGGGGGCCTTTAGAAAGGCCCTGAGGGGCATTACATGGGTCTGGAGACACATAGAAAGGCCCTGAGAGGTTCTAGAAGTGTCTGGGGTACTTTAGAAAGGCCCTGAGGGGCATTAGAAGGGTCTGGGGGCCTTTAGAAGGGTCCTGATGGGCATTAGAAGGGTATGGGGGCCCTCAGAAAGGCCCTGAGGGGCATTACAAGGGTCTGGGGTCATATAGAAACGCCCTGAGAGGTTCTAGAAGTGTCTGGGGTACTTTAGAAAGGCCCTGAGGGGCATTAGAAGGGTCTGGGGGCCTTTAGAAGGGTCCTGAGGGGCATTAGAAGGGTCTGGGGGCCTTTAAAATGGTCCTGAGGGGGTCTAGAAGGGTCTGGAGGCTAGAAGGGTCTAGGTTAGGGTTAGGGTTAGGGTTAGGGTTAGGGTTAGGGTTAGGGTTAGGGTTAGGGTTAGGGTTAGGGTTAGGGTTAGGGTTAGGGTTAGGGGTTAGGGTTAGGGTTAGGGTTAGGGTTAGGGTTAGGGTTAGGGTTAGGGTTAGGGTTAGGGTTAGGGTTAGGGTTAGGGGTTAGGGGTTAGGGGTTAGGGTTAGGGTTAGGGTTAGGGTTAGGGTTAGGGTTAGGGTTAGGGTTAGGGTTAGGGTTAGGGTTAGGGTTAGGGTTAGGGTTAGGGTTAGGGTTAGGGTTAGGGTTAGGGTTAGGGTTAGGGTTAGGGTTAGGGTTAGGGTTAGGGTTAGGGTTAGGGTTAGGGTTAGGGTTAGGGTTAGGGTTAGGGTTAGGGTTAGGGTTAGGGTTAGGGTTAGGGTTAGGGTTAGGGTTAGGGTTAGGGTTAGGGTTAGGGTTAGGGTTAGGGTTAGGGTTAGGGTTAGGGTTAGGGTTAGGGTTAGGGTTAGGGTTAGGGTTAGGGTTAGGGTTAGGGTTAGGGTTAGGGTTAGGGTTAGGGTTAGGGTTAGGGTTAGGGTTAGGGTTAGGGTTAGGGTTAGGGTTAGGGTTAGGGTTAGGGTTAGGGTTAGGGTTAGGGTTAGGGTTAGGGTTAGGGTTAGGGTTAGGGTTAGGGTTAGGGTTAGGGTTAGGGTTAGGGTTAGGGTTAGGGTTAGGGTTAGGGTTAGGGTTAGGGTTAGGGTTAGGGTTAGGGTTAGGGTTAGGGTTAGGGTTAGGGTTAGGGTTAGGGTTAGGGTTAGGGTTAGGGTTAGGGTTAGGGTTAGGGTTAGGGTTAGGGTTAGGGTTAGGGTTAGGGTTAGGGTTAGGGTTAGGGTTAGGGTTAGGGTTAGGGTTAGGGTTAGGGTTAGGGTTAGGGTTAGGGTTAGGGTTAGGGTTAGGGTTAGGGTTAGGGTTAGGGTTAGGGTTAGGGTTAGGGTTAGGGTTAGGGTTAGGGTTAGGGTTAGGGTTAGGGTTAGGGTTAGGGTTAGGGTTAGGGTTAGGGTTAGGGTTAGGGTTAGGGTTAGGGTTAGGGTTAGGGTTAGGGTTAGGGTTAGGGTTAGGGTTAGGGTTAGGGTTAGGGTTAGGGTTAGGGTTAGGGTTAGGGTTAGGGTTAGGGTTAGGGTTAGGGTTAGGGTTAGGGTTAGGGTTAGGGTTAGGGTTAGGGTTAGGGTTAGGGTTAGGGTTAGGGTTAGGGTTAGGGTTAGGGTTAGGGTTAGGTTAGGGTTAGGGTTAGGGTTAGGGGTTAGGGTTAGGGTTAGGGTTAGGGTTAGGGTTAGGGTTAGGGTTAGGGTTAGGGTTAGGGTTAGGGTTAGGGTTAGGGTTAGGGTTAGGGTTAGGGTTAGGGTTAGGGTTAGGGTTAGGGTTAGGGTTAGGGTTAGGGTTAGGGTTAGGGTTAGGGTTAGGGTTAGGGTTAGGGTTAGGGTTAGGGTTAGGGTTAGGGTTAGGGTTAGGGTTAGGGTTAGGGTTAGGGTTAGGGTTAGGGTTAGGGTTAGGGTTAGGGTTAGGGTTAGGGTTAGGGTTAGGGTTAGGGTTAGGGTTAGGGTTAGGGTTAGGGTTAGGGTTAGGGTTAGGGTTAGGGTTAGGGTTAGGGTTAGGGTTAGGGTTAGGGTTAGGGTTAGGGTTAGGGTTAGGGTTAGGGTTAGGGTTAGGGTTAGGGTTAGGGTTAGGGTTAGGGTTAGGGTTAGGTTAGGGTTAGGGTTAGGGTTAGGGTTAGGGTTAGGGTTAGGGTTAGGGTTAGGGTGGGTAGGGTTAGGGTTAGGGTTAGGGTTAGGGTTAGGGTTAGGGTTAGGGTTAGGGTTAGGGTTAGGTTAGGGTTAGGGTTAGGTTAGGGTTAGGGTTAGGGTTAGGGTTAGGGTTTAGGGTT